>OV651814.1:47049617-47737117 GCA_927349885.1 Psylliodes chrysocephalus | reverse complement strand
TTTAATTAGAGGTATTTTAGTTAGGGCAAGTTGATTTTAATCTTGAAGCAAGGCTTATTATCTATTGTTGAACAAGTATTACTAGAATTTCAAATCGAGACGAGTTTTACTTGCGGATATACAAACACAACAAAGCATTGAAATAAGACCATTCATCTTATATGTATATAGTATATAGTATATAGTATATAGTATATAGTATATAGTATATAGTATATATATATGTATATAGTAATAATGTTGTTGTGATCCTTATTTTCCATTCTAAATCGGCACAAGATAATTCAAACACAATTCACGACAAAATAACCCACTTTGTTAAAATATAAATAACTTTAACAAGCAATATAAACAAAATACAATAAGTCGTTGAGAATAAATGAATAGCATGTTCTATCTGTCAATAAAAGAATGAAGGTATTCCTATGCAACTAACAATACAAGAAATTAGTAATATTGGTTGCCTATATGTCAGTAATTTTTTTACCAAAACAATTTTATAAGTAATCTAGTCAAAATTAGAAAAAATATTGTATGTAACACGTTACGAAATGCCGTTTTATGTAACTTGTACATGTTGCGGAACCTCGAATACAAATCCTAATAAAATTTGTACAGAATTACTAACGATTAGTATGGTGTTTATAGAAAGCGGCCGTAAAGTAAATGCGGCCAAAAAAGTGACATTTTAAAGTGACCGTAAAGTAAATGCGACCGTAAAGTAAATGCGACCGTAAAGTAAATACAGCCGTAAAATAAATGTGGCCAAAATAGTTATACTTTAGGGATATTAATAAATCCGTAAAATGTCATTTTTTATGACAGTCACCTAAAAAAATAATGATTCATGGATAATAGAAATTACGCAAGTCAAGTCCAAACAAATTTTATGCTGACAAATAGGTACAATTGATTGTACGACAAGTGCGCAGCGAAAAGTGCTTTGTGTAGATGTTGCATACTATATTTTTACATCTGTAACGTGTGGAGGGTGGGTTACCCCCACGGCACTTAGGCCTCATTAGGCCCATTGTGCATCCTCCTAAGATGATAGGCACCTCCCCAGACAGTACACCAAATCCTTTGGATATCTACTTGACATCCCAATATCCACTGAATGTCCAGTCCATGGTGGATATCTATTTTATGTCCATGAGATGTAATTTATAGACATGCAAATGTCCATAAATAATAGTAATTATATAGCAAATTATTAAAAAATTACGCCATTGTGCTCGCCATTGTGGCTAATAGTACCGTTCAGATATTTTAAATTAATTTTTTTAAGGTGTATTCAATATCCCATGGACATCCACTAAATATATCAAAGTCTAGGCGCGAACGCAAACCATGGTGCATATCCACTAGATGTAATTTTTGATTTTGCTTACTAAGTATAGATGGCGATACCACTTTCACTCGTGCTCATGCTCAACCCGCCGTAATTGAGTTCGATCGATTTTTTTTCCCAATCAGACTCCATTAGAGACTGGAGTCGAGAAATTCCATTTATTGCTGAAGAGTGAAGGGTCCTAATAAGGATGACTTTCTCCTTAGTGGGCAAAATCAAAGGCAGAGTGTTGAAAATATTTTTATCTCTACTATTTTCTTTCGACGTTATTCAATAATCATTTGTTACTTATGAACCTCTACTAAAGATACCCATAAAATATTTTGCTGAATATCCGAATATCCTTCTATATCCTGGGATATAGACGGACATTTGGATATCCTGATATCCATATTAGATCCACTGGATATATTGGATATCTCTGAGATTTCTTGTATTGTCTGGAGATAGATACCCATAGATATTTTGCTGGACATATCCATAGAATTTAATTATTTAAAATTAATTCTGATGCCTTGGTAGGATTCCCCACTCGACCATTCACTGTTGGGTTCTAATTAACAGTGCTGTTCCTAAAGTGGCGCTGGGGAAACAGTAACAAAGCCTACATAGAACACGATGCTAATGACCTTAGTAGTCGATGCCGATGACACCGAATTAAAAAAAAAAGTCAAAAAGTGGTTTAATTACTCTCAAAATATTTGTATGACTCTGTAATAAGAGTATGCCCTCGTCAGCAATTTTCATTCGGTAGTTCTAGCCCATTCAGCTTTTTTATGTTTTGTTTCTGTAAATCAAGTACATTTCGGCGACTATTTTGACATTTTTTTCATGAAAACCTGGGGTGAATAAAAGACTGAATGGGTTAGAACTACTGAATAAAAAATGCTTACAAGGGCAAAACTCTTATTTGAGAGTAATTAATCTACTAATTTAAAAATAGTTTATTTATTAAAAACAGTTTATTTATAATTTATTTATAACGTACTAATTAATTTATCTAATACTTAGGGACTATTACAACTGAGAATTCTAATTTATTTATTACAATTTATCTTTACTGTCGAACACTTAAATTGAAACTTCCCGTCTTCCAAAAAACTCGCGTTATTTATATAAAGCCAGCTCTGCACTAGTAGTTTCCTTTCTGAGTCATCCGGCGGGCAACGGTGTTATTGTATAAGCTGTGACGGTGTCTCTGGTAATTTCTCGAACAAGTGCGTGTTTCGATATGGCCAGCTCTAGATTTTATATCGCGGGTAAAGTAGTAAACAAAGAACAGAGTCGGCTTCGCGCGACACTACTTTTCGACTTTTAGTTTCAATTTTACACCTGTATTAAAAACAGGTCACTTTTGGTTTGCAATTTTTTTTTGCATATCAACCCTTTCACCCACCCAACCAAATGCTCTTGGATTTAGAAAAAAAACGCGTTTAAGCTATATCCGAAATTTCGTTGAAACAGGTAAATTTCCGGTTACGTGGCCAAATCCCTACACCAGAAGTAGCAAAAGCGGACGACAAAAAACGCTTGCAAAGAGATTTTTTTATTGTCATTGACGACTAGAATCATATTTGCATTGCCAGCAAAAAATAATAAAATCCATCAATAAACAACTTTACTTTAAATTTCGCAGGTCACATGATCGCTCTCACCACCGGGACAATGTAGATAATGCAAGCAAAAAATACGACTTCCCACTTTTTGCAGTCAGATGAGGAATTACAAATATATTAGATGCAATTGTATATTAGTATATTAGTATAGTATACCTATCTGGCTATTATCGCTTTTATCAGTGAATAATAATTCAATGACGACATCCTTTTGTTAACCTAGTGTAACAAACATTTCACTAGATATGAGTGACATTGTTCCGCATAAATTGATTCAAGTGGACGAGATATGACTGTCAGTAGAGCAATTTAGCTGCCAAAATTCCGGATTAATGCTCTTGCCGATGACTGCTTTATAATCCATTTGACAGTGAATATATACATTCATAATTGTGTTCGAACCGCTACTGTGTGATATAAGGTGGTAAATCCAAAATGACAAACTGAAATGAATTTGCAGTTTTATTTGTAATGCACGTTGATTAAAGGTATCCTCCATGTGAAATTGGGAAACAATTGTCATACGACTTTACCTATTATGTACCACGGAACTAGAAGGTCGGTGTTATGTACTGAAACTATTTTCAAGTTCCTAACTTCGCTGCTAGGTAGCGTAATGCTCATAGCCAATGGTAAAAACTATTTTTTTTAAATCAAAATTTAGTTTAATGTCGAAAATATAAAAACCTTACTCTATGTCGTAAGTTTACTCAATTTTTACTACACCACCAATTATTTATTCGTTTGTCATTGGTCATAAGCATTACACAATCTAGTAGCGAAGTTACAAACTTGAATAGTATATTCCAATAGATTAACAGACTGTACTTTCTTCACGGCAACAGACACGGTAGAAGTTGAATATAGTAAAATGAAACTTTGAACAAAATGAAATAGTTAATCTAACTTATGTTAGGCAAGTTTTTATTTAAATTGTGTGCATAATTTTTCAGTTCAAGAGGAATATTATTAAATTCCATATAAGAAACATTATATTCACCAATTTTTGAATTTAAGTTTGACTCAACAAAGGCTGCTTATCTTTATTCAGGCAAATTCAAACTAAATAATAATAATATGTAGCATAGATCAGTCAGTCATGAAATTCATGACTATCTTCGATGCGGACCGGCCAGGGCCGCCGAGAGCCAAGGTAAAGCCCCGGGGCAAAACCTATTTTTTTAAAGCTGCCGGGCCCCCTGGGCCCTCTCATCGGACCTGGGGCTGGTATTCAAAGGCATTGGCCAATAGCTATTACATAATGAAACAGTCTGTCTCTAGAGTTAGAATAAAATACGTGTAAAATATATAAGAAGCAAGTGTTTTAGATTTTTTTTTTTTTTTATCTCAAGAGCGAGAATGTTTTCTTTCTGTTATTATAAGTGGTTTCGGAAGAACTTCATTCAGTAGTGGCCGTGGAGAAAATAATTTCCATTTATTCCTCAGTGGGTTGATATTCATTAGTACAGCAAATGGCCGTCTCTCGAAATAGGTCCATAATTAAAAAGTTTTTAAGTTTAAACAACGTAATACAAATATTATTACTAACCAACACAAAGTCGAAGCTTTTTCCCAGTCTCACTGGATATTTCATCTATCCCTTCTTAGATTCATCAACTCCCAACATATTTAGCAAACCAAACAGATCTGGGTAATAGCACTTTTGCGATGTACGATCTATTGAGGCGAGATGTCGGTTTTTTTCAGGAGGCGTTCAGTACGCTTCCACTACTTCAAGCGAACGTTGATTCCATCTCAACCGAGATATATATTCTATAAGCCAAACGTTATAACAGAACAAATAGAAGATCCGTAAGTGGCTCATACGATTAACATCTACAACAACGGTTCTAAAACAAAACAAGGCACATTATGTGGAATATTACTACAGATCCATCCTTAAACCTAAACATAAAATGAGCTGTGAGCAATAGTGCCAGTGTAGTTCAAACTGAGCTTACAGGAAATATTCAATACCTCTGCCGAAAAAGCCCGAGCACACAAAACACACCGTAGAAGACGAATCTGCAGAGCTATATATACCTGCTCCGCTTTGGAAAGAACTATAGGTTCCAGATCTTCGTATTCACCCTACTGGAGCCTACAGACTTTAAACAGGTCTCACCCAATTCAACCATGGCCTTAATTTAAAGGTGTGGTTTGTACGGTGAACTATAAGTTTAATTTAGACACAAGTCAAAATAGATCACATACATTATGCACCATAATGTATACAACATTCATTAATAATTTGCCATAAGGTAAGTGGAAAATCCTTGACGGTTTAACCTAATATATTCAAACACAATATTCCTTCTAACCGAGAGTTATAAAAATGATATTTGCCCAATGTTCAGATATTTTCAGATAATTTATGTTCATACTTGGCAAACAGTTTATTTACATGAGGATGCTTAAAATTATTGTAAAACATAGTTTTCTCGCTTTTACCAGGGGCTTACGGTAGAGACTCCGTTTCCCTTCTGCGTTCTACGACACTGCCGCAAAAGGCATGATATATTTTTTTAATAGCTCATAATTTTCTAAGTAAATACTGTCCTCTTGTCTTATTGCGATAGAGTTAGTGGTTTACAAGATATTTGAGCTCCAAAGATTCCTAATTGACTACAATAAATTAAAGTGTTCTTATGTACATGCCGCAGAGGCTAGCCGCGAAATTAGTGTGCAAGTACACTCTTGCAATAGTTAAGCAGTGATCTCTCTTGTCACATCGTAGATGGAAATAAGCCGACTGTTATTTAACTATCAATGACGTGGAACGAATGACAGTGAATGAGGGAGTAAATTTATGAATGGGAAAGTAGTAGGACCTTCAAATGGTGGTACAATAAGTCGCAGGCTAAGTGCCGCTACGCTGCAGACGGATTAGGGTGATAGTACGAGGGGTCAGAATGGTGTAAAATAAAACAAAAACGTGTACATATCTAATCGTTTTTCCAAGTAAGGAAAAAATATTGGAAAGTATCGTAACAGTAGACAAAAATCATTTTTAAAATAGAAGGAATATTGTATCCAACAGTTTTAGGTTAAATTGTCATATTTTGGATAATGGATTTTCTAATTATTAGTACAATATGGCAATTACTATAATAATAATAATAATAATAATAATAATAATAATAATAATAATAATAATAATAATAATAATAATAATAATAATAATAATAATAATAATAATAATAATAATAATAATATTTATTCAGAAAGCAGAATCCATATACATAAAATAGTGAAACACAAGAAGTTTTAACAAAAATACAAGGATTATCTACTATACTGAAAAGGAATCGTATTCATCGTAGCCTATCAGAAGACAGACTAAAATGGTTTTCAATACTATGGAGGTAGAAGGAAGATGAGTCGCTACTCTTGTACTGAAGCGGTATCACCTACACCATATTGTTACCACCCTAATGTAATTTGTGAAATTTGCTTGAAAGTTTTGTGGTATAAGTTTTATTTTTCAGTATTTATTGCGTTTGTTTCATTTTTATATAGTTTTTCGTTAAAAGACCTAGAGGACATAATATTATTTTGTATTTTATGAGATTTTACTCACATCATAAGTTATAGTCCGTCAGATAGTGGCAGGTTCAGGTGCCCTATTTTCGCATACAAGCCTCGAAGAGAGTTACAAAGTACATCGATTTTAAGTAGTATGAAAGCAAATTTACAAGTGGCTGCTGGGGATAACACATGCAAAATTCGATTTTCCCTAACAAAAACGAAAGGTTATTTGTTGCCCATTTTTCCACACAAGCCGTCTTCACTATATGATTAATTAACAGAACTAGGCTAGATCAAATAAGGGCGTAATCTTCTAAGGAAAAATCGAGATTTTGTCCAATTTTTCCACACAAGCCCATCGAATGTATAAAAACGTACGTCGTCACTAGTCCGAAAAACATATTTTCTTGAATGACCCAAATGTATAAGTGCATTTTGGGGTTGGAAAATTTTTCTGGTAAGACAAATCGAATTTTCCATGTTTTATCCCCAAGAGCCACTTGTAAATTTTCTTTTATTCTACTCAACTTCGATGTACGTTTCAACCCTCTTCAAGGCTTGTATGCGAAAATGAGGCACCTACATCGGTCACTATCTGACAGTCTATTAGTGAACAGAGTCGTACTGAACAAAAATATGATCATCTTAACATTATTATTTACAAATTTTCAAAGAATTTGGAAAAAATAGATATCGTTTTATATAGAGATTATTAGTAACTGACCCAATATAGTGTCCTGTGTTCAAGGCATTTCGAGGAAAAACATTCTGATCGATCTTCATTGCGTAAAGCTGGAGGTAGTAGGGAGAGGAGTCGCTACGCGTATACTGTGAAATGGTATCAACTGCACCATAATTATTACCATTCTAATGTCATGTGTGACATTTACTTATAAGTTTTGTGGTATGTTTTTTTTTCTGTATTTATTGTTTTCGCTTCATATTTTGCAGTATTAGTTGAAAGTCCCTGAGGACCTATTGGTATCTTGTGCTTTATGAGATTGTACACGCCTAGACCCGAGAATAACAACCACATATTCTCGGCCTAGACCGTATAGAAATCAAAAAATTATAGGAACTAACCATGGAGGTATGGAAATAACATATAACTTAGTGACCAGAGTCGTGCTGAAAAATAAATGTTTATCTAAACATTATTATTTACAAATTTCCAGGGAGTTCGGAAAAAATTGACTAAACGAATACCGTTTTTACATAGAGATTACTGGTAAGCGAGCAAATATAGAGTCCTGCGTGTTAAAGACATTTCGAGGAAAAATATTTTGATTGATCTTCATTCTGTTGAATTTATACAATAATGTACGGGTGTATAATTAATTTAAATTGCCATATATTTTCTTATTTAAAATTTTAAATAAGGACGATGTCATTCCAAAAAAGTTTTTATAATTTTATAATTTCGCTGTTTTAAATTTTTTTCACTTATCAAGTAATAAATTGTGTAAAGTTAAAGTAAATTTTTAATATATTTACTTTGTTGCAAGATGAATTTATCTGGATGCTATCCTCCTATCCATTATGTCGTTAATATAATGTTTTTTCTTCATTTAACTATACAGGATATTTTAAAAAATATGTGCCATCACTTCTGGTGTGATTCCTTACCCAAAAATAAATCAAATAGTTCCAATCAACATGGGTCCGCAGGTGCTTTGTTTCAAAAATACAAGGTGTTATAATTTCAATTTTTTTTATGTTTTTTAAACTATTTCCGATACGGCCAGTGAGCTGCGAAGGTGGGGGGCGCCAATTAGCTTGAGGGTGGGGATTATGGAAAATTTGTTATTTATGTATTTTGTATTTTTTGATTAACATAGAAACATACCACACTGCACACTGCGTCTTGTCAATATAGTCAATCAACAAACAGAAATATATTTATTATTGCAAAAATAATTATTATTCTAAAAACACAAACATGAAAATCGACATACCTATTTATAATTTTTTAATTTTTGTTTTTACGAAAGTTCATGGCATGACTCACATCCTGAAATTGAAATCTGCTGTACGATCTCTCAATGCAATAAAATTTTTCGTGACTTTTTCGTCAAAAATATTTATTTCCAGAACTAAATTTCTATTTATTGATATCATAGCTAAGGCGTTTAGTCAATCATTTAGCATGGTGCTTCGTAAAAATTCCGTGAAAACTATAAAGGTACCATTTCGGAAGGCGCGACAGACGACAACAGACGCGACGGCAAAGGCGACCAAGAACGGTCTCTTCACGTCTGAAACACATTTCGCAAAGCGCGACACGTCCAAGAGACAGAACTCGACGACACGTAGGTCGGTCTCGGGGTATCGTTTGCTGTCTGTCTCCCTTAGTCATCGCTTGTATTTCGAGGTGATTAGTATGGAAGTTACATTCTTTCGATCTAGGCAGTGTTGCCAGATGAACATTTGCTGAAACAGTATGGGTAAAAAAAAATCGTAGATCTGAACAGTAGATTTTAATACAGGGGGAAATAACTCAGACGATTTTGAGCACTCCGCCTAGGGCCTCGTGCTCAAACGTCGTCTTCGTGCGATATGGACATCATATACACACGTGTTGCACATACTAGTATTTTTAACCAAGCATATCTATTTTTTTGACCAAGCATATCTATTTTTTGACCAAGCATATCTATTTTTTTGACCAAGCCTATGTATTTTATTCATGTTGTATTCGAAAAACATTTTGATTACTGTTCGAGCTTATTAGAATTATTAGATTCTAACTGTCAACAGTAGGCACTCCAAAAATTGTAAAATTGAGGTATGTGAATTCTTTGGAAATGTAATAGGTATACACCTATTATTACAATGCTTTCCACATTAAATTGGTTGTCGGTGAAGAATACCTAGACTATGTTCTATGTTATTTATATAAAAAATTATATCGGAAAATATCCTAAAATACTTTGATGAATTTATTACCCTTAATCACCAAGTTCATAATTATCCCACAAGAAGAGTTATGTTCAAGGGCGTAGATAAGGGGGTAATGGGGGTAATTACCCCCCCCCCCCCAAGCCATAGCCAACACCAATATTTTTTAAACGTTATATTGAACAAAAACAGAGAGATAAAATAAATACAATAAAACAAAGAGTTTCTCAAACATTGTCATCTAAAATAATAATATTCCTGCAAATTAAAAATTAAAATTTATATACAGAGGGTCCCATTAGTTCGTAATTGTTCAATATTTCAATTTGTGTTATTGACAAGCAAACAAGTTTTAATAAAAGTTATAAGAATTTGAAAAATACATATTTTAAAAATATTTTTGGATATACAGGGTGTTGCGTTTTTGCCTGACAAATAAAAATGTATGTTTTTTAAATAGAGCACCCTATATTTTATTTTATTTTTAGAATGGCTTGGGAATACTGTATATAACCCTAGAATGTTTTTAAAAAATATTACAATGTTGCCAAACATTTTTTTTTTAATTAGAGAGTGATGCAGACCCCAAATTAAATTATCATAATTTAGGTAGGTTATCATTAATTTCAAAATTGTTTAATAAACTAAGCTAACGAATAGAGGTGATACAACTGGTTTATTCTATACAGAGTATTTTGAAATATGTGTCTTAAATATGGCTAATTTTAAGTTCAATTTTCTCAATTTTTTTCAAACGCAACACATTGTATTATTATCTTGGCATAAAATTCCTTATAAATTTGCCCATGTAACAATACCAATGTGTTATTCAATACCATACAGGGTGTCCCATCAGTGCATAATTGATCGATAGCTTTTTTTTTTTTATTTGGTGTCATCGGCGTCGACTACTACGGCCATTAGCCTCGTGTTCTGTGTAGGCTTTGTTACTGTTTCGCAGCGCCACTTTTATTATTAGAAATACGAAGAAATGTTGAATATAAAAGTTGTATGACCATATTTAACAAAAACTCTTAAATATACAGACCACCCGGTATAAACGAGGTGCTGATCAAATCTATACTTTTTTAAAGCAAAATACCGTGCAGGTAGTAATACATATTTGATTGTTTTTACATCGTCAAACAATTTTAATTGACTTTATTCTTTTTCTAGGTTTGTATACAGACCACCCTGTATAAACGAGGTGCTGATCAAATCTATACTTTTTTAAAGCAAAATACCGTGCAGGTAGTAATACATATTTGATTGTTTTTACATCGTCAAACAATCTTTCCTTTTCTATGTTGTATATAAGGTATGTCAAAACGTGAGGATTTTCTCAATTTTTTAAATGGAATACCCTGTATTAATTAATCGTTGGTATGACATCTAGGGTATTCCATTTAAAAAAATGAGAAAATCGTTACCCCTCATTTTGAAACACCCTATATACAACATAGCAAATAAATTAAGTCAATTAAAGTTGTTTGACAATGTGAAAACAAATATAAAAATGTAAAAGTTTGGTCAGCCCCTCGTTTATGGGCCACTCTGTATATTTAAGAATATTTATTAAACATGGTCATACAACTTTTACATTAATTTGTTTTTCCTATTTCCAATAGTAAAACAGCTATCGATGAATTACGCACTATTGGGACATGTTGGTATCGTTGGATATGTAAATTTATAAGGAATTTTATTCGAAAATAATATACAGTCAATACAGTGTGTTGCATTTGACCAATTTGAGTAAATTGAACTTAAAGTTAGCCATATTTAAGACATGTTTCAAAACACTCTGTATAAAATAAATCAGTTCTATCACCTCGAAAATGGAATAGTCTAGAAAGATCAACCAGAAGTCGCTTTTTTGTGACAAATGGCGTGAGAAATATTTATTAATCTTAAGTTTTATGAAATGTAGGGTGTTCAAAAAGTTTTGAATAAAATTGTTTCTTTAGCCCTTCATTCTACGCCAATGGGTTATGGTAATTTATCGAAATAGAGTGTTAACTAATAATAACTATTACCTATCATATACACACATTTTCAAGTTAAGGTCCTTACTGTAAGGGAAGATATTTAGAAGATAAGTATTTATTAAATTCACTTTTTCACCCGGTAGAATGAAAACTGGGACGTTTATAGGAAAATTATATTTAGATTTTCTTTATAATTGATTACGATCTACAAATCCCCAAAATTACGGTACTTTATTCTGAAACACCCTGTATAAATATATAAAAAATTAAAAACATTATTAATGCCCTTCCGTATGAGATAAAAAAAACTGCAAATAACGTTAGAGGGTTTAGAAAAATGTTACTAAACCATATCCAACAAAGTATGCCATGAACACACCTCTTATCAATATTCTTTCTTTAAAATTTTTATATTTCTGACTGTATATATTTTTATTTTATCTTATTCTTTTATATAATTTTGTATTTCTTATTTATATTATCATTTAATATTATATAATGTATTCAAGAGCTGTTCGACAGCATTTATAAATTGTATGTATATTAGGATTAGATACCTATTTAATAAATTTATTTCTTTTTTTTTTAAACACGTTTTAAATGTTATCTCTGTTGATGTCCTAATTGCTTACATAAATATCTTCTTAGAAAATTCTTCATAAATATTGATATTAAGTTTCTTCTGTGATTTAATTTGTATTTAATATATCACGTAAGTGTTCATTTAATTAATAAATATCAAAATTACTACGAACACTTTAAACCACCCAAAAAAATCTGAGTCCAGAGTCAGTTTAGTAATACCGTTGGTGCCACATTATTTTGAATATTTGTATGGTAAATATGTCATCTCCTTTACTTACTAACTCGATGACAATTACTTACCGTGCTAATGAAACACCTTGTATATTCATTTTTGAAATGAGTTTGAAATATTTACAAGCGAAAATATGCCTAATAACTTCCTTTTTCTATCAATTGTCAATGTCAACTGTCATGATCGTATACGTTTTGTTGTTCTCAATGGTTTCAGCTTCAGTGTACACCGTTGTTGCAGCAGATCCATATTTTTCATTCAAATTTAAAAAGTTTTACTTCCGTTAGTCCAAATACCTAACATTTTACAAATTACAAACCTAAATAAGTCATGTCATAGGTTATATTGAAACAAGATGTACTGCATGTGCATAATTTCTATGTAAAAAATAATTAACAATGAATGAAGTTTTCCTGCTTATTTTTTGCACTATGCACCACTGCCACCACAGACCATACCCTTTAAAGATGGGCCACTCAACAGTGAAAAATTTTACTCATCTTTCAGCGCCATCCGTAGCGGTTGCAAATAGTTGAGTTAAAAAAAAGAAGATAACTAATAATTGAAAATTTGTTCAAGATTTATTATATAGATGGCGGTAGGGGTCAATGAGCGCGGGTTTTTCAAACTCGGCCTTTCTAATAAACCACTACTAAGTTTTCAAAATTATAATTTTTCATTCTTTTTTACTTAAAATGATTCAAACATTTTATTCTTCACTCAACATACTTAGATGGATATAATCCATTGGGTTATGTTCTGTGATAGATAAAATTTGAAATATTTTAAGTTAAAAAGAAAACGAAAAATTATAATTTTGGATTTGTGGAACAAAAAATACATCTTATTATGAAGTAAAACACGATTATAACCATATATTTTTTATTATTAGAATTAAAATTGCACGAATTCTTATTACAGTACACAATAATAAAGAAATATGAATATAAAACTATTACTAAGTTCACCCATGGTTGTATCCACTAGAAGTTGTAACGAAAGTTTCTGGGGAAAGTTGGCTCTGGCTGCTGTTGGGTGTTTTCATGTAAAAAATGAAGAAGAGTATCAGTTAAAAAATATAAAGTTCAATTTTATTATTTTTGTTTTGAGTCAATTCAGCTGAGCTATTAATTTATTAGCTAGTGAGAATGAATCGGCATTTCTTAAAAATATATCATAGAAGATTTTTCAATAAAATGAAGGAATTTGAATTTAGTAAGAATGCAACTTTTATTAATTGGAATCAATAAATTGTGAAGATACCTAGGTGAGGTAGGTCACAGTATATGGAGCAAAAAATAATAAGAGTCGCACAATATAAAATATACAATTATTGGTATGTTTGAAAAGTACCTCATTTTGAATTCCGAAAAAAAATTGTATATAGGTATCTAATATAAAGTATCCATTACATATTGTATAATTCTAAAAAAATACTAATAACACTATTTATTTCAATCTTCTTAATATTCATATATTTTATCTAGTTACTGAAATTGTATAGAAAATGATAAAAGTTAGGTTAAGATTTTTAATTTTTCCTAGAAAACATTAGGTTACCCGCATTATTTTGGAAATTTATTTCACAAATTGGGTACTTTTAAGCAATAATATATGCTCTTAAAATTTGGCAAAGTATTTAAGAATAAAATACAAAAAGAAGTTTTTACTTTTAAAGAAATAAAATTGTAAATGTATTCCTTACCTGCGACTAACTTTATCCTGACAATCTGAATCAGCACAAGGACGAATTCGCATCATAATTATATATGTTTAAAGCTTTAAAAAATCTCTTCGAAAAACTAACCTAATAAAACAAATCAACCATTACCATTATTGTCATTAATAGCGTTTTTTTTTCTTTGAAAGTTTTAAATAACAACTTGCGTTACTCTGAACCTGCTCCGAATACACTCTGAATCTGCTCGACGAATGCAACGAGCAAACTTTGTGTAAAGTAGCGCCATCTATGGGTGGTGCACAGTACTACAACACGAGTAAGCATTTCCCTATTAAAGATCCCCTAGCCTGTTCTAAATTGCGACAAGTTTATCAATAAATCTCAAACAACGTAAGCTGCAAGCTGCGCCCTAGAAACGCACGGTACCGATTTTATTACAGGCAGTGGCAGTCAGGCTAGGGGATCTTTAATAGGGAAATGCTTACTCGTGTTGTAGTACTGTGCACCACCCATAGATGGCGCTACTTTACACAAAGTTTGCTCGTTGCATTCGTCGAGCAGATTCAGAGTGTATTCGGAGCAGGTTCAGAGTAACGCAAGTTGTTATTTAAAACTTTCAAAGAAAAAAAAACGCTATTAATGACAATAATGGTAATGGTTGATTTGTTTTATTAGGTTAGTTTTTCGAAGAGATTTTTTAAAGCTTTAAACATATATAATTATGATGCGAATTCGTCCTTGTGCTGATTCAGATTGTCAGGATAAAGTTAGTCGCAGGTAAGGAATACATTTACAATTTTATTTCTTTAAAAGTAAAAACTTCTTTTTGTATTTTATTCTTAAATACTTTGCCAAATTTTAAGAGCATATATTATTGCTTAAAAGTACCCAATTTGTGAAATAAATTTCCAAAATAATGCGGGTAACCTAATGTTTTCTAGGAAAAATTAAAAATCTTAACCTAACTTTTATCATTTTCTATACAATTTCAGTAACTAGATAAAATATATGAATATTAAGAAGATTGAAATAAATAGTGTTATTAGTATTTTTTTAGAATTATACAATATGTAATGGATACTTTATATTAGATACCTATATACAATTTTTTTTCGGAATTCAAAATGAGGTACTTTTCAAACATACCAATAATTGTATATTTTATATTGTGCGACTCTTATTATTTTTTGCTCCATATACTGTGACCTACCTCACCTAGGTATCTTCACAATTTATTGATTCCAATTAATAAAAGTTGCATTCTTACTAAATTCAAATTCCTTCATTTTATTGAAAAATCTTCTATGATATATTTTTAAGAAATGCCGATTCATTCTCACTAGCTAATAAATTAATAGCTCAGCTGAATTGACTCAAAACAAAAATAATAAAATTGAACTTTATATTTTTTAACTGATACTCTTCTTCATTTTTTACATGAAAACACCCAACAGCAGCCAGAGCCAACTTTCCCCAGAAACTTTCGTTACAACTTCTAGTGGATACAACCATGGGTGAACTTAGTAATAGTTTTATATTCATATTTCTTTATTATTGTGTACTGTAATAAGAATTCGTGCAATTTTAATTCTAATAATAAAAAATATATGGTTATAATCGTGTTTTACTTCATAATAAGATGTATTTTTTGTTCCACAAATCCAAAATTATAATTTTTCGTTTTCTTTTTAACTTAAAATATTTCAAATTTTATCTATCACAGAACATAACCCAATGGATTATATCCATTTAAGTATGTTGAGTGAAGAATAAAATGTTTGAATCATTTTAAGTAAAAAAGAATGAAAAATTATAATTTTGAAAACTTAGTAGTGGTTTATTAGAAAGGCCGAGTTTGAAAAACCCGCGCTCATTGACCCCTACCGCCATCTATATAATAAATCTTGAACAAATTTTCAATTATTAGTTATCTTCTTTTTTTTAACTCAACTATTTGCAACCGCTACGGATGGCGCTGAAAGATGAGTAAAATTTTTCACTGTTGAGTGGCCCATCTTTAAAGGGTATGGTCTGTGATTTAGAAGTAGTGGGGAATGTATTGAATCGTCATGTCAAGGTGTAAACACTGTAAACTGGTGTAAACATTGCGGCTAATAATTGTTAGGTAGAAAATGTATCAGTCAGCTGATTCAATGATTCGGTTGTCTAGTTAAAATCACAAATGAACGGTTTTAGCACAGGTGAAGAAGATTCTAGGGGCCCAACAGACCAAATTTGTTGTTTGATTGATAACAGCGAACGTTGTTCTAAGCCAGCTGGAAACGCATCATATAGTAAACGAATACAAAAAATTGTGATCCAGAGAAGGTTGAATTTGTGTATAGACAATAACGTAAGTACCCCAATTTTTAAGTGTGTGTGATTTCCATAGTTATTTTGAAATGCTACTTGGTACACAACAGTTGTTAATAATGAGATTTTAATTTAGAAAATGTGATGTGTTTACGGCCACCTACTTAAAATATAATAAATTATGTACCTTTGTTGTGTAAAGATATGGATAGTTGCAACAAAACTATTATTGTTACAACTTAATATTATTTGTTAAATAATAAGTAATAAATAGAAATGTTATTTTGCTTAAAATAGTTGTTAATTTTAGGCCAGGCACAATTATATTTGTGACTCCCACAAAATGATCATACAGTGTGCACGTTCAAAAAGAAGAAGAAAAGATTCTGAGGACGATTCTAATGAAACAGACACAGATGTTCCCGAAGTGGATCTCTACCAATTACAAGTTAACACATTGAGAAGATACAAAAGACATTATAAAGTGCCAATGCGGCAAGGACTTAACAAGGCCCAACTTGCTGATGTAAGTAATTTCATCTCTGATAAAGAATTGTTTATTTGAGAATTTCATATTTAATTCTAAAATTCATACATTTTGGCATGTGACAAAATAGTTAAAAAAGACCATTTGTATAGGGCCGTATCTATTCATCGGGGCTCTGTCAGATAGAAAAATATACTATTCATCAGGACGTACTTGTACATGCCCATTCTTCGTCCTAAATAATAGAATTCTGTAAACAAGTAACCTTAAAACAATACCTATCATTTACCATCATTTTGATTCCTTTTCAAATTGATTTTAGATAACCAAAATGAAAAACTTTTGGTAAATCGTGGAGGAAGTGATTTCATTCATTAAAAATTTGAAATCAAAAATTTTAGGCAGGTTACGTGTTCTCACAAGAACTCTGAACAAAATCGGTTAAGAAAAGTACAAAAAAAGAATTGAAACAATAAGATTTTTTCTACAATATTACGTATACACTGCCATAAAGTTTGATTCATATGGGTTTTTTGTAATATTACAATTAAAGAAAAGTCATACAACATGCATTTTCTAGAAAATTGCAAAATTATCTAGAAAATTCCATACTTTTAAGATTTGTAAAAAATAACCACACTGTCGAAAATTATTAACAAAAATTGGTATAGAATTGTTGATTTTGACTAAATTTATATGGGACCCCCCTTTTCTAACAAAAAAAGAATCATTGAAATCGGACATCGTGTTAAAGAATAATCGCTGAACATACATAAAAAAAAAAAAAAAAAAGAAAATATATATATATATATATATATTTACGGTAACCATCCAAACCTGAACCAGAAGTAGTAACTTGGGTTAACAAACTTGAACCACCATCACAAACCTGAACCAGTATATTGGTTCAAGTTTGTTTTGCTGTGTTAAATTATTTAATACCCACTCTATGCTTAAAGTGAAACTTGATTGTAATAGTTCCATAATAAAGGAATCTGTAAATTACGTTTTCAAATCTTCGCGCCCAACACATTGCCGGATATTCCCCCTTTTTTACTGGTTCAGGAATATACGAAACTCCAATATGTAGTTCAACAATTTGACGTTTGCGGCGCTTAGGTAGGTATTTGCGGTATATAATTATATATACGTATTGAAAGTAATTCCGTATCATCTTGAGCCAGTGAATGTGGCAACATTGCGTATTTACAAACATTTTATGTGCTTTCCGTTTTGTAGGAATCATTCAAAACAGAAGTAAGTCGAAAGAAACAAGTATAGTATATTACATTACGTGTGTGGAAAGTGACATTTTTCACACGAGTGGAAAATATTGTCGCACGAGGCACAAGCCGAGTGCGACTATCACACCACTGTGGAAAATTACTTTTCACACAAGTGATGTACAATATTTTTCCTACGACCACAAAATAATTTCATCAAAAAATGTAGAACCAGGTTATTATTATAATAATTAAAATTAATTTAAAAAAATAATCAACAATAAATGTATTTATGCAATTTTCATATTTTTCGAAACAAAAATTAAAAAACAAAAAAAAATTCTGCAACCACCAAGTTTTGAACGCGGGCCCGCGGACCCGTCGTGTAAGCCAAAGTTCAAATTACACCTACCCTAAAACCTGAGCTAATAGGTCTTATGTCAAATGCATTTTTAATTCGATTTTAAGTTTAAACAGAATAAAAAGCCAAAATAATGAGATGTATGTAGTTATTTTAAAATTATTTTAATAATTGTTAAAAATAAATATCTAGGATCTAAGTTAATCGTCAATTTTAATAATTTAATCATAATATAGTTTTTAGTATTAATATGGACATTACATAGATCAAAATAGAAATGATGTGTTTGACATTTTGTGACATCTGCTGCGGAAAGTAGCATATTCGTACACGGGTGGAAAGTAAATTCTTATTTATACGCGTGTGATATGGGGCACTTTCCATAGGACTATATAGTGTGATATGTGTCACTTTCCTAAGTGGTCGAAGGAAAAAATATTTTCATTTAGTTATTTTTATAAAAAGGTCGAAATGGTCTGAAACCTAAAATGCAACTATGATATATTAAATTTTTACAGTAGTATACGAGATATGTCAAATAGGTAATTTTGCTGAAGAGTAAAATATCTTTATTTTTGACAAACCTCGTATACGACTGATAAAATTTGATATCTGATGGTAGTATTTTAGGTTTGAGACCATCCTCGTCTTACTATATGCAGAAAGCTTTTTTATTACTAATTTTATGAAAAAAGTTATTTTTCATAAAAAGTCGAGCATGGTCTAAACGGTAAAATGCAACCATCAAATATCAAATTTTATCAGTCGTATACGTGATTTATCAAAAATAAAGGTACTTTATTTTACAGCTAAATTCATATTATTTGATATATCTCGTATACTATTGTAAAAATATATCTGATAGTTGCAGAACTTTTTTTTTTTTATATTTAGACAACTAATCATGCAGGCTGTTCAAAAATAAGGTTTAAAATAAGATTGAGAAAACTACAAAAAAAATTTTTTATAGAAATTCACATTTTTCTCATTTTATAGTATTTAGTATCGAAAATAAAGTATGGAAAATAAGGTTTTCTACAAGATGGTCCGTTAACAATGGGACACAGAACAACTTTAAATTCCTTGCCTAAAAATCTTGCGATATAAAAATTTACCTTTGTTCAATTCTGGATATTGAAGATATTATAAGGTGTTAAAGTAGATACTTAATAAATTGAAGTGTCAAATATTTCAATCAAAAATACTGATATAAATGTATCTATTTTAACACTATGTATATTCTTTAATATCAAAAATTGAACTAAGGTAAATTGTGTTATATCGCAATACTTTTATAAAGTAGCTCTGAATCTTATTATTAACGGACCACCCTGTAGACGACTTAATACAAGGTTACCTTAATTTTAGATGCTAAATACTACAAAATAAGAAAAACGGGTTGTTCCATTTGAAAAATGTGTGTGTGTGTGTGTGTGTGTGTGTGTGTGTGTGTGTGTGTGTGTGTGTGTGTGTGTGTGTGTGTGTGTGTGTGTGTGTGTGTGTGTGTGTGTGTGTGTGTGTGTGTGTGTGTGTGTGTGTGTGTGTGTGTGTGTGTGTGTGTGTGTGTGTGTGTGTGTGTGTGTGTGTGTGTGTGTGTGTGTGTGTGTGTGTGTGTGTGTGTGTGTGTGTGTGTGTGTGTGTGTGTGTGTGTGTGTGTGTGTGTGTGTGTGTGTGTGTGTGTGTGTGTGTGTGTGTGTGTGTGTGTGTGTGTGTGTGTGTGTGTGTGTGTGTGTGTGTGTGTGTGTGTGTGTGTGTGTGTGTGTGTGTGTGTGTGTGTGTGTGTGTGTGTGTGTGTGTGTGTGTGTGTGTGTGTGTGTGTGTGTGTGTGTGTGTGTGTGTGTGTGTGTGTGTGTGTGTGTGTGTGTGTGTGTGTGTGTGTGTGTGTGTGTGTGTGTGTGTGTGTGTGTGTGTGTGTGTGTGTGTGTGTGTGTGTGTGTGTGTGTGTGTGTGTGTGTGTGTGTGTGTGTGTGTGTGTGTGTGTGTGTGTGTGTGTGTGTGTGTGTGTGTGTGTGTGTGTGTGTGTGTGTGTGTGTGTGTGTGTGTGTGTGTGTGTGTGTGTGTGTGTGTGTGTGTGTGTGTGTGTGTGTGTGTGTGTGTGTGTGTGTGTGTGTGTGTGTGTGTGTGTGTGTGTGTGTGTGTGTGTGTGTGTGTGTGTGTGTGTGTGTGTGTGTGTGTGTGTGTGTGTGTGTGTGTGTGTGTGTGTGTGTGTGTGTGTGTGTGTGTGTGTGTGTGTGTGTGTGTGTGTGTGTGTGTGTGTGTGTGTGTGTGTGTGTGTGTGTGTGTGTGTGTTGTGTGTGTGTTGTGTGTGTGTTGTGTGTGTGTTGTGTGTGTGTGTGTGTGTGTGAGTGTGTGTGTGTGTGTGTGTGTGTGTGTGTGTGTGTGTGTCTGTAGGTCGCATAACTCATGAACCGATACACAGAAAAACACCAAATTTTAAACTTAAGCTTTGTTTCAGCGTCCAATGAGCTGATTAGATTTTGGGCAGAGTCAGAACATCTGGGGGGGTACTTTATGGGTGGTCATTTTTATATTTTATGGAATATATCTGTTATTTACGTTTGGAGAAGAAAATTCTTCAAATAAAAGTTACTTCTTATATAATTATCTATAATTTTTGTTTTATGCAAAATTTTCCTAAAATGGTCCGTATTCGAGAAATTTGACAAAATGTAAAAAAAATAATTTTTTATAAAAATTGTTCAAATAAAAGTTGTTTGTAATATAATTCTCTATAATTTTTATCCTATAAATAATTTCTCTAAAATGGACCGTATTCGAGATATTTGAGAAAATGTGTAAATTTCGAATTTTGAAGAAAACTCAAAAACGGATGAAGGAAAAAACATTAAATTTTAAACATAAGTTTTATTTCGACCTGAGGTGAACTGATTAGATTTTGGACAGAGTCGGAACATTTGGGGGGGTACTTTATGGGTGGTCATTTTTATATTTTATGGAATATATTCGTTATTTACGTTTGGGGAAGAAAATTCTTTAAATAAAAGTTACTTACAATATTATTATCTATAATTTTTGTTCTATGTCAAATTTTCCTGAAATGGTCCGTATTCGAGAAATTTGACAAAATGTGCAAAATTCTGATTTTTAAGAAAATTGTTAATCTAAAAGTTGTTTGCGATATCGATCTCTATAATTTTTGTTTTAAAATGACTTTTCTAAAATGGACCGTAATGGAAAGTAATGGAAAAATTGGAGGAAAAGTGCTAAATTAAATTTTTTCAGTATTTTCGTTTTCAATGAATATCTATAGAAAAATGTTTCGAGGTAGATGTATGTGGAAAATGTATATATTTAGTTAATCCTCTAAACATTTTTAGAGATGCTGCAATAGGTTAACTAGATAGGAAAGTCATGTGTTGGACACATCAAATTTTTTTAATTGCAAAGGTAAGGAAAAATCGTAGATTGTATTTTATTTAAAAAGTTTTTTTTATCGGATTTCCTATTTATGAGAAAATACATCCATATATCTAGTTTGCTCTTAATATCTCGACCCAAACTGCCCTAGTCACAAGAGTGATTTTAATGTGTTTACATAATCCAACTTAAATTATTTTAAATTTCAATTCAGAGTTTAGAATTATATAAACAGTTAAATTTTATGATTATTCTCGTATCACTAAATCGTAGATTTCATACTTAATTTACATTTGGCAACTGAGCGAAGGTTCAGAATTGTACGATTAGTGTGAACAAAACTGTATAAAATGGTTCAAGATTGTATCAATCTTCTAATGGTTCAGGATTGCACTGATCCAGTAAAATCTTTAGAAAAATTAAATTTTTTTAATGAAATATTCAGAGTATACATTTCATATTACAGATAAAGAGACCCTCTGTTTCCAATATACATTAAATATACTTATCCAACTTTATTATTTTTGGGTGGTTCAGGTTTGATAGAATCTCCAATTGGCTTGGGATTGATAGAAAGATGTAAAATATATATATATATATATATATATATATATATATATATATATATATATATATATATATATATATATATATATATATATATATATATATCGCGACAAATTAATAACCTCCTCCTTTTTTGAAGTCGGTTAAAAAATATTTTATTGCTTCTAAAATATTTAGGTTTACAGCAAGGATTTGGAATTCTATAAAATGTCTATCCCTGTTGAAAAGCTATACAATGGTAGAACTGAAGAAATACACAAAGCATTTAATTTAAACATGACAAAATATTCCTAATAAGAATAAAACAAACCAAATGTATTTTTACCTATTTAGCATAAGTAGAAGTATTTCAGGATATTAAAAAAATATAGGAATTTGATTTACTTTTCTTAAAATATAAATTATCTACTTTATTTAAATTAGGTAACTAAATATTCTTATATTACTGATGATAGTTTATATTTTAGACCATTTACAAATATATACAGTATGCGTCCAAAAACTAATAATTTTTTTGATATTGCACATACTTTTTCACTTATCTTAATTGTGTCTGTAAAGTTTTATTTCTGTTTCGTAAGTTTGAAGCAGAACTGTTGGCAACAAAAAAGTCTTCGTAATGACCGATTTTCTAGAAACTTCAATGTAAAGTTACCAAAATATCTAGGTTTTCTGAAATAGGTTCATATACAATTTAATGTATCAGCTTGGATCAAATCCAATGTTTGATTTACTTCTTAATTAATGGTGACTCAAATTTTGTTGATTAGAATTTCAGAGTCATACCTTGAACTTAATATTGAAGTGTATGAGGTACTTTTGTTCAAACTATAACTTCTTTTATTTGTTGGCAAATTTAATACTCTTAAAGAAGGCTCATAATCAAATAATTTAGTATCTGAAGAAATTACTATACTAAAAACATTCAAACATATTATTGGTTCGCCAAATTTATTAAACACAATACCTTCTAATTTTTTTTAGGTGACATAGGTTCACCACTACTCTTTTTTCCTACTTTGTTTGTGTAATACAAAGTTCCTAAAAAGTAAAGATACAATTTTTAAAAGTTCTTGATATTATTTAGAAACGTACAAACTTATATATTTGTTGCAGCAAAGCCGTCCTCTAAAAAGTGCATTGAACAAATGTAATATATTCGTTCAACTTCTAACATTTCAGTCCATTCAAGTGCCTCTAATCATAAGTTTCTTCTAATTCGTATTTTAGAACACTAATATTTTTTTTTTTTAATATGCATATTTTATTTTCCTTTTTTCTCCTAAAACGACGCCCATGTTCTTCGGTAAGAAATAATATTAACGAGTGAAACGTAACCTCACTTCCTCTTTTATATTTAAAATCACATAAAACACAAGTCTTTTCCTAGTATAAAATAAACCCTACAAATCAAAGTCACTTTTAACACCACCATACTTGAACGAATTTAAGTAAAAACTTAAAAAATTATCTAAAAATAACTGGAAAAATAAATATAGAGATATTAATCTAATTAGAATCTTCCATGCGATATCAAGGCGACAAAAAAATAGTTTGCTGTCCTCTCTGTACTACTCTGAGAGTTTAATATGGGCTATTTTAAGTTTTTAAATAAGCAGAGATGATTGGCCTACGTTTTTTTTTTTTCAATCATGATAATAAAAAATTCCCATATGGATTCAACTTTGTGTATATATTGCGGATGGAGAAAAATATAAATGTTCAGGTACTCAGAAACGTAAAAGATTTATTAAATAATATATTCATTTAAAAACAAGTATACATATGGTGTGTATACAATCAAAATGAAAAAAGTTTCAATAAACATATCACCTGCCAGAGTAATATTGTCCTAACTCCATTAAGTACATTTTTACAGTAAAGGGAAATTATGTAATGCTTATAGTTGTATTAGCGAGAATATTTGAAGTATGTAGTCTTGTTACCTTGAGACGAAAAACGAAGCAAAACACACAAAAAAACAGAAAACAAAGTTCTATTTTTGGTTGCTTGATTCAAAATAATTATGAAAATTGCAAAATCCACCATTTTTGTGCAAAAAATTAAACGACACTCCTGCAATTTTTAGGAGAACTCTAATATGTCTGGAATTATTGGCCTCAGCATTTTTGAACATTAAAAAAAAAAACTTAATTTAATATTTTGACCCAAGGAATATCTGCTGAAATGTGTGCCATATGTTTAGGAAATCCGGTATACTAGTTTTTTAGTAAAATACATATATTTAACCAATAATGTTTTGCATTTCTAAATATCTACTTATTTCTTCCTCCATGAGCAGGGGCGGTTGGAGATTTCCCGGTGCCGCCGGTCCTACAAGCACCGATAGGCGCTGGTCCTAGCGTCGACAGTCGCAGTTTATAATTTTTTTTTTTAACAATTTGAAGTTTAAAAAGAATTAAAAAAGCCACAATTTATTAATCTATTTATTAATGTAAGTCTGTAAATCATAAATATAGGTACATGCCGAAAGCGCCCATACCCACAAAAACGTAATGTTTCATGTCACGTTGCATTGTTCTGTTATGAGATATCTCTTATCTCCGCGTTCGTTTGACTCTAGCTCTTGCCCTTTTTATTATTCCAGGAATAATTGAGTAGAAAAAACTGGCGATGAGAGAGTGTTGCAATATAAAATAATATATATCAATACCTTTTTGCCAGACTAACGTAAGCGACATTTGTTCAAATGGCAAAAAGGTATCGATATGTTCTTTATGTATGTTTAAATACCTTCTGCTAAATATTTCCTTTTCAAAATATAAATCTATAGTTAATGAGTTTATAATTTTGTACCTAACTCGATATTTTTCACAATTCTTGACAAAATGTCAAATTTGTGTGCAAAGTTTAAAAAGTACCTACATAGTATTAAATCTTGTACGATCGTGCGGAACCCTTCATGTGCGAGTCCGACTTGCACTTGGCCGATTTTTTATGTTTATATGTAATAATATTTATTGTAGGTTCTTTTTTACCTCTGTTTTTTATGTAAAAAAATAAAGTTCGTTTTTTATTAATCAGTTATTGTAAAATAATTTGTGGTTAATTTATCAATAAAAAATAAAAATTAATGCTTTCTCAATTTTTTTGCTGGACCGGCTCGGCGCCGGTTTAATTGATTACCCGCGCCGGTCCAAGGGGCCCCATCCATGAGCATACTTGTGTACGTAAAATTGTAGTAGACAAAATATTTATTAATTGTCTCAATTTCATTTTTGTACTTTTCTTTTTCAACTAATTTTGTCCAGAGTTTTTTGCTAGAACATAATCAGCTTCAAATTTTTCTTCAGTACAAATGCAATACTGAGACCCTATAGATAGGGGGCCTCAGTAAAATCACTACCTCATATGATTGGAACGTAGTTCTTACACTAAGTTTTCCCCTATGGTTATCTAACATCAATTTGATGACAAGTTACAATGATAGTAAACTGTTTTAATGTTAATTATTTGCAAAATAAAATGTTTAGAACAGAATTATTATACTCTTCAAGGCAGATAATAAGCATGAGTAACACACTCCATCGAATAGTATATTTTTTTATACCCCGATGAATAGACACGGCTTTTGTTAAACACTTTCGCTGCAGACACCGCGTCTGTAGTAGTAGGCGAACAAGGTCTTTCGATGTCCTTTACAGTATTGAGCTACAGAAGTGGTCGGCTGTCAGCAGCGAATGGGTTAAAGAATTATGCTTGTTTGTGCTTAAACATACCATTAATGCACTAGTATTTTAATAAAATAATGTTATAGCATTTGGCATGTAAGCTTTTTAGATATTATTTTAGTTTTTATTAACCAATATTTTGGTTATAAAATTAATTATTAAACCTTATATACATTCATATAAAGCTGAAACTTCCATCGAATTATCCAAAAATTTGGGGACTAATTTAAAAAAAAAGTATTAGTCTTCTATTGGAGTAACTATTTTAGAAATAAAAAATTATAACAAAATTATTAATTAGCCGCATTTATAAACAATGTTATTGATTTATTCTGAATTATTTATAATTATTATTTTTGTTTGCTATGCTACTATAAACTAAATTCATTTAATTGCCAAACATAAGAAAACAGGTCCCATGTACACTTTGTTGCATGTGTGAACTGAACTTTGGCCTTTCTGAATAATTACAAAATGTTTTTTTATATATACAGGGTGTTCCGTAATGATGTTTCAATATTTATTCAACCATTTAAGAGAGGGGTTTCTTATACAATTTTGCAATTTGGGTCTTCTTTTTTTTAACGGCTTCTCATGTATTAAAACATAAAGATAAATTATTTTTATTTTTTATTGTTCTGTTAAATATATGAAAAAATTACAAGAGTGAAAAAGTTTCTAAATTACATCCACTACTCATTAAATTAAAGTTCTGAAAGAAATAAAAAGAGGTTGCTAATTTCTACCCTTTAGAAACATGAATTGAAAAAAAGAGAAACCATCACAAAATAGGATTTGACTAAAGATAATGTGTAACCAAAATAAAAATTTCGAAGTCTTAACAGTTTTCAAGAAAACAACTAGAAATTATTTTTTTTGCCATTTTGAGACCTAAATATCAAGACAAAAAACCCAAATTGCAAAAATTTTGTCAAAACCCCCCTTAAATGGTTGTTAGGCAGGAACACCCTGAATAAAGTTGTTTTGTGGAATCATAGCTATAGTAGAATAAAAAAGCAACATCATTTTTTTTTGTTATATACCTAGGTAAGTACAACGTTGTTTAGAATAAAGTAAATAAAAAAATGTAGTTCCAATACAGAAATTCTTTATTCAAAAATGTTTAGCAAAAAGTGACTTAAAAAAAATTTAGTTCCAACACAGAAATTCTTTATTCAAAAATGTTTAGCAAAAAGTGACTTAAAAAAAATGTAGTTCCAACACAGAAATTCTTTATTCAAAAATGTTTAGCAAAAAGTGACTTAATTTTATGTATTGAATAATTACAATTTTAAAATACAAAAAAAAAAGCGAATTATTATGTTAGAGATTTTTTATTTACTACTCAAAGGGTTACTTATCTAGATAGGCATCCTTACTGTTAACCCTTTCCTTTCTTGGCGTGTGTCTTCTGTCCCATATTCATAGTTACTTTTAGACATGGATACAGAGTGTCTAGATATTCAACCACCACAAAGCTCTTGCAAATTGATGGAAAATAAATTAGAAACATAAACGCTTGAGGTGCTTAATTTGTGATATACGTTTTTAAATTTTGATCTACTAGGTACAGAATTTCTATTCTGACCGAATAAAAGTAGGTAATAGTTCATAAATAGAATTATATAATGTCATTTTAAATTTGAAATAATAAAGAAAATCTTTACGATGTCAAATAATTGAAAACTGTTGATTTTTCATCGGTAAAGGTTCTCCATTTTTTTTTTTTTTTTTTTTTATTTTAAGAAAAATAAATTCAAAACTGAAAATAATTGTCATTAAAACAGTGACCTAAAAATAAGGGGAGTTAAGGTACCGCATCCCATTGTAGAACACCACCGGATAAAAAGTGAGAAGTGTGGTTTTGGTCAATATTTGAAACTTTTAAACATTGTATCTTGAAAATTAAGCACTTGAAGGGTTTATGTTATTACTTCATTTTTCATCGAATATGAGAGCCCCGTTTTTTAAATATTACCTAAGGAAATTATTTAATGATTTATAAAACTGATCATTTTTTATTTTTAGACTTTAATGAAGCATTTTAAAACAATACCTGTGAAAGAAAAAGAAGTCGTGACGTTTTTCATCTACACAGTGAAAACAAATGCAAATAAACTGGACCAGAAAAATGGTATTAATAATGACACCAATTGAGTGTCAAAAAGTGTGCAATTGGAATGAATCTTAATGCAGGTTGCATAATAATTATTTTAAATGCAATTTGTTTATGTATAATCTATTTTGGAATATTTAACATGTTTTTTTAATAATATAAAAAAATTACAAAATATGATAAATTATTTTTTCTGTTTCTGTTTTTTCTTTTTCTTTGTTTTCTCATCTGCATTTAGGATTGTAACTGCCTCTTCTTCACTATCGGTATTAACATCAAGCAAATTAACTAAAAAAATAAAATAATGCAATTGAAAATACAATCAGGCATCCAACGACCTGTCAAACAATAGCTGCCAGTGGGAAGAGCTCTTATAATTAAGGGAGTTGGGGGACATAGCTTTCCATTTTAGACGCTATTTTTATTCAAAATAGTAGTTGCCAAGCGTGCCAATTTATGAAAAATATATTAGCGTTTTTTTTTTAAATAATCTTAAGTTGTCAAAGCCCAAAGACACCAAAAAAAATTGAGTTCGACATAAAATATTTAAATTTAATCCATTATTCATGATTTCACATATAGATAGACATTGTATGTTGCAACCCCTTATATATACCAACCCTTCCCACCTACAGTTAATTTGTTTGGAATGCCTAATATTGTTTCGTAAATTCCCATGAGGAAGGAGAGATTAAACCATGTGGCTCTATAAATCTAAAACTTATTCATTATGAACTTACCAACTGGTTTTGGTACTTCTATCACCACAACCTCATCATTATCATCATCATCGCTATCACTCACTTCCCATATTGCAGTACCATCTTTCTCTTCAATTGGAACTAAAGCAACTGTGCCTTCACCTAAAAACCCCATTTTATTGTGCAATAACCACTAACTTACAAATTTGATCTAAAATTTTCAATATTCAACTCTTTAATTTTTAAGCCCAATATATTTACCAATTTTTGTTAATTCTACACCGTTAGTGGGTTTATCAATTTCAATTTTTGTATCGACCATATTACTATGTTCTTTCTCTTTCTTAGTTTTTTTCTTATGTTTCTTTTCACTTGCAGTCCACGGATCTAAAAGCGCTTCGATATCTCCCGAAACTGAATCATTTGTAATATCTAATATACTAAAGCTTTGTTTCTGTCTTAAGAGTCTAAAACAAAAATATAAGGATAAGACATTATTAACACGAAGACAATAAATTGTTACCTTTGTTGTGTGTCCTTTTCGATACATTCTTTAATTTGCTGTACTATAAGCCCCGCTCTATTTGCAGCTTTTGAAGCTGTACTCAAAATGAGATCAGGACTTAGCTCTGCTTTTCCTCCTAAGTGAAGGCCACATAACTCCTTGTAAGCATTTAATCCAATAGACATAAATGCATCTGCTACTTCTTCTTCCAACAGGGTTGGATCAGCTATTATAAATTCACTGAAAAAAAAAAATATAACCCTAAAAAAATATGTTTTGTTTAGAATAGAAGTTTCTTACCCTCCATTAAACACTGAATATGTTATACAGACTGGATAATGATGTATTACCATTGGAATGGGATCCCTTTGCTGAACATTATGTATAATAAACTCCTCTCCATCGCTTGTAACATCTGGTCTTCTAAAATGGGCTAGTGCTGCTAAAGCAGCAATAGAAGCACAGTCTAAAATGTTTCCTTCATAGTTTAGAACATTTATGTCTACCCTGATAGCCCATACCTTGTAATGAAACAATCTGTGAGATTTACAAAGTGACACTAAGTCTCCCCTGGCGAATAATATTGAAATATTCGTTTATTCGATATAAATCTAAGGGTGAGGGGTATAGTACATTGTTTAAGGAATTGTACTCACACATGACCTGCATGCAATAATGTCATAAGAATCCTGTCAATCCACTGCTTAGGATAAAAACTATAATATTGAGAACAAGGGGACCGGAAGTGCATAGAAATAAGTAGATTTGGGTAAATTTGAAACTCAATAAAGTTTAACAAAATACTATTAAGACTGATCTCTTTCCTAGTCTGTTTTCGGAAATATATTTTTTTATACAAAATATGTTTATTTGGATGTCCCCTTGCCACCCCTAAAAGATTGACGGTATATTTACGGGACACCCTATATATGCTATAAAATTTATGGTTTGTTATGCTTTTATAAATTAATAGCCAAAACCCTTAAGGAAAAAAAAAAGATATACAATAATTGTATTTTGGCAAAGACCAATAATTAACCAGATTTTTTTTATATTTAAATTACTGTATGTACCTTGTATATTTTCAATGTTTACTTATCCCAATTTTTTTCAATAGTTAGTAAAACTTTGATTGTATATTTTTTTGTTGGGAGTTTTTCTATTCCTTATTTTATTTTCATGATTATTTATTTTGCCAAAAAAGTTACTCACATACCTTCTCTTTTTCAACCAACAAAAAATATACCGTTTAAGAAATTAATGGATACATTTTTATCATAGGTGAGAGGAAAAATGTATAAAGGTTATAAACATATAAAATACCATACTTTGTTTAAAATCCATTTTGATGGGATAATTATTGTACCTACATCAGGCCAACAAAGATTTTGTGATTTGTAATTTTTCATATTTTTGGAGTTTTGGGAGCTAAACTAATAGAAAATCAATGTTTTTTTGTTTCAATCACGTACATTTTTTTAATTAATCATTGAGGTGTCATATTTATTCTTTTAAAAATCTTTGCACCGGAACATTACATACATTCTAAAAATTGCTACGCCACTGGCTTAAATGTCGTACAAACTAACAAAACGTTAGAAGGGAAACAACAAAAGTAAAATATAATTTCTGGGATTCCCACATTTGTAGTCAAACCGTCGGATCGCGGAGGCATGTCTTTAAGAACGTCCGTTTATCAGCGTTGCCGCTTGGGTACAAATGTGTCCAATTGGGTACATTTTCTTGCTCATGGTACACAAGTACATTTTAGGACTGATAATCTTAAAATGGGTACATTTTGGAATAATGAATTTTCTATATTCAAACTTTCTGAATATTTAAAAAACAAGACCCGTATTTCAATTTTATATTTAAACTAAGCTATTCAAATTAAAGATATAGTTGATATTGCTTTACTGGACTGAAAAAAGCCATGAAACAACATAGAATATCGGTAAAATATTTTGGCTATTAGGGTCACTGTGCAAATGTGCGGATCAGTCGCCATTTTTTGGAGCGCATTTAATTTATGCTACCTTTCTAGTAAACATGTTGCGTATTCTGTTTTTGAGGTTAAGAGTTAAGATCAACTTAAAAATAGATTAAAGACGAGGGTGCCGATTTAAAACATGGAAGTTCTAAAGTTATTTGACCTAGATCTCGATCAAACTTTCAAAGTTCAGGTGACTGCTAAAGAAAAGCATCTAGTAGTGAATGAAGGTCCCGTCAATTTTACAATAATATATTATTTAAGATATTGTGAAGGGCGACCATTAAAATATTGCCTTCCATTGTGTCACTCAAGCTTTCTTTAGAATAGTTGCTTTTGCTATTATACACAATACCCTCTTATATTTTACTTTACACACGATCCACAGATAAAATGGATAAAATCATAAATTTGGAGTTTAGAGGTTAGTTACATGACTTTAATAAATGTCACTACAGTTTCATGCTCAAAACGCAAAAAAATACTGTTCAGCAGACTTTAAAACTGTTGCAAATTGATCTGAAACAGATCCCGGTCAGATTTTTTTCTGCTGAATGTAGCCATTTAATATTAGGAAAAAAGTTATTCTTCTTAAAAAGTCGAGCATGGGTCTAAAACCTAAAATACAACCATCATATATCAAATTTTATTAGTAGTATACGAGGTGTGTCAAAAATAACGATACTTTACTCTTCATATTCATATTTTTTGACAAACCTTGTAAACAGATGTAATGAAGTCAATTTTCCTCAATCAGTTTATTTTCATTTTTAATAAATATTAAACGCGGATGTAATGAAGTCAATTTTCCTCAATCAGTTTATTTTCATTTTTAATAAATATTAAACGCGGTTGAACTGTTGGGCCCGAGTCAATTTACATGCGCGAACGCCGCTCGAGATCTCGTTGCGCGGTGGGTCTGAGCGTAGGTGGAGTTTCTAATGGGAAAGGGAATCTACAGTTGTTGAACGAGACCCGAGATTAAAATTATCAGTTCGATATAAGATTTGCCAGCAGTCGAGACTAATAAGCCGCATTCTCTAATCAATTCACCGTCGTTAATTTCTTTATCGTGTTTATAAATCCGTTAGGTAAAAAACCTTGTTCCGCTTTTTACGTTTTATATTGACACCGTATTTCACTTGAAAAACCGAATTAGCTTGTAGGAATAGAAACATTTTCATTCAGTGTTTAGTTAAAAGATTTAATTTGATTTCCTTAATAAATAATAGAATTCGTTTCTTAACAAATCGTACCGTTTTTTTTTATAACTACTGTTGAGTTAAAAGATTTTAAATTTGACTTCTATTTCGAGGAGACGTTTTTCCTCTTTTAATAGTTTGTTTATTCCTTTACCGTATATTTGAATAATCTTAAATAGCATCCTGTCCTTGTCTAAACGGGCTCGTGATGACGATCAGTTCACACTCTTGGAGTAAATGCTATCCGCGTTATAATTTTTTTTAGTTAATCTGTATACCGCAAATTTAAATAATATTAAATATTATCCTGTCCTGTTTGAACGGGCTCGTTATGACGATCAGTTCACTCTTGGAGTAGGTACTATCCGCGTTAGTAATTTTCTTCCCTCTGATAATAGTTTATTTTTCTCTTTTACCGTCAATTTAAATAACTTTAAATAGTATCCTGTCCCTGTCTGAACGGGCTCGTGATGACGATCAGTTCATTCTTGGACTAGGTGCTATCCGCGTTAGTTTTCTTTTCCCCTTTATATTCTTCATTTTTTTTTTCGTGCAAACTGCAAATTGCAGAAATCAAAAATAGCTTCAGTACCCTGTCTGAGCGGGCTCGTGATGACGATCAGCTCATTCTGGGATAATAGGCTACCCCGGGTATAAATTTATTTTTATCTTCCTTCCGTATATTTACTATAAGAAATTCTTTCGCGTCCCTGTCTCCTCGCACTCTCTTTGACCGTTTAGTAGAATACCTAAATTTTAGTTTAATTCCCGATACCACAGTTACACAGTTAATTACCGAGTAAATAGCCAAGTTAATATTTTTTTTCTCTGCGACCGAAACGTACATTTTATTTTAATTCAATTTTGACGTCTGATTGAGACTAATCGCGAGTCAATACCGTCCGTTTTGTTTTTTTTTTTGTTCAGGGTTATATTGACTATCACCACAACTGGAGTGGGCGTTGAAATATTTAATTTCGTTTTTTTTTGTGTAAATAGTTATTCACAATATATGTGTCAATGTTAACCTGCCGTATTACTGGTTAATAATTCCCTACTTTATTTCCCCCTTATATTTCAGCTAGTGATAAATTCTGTACCAGCCCAAGCAACGATTAAAGCCCGTTACTTGTGGCCTACTATTACCTGTGTCTAAGTGACCTTTGACCCCTGGAATTTTTCATCTCCATCTGTAGCTACCCGAGTACTTTCGACGACGTTTCGAGAGTTTGTGGAGTAAACCATTACCAAATATCTGGCGATCGAGAACCGCCCGTAACCAGCGCCATTCGTAAGGAACCGTTTTCTCTGTGGCGAGAAAACTCCTTACACAGCTTTAAAAAATGATATCTGATGGTTGCATTTTAAGTTTTAGACCAAGCAGAACTTTTTATAAAGAATTACTTTTTCATAAAACTAAAAATAAACAAGTTTCACATATGGTTCCTACTTAATTGGACACACTGTATAAATTGTTCTTATTAAAAGCAATTTTATTATATTATACCAAAAATGTAATATTTGTTTTATTGTATTTATATTTTGAAAGCAAAAGGCATTTATATATGAATTTTGTACATATTCAGAATTTTAGCAAATTTGTTTGGTACATCAACATATTTGGTTGCGGCAACACTGCCGTTTATCGTTATCGTGTGTTTGCGTTCGCTTATGGGCGCCACATATGGTTCGTAAAATATGTGAAGAAGGTTTAAGACACTGGAGTAATGGAACCAGCTGATCCCTACCTTTCGTATTACCATGATATGGAGAGAGCCAACAAAATCACCATGACTACTATTTCTGCATGTGTAACGTTCGTGGATATAACACCAAAAATTTTAAAAACATTGTTTTTCGAACCTCAAGCCTGCAATTAGGCCAGAGCCACATGGCCCAAACGTGCCAATACCTGAGAGTCCAGCCATTTTACAAGAAAGTACAATCAGTTTTTCTTAACCTGAAGAAAACCTTAGTGATGTTAGTTTTATTTCGAGTGTTTCTAAGCAACCACAGTTATTTTCTCAATCAGAACTTAATGACATATGCCGCGTTTGAGAATCCACATCGGATGCATCTGAGATGTAGTAAATCTTTGATCACGTGATTCAATATACGTAAATGTAATGGGACAGATGTGTCAGATGTGGATAAAAAAACGCTCGAGATGTAAAAAATGCATCCGATGTGGATTCTCAAACGCGGCATTAGTTATAGACTCGCCCATGGATATTTCCGAAATTTTGGCATCTAGACTTCAAAATAAACATTTACTAAGAGAAGACGATAAAATCTCATATTTCAGAAAGCGCGAGTCAGAGAAATGCAGGCTATTTTGAATAAAGTGGTTTATTGCACCGATCTTCCTAATCTAATGAACAAACTTGGTACAGATTACAATTATGAGGATTGGAGACTTTTATTGATTCGTCCAAGAGAAGCCTTAAAACTGTTCATTTGCACAATGGAAATGTTTTTGCTTCGGTACATGTTGCTCATTCCGTGAAAAACAAGGAATGCTATACGAAAATTTGAAACTACTGCTTGAGAAAATCAAATACAAGTACCATAATTGGATGATTTGTGATTTAAAAATTGTGGGTCAGCAATCAGTCAGTTACCATGTTTTTTGTGTGGGTGGAATGGTAGAAACAAACAGCAACATTGGGTAAAAAAGGACTGGCTAAAAAGGGTTAATTTATTTCCAGGATCAAAAAATATTCTGCACGAAAGACTTATTGATCTACAAAAAATAAAAAATTCTCTTACCACCGTTGCATATTAAATTAGGACGCATGAAACAATACGTTAAAGCTTAAATAAAGATGGAGCATATTTTAAATACCTACGTAAACAATTTCCCGCTCTCTCAGATGTAAAGTTAAAGGAAGGAATTTTTGTAGGTCCTCAAATAAGGCGATTAATGGAAGATCAAGACTGAATACCATGAGCGAAACCGAAAAAGCTGCATGGATTTCATTTACTGATGTGATAAAAGGTTTTTTGGAAAACGACAACATCCAAATTACCAGGACATTGTAAAAAAAATGTTACAGATTAGAATGTAATATGAATATAAAACTACACTTTTAATACTAACATCTGGACTACTTTCCCGAAAATCTTGGTGCCGTGAGTGAGGAGCAAGATAAGAGGTTCAACCAAGACATAAAAGAAATGGAAGGCAGATATCAAGGTCGATGATGGGAGATTACTACTGGTCATTAAAAAGGGACAATCTGGCCATGGAATACACAAGAAAATCCACTAAACGAAGTTTTTCGTCCAAGAGGGAGAGATCTTTCAAAAATAAAAGGACATAACAATAATTGTTAAAGACTGTTAATTTACACTTTTCAATTCGGTTTTTGTTCTTGTTCTAATAAAAATAATGTTTAACTCAATCGAGATTTTCATTTATCTATTTTTTTAAGGTTGATAAAAAACCTTGATGTGATAGAGGTAAATTGAACTCAGATTTAAATTAAGAAGGCCTAAATTATACAGAATCAATTGTCAGATCGAAATCAACTTTTAAAGTTTAAAAATTGTTGGCCTCGTTAATGACGAATGACGCTTCAAAACAAGAACAAAATACTAGCAATGTTGGATAAAATTGTTGACGATGATGTTTATTTATTAAAAAATCTAATATATATTTTTTAAGTTTCCGTAATTAGATACAGCAGTAAAATTATTTACAAACCAAAATCCCTTAATTGCATTTAGGTGTTACCCCGCGAATATAATGGAACATTATGTTCATTAATAAACCAAGGGACTGAAATTTCATATCGCTTCTTCGGTAGAACAATGACCTAGGTGCAAATTTTTAATTTTTTGAATATCTGCGCCAGAATTGATAAAAAGTAACAAACTTTCCGGTGAAACAATATAATGTACAACAAATAGTTGCGATGCTGTCTCAACCGTTGATTTTTCTAATTGGTGGTGATTAAATTACTTATTTGATACGATACGGAATTATGTGTACTTTTTACAAAAACTAGTGAAAAGGCGTAAATGTCTGTATAGTATTAGTTGTAAGAATAATTTTCAATACATAGTTTAATTTTGATAAAATTTTATAATATAATAATTATCGTTACAACCCAACAAACATTTTGTGGTGGTCTGCAATTGGTAAGTCGACTTTTTGTCACAACGAGCGGCAGCAGGCCGTCGCCACTTTACCAGCAAAAAGTAGTAAAAAGGCTGCACATGGCCGACAGTTTCCCATAATATTAATGTTAACTTCCCATATAACGCTCTTATAAAAATTATACCGAGCTTTTAAAGGGAATGTACCACGTGTGTCTTCTACAAAAACTATATTCATAAAATATTTTAAATTAACATGTAAAAGTTAGAAATTACAAAAATGAACACTGAATAGTGAATACCGGCAATGCGAGACTGGCCACATAGTAAATGTCCACTCGTTGAGTATGTAGTCTCCATCTATGAACGCGGGATGGAGCTCTTCTGGACTGTCGGGGTTAGGTCTGCGGTAATTAAAAGCCATTTGACTTCCACAATTTTACAGTTTAAAGTGGAAAAGAGTTAAAAATCATCGAAAAATTAAGGTTAACGGGCAGTTAATTACAAATTTCAAAAGGGCCATTGGTTTACCGTTACAAGTTACTTTGCCATCGCATTCGTTAAAGGGCCAACAAGGTGCCACAATTTCAATGTTTGTTGGGAATGAAAAAATATTAAAACATAATTTTCTCAAAACTTAGTAATTTGTCTTCAGATCAATGTTCCAAAGGAGAAGCGATATATGTGTCAATTTGAAACTGAAATTAAAAACATAAGAATTTAACTAGATCAAAAATAAAATAATTAAAAAAATTCCGATTTGTTGTTATTCCATTATATTTAAATTACTTAGTCACGTTTTTTAATTAAAAACATATTAAATCTTAAAATACTTTTTGTCTTGGATAATAATGATTTTTTAAATTTGTTTATTCAGTATCTTAATTACTCTAGTCTAACATTTTTAAATTGCAACAGTTACAAAAATATTGTAGACCTGTACTCCCAATAAAAAATTAAAGGAAAGTACTCGGCCCAACTCCCTATAAGAAATTAAATTATAGTGAGCGTAAAAAAATATTGGAAAAGAGGAAAACTATTGCAAGTTTAAATTTTAGAATTTACCAGTAATTTTTTTTATATAATCTGGTATATGACAGGTAAGTCTGTTGGTTTTAATATGTCAATAAGTATTTTTTAATTACACCCTCTATATGTATTTGAAACCGACTTAAAAAAAGGAGGTTTTCAATTCCTTGGATTTTTTTAATTTATGTTCAGCGATAATTCTTCACCAGTCTCTCCGATTTCTATGACTTTTTTGTTAGAAAGTGGGTACCTTAGGGGTGGTCCTATATAAATTTGGTCAAAATCTGATAATGGGGTCAATGAGAAAATCATCAAACTCTTCATTTTTAATGTATATTCAGCGATAATTTTTTACCACTTTGTCCGATTTCTAGGATTTTTTTTGTTAGAAAGGAGGTACTTCGGGGGTGGTCCCATATACATGTCAAGATCTGATGATGGGATCTATGAGAAAATCAGCAAACTCAATGTGTGATGGCTTCTGCACAATTTTGGAGTCAGGTGTCTAAAATTACTTTTATAACTTGTCCTTCCGTTCAACGTCTCTATAGTCGTGTATATGTACTTATAGTAATATTTTAATGGACGATTTAACCAAGACTATCAAATAAAATAATTTCATTGTTGGTTACAGAAAGTACGAATGTCCTTATAAGTTTATTATGAAGGGCTTACCAATGAGTCTGGTTTCTTTAAGACATTTATTCATTACTAAAGTTGTTCCAAGAATATAATTTTGCCAGATTTGTATCTACTTTGCATTTTATTTTACCAATTTGTTGGGTTTAATTGTTACGTTTTAATACAGCAAGTCTCAAAAATGTATTATGCACTTTAGGGGCTAAAATGGCACTTCTACTCCCTAGGAAGTCTGAACTTGTCTATGCATATTTGACTAACACCAATGCAAAATGCCGCTATTATTTCGGAGAATATATGTATATTTTTACTCATGTTAGTTATGGTTAATAAATTGAATATGGTTATTAATGAAGAAATTGCGATAATCTCCTTACCTTTTTCTGAGAATAAACTAAAAATTTTCGACTAAAATTAGGAGATTGATAGTGCTGTTTAAAAAATAGTCAATACAAAATGCAACAGACTTACTTCATGCTATAAAATTCAACTATCATAGTCCGGAGAAAACCCAATAGCTAGGTATAGTTGTTTTTTTTTTGCTTAGCCACATATAATTTGAGGTGATAAATTACCACTGTTAATTAGTAAAAGTGTAGCGCAGTGTAGTAAATGTACTTGAAAAAAGTACCCGTGAAATTTGGGTACTTTTACTCGGAGTACTGTACTTGACAGGATATGCAATGAGTAAGGTACTCAAGTACAATTTACCAGTACCCGGCCCAGCTCTAAGTTAAAGGCACATTTCTCATTAGCTCCAGAGTCATTGCAAACTGCTAAGAATTAATCTTATTCACTGCAGCTCAGTGAGTTGTAGTTCACCAGCGTACTACTATAAATTGCTTTGATTTTTTATTAATAACATAGTATTTTAATGACCTACACCAAATATCAGCGACTATTTCTCTAGAGAAATAGTCGATATTTGGTCCAGTGAAATAGTCGTTCCAAATATAACACGACCTTGATTAAAATTCTGCTATTTTTGTTGTTGCTAAATTTCTAGAACATTTTACAATTTGATTCTACATAATTTTGGCAGTTGATTAAAGCCTTGATTATTATTATTTGAATATTTATTTTAGCTGCATATTAATCAGAGACAATGTGTAAGTGACTTTGTTAAATTAAAAGGTGTTGCAGTTGAATTTAATAAGTTATTAATTTAGTTTTGGTGTTCCCTTTTACTTGCTTTGGATACGACAATGTGGACTCCAAACTGCCAAAAATCACCTGCTATGTGGCGTGCTTTCGTTTATATTTTTGGCGGTTTCACTTAATAAGTTCAGTGGCTACAACTACAGTAGAACCTCGATTATACGGGTCAGGCGGGACCGAGTATTTGCCGGATAATCGAAAACACAGATAATCCAAAAACCTAATTTTTAAGTTTTTAATAATTTATTTAGACAAATACTTATGCCAAAGGAACAAAAGAAACGTAATACATAAAACAAAAATTAAAAGTTTTAATATTTATACATAATGAAAGAAAGTATATTGAATGTACAATACATTTGTTGATATGATATTGGGTTCAAATTTAATTTAGTAACATATTTTCTTTGTCAAAATTGATTAATCAACGTTTAATTGGTCATGATCTGGGAATTAAAAATTATTTAAGTCAAAATATTTTGAAAAAAGAAATGTCAAACGGGAATTAAAAAATTTGAAAGATGTTTGTCAGCTAGATTTATAAAGAAAAGAAAGGTTTTTGTATTGAAATTTATATTGGATTATTAAATGTAAATCTGTGATAAAAAGATCAAAAAGAAACAAGGTAAAATGTATTTCACATTATTGAAGAAAAAAATACTATATTATAGCAGAGTAAGGGTGGAAGCAGTTATAAGTAGGTATAGGGGAAAGAAGCCAAGGTGTAAGAAAGCAGAAGATGGCGAAGTACTGCAAAAAAAGAAAATCTTAGAAGGCACATGCATTTTATTGAAATTCATTTTTTTGTAAATTTTTTAGAATCAAAATTAAATGTAAGCCCATCAAATGTTCGAGTGGCCATCCATAGGTAACATCAAGATAGAGTAAAGTATAGACGATCTAAACACTATTTTTCGATAAGACAGATGGGCGCACTTCGAGTGACAGAAAAGTGTAATGAAAATGACGACTTCGAGTCGTGCTTTGATTTATTTGAAGTCAATAATTTTATATTTGAAGACTGACAGAATGAAAGTGATTTTATATCATTTAAATAAATCTATTTAAAAAAAATGGCATTTATTCTCACCAAAACTGACTAGCTCCTCTAGCTCGAGTTTGACATATGACGTAAACGTGTATTGCAAATGTGCGGACACTTTAGCATCGTCATAGTATCGCCTCTTTATTCTATCTCAATGGTAGGTTAACAGCGTTCATGCACCAACCTGTGGCCGCCAGCCACGGATGATCAATTTAAAATGCCGCACGGAAAATTTACCCCACGTATAATCGAGGTTCTACTGTAGTTTCGTTTTTCAAGCATTCGCAAGTGGGTATAGTGCTGAGTGTAAATAGGACTTACCATTGTAACAAGGTATCATATATGATGAAATATAAACAAGTGCGAATATTTAGAAACGCTGATGAATCATAGAAAGATAGCAGTAACAGGTGAATTTGCCTTTTTAGAGTTTTGACCACCCATTGATTCATAAAATTTGGCTGAGGGTAGTGAAAAAGTTTGGTAAGAAGGTATTTTAGGTTGATGAATGGAACTGTAATACATTAGTAATGTGGTGAAAAGAGGAACAATAAGCTTTTCTCTGATATATCACTCAACCTACCTTGCCATTTAAAAAAAATCAAGATGGCGGCGGTACGCTAACCGCTGACATCACAAAAAATTGACATTTCCTCTACAAAATGCAAAATATAATCCCATTCAACAACCTGCAATTTCATAATTATACATTCATTCGTTTCAAAGAAAATACCTTGTTGCCAGACTTTTTCGCTACCCTATATAATCTAATTATTTCTAGATATACAGCAGCCTATAACTCTGGAAATTACCATATAATCAAAAAATTATAAGTAATATCAGGAACAGAACTTCTTTGTGCTCAGGAAGTACAACATGGAGCCTTATTAACAATTGCCACAGTGCCAATACCCATTCAGGGATTAAAAATATTGCCACAGATACATTCAGATATACCCAATCCAAGACACACATTTTATAAACGTGTTAGAACACAGAAAACAGGCTGAACACATTTATGAAACTCTCAGGAAAATGATTTTTTTACCAAAACAGATGTAGTGGTAGTCAGTAGTACTTCAAATAAAAGGAGAATGTAAAAAGTGTTATAATGTATGTAACCATAATCACTTTTTTAATTGAAAGTTTTATGAAGTGGAATTTCATTACATATAAGTGGAGCGGGTGGATAGATTGGCATTTACCATCAGGATGTTAGAAGCCCTCCAAATGGCCACTTCCCAAAAAATGGGGCATCTAGAGACACCTCTTGGCAACGTTATTGAGCTGAGAGGCTGGCTATCCCTAGAAACCCCCCACCAACAACCAGCTGGTTTTTGATGAGTTAATAACCCACAGGATTTTTGACGAGCTGAGAAGATGGCTGTCTCTAGATATCTCTCAGTGTCAACCAGTAGGTTTTAGAAAGGCAGGTTCTATAATCCCCTGAAGGATGCACAATTTGCCGCATGAGGCCTAAGTGATGTGAAGCAATCCACCCCCCCCCCCCCCCCCCCCCCACCTTACAGATACAGAGATAACACACATTTACATGTAATAAATCTTCAACAATACCAGTATTCCATGTGATCTGGCAAAACAAGAAATTTAATTAAAATTGCTGTTCTTAGTGACTTTTGGCAACTTAAGTAACAGTTTTGTCAAACAATTATGTAACATTGTTTTTGGATTACAACTGAAGTTATTAATGTTACTTTTAGCCAGCTAATGAAATCATGTGGCCTAGAGGTTTTATTGAAGACTGTATTTGTATACACTTTCCACCCTATGAAATTTGCTTGTAGGGTCCATAAATTGGTTAATTTTCGCCAGGGTCAACAAAATATTTCTTTATAAAATGAAATAATGGGTACAAAATTACTACTTACAAAACTGATTTTTTCTGGCACTCAAACACTGTTTTAAGATAATTTAGGATACAAAAGTAAATCAAGGGGACAAAAAATCAGTTTAGTAATTGTTTTTTAATACTTTTTGCTTACTTTTTCATTCATTTTTATGCATAAAGACTCCAAATCGAGTGCCTTTGAATCTTTTAAACATTTTTCAAGTAGCCTATTCAACTGTACTGATAAATCTGACTGTCGTCCAGCTTCAAAATGTGGTGCTGCTAAAGGATTTAATTCAATGTTCAAGTTTAATACACCTTCACTTGGTCTAGAAGACTTTGGTTGTTGAATTTCACATGAAACTTGAGCTAAAACACTAAATAGTGTGTTAGTTTTTTCAGTTGTATTAAAGTACGATTTTTTTACCTACCTAGTTTTACCTAAAGATACATGGCAAGAACCCCAATCTTTTCCGAAATTTATTTTGACTGGTCTAAATTCATCAAATGCTCTTCCATCTAATCTCTAAAATATTACTGTTGTAGAAGAATTAAGTTAATAATATTAAGTAACCTACTGTCCATTCTGCTAAATTCTTTAACAAGAATTTCTTTTCACAATTTGATATTATTGTTTTTCTAACAGACATGCTGAATATTGAGGTTATGATAAAACTAAACTAAAAAAAATAACTGTCAATCAGGGCTGTTGTCAACACAGAACACATACTCGTTGTCAATCACAAAACATTTTTTCATTTTTAAGTTCTGTGAATATTCCTGAATATTTCACAATGTTGCCAAACGCAGCCAAATCAAATAATCCAATAAATGTAGGAAATAACATGCCAAATAAATAACTATAAAATATTTGAATTTGAAAACTTTCACTAATTATCCTTTCTTCATGACTTTCACTGCAGTCGTTGATGTATGTATGGATTAAAAAACAAAATTGAAAATACATTATGGCCATTTAGATTTGGTGGCATGGTAACCACAAAGCACATAGAGGTTCCACGTGAATGACCAAGGTCAAAACCGACAACTGACATTTTTTATGCTATTTGCTCCAAACTCTAGATGGGGCTACTGGTGAAATTATGATTTCTTACTCCATTTTTAAGCCTTATGGGAGAAAAACTTAACCAAAGACTCCAAAGATGTGACGTGTATTTATTTATGTTCTTGGTTAGTTTCATTTTTCCGTCTGATTTTAGTGATTTTTTGTTGGCTTTGGCTTTTGGTTTCTGTTTATAGTTTCGTCTTAGTTATTTGCAAAATTGTGATGTTTCGCTTTTTTATTTCCTACTGTGTTTTGCAATAATTTTGGTGCTCCGTTGAAAACTTCGAGAAAAACTTCATTGATTCACCATATATTCACCATGCATCTGCATCATAAAAAGACAAACGGGGACAACAACTAATTGATAATCAATTTATCACTGGACTAGATTCCGAAATCTGTATCACCATCTGTATTTGGAAGGAAAATACCTATTTATCATTGAATGAATAGTTAAAAGGATTCACCTTTTAATACAATACCTATATTACATTTGTCCTCAGTTAAAAAGACATTTATAAAATATATAACTTTAGTGTTAATAAAATGTAATATCCTAGTCTCTATTTAAATGATTGATAGGTATTTTAAAGATTTGAGATTATATATCTATTTGCTCCAAGTAAGTATTCGTTAAATATGTTTTATTATTTGTATTTATTTTTATCTAATAATATTTATTTAAGTTATTAATAAACATATTTTAAGAATGTTCTATTTTATTATTTATTGATATATCTTATATTTATTTAATAAAAATATGCAGAACCAACTCTCCACATTAGACCCCTTATAACAAATTAATTCTTCAAATTTGGTATAATCGACCTAAATTATTTAGTAAAATAAAAGTTTCGAACTTACTAGTTCCATACTTTATTTTATAAAATAATTTATGTGGAAATCATTTAAAATTTAATTTAAAACTACTACGTACTCCTAAAAATTACAATTTGAATTTACCGCCATCTGTCAATTGTCATTTTAGTTCCAGCTCCAAACACAAGGTAGCGCTAATTTGGTTTAAAAGTTTAACATTGGCGTGGGGTCTCTAGAAGATACATGCTTTGTGATGGTAACCGGCTCTGGCTATAGAGATGGGTAAACCAAGCTATTTTTAAGAAGCAGTGACAACCGCTTCTGCTACAACAAAAAAGCAGTGACAAAATACTGCTATTTTTTGGAGCAGCTTTTAGATAATTTTCATATTTCACGATACGTTTTTTATGACTATCTGTGTTTGGTAAAATTGTTCTATCTATCAATTAATGATTATAGAGTTAAAAATTTCGTATAAAACACATTTAATTATTTTCTTGCCTTGAAGATTGATTAGAACTTATCAAATAGACTTTACAGCCAGGGCAAAAGTAAATAAGAAGATGATCGATATTATTAATTTTGTCTTTAGTTATATCGGGGATTCACTTAAGGCCGATTTCACCGTTGCGTTAAACGGAGATTAAAATGACATTGTTGATGTAAAAATGTCATTTTAAACTTCGTTTAACACAACGGTGAAATCGATTGAGTTACAACTTAAAAATTAACATTTTTCATTCTGTTTCTATTTCAACAAAAGTATTTCTAAGTTTTGAATGCCATCTTTTTTATATTGAATATGAATAGACAAAATAAGTCTATAAAAAAAAGAATTTAAAAAAATAAGAATGTATATTGTTTTCCTTTTTTCTCGGAACCTCTGCTCCGAAAAGTAACAACTTTTTGGTGAGTCGTGGAGCACTTTGGCTCTATCAAGCTAGCGGGCACTCTGTGGCGGCACCATTCAAGACCTGGCGGGTTTTTTGTAGCTTTTTTGTTACGCTATTTGCAAATTTGTAGCTTAGCCCAGGTCCGAAAAAACAGCGGATCCGCTAGCTTGAATTTCCATAAATTCCATAATAGCGGCACAGATTCAGACCCAGCTGGTTTTTCGTAACTTTTTTGTAGCTTTTTTGTTACGCTAGTCTCCCTTTTGTAGCTTGTACTGAACCTGAGAAAAGCGCGGATCCGCTAGCTTAGCGGATATTTATAGCGGCACCAGCCCGGACTCGGCTCATTTTTTGTAACTTTTTTATAGCTTTTTTGTTACGCCTGTCTCGATTTCGTTGCGAGGCATGAACGTGAGTAATAATCGTTCCTCCACGAGCGTGATAGAAATGTGCGTTAATTTAAAATCAATTTTCGACCTCTACAAGTAATAGGTGCAACTCGATAGTGTGACTATCTGTTGATAGATGGCACCAGTATTGCATTTCACGAATTATGGCCATCTTCTATCCAATATATTTTTGAGAAATTTAGATATAATCTCAAAATCGGACATTTGTTTTTAAATGTTTTTTAGTGTTGTTTATGTATTTATACTTTTGTTGAATCAAGAATATTCTTACATCTTTTTTGAATGATTTCCTTAACCACTCGTTTTGCAGTATTTATGGACCAGTGTTTAATTCTGTCGGATCACAACTATACAGTGTGTTCCATCTCAGACGAGCCACCCCGTATATTTCTTATCCCATAGTAAATAGGAAAAATTTCCCGAAACAAGTCGGATGATTTTCTCTGGGGGACATCTTTTGACGTATATTTGAGGCTTGAACCAGCAACCCCCTATGAGGGGGCGGTTCAACCCCTCAAAATGGAATAAGGAAGAAGGGATGAGTGATATATATCATTTGTAAGGTCTTGAAAGCCTCTTTACAACGGTGTATGAAAAAAATCACATTCTTAAAAAAAATTAATTGTTTTATCATATGAAATGATCGAAGAAACGTGATAAACACCTTCTAAGAACAAAAAATGAAGGCAAGATAAGAAAATGTTTTGATTTTTTTTTATTTATTACTTCGAGAGAATTTATTATTGCATGGAAGTCAATGGAAGACAAATTGAACATTTCATTTAAAAACGCAGTTTTGATTTTTTTGATTGTAAGCATGATAAAACAATTTATTTTTTTAATAATGTGATTTTTTTTATACACCGTTGTAAAGAGGCTTCCAGGACCTTACAAATGAAGTATCACCCAACCCCTCTTTCCTATTTAATTTTGAGGGGCTAAAGCGCCCTCTTATAGAGGGTTGCTCGTTCAAGCCTCAAATATACGTCAAAAAGATGTCCCCCAAAGAAAATCATCAGACGTGTTTCGGGAAATTTTTCCAATTACTATGGGATAAGAACTATACGGGGTGCCTGTATATAGTGAGAATAGGTAATTGCTTGGTAGCTATTACCACCGGTGTGAAGTTAGCAGTAAGTTTTTAGCAGTAAAAATAACCGAAAACACCCGATCGGGAAAATAGTGGCGTCCGGCATACAACTATTTTAATAATCTTGTCAATATGTATTTTACATTAATATCGGACAAATAATTAATATACATACCGTTGAAAATTTCCGATTTTGAGATTATATCGTAATTTCTCAAAAATATATTGGATGGAAGATGGCCATAATTCATGAAATGCAATACTGGTGCCATCTAGCAACAGATACTCACACTATCGAGTTGCACATACCACTTGTAGTGGCCGAAACTTGATTTTAAATTAACGCACTTTTCTCTCACGCTCATGGAGAAACGATTATTACTCACGTTCAGGCCTCGCAACGAAATGGAGACAGGCGTAACAAAAAAGCTACAAAAAAGTTACAAAAAATGAGCCGGGTCCGGGCTGGTGCCGCTACAAATATCCGTTAAGCTAGCGGATCCGCGCTTTTCTCAGGTTCAGTACAAGCTACAAAAGGGAGGATAGCGTAACAAAAAAGCTACAAAAAAGTTACGAAAAACCAGCTGGGTCTGAATCTGTGCCGCTACTATGGAATTTATGGAAATTCAAGCTAGGGGATCCGCTGTTTTTTAGGACCTGGGCAAAGCTACAAATTCGCAAATAGCGTAACAAAAAAGCTACAAAAAACCCACCAGGTCTTGTATGGTGCCGCCACAGTGCCCGCTAGCTTGACATAGCTGAGCACTTTGCTCCAGTGACAAGAGAAAAGCAGTGACAAAACCTGTTACTGTGAAATAGCAACCCATCTCTACTCCAGTCTGGCAACACTTTGTTTACTTCTATTGTGAAAATTACAAGTTTCAAATAAAAGGTGGCACCATATTTGTAAATATTTCATTTTTAATCCAAGTAAATAAAAATTATTGAACATTTTGCAACTATGTAGATGCACATATCAAACTATTATTAATGTACAAAGTGTATTATTGTGCTATCATTTAATAAGAACACAATTTGTGCATTCAGAACATTCTATCAAGCTTTCTTCATCATCTAAAACTGATTTATAAATTTCAATATTTTGTCCACATCTACAAGGAAAAACTGCAACACCTTCACTATCAAAGTCTAGTCCCGTTTTTTCTAATTCAGCATAAATCAAAGAACTTTCGTTAAAACTTTTTTCAAGTAAAACAGCATCGTATTCTTTACGCAATTGTTCGTCACTCAATGTTTTATAGGCCTTATCAATGTGGATAAATTTATCATCTGAATAAGATTGTTCTTTACTTTGTTTATCTGGATGGAATTTTTTTATCAGAGATCGATAATTACTCTTTATTTCGTCGATGGTTGAATTTTGATTGCATTGCAGAACAGAATAGTAGTTTATGTCTCGACTTTCACTGGTAGAGGAAAGTGAGTTTTCTTGATTTTCCATAAGTAAACTACACTAAACTTTTTTACAAATACATATACACTTAAAACATAAAAAATAACCATAGATATATATCTATGAAAATAACTTGTTTTTAATTAATTATTTTTAGGTTAGGATTTAGGCATTTTTTTGCGATTCATTGATATATGCCGCGTTTGAGAATCCACATCGGATGCATCTGAGATGTAGAACAGAAGTAAAAGTTGGAAATGCTTTTGCCAGTTCTCCCACTTTATACACATAAATTGACAGGTTGCCAGCGGATCTCACCGAAGTGGACGCGATACATTGGCGTACAAAATTATTTTATAGATGTTAATAACAATTTCGAGTAAATAGTTTAATAAATTGTGAATAGCTGTTGAAATTTTGTAAAATTATAATTTGAATATTATAATACATGTTTAATAATTATTTATAATCCATAAATACATGCGATTGTCCGGTTCCGCCGATAACAATTTAAAATTACTTATTTTATGAAACGACACTGGCAGGTAAACATTACTGTGAAGTTCTCGGAGCCACCCGACGTGGTTTGACGTTTACCCCCTCTCTACCTACCAAAAGACTTTTCAACTTTTACTTTCTCTATATCTTTAATGTTATTGGTTATTTCGAAATATTCGTGAACTTAATATCAGACATACGTGAAACTATTATTTCCATGGGAATGTCTATTCCGACAAGTTCGAGAATTGCATAACCTACCGGAAACTTAACCCGCCGTCAACGGCTTTTCAATACAAAGTTATCTGTTTGTAGAGTTATTATTGAACATTGTTTTGGACTCCTAAAACAGAAGTTCAGACAATTATTTCACTGCAAGCTACAAAAAATTACAGACATTGTACATTTTATTCGAGCTTGTTGTGTACTTCATAACCTATCAATAAATGAATTCATTATACATGAAGAAGAAAATAATGCCGGACCAGAAGACATAGATCCAGAACAGGCTTTAGATGATCACGAAGATATAGAAAGAGATATTCCCGAAGGAAGTGCTTATCGTAATTACCTTTTAAGAACTTTAAATTTATGATTATATTAATTGGTTTTAATTAAATAATGAAATAAACTTTTCAAGCAGACTTTTATTTTCCTTCTTAAACATTCAAAATAGTATTCAGTACAGGTATGTACAACAAACAAACAATCAAATAACTTAAAAACTATACAGGATGTTACAAAAAAGTAGTCCAATCTGTTGACCATAGATTCCTTAGGTCAGTGTAAGAGACATCTATTATTTTTTTCGATTGGGGCCATCATGTTAAATATACAGGGTGACCAAGTTAATTTTTTAAAATTAATTTTTTATTATATTTTCGTCATTTTATTGAGTAGATGGCTTAAAATTGGTACATCGGGGGTTTTTTTTTTGATAAAAAATCATATTGTGAGCCTAAATATAACCTACCTCATAGAGGGCGCCAGTTGCAAGTCTTCCTCCCCTGTATTTTGAAGATGTTGGTCCCAATCGAAAAAATAAAGGTTTCTTACACTGACCTAAGGAATCTATGGTTAATATATTGGCCTACTTTTTTGGGACACTCTGTAAAAACTGAAGAACAAATATTCTAAAAAACAACAGAAGACAACATATTCTGAAAAAAAAAAAACTTAACAAAAAATAATGAAGGTACATTTTAATGACTTTCATTAGGTATTTTTAAGTATTCCTTTATTAATCGATTTCTTTCTTCTAGCAAATTATTCCTTCTTTTTTGTTCTTCAATTTTCTCTTTTTCAATAGCAAGTCTCTCCTTTTTAATTGAAAGTTGTTCTTTATTATATTTTAGTCTATCTTGCCTAATAATGTCTAATACATCAGTTCGACTTCTTTTTTGGGTACCAAGCCTTGTAGGTTTGTCTTTTTTTTCTTGTTCATTTTTGGGTACAGCATTTTCCTTTTCAGATTCCTGTCGAACAGTTGAATTATCAACAACCGTGTCTTCAGACAACAGAATATCCGGATTAATTTTCTTTTGTTTTATAAATATTTCTTCCATTTCTTTTTCAAATTTAAAAAATTTTCTTCCTCTACCTGTTTTATTATTGTTATCTACAACATTTTTAAAACTTTTCTCTAACGTCTTCCATTTATTACTGACTCTTTCTCCTGTCAACGTTAACTTGTACCTTTTATTTAAAATGTCTGCAATAATTTCAAACAGTTTCTTCTGGCTTTTGATTGACTTCCCTACTTTTTTATAGTGTTCTTTATATACATGGATCAGTGCATTAGTGGTTGTATCTGTCCAATGCATATATTGATTTTCTGAATCTATGTTTGAATTAAACATAATTTGTTCCGACTCGACAACAGACGGAACCGTGGCTGAAGCACGTTCAGATGGAAAGGACAAAAATTCTTCCAAATCTACAATACAACATTATAAAAAATCTTTTAATATTTCTTTAATCTGAACTTACCATAACTTACTGAGGCATTCATCATATTTATAAAATAGTTCGAACAGTAAAAATGTTATACAGCGTTATAACAAAAAAAATATATCATAATAGGATAGTTTTTATTCCATAACCTCAAAATCTTCTTTTTTTAATAAATATATCGAATGACCTGTAATTAGTTAAAACACTCAGCCACATATTTATTTTATTAACGTTCCAGCACACATTTTTTCGGAACTCATTCTGAATATTATTCTGGTCACGCATGCGTATCAGATAATGTTCGTAACAAGTTTGGAACTCGCTTCGGGAACAAACCTAGTAAATCTTTGATCACGTGATTCAGTATACGTAAAAGCGTAAAAGTAATGGGACAGATGTGTTCGATGTGGATAAAAAAACGCTCGAGATGTAAAAAATGCATCCGATGTGTATTCTCAAACGCGGCATACATTTACGTATCTTGAATCACGTGATCAAAGATTTACATCCATAGATTTTACATCTCAGATTCATCCGCATCCGATGTTGATAAACGCAACAGTTGTCGGTGACGTCTTTTGACAAATTATTTTTTTTTCTTTTTTCAGGTTAAATTAAAAACTATGAAATATTTTATATTTTTTGTTCTTTTTGAAACTTCTCTAGCAGCGACGCCACTGGTTGTAAACACTTGGAACTTTCAAAATGCGACTAAAGAAGGTAAGAACTGTTTAGTGACAGTTGAAATATTTTCAAAATTTTTGTACAATCAAAATTTTTGTAGCTTGGAGTGTATTATCAGAAGGTGAGAAAAATAAACAAGACTTGACAGTTGAAGCGCTAGCAGTGGGATGTAAAACATGCCAAGATGAACAATGTGACACTACAGTTGGTTTTGGGGGTTCCCCTGATGAGAATGGAGAAACAACCTTGGACGCTATGATATTTGATGGGTAAAAACCAAAAGCAATAATTAAAAATACTTCTTCACAGGAGTAGCATTGCTAAAGTTGACAAACTTGTAGTTTGGGTGGGTACTAAAATGTTTGTCTACAGTCACTAATGTGTTTCATTTCAATTTGAGCTGTGTCCAGGCCGTTGGAGTCTATGCTGGTCGGCGTAGCCAGATATGGGTTGATACTTTCTGGTGGAAGCAAAGCCGCCACCCTACGAGAAGGCGTTGCTTGGTCTTCTTTGTCTAAACACTAACAACAGACATATGTTTTAGTACCCGCCCAAACTACAAATCTATCCCATACAAGAAATATTTATTTTTTCTCTATTTCTAGAAATAGAGATTATGGGCCCTACTTCATTTATTCTAAATATTTTAAAAACCATCCCTCATATCTTATTTTTTAGGCCATGGATTACTTTATTTATTCATATTATCACACCCATTAAAAATTCTTATTAGTTTTCATTGTATTTATAAATTTCTCCATTCCTTTCCTGTTTCTCTCCAATTTGTGACTCCCATTTTATTTTTTGTACTTTCTTGAACTTGATTGCCTGCCTGATCTTCATCCTGTTAATAGCATACATTTACTTACATAAACAGTTGTTTTTAGAAATACTATGGATATGGGGGCTGTAGGAGGCCTTCGAAAGATAAAAGATGTTATAAATGTAGCTAAGCATGTTTTGGAGAATACTGAACATTCATTTTTAGCAGGAAGCTTGGCTACTGATTTTGCTAAAAAATTTGGTTTTATAGAAGAATCATTAGAAACCAATTTTTCGTTAAATTTATGGAGTGATTGGAAAGAAAATAATTGCCAGCCTAACTTTTGGAAGGTGTGTGTATCTACAGTTTTTTTTATAGATACCTAAAAAACATCAAAATTTTTTACATTGGGAAAAACCTCGTATAGGACACTACTTCCAAATCTAAAATTATGTAGAGATATTGAATCTAATTTATAATAATAATAATAAGCTTTATTGTCTAACAGGTAGTCCCATTTACAAGACAATACAATTAACATATAATTAAAGTATCTATATAAATTATAAATAAAGTAAACAATGTTGTTTCAATACAATTAAAACAATGATTGAAAAAATGATTTATAAAACAATGAAATTGAAACAATGATTGACGAGTACAATTAATAAATTTGGGTAAGGTCATACCAAATATATCAATATCATAATTGAAACTGGCAAGATTATTATATGTTTCACACATGTTGTAGATTGGTGATTTTAACATAAGATTGGTATTACTTTGGTTGAGATAAAATAATGTTCTTAATCTAGTGTTCTTGTTCGGAATACGCCAGCATATTTTATTTAATATTTCCGAGCAGTCAATTCTATTATTTAGCAACTTATACAAAAATATTAACATTAAATAAGATCTTCTCTCTAATAGCGTTGGTAAATCAAATTTACTCAATAACTGCGAGTTATTGTATCCACGGGGAGGATAAAGCCCATCATTTTTTAACATAAGATATTTTGCAAATTTCCGTTGTATATTTTCGAGTTGCTGGATTTGAACTGCATAAAAAGAGTTCCAAATTATCGAACAATATTCCAGTTTTGATCTAACGTAGCTATAATACAATAGTTTGATGGTATCAATATTTTTGAAATTTTTGCAAGAACGGTAAATAAAGCCTAACATTTTTGACGCCCCAGCAGATATATCAGCAATATGTTTGTTGAATCAAAATTGACCCCTAGATCTTTGAAATTAACAAGACGGTTGGTACTAATGTTTTGTATTTTGTAATCAAACAATATTGGAGTATTTTTTAGAGTATATGTAACCATATTACATTTGCTTATGTTTAGAGGCAATCTATTGTTGTTACACCAATGATTTAGAGAATCAATGTCAGATTGCAGTTGATAACAGTCATCAATTGAGTTAATTATCCTATATATTTTTAAATCATCAGCAAATAGGAGAGAATTACTAGAGATACATTGCGTAATATAATTAATAAAGATAGAGAATAAAAGTGGTGCAAGATTGCTTCCCTGAGGAGCTCCACTAGTTGATTTAAAAGAATATGATTTGTATCCATTAATTTCTACATTCTGATATCTATCACTCAGATATGAAAAGATAAGTGTAACAAATGCTGCGTTCGGACTGTGGACTCTTTTTACTCCATAACTAACTTCAGTCCATACTAAATCATTGTAATTCAGTGATGTGAAGTTAGATATGGAGTTAAAAGAGTAAAAGGAGTCCACATCCCGAACTTAGCATAAGTTATGATCGAATCCAAAATTTTTGAGTTTATGCACTAAAAGTGTGTGGTCGAGTCGATCAATTATATTTAAACTAGCTTACTTTTAATTAGGTATTACAAATACCTAAAATAGTTTGTCCCAAATATTAATGTTTTATTAATTCGTTTACCTTCAGATTATTTTTCATGGCTAAATTCTTAGGATTAAACTATTTAAAAATGTTTATATTAAAACCAATGACAAACAACTACTAGAATAATTTCGTTTACAAAAACCTAATTGCACGTATTCATGGTGTTATCCACACGCAGTTGCCAAATTATTATGGGCGAGTCTTGTCACAAGGTTATAATTCGAAATTTACTCAACATAAGGTTTTAAAACTCTGAAACGGCAGTCAAAATTGAATTAAGGAATAGTTGGATTATAACTGCCAGTTACTATCTGTTTAAGTTCTGGTTACAACTATTATTGTAGCTCAGTGTGATTTACAGGAACATACACCATTTATTTTGCAGTGTGGCAATGATGTAAAGCAGGAATCGTAGTTGTACAAGCCAATGAACTGGAGCCATTTTACTTTTCATCTCACTCGGGAGTAATTATAATAACTATTTTCTATTTCACTCCAAACAATCCTGATCCACCACATTGTGGACCAATAACAATGTAAAACAGAAAATAGTTAAAAAAATAAAAAAAAATAATACATAGATATTTAGTTAACTACTTTACAAAATGTTGTAGCAAGTCAAAATGAAAAGGAAGATTACAAATTAGATGCTTAAAATATATACACCTACACAAAATCTTAAATACAAATATGGTATAAAGTTTAAAAAAAAAATAAAATTTAATTTTAAGTAATTTAAAATAAAATAATTTATAATTTATAGAAATATACGCTTTATGTAACGTGAGTGAACAAACAAAAGGAGTGTTCATTATTATAAATACTGTCCAGTTGAAATGAACAATAAAAATGCGGCTGCACTCATACAGTATCACCACGTCATATTGACACAACATGCACATTGGCCTTCTACCCCACTAAAGTTCATTGGTATAAAAGCTAGTTCGCACGCAAACTTATACAAACCATCCCCTCAATTTAGTAGGTGCCTCGGTCTTTCTAATCCGCCAGCCGATAGCTGTCTGCATGACATTAGACAAGAGCTGAATACTTGATAGTAAATAAGGGCTATAAAACTAACGCTGTACTCCCGATAAGAACTCCTTGATTTTAAATAATTAAAAATATATTTTGTTATAGTATAACCTGAAATTTAGTTGGGCTCATTTATAAAACAGACACTTTTAGATCTCATTGGGCCACTGAGAACTCAATTACCTGTTTGAATTATGTGATAAAAATAAATATTTTTATTAACAATATCAAATTTTGTTTGTGAATTTTAAATTTTTTGTAGAATGTCGAACCTGACCCAAAAACGTCTTGTGGTCCGTACAAAGCTAAAGAAGAAAGGTACCTCAATGAAGTACTAAAAAACCAACCAAACCAATACAATTCAAGAAATCATGACACTATTGGTATGATAGTTATTTCAGGAAACGGCCATATTGTTGCAGGAACTTCGACCAATGGTGCGAAGTTTAAAATCCCTGGGTAATTAACAAACAGTACTTATTTTCTCCAGTTTAACATGCATGCGTGTCACAAATCGACAGTGTTTTTATATCAAAATATCGTAGTCTATGCATTAGGGTTCCTTCTCTCGTATCAAGTAGTGTGTGGACTATAGATAATTAAGTGATGACTCTAGAATGTCTTGATGCTTGTGAATAATAATTTATTGCATTTTAAGTCAATAGTAATAAAATCATGTTTCACGAAAACAATTCATAGAAGTTTTTCGCAACAAATTTGACACTGTAGTGTATATTTTCCTTTCAGGAGGGTTGGAGATTCACCAATACCTGGTGCAGGTGCTTATGCAGACAGTGATGTGGGAGCAGCAGTTGCAACAGGGGATGGTGATCTCATGATGAGATTTTTACCAAGGTTAGTAATTATTATTGTAGGTATAGGTAATTTTTTGAATAGATAATTTTATAAATCATACATTTCGTTATCAGTTTTTTAGCGGTTGAAAAGTTAAGAGATGGTATTTCAGCCCAAAAAGCTGCGACGATGGTAATGTCCCGTATTTCACAGAAGTATCCAAAGTTTTTTGGAGGCTTAGTTGTAGTAGATAAAAAAGGAAATGTCGGAGCTGCTTGTAATGGAATGGAAAAATTCCCGTACACGTTAGCAAACGCCCAATATCCAGAAGGCATAATTAAATATGTGACAAGTTGTACGTAAGATTAAAAATGTTGCTAAATTTATTTTGAATTTGAATAAAACTATTATTGAGTTATTATTTGAATTGATCTCTGAAATTACGTTTGTTCATTTCATATGAGTTGTTAGAAGGAATTATAAAATATTTAGACACAGATTTGCATGTTTGTATAAATTTTTAATATCAATTGTCCTAGAAAAAATATAATTAGAAAAAGTAATAAATTTTCATACGTATCACATAATAAATGTTCCTAAAAATCACATAACTGTTATTACATTTTTTCACTAAAATGAAATAAAAAAAAAAGTTCTGTAGGTTCCAATCAGGAGAAAAGCTACAAATCCGAAGAAATCTCAAAACGAAACGATGAATTATAGGTAACGAAAAATTATTTTATTCTGTATAAAATTAAAATAGTCTTATATTACTTGTAAAAGTTTTCTTTGACAAATACGTTTTAGATATGACAGGAATATCAGTTCTTTAAATGCTTTCAATAATTAGCCAATTATTTAAATTTGGAATCTTCAAAAACGATAGATTGAGAAGTTAAAAAATCCAAATGTTAACAGAAAACACATGTATCAAATGGGGAAACCATTAAAATGAGTTTCTTTCCCGTTTAAAATATAAAATATATGAAAATTGACACCAGTAAAGAGCCACAATACAGAATTGTGATATAAACGGAGTCCTGGGCATCAAATACATATTTAATTTAAAAATGTAATACCTAATATCAATAGCAATAAATTAAAACTAATTCTAAGGAAATTAAAAACATCTTTATAGTTTGAAAGCAAAATAGAAAATAAATGCGTTGTGCAACTGCCATTGTGAAATTTTGTAAAATGCAGGTGTATCTGTTACTTGTCCAATACAGTTCAAATAATTTCAAGCTCTTTTGTCAAGATTATTTATGTATGTTATGTTGCTATGAAAATATAACAATAATTCTATGAGAACTTCGGATGACTTTATTTCTGGTTAAATTTAAGTTGGAGTCTTGAATTTTTGCCAAAGTTCACGCAGGACCGTCGTTGACACTATTATAGAAATAATTCAAATGTAGGATACGAATAGGGTTTCGTATCCTAACAAATATTAATAAATGATTTTGCAAACCAAAATATAATGAAATTAAATTGGACAAAACTAAAAATAAAAAAGTCCAATAGTCACCAAGATGCAAAATGTCAAAGTATCAAAATAAAAAGATTATATATACATTGATTGGTATATCTTGCCCACACTGACTTCTCAGTATGACATTAACTAATCATGTTCAGTTTTTTTCCTTGTTCTGAACAAAACGTATTTATTTAACAAATGTATCTACAGCATTTGTCCTGAAAAGGCGAAGATTAGCTATATAGCCATTCTGTATGATCTAGGCTAGAAAAAATATAGATGCGAGCCAAACAAATGAATTTTATTAAAAGCAATTAAAGCTGTGTACTTCACTTGAAAGGGAACCAAGGTTTTTCAATGACAATTATTTACCACCTTCTACTGAATTAGACGACATTCAAGCATACACAGAGCAACTAGAATAAAAAAAATTAAATCGCAAGGAAAAATTTCATACAATCAAAGAAAATATTTACAGAAATAGTGACTGACTTGGATTATATTCCCAGTAGCAAATTTGAAAAAGATGTCACCGATAGTAATATGAGAGATAAGTTCCACAATAAGATACAAAAATAATTAGGAAACGCCAAGGAAGAAATAGGCACGTTAAGGAACAAAATCGAACAATTTATCTAAAGAGCAATTTCATAAAAAATACACAGGTAAAAAAAGACCTTGGAAGCTCTTAGAAAAGAGCCACAAAGATGTATGATGCTGTTAAAGAAAGCTAATATTTATGTTTTTATTAATAAACTCTGACAAGAACTGTTCAGAACCAGTGAAAAATATTTCTGATTTTTTAATTCAGATTGCTATACAAAACATTTTATGGAACTGCATAAAGTACAACTAGAGAAATGGAGGTTATATGCCGAAGAAAATCAATAAATATTATGTTTGTTCAATAAACATAAATGTCTGTGGGATAAGATGATCAAACTTAAAAAGGTTGTGAATGGTCCAAACTGGTACATACAATTTCGAGAAGAAAAAGAGAAATTTGCTGGCAAAACAGATTCTGAAAATTGAGGAAAACCTCATGGAAGAAGCCGAAAGATACGAGTATGAGGCTCGTTATGGTTTACTGTTTCTCATACAATAAATCTGCATGCTCATAGAGAAAATACTAACCAAGGCAAAAATTAACCCGACCAGTAAAACGACAAACCATACTATAAATCGTGTGAATCGTTTATCGCAAGAAATAAAAAAGCAAATTGACAAAATACGGAGAATAAGTAAATAAATCTTCTATATCAAGTTCCAAAATATATAGAGCACATTTTTTGTATTCATTCATACTAAAAATGTTACAAGTTACATAGGATATTTTTTGAGATTTTTAAATTAACATTTTAATAGGATATTTGTATGCATTCCAAAAACTCAAGTTACGCATGGATGAAAAATATATGAAATTTCGTCCCCCTACGCACTGTCTCGTAACCCAAAAATTCAAAATTTCAACTTAAATTTTACCCCAATCCGAAGTTTTCTAGCAAACACCCGATATATTAAAAACATTAAATTATCATAAAATTAATATTCTAGTCAGATATCGAGAAAGGTTGGTGAGTCACTTGTACTTGTCACTTGTATCGCTTAGCATTCTCTTTTGCTTATTCGCGTTTGGGTTATATAATAAATATATTTTGGATAGTGTATAAAAACAGAATAATTCATCAGTTTTGAAATTTCTACGTGATCACAGACGACTGCTTCCGGACTATTGCTGGTACATCTCTAAACAGATCCACTAGAATCTCCAGGAAAATGGAGTAGCATCTCTCCATATGGTAACGGAGAAGCTCGACTAGCTGAGCTAAAACTACTTACAGAACTCACATCGTCTTCTACATCACGAGAAGGATAGTCTGTTGTCGACTGTTCACCTATAAATAAAAATTTTGAATCTTTCTCGTTTAATCACCACACAAATTTTGAATTAAAAACAAAGGTAGTTTTATCAATTTATTATGTTCTTTTGGAGGGATATGATTAAGTTTAAATTGTCAATAAATAAAATACTGAGACGTTCTTTGAATACAATACAATTAATTAATAATAAAGATTTTATTGTACATACTAAAATATATGTACATTTTGAGGAAACAACTGACCTATACATATATTATATCACTTCTGTTAGTTTGTAGACGCCATTAATTATAATCAACTACATACTTTTTTTATAAAATCACATGTTATAGGTCCCCTTATGATGCAGTTTTATGTACACATATCTTATATAAGGTCCTTTAAGAGGAATATCAAATTACTTTTAAAAGTGTCACATCTCATGCCTTGCTAATTTTTCTGTGGATTATGAAGTTATCCAAAACAATTTTAATGGGATTCATATTTAAAATCTCATCCTGTATACGGTTTTCTAATATGGAGATACCGAATCTAATAAATCCAAAAACAAGAAATAGAAAGTTTGAAGACCACATTTTAATTGATTTTTATTTTCCTGTAACCAGTAAGGAAAGTATAAGGTAACATGATTTTTTTTCGGCCTCGACTTTTTAATGGATCCTTACGTTTTGGGATTCCCTTGAATCGGTTTTGACTGTTTTCACGATGATGTCTTTACCCACGATAACTCAAAAACGGATAAAGATAAAACACCAAATTTTAAACTTATGGTGAGCTAATGAGATTTTAGGCAGTCGGGCCATCTGCGAGTGTAATTTATAGCGGGGCATATTTCGGTATATTTTTGTTATTTATGATTAAAAAAGAAAATTATTTCAGTAAGAGTTGTTTGTGAAGTCATTTTCTATCATTCTTGTTATATATGATATCTCTAAAATGGACCGTAATGTAGACATTTTAGGAAAAGTGAAAAAAATTTAATTTATTTTAAATGTGTGAAAAAATGTTATTTTTAATTTATAGTCTAAACTCTTTTGATTAGATGAGCCATACTCAATATATTTGATAACTTTACATGGAGGTTATGCATTGGGTGTTAAGACACATCAGATATTTTTTAAAACATTTTAAACTATTGAAAAATATAAATGGCCATTTCATGTATGTATCTTCTATGTGGTCTGCTCTGGTTCTACACTAAGTGTTATTAGGTTTGTTCCAACACAGTGAAAAATCGTACATTTTACTGTCATGGTCTTGTGCAGTAGATTAAAGGCGTTCCAACAAACAAATGACCGTTCAATGGATGATCCGCATAAAGTCTTCCAATTAGCCTCGGACCTCATGACTTGATAGCTGATGTTTATTGTAGTAACACATCTGTCTCGCATTCAGAAGGTCGTTGGATCGATCCTCACGGTCGCCTGGCCTGCTGTGAGTTTTTTAGAAGTTTTCTCATAGCAACAGGCAAATGCTGGATCAGTAACATCCTCTCAGATACCTACCACAATTCCTTCGAAGCAATCCCTTTCTATAGCGGCCCGCTTCCAACTGGGAGAATGAAATACACATCCTTTATCATTTTTATGTTTGTTGATTATTGTGTAGAATGTAGCGTGCCAAGCGGGTGCAAAACTAAAGTAAGGTTAAAAAAAAAAGAAAAACAACAGTACATGAGGATTGAAAACAGTGGGTACTCGCTACAGATATAGTTTCAACTCGTGCATATTTTTGTAATATCAAGAGATTGTACGCCATCCGCGTCTGCACAGTGAATTGGGTCAAATAATTTTGTGCCCATTCAAGTATAGTACAAAAGAATTCGTTGTAACAAACCTATAAACAAGGAGCTTTTGGTCTGAATCTTGCTCCATTAACTAACCATATGAGGCGTAATCTTCCAAATTTGTTTAGTTATTGGCGTTGAATAAGCCTGTCTTTAAATTTCTTATTTTTGCTTTCCTGCTATTCAGCTCACTCAAATTCCAGAGAAAACTGTTCAGTTTTAACAGAAAAAAATGGAATTTTATTAAACTGCTTAAAATGTATGTGCTTTTTTTTTGGAAATTTCTCAGGAATGGGAGTTTACCTTGATATAAAAAATTACAGAGGTATGATCATAGATATATAAACAAGACGGATAGGATTATTTACAAAATTTCTGAAGCCTCAACGTTGGCATCCTTAGCAGAAATACAATATTCTGGTTGAACATTGATTCCAAGTTTACGGCGTTTTTAACAGTAACAATGTAAATACATTACCTTGCAATACTGTTCCGTCTTTAAATCATCGGAAGACATTTTATTCTGGCAACCGGGCATTTACGGTTGACGATATTTGTATAGAGGGTCGTAAATTTGTTTCATTCATAAAAGTGTTTCGTGTGTTTGGTTGGTTGCAGCTATTTTTTTGTGAAAACTTTTTTCTGAGTTTATTTATGTGATTAAATAGGCCATATGGGTGGGTTGGCTCAGTGGTTAGAGTTATGACTTTGAGATTGAAAGGTCTCAGGATCGAATCCACCGGAGGCAGGAATTTTTATTTAATAAAAAAAAATTAAATATTAATTCTAAGGCATAGGTAGGATTCCCCACTCAACCATTCACAGTTGGGTTCTAATTAACAGTGCTGTTCCTGAAGTGGCGCTGGGAAACAGTAACAAAGCCTACACAGAACACACATAAATAAGAATTCAAAACATAAACCGAGACTGGCATATTAGGTTCATACACCTAGGCCATATATCGAAAATAAAATAGGGTATACCTATTATCAATATAGTTCAACAGTGTTTTGTTTGTAAAAAAACGGACTTTTTACATGTTAATCTTTCGTTCTGTAGGTAAGTTGATTTTTTAGATTATGAATATGAATGTTGTTATAGACCTCATAGGCGCACAAAAATTAATTCAAAACGTATTTAGGTACAGCAATTTATTTATAGGCAACGATTTACTTTACTTTAGTTTTAATTATAATTGTAAAGAATCTGACAGGCAACGATAATTATTTGCAATGTCCGATTTTTATGATTCTTTTTTGTAAGAAAGGGGGTACCTCAGGGGTGGTCCCATATAAATTTGGTTAAGATCTAATAATGGACTCCATGATAAAATCACATCAAATTCTTAATTTGTATGTATTTTCAGCGATAATTACCACGTTGTTCAATTTCTATGAATCTTTTTTTATTAGAAAAGGGATATACCTCAGGGGTGATCCCAAATAAAATTGGTTAGGATCTGATATTCTATGATTAAATAAAAAAACTCAATTTTTAAGGTCATCTGCATGATTTTGAAGTCTGTTTTTTAAAATTACTTTTATAACTTGTTTATTTTAGTTTTGCAGAGGTAGGTGATACATAGAGAGTTTATGGGAAGTATTTTGTCAATTATTATTGAGATATTAGATTTTATAATACGCAAGAAACTTCCCTTCAATCAGGCGGCCAAATAAATTGCAGGTGAAACTGACTTAAATTTTATAATAAAACTAGTATGTTATTGGGTGGGTGGCTCAGTGGTAGTCTCTGCCTGCGGATCCAAGGGTCCCAGGTTCGAATCCCACCGTTGGTCGGGATTTTTTTATTTAATTTATTTATTTAAAATTAATTCTGATGCTTTGGTAGGATTCCCCACTCGACCATTCACTGTTGGGTTCTAATTAACAGTGCTGTTCCTAAATTGGCGCTGGGAAACAGTAACAAAGCCTACACAGAACACGAGGCGAGATAACCTTAAGGCGGGTATAGATCTGAGCACGTACGCATATGAGGCAAGCCGAGGCCGAACCGAATGCCTCGTGCGGCGCTTTTGTACATACGAATGGTAGATGCACGAGGCACTCTTCGCTACTCATCCAGTGAATTCGCGAGCACGGAACCGTACACCCAGAACACTAGTATGATTAAAACAAAAATGGAGGTCTGGTAGTTGAGTGCCTGTTTTATTATTTTGTCTTGTTCTCCATAGAATATCTCGCCGATTATATACATCCAGGAGAAGCAAAACCTTTTCCTGACTTCACTTTATACAAAATAAACTTTGAAAACTCACTATAATCTATTCGGTACAGATTCCCCGTCCAGACTGAGCACGTACTGCGCATTGCCTCCCTTTGATGTACCGCCAACAAACGGATTGGGGCGAGGCCGTACAGCATACCACGAGGCAATTTGCCGCGCCTCGGAAGCCCGTCCACATCTGTATGCTCATGCGTCGTCGGCTTGCCTCATACGCGTACGTGCTCAGATCTGTACTCGACTTTAGCAGTTGAAGCCGATGACACACAAAAAAAAACTAGTATGTATTCAAATTATTCATATTTTCAATAATAAATAGTAAGTTAAAACACCTGTAGGTACTGCTTTCACGAAAGAATAATATATTAAACAATCTTAATTTAATATAGTCAGTCTACAAAGTAGGAATTGGGAGTCCAAATAAGAAAGGACGCCGGGCCATTCTACAGAATAATTTATTGTAATGTTTTTTTTTTTTTTAACAAAAGTCTTTCTTAGTAGTCGCTTGAAATTATTTTCGTTCACAACTAGAGTGCTCAACGCTCATTATCACTGATAGAAACTCGTTTACAAAAAAAGTCAAAGTTATGTAGAACAATATCAAAATCATATTCGAAAACAAATTTTACTCAATTTTAACAATTCACTCGTTTATCATTGGCCATACGAATTTTGAAATCTAGCGGTACTTTTAGAATACAATGAATATCTGCTAAAACAATAATTAAGAATTAAAAAAATCGATATATTAAATATTTACTGAGAAAATTAATAATTATTAAATATTTCCCTTTACGACTAATACCTACGCCTATGGATGTTTTCAATGCAGACAGCAGGCGATGACGCGCTGTTGCCGGATTAAGCCAGCATAATCGGTTCTCTCACTCCGATTCGGAGATGGAATGATTTGGGTCTTGCCTTCACAACAAAGTACATTTTTATCAATGACTAGTTGGGGATGTGGGTATGATAGCCGACGAAATCTCGTCGAGTTCGCGCATGACGTATTGTAAAAGCCACGCCTCCCACCATAACACGTCACCTTGATGTAATATCATACCTTCTTTTTATAATATCATGGGAGTTGTCAGTGTTTAATGGTAATTTGATCTTTATCTTAATAAATATGTACAGTTTCTTGTAACTTACCCAATATGTTTCAACATGTTTAATAAAATTAAAAATTATTGTGATGTTAATTTAAACTATCCAAGCTATAGATTTAATGAAAAATTTATACAAAATTAAAATAAAAGTAGAAAATAAAATTATGATAATGTTTTTAACTAATACTTTGCTTAGTAATAAGTAAAGACCGGACAATTTAATTTATTCTTATCAGCGAAGTAACGGTAAGAGCGGACCTTCGATTTGAATAATACATTCTGAATAAAACAAGTTATTTACTGAACTGGTCGACACAGTAGATAAGATATTGGATTTTTATCGCCCGGGCGTAACATTTGGGGCGGGCTTATTATTACATTTACATTGCAATAATTATTTTATTAAATTTTAGTTCAAATTTGGTTGGATATTATTATATAATTACAAATGATATTATTATTTATTTTTTTATTGTGTTGTGGGATAATGTTGTTGGCTTTTTCTGTTAATATATTATTGACTAATAAATATATCAACGAGGATACACCATCATTAGTTTTATGTTTAGAGTGTTCCAATATACACTCTTTATCCTAAAGTAGCAAATATACAATTATATACAATATATACAATACAAATTAATATCAATCTTCTTCATTTGAAAAATATGTTTGTATGACTGCATATTTTTCTAAATTGTCTTCAGTGAAATTACTTCTTTTAGAAGTCAATAAATCTTTAAACCTAGAAAACGATCGTTCTACGTCACAACTCGTTACAGGAGCAAATGAAAAATGTGGAACAAAATCACAATATTTTAAAGCAGTTTCATAATCGTTAAAATTGTTCAGGGAGATTTGTTTCAGAGTCTGTAAATTTGGATTTCTTTTAATAACACAATCTATTTTATGGTTAAATTTATCTTGTAAGGGCCACTTTACGTTTTTTAAGTGTAACAATGTCGATTCAAATTTTTCCATAGCAACCGATAATTGTAAGTTACGGGTTTCAAGGAATTTTATAGTTTCTGGGAGACACGAAAAATAAGTCGCAAGAAAATTTAACTCCGACTGCAAAGTTGTTTTTGTTATTAAACCTTTACACTGAGTGATAGAGAGAGCGTCCTCTGATAAGTTGGAAATAAATACTTTTAGTCTGTCGAAATGCTCCGAAAAAAAGAACACAGCCTGTAACCAAGTTCCCCATCGTGTAATAACTGGTTGTGGAGGTAGGGGGATATTCGGACATATTTCTTTATATAAAGAAACTCGGGACGGTGCTTTTAACAAAATTTTTTTAAAACAGCTAATCAACGAATTAATGTCTGGAAAGCTGTCACGGATAAACTCACAAACTCGGTGTAACGCGTGAGCAAGGCAAGTTACATGCAGCATGTTTGGAAAATGTTCTTGTAATAGTTTCCCTGTTTTCAACATTACACTTGCCGCGTCTGAAATAAACAATAAAACTTTTGAAACGTCATTATCAATTACATTGTTCAATCCACGTTTCACTATTTCATAAATCATTTCAGCGTTCACAGTTTCACGAAACACACTAGAAACTAAATACTGTTGTGAAGTATTTTCAGCACTTAATAATCCTACAACAACATTAACAACACATCTACCCTTTATGTCAGTCGTTTCATCTGCACTAACCCAAATATATTTGCTGGAAATTTTCGTTTTTATTGCCGTCATTGCTTTATCGTACTGATTTTGAATATAATGTTTTCTAATTGTGGATTCATCCGGTATTTTACGTTTAGTATATTTACAAAGAAAATTTTTGAAAATTGTATTATTTAATTTTGTTAATGGAATATTTGCAGAAACAAATGCGTTGCATAAAACTTCATAAAAGATTTTGTCTGGACATCCCTCTAAAGATTGCATGTGTTTTTGTGTTTTCACATGTTGTGTCATACTTGACTTTCCATTAAAAACTAACACCTGATCACAATTGCGGCAGTATAATTTGTTGTCATTAAAACGACGAAAACAATCAAAGTCCGATAATAAATTTTCCATATTTACGTTTCCAGTTTCTATCACTTTTCCCTTTGAACTAAACAAATATACTCATTGGAAAAATCTAGTGATATTTTTACAAGACACTTTCTTCTCAAATCTCCTGTTTATCGACTCTTTGTTATCTTTTTACATTTTTTCAACCAACAGATACCTATATAGAGTGAGCAATTGAATTAATACATACATTACAGAAATTTAACAGACATTTATTTTATTGTCTCATCGTATATAAGTACCATAATATCCACAGGAAATAAAAACATAAATGTTTTGTTACAAAAAATCGGTATGTACGGTATCGATAAAAGCCAAAATATTCATAAATATAATATAAGGATTGACTTTATTTGAATAAAAATATCACCGGCAACTAACCGACAATGGATCGAGAAAGTATAAGACAACATATGATGGGCCTATTTGACATTCATTTTAGGCCCTCTCTACAGCGTCTTAGTCCAAACGCTCGTAGAGTCCTAATATTTGGCCCCGATGCAATTTCTCCAACAATGAATCGGGACCAGCTAAGGCTAGAAATTTCCAATTTTCTGGAGGAAATAACAAATTCGGGGGAGGCAGCTGGGGTCCTCGATCCTCATTTTAGGCAGGAGAGTAGTGTACCACGCCAAAATATTGAGGAATAGATATTTTGTAATTATATAAGAGATAATAATAAAAAAAATATCATACAGAATATCGTTTACATTACTACACCTTAAACTCGCTTATGAAAAGTTTAACATCTTCATCAAAAAAGTTATTTTTTTTTAAGGAAAATTTCTCAGGCCACAAATTAAAGGATCTGAGGTTACTAAAAACTTTTGTAAAATATCCTACATATCCTCGGCGTTGGTGAGAAGAAAACATTAAATTTGTTTAATGAAAATGATTCAAAAGACAAAGAATATAGGTACACGATAAAAAAAAATCTCACTTTTTTGTATTAGTTTTAATGTCTATGTATATATCAGTACACTTTTTTTATCTTGTTTTAATAAAAAAAAGAGGTTTGTCCTGATAGTATTAGAATCTGCCGCACTGTCTGCCGTCTTAAATAGCGAACCCAGAATGAGACGCCTATGTGATTAAAACCAATTATTTGAACGCGATTAAAATGTCCGGTCTTTAGTAATAAGTAAAAAATACACCAAATATCTTGTAAAATTCGTTTTATTATATAAGACTATTAGCAAGTAGATAAATTTGTATGGTTCTTATTTTTTATTTCTGCCTGGTTTCTATGTAAACCCCTATTTATCAGATCTACTCAATATTTGTGTAAACACGTTCTGTAAATATGAGATACAAGAAAAATAATATAGATTCTAATTATTTATCTGTAAAGAAATTGTTATGCTTCAAATAACTAGATATTCTTATATCCTGTATTTTATAATAGAAAAGGTATGTAAAGAATTTTTGAATATTTAAGATCAATCATTTTTTAAACAGTTTTTGTCAAGATATAAGTTTGGTATTTTAGAAAACTTGGAACTTTCTGATCTTGAATATTCTATGTAGTTATTTGTATATAAATTGAACATCACATTAAATTTAAAAATGATAAAAAGAAAGTAAAGAGCATAATTATGTAATAACTGGTCAAGTGATATATTAAAAACTGGCATATGTCATTAAAATATTTAAAACAAATTATCAACCTTTAACTTAAAAAATGAGAATTTATATTTTATTCTAGAATTAATTAAAATGTAATGTTCAATCTATAAAAAATTAAGTCTTAAACTTGTATGTCATAATCTTTGACAATTCTACATTATTATAGTTACTTTTTGGCACAGACTACTCTGCTTAAACAAAAATAACTACATTCACAATACAATCAAAGTTTTATGATATACAAAATTGTTTTTTGAAATTTAATATTGAACAGGATTATGTACTAATAATAAATACATATTTGATTTATTATTTAAAATACTACACGAGTTCATATTGAACGTTCATGAAACAAAAGTCTGAAGTTTTATCATTCTCTTTTTTTTTTTTTTTTTCGTAGATCGAATGCCATTTTTTATTTGGCTCTGGTTCGGCAATCGTTTTTGTATTGTTTCTCCTAAATGAAATTTCAAACTGTCAAACAAAACTCGTGAAGAGAAAAAATTAGTAATACAAAATTGCAAAAATTCAATTATATAAAAATAAATTAGTTTAATTTAGTTTTGGACCCACTAAAGAATTTGGATATTATAAATAAAAAAAAATACTTATTACATCTACGTTTGTTTAATAAAAGTTTTGCAATTTTACATTACTTATGTTTGAAGTATGATAAAGATTCTATGTGCATTATTTAGTGTTTTGATAACTTAATTCTTAATTGATCCTAATCACAATGTTTTTTTTTGCAAGAATATAATGTATTTCTTTTAAACTATATCCAAAAATATATTTATTTACAAAAAATACTGATAAATTACAATTAATAAATTAAATTATATTAACAATTTTTATAGAGTCATGATTTATGGCAATGTTATGCAAAAATCAAAGAGGTAAAAGAGGTCACGCCTAATTATTTGTTATGTACAGTGTGATTTTTTTAAAATTTAATTACATATTATTTATGTATTTGTTTAAAGTAGGTAACCCGTTTTAAGAGAAAATTTGCCGTAAACTAAAAAACTTATTTTTAATCAATTTTATTCGATCAAAAATTATATTCCAACTCGATACACATTTTTTATGTACACAAGTGAGTCCAAAATTAAAAATAAATGGGGGTCACAATACTATGGTCCATTCTAAAAAAAAAATGGGCCCGTTTTTTAAATGGATCCATCCAGTGATTTTTTTAAATATATCATCTTAAAATTTGCTGTTGCCGAACACTGACTTGATTAAAATTTTTTCATTACACCTTGGGAAAAAATTGGGTAAGCTGGAATTAAACTTTTGAATAATTAAATTTGATTGTCTGACAAATATATTATTTTCTAACTGAAATAAAATATACTAAAATATATTTACAAAAATCACCCTGTACCTAGCAGTATATTGAATCTTTATTTTATTAATATTAAATTAAATTGTAAAACCTAAAACACTTTTTAAATTTTATTATAAAGGAATTAAAATACTAAAAACAAATTTATATTTTTGACTTACTGGCCTAAAAATAAAGTAATGTTAATAATTTTTCGTTTTGTTTATTTTTTTTTGTTTTTAATGGGTAATACATGGTATGAATTTACTTTATATTATATAGATGCTCCCAAAAACGATTAAAATTACTAATTTTTATTTGTATTTTGAAAATTTTTAACTTTTTTATCAGTTTTTTTACCTTGTCTATATTTTGATATTTCTATTGAGTAAAACAATAATTAAAACATACTTAAAAACAGTAAAAATATTACTAAAATATTCAATAAAAATCCAATATATCAAATTTCGAATGATATGGTTAAAAACGAAATTGTCTAAAAAATAAAGTTTATTTACCCACAACTGATAAATTACCATTTTTTTAATGATTGCAGAAAGCATTTAGGTTGTCCTGCAGTGCCTAAATACATATAGATTAAATAATGTATAATACAAATAGTATACTAACTTACAATCAAAATAATTTACATTTACGTAGCCTTTTAACAGTGCCTGCTGCTATGAAAAAGCTAATTACTTTCAAAAACGTTCGCTCCAAATTGTTTTTCAAAACTAGTTTATTATTTATAAAATTAAAAACTAAAATAATATAACAACTAAGATAACAACCAAATCAATACAACAAAAAAGAAATGTTTCTACTTATATTTATTATGAAAAAAAAAGTAATTTATGAAAACCATCAAGGATTTACAATCTATTATAGAGGACCAGGCAACCGGTTCATGAAGAAATGAAATTTCCTGAATTTTTGTTTTGTTGTAGTTGCTGACTTGCAGAATAATAGTGTCTATGGGTACAACTACTCCTATGAGTAGTTTTTGAAGTTACAAATTGGACATTTAAAAAGAGCTGTTCTTTTTAAAAAGCGGCGATTACAGATAGTTTTCAATAATAAAGATTTGCATATCAAAGAATATTTCCAGCAAAACCTATAATATAAATTTTTATTAGTTACAAATTACTGAAAATTAAATTTTAATTTAGCATGGGAGAATATTCTTCAAATTAATATTAATATAACGCTGAAATATACGGAGTGAGTCAAAAAGTTGGTAAACTGCTTGCTGTTTTTAAGAAACATAATTTTTTAATCGCGTGTTAATAAAGGACAATGTTAAATTATGCACAGTTTATAAACCATATACAGTATGATTCAAAAGATTATGCAACTATAAAACGGGGAAACTGGCTTTTTTCTTTTTCGCCCTATTTTTTAAATTTCAAATTCTGTTCATTAAATGAAAGTGGACGAGTAAACGACTTTAATTGTTCATATCTTTTACACCTTATTTAAATTCAAAACAAAGGTAATAACATAAAAAAATTATGGCAATTTAACCGCTAAATTGTTAAGATATTGGACAAGAAAGGAAAAAAGCCGGGTTTCCTCTCTTCTCATTACATATCTTTTTATTCAAACTGTATATGGTTTATTAACAAAATATATTTTAAAATAGTTTGAGGTCTATTATTAACACGTACCAAAAAATAGGGTCTACCAACTTTTTAACTTATCCTATATAAAATGTTCATAATTTTGATTAATTAAAACGGGACTATTTCAGCTTGATATTAATATGAAAAATAAACGAATTAAAAATTTTAATTAAATTTTCGGCAATATTTGTCTTTAAATAATCTTTGAGCAAAACATTATTCTTGGAAATATCTGTAATCAAAGCCCTTTAAAGAAGCATGAACTTTTAAAATATGATCAATTTGTATCTTCAACACCATTTATATCAAAAACTGACCTAGAAGTCGACAACATATATTCTATAATAGTGATGAATTTTGTGTTCCAATGACAAATTACAGTGGCAGTAATTTTTTTGAGTGCGTTTTGTTTATGGCAAAATTATGTAGTTTTAACATGTATAATAATTATATTTCTAAAATAAGGTAGATACCATTTTTTAAGTATGATATTATCATTTATAAAATGGGAATGAAGCACAAAATCAATACCACAATGTAAATGTATTAATAAAATGCGACTATGTTTCGGCATACAGGTATACAAATTAATCAATAATGCAATCTTAATATCCAAGTCGATGAGTCCATTTTCTCCTATAAACCGTTTATTTTTTTTTTTAATAAATAATAACCACAATTTACCGGCTATTTTAGAGCTAAACGAAATAGCGCTTTTTAAAATAGCGTCAGTCAAAATAGGGCCAAATATTTTTTATTAAAAAAACTTAACTAACGTACCTAACCCGTGGGGGAGCGATCGGTTAAATTTAAATTGTTAGGTAAATTAAGTTTTTTTTTTTAACTTTATGTATATATATTTTTTTGAAGCATCATGCATCACAATAGTGCTACTTTGAAACGCTTTATTTCGTAATAGAACCAGTTCGCACTATTTCGTTCGGGTGTCGTTTTGACTAGCGCTATTTTAATAAAAGCTATTTCTCGTTCATGCGCTATTTCGATACGCTCCATTTTAATTAGGCGCTCAAACAATAGTGCTATTTCGAGACAGATCCCAATTTACCATATGGACTTATGAATTTGGATATTAAGATTTGTTTTATTGATTAATGTCTATGCCTGAAGATTACTATCTAGGCCGAAATTACTTGCAAAATGTTATTAATAAATTTACCTTGTGGTGTTGATTTTGTGTTTATTCCCATTTCACTATTACTACATTTGGGCAAATGGATAATCTTACATTCTATAACCGTTTATGCTAATTTCAATGACATGAATGGTTTGTTTTTGTCATTGGAAGACAAATTATGTCTTACCAACATAGTGTATAACATACCAAAAATTCAGGTCATTTCACCGGAGCCCATTTCTCCATAACTCCGATCCTTTGTAATTAGATAAAAATGGTGGTTATTAAAACAAACAAGTATAAAGAAAACACTTAAAATCGACTGATTATCTTTCTCATAGTAACAGACGATCGATCAAGCAATTAAAGTTTTACTAAAACCACCAAAATATAAAACCAAACCAACACTTTACTTTTTCTTCTTTTTCTTCCTACAGTTTTTCGCATTAGAAGTAACTTTAGTCTCAGTCAATAACACGGTTGTGGTTGAAATCTTTCCAGAATCGTCACTTTCGGTGGTATCTGCTGGAGAACTACTTAACTCACCCTTTTCGTCGTCCGAACATTTATGCGTTTTGAATAAAACGGAATCGTCAGATTCAGGGATATCGGGAATAGAGAATATGTCTTTGTCAGTATCTGTATCAAACTTTTCTTCTTCGGTATCGTTTATATTAATAAAGTCTGATATGTTAGAGAGAACAGGGGTTGCTTTTTTGGGTAGTTGTATTGTGAATTCTTCGTCAACAAAATCGATTTTCGGTAAATCAAAAGTTTTGTCGTCTTCAGTGCAATCTATTAGGCATTTTTGTTTGGGTTTTGATGCTGCTATGTTACTCCAAGATTTCTTTTGTGGAGCCGGTAAAGTTATTTCAGCAGATACACTATCAATATTTTTTTCTATATAAGTATTAGTGTTTTCATTGTTTGTATTAATTATTTTGACTCCTAGTTTAGATTTAGGTTTTCTGTTACGCTTTGTAACAACTTTTTCTTCTAATATATTTTCTTCTGAAGAATTGGTTTCAGATAAATTGTCTAAATTGTTCTTTATACCTTTGTTTTTTGATTTTTTGCTTTCAGTACGTGTTGGCTCCTCACTAGCATCCTCGAAAGTATCTTTAGAGATATTTTCTAGAGAAAAGAAATTGTCGTTATCTAATGGAGGGAAATCTAAAATATGTTTGTTACTTCGTTCAAAATCTATATTAAGTTTTTCTAGAGGTACCAGAGGTGTTATTTTTTCTATTTCTGTTGTTATTCTAGGTTCTGATGATATTTTGGTAATGGGTTTTGAGTCGAATAAATCAAATATTGGTTCTATTTTAACATTAGCAACGATTTTATTTCTACTCTTTTTAGACTCTTTAGTGTTTTCTTTAGGTTTGGATTCTGTCGCAGTCATTTTTGGGATACTTTTCTCAATGTTAGCAGTAGATTTTTTTAATATTTTAACAGCAACCTCTGTTGTAGATTCCAAACTTTTAGTTAAAATATTATCCCCATACTGTACTTTATCATGATTAAGCACAATTTTAGGTGCTACAACAGGCCTGAAGAGGGTCTCGTCACAATTTTCATGAATAGCTTCCTCAAAAACTTCAATATCTGCTTCTTCGTCAGAGTGAACATTAACAACTGTTCCTAAGGGATTCACAACTTTTGCCACTGCTGGTTTCATTTGAACGATCACACAACGTCCACCTGAACAGAGAAAAAACCAATGGCAGTTTATTCACAACTCTCACTAAAAACTGTGCGAAAAGTGTGTCACACGTGCAAGCATGCTATGAAAATGAAGCGGAATCAAAAACTACACGCAAATCAGGTAAAAGTGGACAACTTCAAAATTCTACGGCTCTACGGGGTAAAATCCTCTTGACTTATTTGTCAACTTCTTCTTAAAAATCCAGATGGACAATTAAAAAAACTTCTTATGTATTATCAAAATTAATAAATAAATCAGTAAAGTATAATTTATAACCACCGTAACGTAACTTAACTTAGCCCCGTAGAAACTTAACCTAAGATATAAAAATAAAGTCTATTTATAAATGTCCGTAACGTAAGAGTTGAGCATGCGTGTTGATTTCAGAGATTTTCAAATTACTGATAACGTTATGAAATAAACAAGTGTAAACTATGTACCTAACCTCTAAATAAAACTTATAAATTATGATTTTGCTATATAGAAAGAATATATTTACTACTTTAAAACAATAATATAAAAATATAATAAAACAGAATAGTTTACCGAAGATGTTGATTGTTTTTGAGCAATATTGAGAATTTAATCTTTCCTAGCAAACTAGTTTTGTGTCTTATTTCAGTTCTAGACTTGATGTTTATAGGTATATGCAGCAACACTCATATCTTATAAATAGTTTATCCCCAATAACATAAACACAAATCATTAATGATAATGTATGTCCATCAAAAAAGAGAATGATAGTTTACAAATGGTATTTGTCTATTCATTTATAAAAAAAATAAAAAGAGAATAATTGACAGTTATCACATGCTGAACTCAGAATTATCTCATTGGCTAACCGTAAGGTCTTAAGTTAAGTTGTTAAGTTAAAAGTTGGCGAACTTTCTACGGTACGTTAAGTTCTTAAGTTACGTTACGAACATTATAAATAAGTATACGTAAATTCAATATTTCAACTTCTTACGTTAAGTTCTTAAGTTACGTTACGGCGGTTATAAATTAAGCTTAAGTTTATTCTGTGTTAAAGCGAATTTTTTTTATAAAATGGTATAACACTTAATGTGAAAATATACAAATCGCTAAAACGGTATAGATATTTTGTTTAAATAAAAGTAATGATTTTTTATATATTTTTAATCTACTTGCTACTTTGATACAGGGTGTTTCATTGAAAAAAGGCCACACGTTAACTTTAGTGGAGGCCATCGACATTTTTGACATTTGACACATGTATTCTCCATAACATAAAAGAATTAACGATATCCAGGTCCGTCTTTACAAAAAATTAATAAATTAATTCATTCTTAAAACAATATATAGTAGAATCGCAATCGATACCGAATAATAAATCAAAATTTTATGGGTGTTTTACAGCTCAGGCGGCTCAAACAAAACCTGTGATTTTAAACAGCCGGCAGTTATAAGGTGTGTTGATTTTAAGAATTTTACCTGTGCCGCCCGGTTTTGTGGAACGTAACAATGGGCTACCCTTATTTTAATCCCTTTTAAGACTCTGATGAGCGCACAATGTATACCAAGCACAATATACAACACTGCAAATACCGAAGGAAATTTAAAAACAGACACAATTCACTGGATATCGTGGCAATTGGTTTTGTCACTAAGTAGTACAAATAAAGAATTTGAATAAACATTGACAGAAGATGCAAATTTGCAAGCAAATTATTATTTACTGATTATATTTGGTCCTAACTTATATTAAAGAGACTGGATGTAACATTGCACACAGCGCATGTTGTTCATTTCAACCTTAGGTAACCCACCAATTGAAAATCATTGTTTCCAGACGCCACCCGAATTGCTCAGAAATACGAGACATTTTTTTGAATTATTTGTTGGCGTTGCATATTAGCAATTTAAAGTGTTTTAGTTATTTAATTTCGAGTTAAAAAGGCCACGATGTACCGTGAAAAATTGTAAATACTTCGACGAAGAAAAATTGCTAGACTAATTTTGTTTGCCAAAATCGAATTGCAAGCATTCATAGGCGATTTTAAATCAATTACTAGAAATGTGACCAAGTCAAGTGTGGTCAAGGTTCTTACGTCATTATAACATAATTAATCTGATTTAAAAATTGTTTGGTTTATATTGACACTAACTTGACAATGCGCATGACGTTGACAGATATCGCGAATTTTTATTTGTGTATGTGTATTGTAGTTAGGATTTGGTTTTGAATTTGTAAGGATAATACATTGCAGAAAATAAATTACAAGTAGGATATATACAATTGAATGTGGTTTTAAAGATAACGTGATCAAAAAATCTGAATCTCTGAATGTTTGATATATTTCTTGGATAAAAGCAAGTGTCCGATAGGGGTTTCAAAAATAATCGATGAATAGATTATTCGTTTTTTTATATAAAAATCGATTTATCGGTCAATCTGTTTTTCAGTTAATCGATTATTTTAGATTTTTCAAAGGTAATCGAATAATAGATTTTAAAGAACATACAAAAAGTAAATGAATTTGAAAATAATCCATTATTTTTAGAAAAATCGATTTATCGATTCATAGGTTTTTTAATTATTCGATAATTTTCGATTAATCGATTATTTTCGATTTTTCACACCGATGTATTTTAAATTTCTGGTCTCTTTATTCTAAGGGTCCCAAATACCTATTTTCTTATCATACATATTAAAAATATTGTAAATGATATTTGGTCTTAAGTACAGTCCTCTAATTACTTTTTTAGTGGTGTAGATGCATACAAGTTCAAATATTAACATATATGTAGCTTCTATAAATGTAATTACTTAAAGAATTTTAATTATTTGACAATAAAATCAATAGAAGTCCATATCCGATTCCATTTTGTACCACCAAAAGTATAAAAAAAAAAAATTAATATCTAGTTAAATCAGCGGCGCAAAAATAAAAAGCACATCATTGGATTCAGGTTTTTGTCCTCTTCTCAAAAATAAAAAATCAGACATACAGGATGTTGTTTTAACGATGAACGAATTTATTTATTTTTTGTAAAGATAGATCTGGATTTCGTTTCTTGTTTATACCACAGTATATATTCGGTAATTTATGGAGAATATGTGTCCAAATGTCAAAAAAAAATATATACGGGTGGGTGATAAGTTACAAGTCAAGAAAAAATTGGTGAAATTGATCAAACACCCTATATCTTGGTTATAAAGGGCAAAAGACCCATTGAGTATGGGTTATTTGGGATCACTTCACTTAATGTGTGTATCTTTTCCAATGAAACACCCTGTATACAGTATAATGCAAGTAAATTGGACAAATTTTGAGTAAAATCCTGAATCATTTGATTTTTATTTTTAAATGCCAATTTATCGACATACCTGCTTGAGAAAAGACTATTTTTTATCAATCAATGTTTTTTTTAATGGAAATAGGGATCCTTTGAATGATAATTTTATGGAAAAGTCAGTTGTATAAATATGAATATCCCAGACCTGGATAAAAAATTCTTATATAATCCAAAGTGTGACACCTCATACAAAAGCTAATTTTATTATAAATTCAATGTAAGACATAACATTCTAAATATCTAGATACAACAAATCAAGTTTGTATGTATGCTTTGAATTACTAATAAAATTTCCGTTCCTATGAGGTGTCACACTTTGGATTACGTAAAAATTTTTGTTCCTGCAAGAAGGATATTAGCGAGATCTGGGATAATCAAATTTACAGTGCTGAATTTCCCATAAAATTACCTTTCAAAGAAGGTATCACATGACCCATGTTTCTATTTTGATAAATCATCGATTTCATCATCATAACAACAATGGTGACTTTTTCTTAATTATGTCAAGAAATTTAACAATACAAATCGTAGTTATTCAGGATTTTACTCAAAAGTCGACTATTTTCGAAATAATGAATTTATTCCTTACATTTGCATCATTTTGTATATTTCAAAGAATGTACAGGTAAGTATACAAAAAAATGTTTCTATTCTATAAGATACAAATCAAAAGTAACATTTAAATAGCAACTGTTAAAAAATGATTCCTCGCCAATGATGACGGTATTTGGAAAAAAAATATATCGAAAAATCAAAAAGAATTTGGCACTAGACAGTTCCTCTGAGGTTTAACTTTAGATTTAGTGAATTATTTGTAAAATTTGAATTTATTTCCCAAATCAAAGACATAAGAAATTAAGAACGAGTGAATAATGGTAGATTTCTGTTGACGGATCTGATAATTACTAGTATTTTTGATTAATGACAGAAATGACATATGTCAGTTTTATTTTTTAATGAAAATATTAATAATTGTTAAAAAAAATGGTGTTTAATAAGCTATGATTATCACAAAATTTTGTTAAATAATCCTCCTTCTCCAGGTTATTCACATAAAATTAAAAATGTCTTAAAAGTAGTTATTCTATGTATAAAATGAGAAATACATTTAATTTCAACAATTATTCTGTGTTTGATCTAATATTGTATACGCCGCATTAGTGTGATGTCAGAGAGCCAAATACAAGCAAAATAATTCTGCGACTGATTGTGACATTTCCGTTTTGAGTTTATCCTATATTATTTGCAGGTCTTCAAATACATTAATTAATACATTCTTGAAAATATTAAAATTACATGTAAATTCAGTTGACAACTAACCTCTATTTTTATTTATTGTTTTACAGAATTTACTAATAATCGATTATTAAACTATTATCTACTTAATTTAGGAATATATTTTTTAAAATCACCTAACTGAAATAAAAAAAAAGTTAAACAATTAGGTACCTTTAGCCTATAAACAAATGCACTGAAAATATCATCACTAATGCGCCGTATTTTTGTGTTTATTATCTCATTCACTTATTATTTATACCAAAAACATTTTAAAATTATACAAGTATTTTCTTATTTACAGTTTTACGTTTGATTGAAGTTATTTTGAAAAAGTTTTTGATATTTTTTGATATCTAAAAAATATCTATTTGTTTTCATTTCTAAACCAATGAATTATTATTTTAGAGTATTTCAGAGTACAAAATGAGTAATCGCTTTGCAGTATCCCAGAAAACTAAAATTAATGTAGACAGGTTATTAGTTTTAAATAATGTTTAAAATTCTGAATTAAATTGAGATTACCCCAATTCTATAACATTTTTACACAATTTCTTTTTTGTAATTTCTACTATTAAACTTTTTAGGACAAGTCTGTTAAAATTCTTTCACTGTATTATTACGGCTTAAATTCATCTAAAAATCAGGCAAAATTACATTATGGTTTTACAGTTTATAAGAAATCGTCAATAAATAATGAACAGTTTATTCGATACTTTGATTAGTCAATAAATGAAGTGTAAAATATTTATTTTTTAAATAATTTTTATGTCAATAGCGTTCACATTTCATTAATTTTGTAATTTTTTTTAGTGGGTTGGTAGAAAAAATATACTGCATATACGTGGATTGTCCGTAATACGACATCATGTCCACTATTGAAGCACAAAATAATGCTTTTGTTTATTTTTATCATGTATTTTATTTTTTCTTCTCAAATAACAAAACATGCAACGTAAACAATTACAGGTGATATTTATTTTCTTTTAAAATTAGATTAAAAAAGACAATTGGTAATCTGAGAAAATTCCAACCTCATACTTCTGTAGCTTACTATTTGGCTACAAGATTACCCATTTTTCTATAAGATCCTGCATTTAGTTCACTGCAGTATATAATTACTCCTATCCTTAAAAAGTATGCGTGAAAAACTATTTATGTTGTTTTTATAGTCTAAAATTATTCTACAACTTTTGAATGTACTGATACCTTTATTAAAAGAAATAAAACGTTACAGAAAAAAAATTAATGATAAAAAAAGCTAAGCTTCAACAAATTACACATTAATTCTAGATAAATTCAATAAACAAACAAAACACAAACCTAACAATATTTAATTTAAAATTTTGACAACTAACTATGACATCACTGAAAGACAAGCAATTATCTCTTTGCTTTGTTTAGAAAAGAAGTGGAAAATATGCCGGTACTACTCATTCTGAACTCTAATTTCCATATAAAACCACAATAACGACAACTCAAAAATTAAAATAAACTCACCAGTATCTCTGATTCCGGGAGATTCCAACATAGCGTCGGCTAGGTCCTCCTTTAATTGCAACTCCCCAATTCCGCCTCCTTCCTCGATAGTTCTATGGTAGTTATCTAACAAGGATTGTTCACAACTAGAAGCGGAACTTGATTCTATTAGCACCGCATTTGCTTTGGTTATCGGCATATTTATGGGTTTTGAATGGCCTAAGTCGATCGGTTGGGCTTCGCCTACTGACAGAGGAGATCTGCAAAAGGAAATTAATAAAAATTTCGCATATAAAAAATTAAAAAAGAATCACTTACCCAGCAACAGTTTTGTAAGTCTTAAATGTAAACTGAGGCCCCATCCAAAGTCTCCTATGAGGTCCAGCATGTGTAATTATCTCAACTTGTGATAACCAATGTTCATCATTATAAACAGGTTTTTCTTTTTTAAATGTAAATGGTGATGCTTCATATCCTATATAACTCAAATTCTCTTTGGTCATTGGGGGTACAAGATCTACAGTCCCATTCCTTCGTTGCAGCAACCATTGTGCTTTGCCTGTAAAAATTAAGATAATGGTTAACTTGGTAAAACAATTTTTAGGTAGTTCAAAATACTGCAGTTAAATATTTAGGTAGTTACAGCCATAATAATCTCTGAACCACCATTATAAACTCATTAGGTATATAATTACACTTACGTGTCACAGTCAGTTCGATGGGGGTATCACTAGACACACGTTCTTTAGGTATGTTTGACAGTTGATGAGGATCGAGATCATATTGGACTAGAGTTCCATGACAAGACATGATGAAAAGTGACTCAACAGGTTTTGGTTGTTTTGTTAGAGTAGCATCACGGTTAATGTCTAACAGTGCTCTTGGAGCTGCAAAATATGTAACTACACAGAGACACACATCTTCCGATGTTGAAGGAATTCTTTGTCGTCCTGAAAAATAACATGCAACATATTTATAACAAAATGTAATAAAACGTCACGTCTATAAAATCTTAAAAGGGAGTGAAATTTCTGAAGTGATAGAATGTCTTACAAGCTTAGCACAATCAGTAATACTTTAGTCAGCACTTCTGACACCACATTTATTTGAAATAAGTATACATTTAGTTCAGACTAACCATTTTTTTGCTATTAACGAAATTCTAGTAACTACTCTTAACGAAAATTTAAATATTCTGGAAAAAAATTTACAATATATACAATCCCAGAAAATGCTTACAAAGCGATTTTTTTATTGTTATTGATGCCTAGAAGCATATATTTCATTGCCAGCAAAAACGAAAACTCCATCGTTAAGCAATATTACTTTGAACTTCACGGATCACATGTTCGCTCCCACCACCGGGACACAATACATTTTGTTCGTCCCCTTCCTCTGTACCTAACTACAAAAGGCAAGCAAAAAAACGACGAGCCACTTTTTGCAGTCGAGATGAATTTCTATAAGATGTATGCCAATTCAAAGAAGGTCTCTTATTTTCAAGTATTCATCAAAAATATTGAAAGAAACAATTGTGGAACAAGTCAAGAAATCTTAAATTTTTAAACATAATTTATGGGTAAATTTTTTATTGAAATAAGGAAAATTAAACAAAATTAAATAAAATCAAAAGGATATGGTTAAAAAAATAACAGATAAACTATAATGAAGATACATAATGCTTGGCATTCTATATGAATGTCTTCACAGTTAAACAACCCTTTTAACCCCCATTTTAAATCAATAAGCTTCGTCCCATTGTAAAGCTAGATTTTTACTGAAAATTTCAAGTTGATATTGTCTTTAATTTTTGTTTTATGATTTTTTTAAAGTTTTAACTCCCCCTTGATCCCACCATTTTTAATCAGATTTTTTTCAAAATCAATAGGCTTCGTACCCTTATAAAGATTGATTTTTCCTGAAAATTTTAAGTTCATATCATTTTCGTGTTTGACTTGCGCGTCGGACAAAAAACGTGACATCGGACAAACGGACATTTTTAAAAGTTGTTTAAAATTTGATGAGGATTTTGGTACAAACATTTTTACTTTCCTATCTGTATACAGATATAAGGAAAGTATAGGAATCATGATTTTTTTCGGCCTCGAGTTTTCTACGGATTTTTACGTTTTGAGGTCCCCTGAATCCGTTTTGACTATGTCGTGTGCGTGCGTGCGTGTGTGTGTGTGTGTGTGTGTGTGTGTGTGTGTGTGTGTGTGTGTGTGCGTGTGCGCGTGTGTGTGTGTGTGTGTGTGTGTGTGTGTGTGTGTGTGTGTGTGTGTGTGTGTGTGTGTGTGTGTGTGTGTGTGTGTGTGCGTCCAATGCACTGATTAGAATTTGAGCAGAGTCGGAACATCTGGGGGTACTTTATAGGTGGTCTTTTTTATATTTTATGGAATATATCTGTTATTTACGTTTGGGGAAGACAATTCTTCAATTAAAAGCTCCTTCTTATATTATTATCTATAATTTTTGTTCTATACAAAATTTTCCTAAAATGGTCCGTATTCGAGAAATTTGACAAAATGTAAAAAAATATTTTTTTATCAAAATTGTTCAATTGTTCAAACGGATAAAAAACATTAAATTTTAAACTTAAGTTTTATTTCGGCCTGACGTGAAATGAATAGATTTTGGACAAAGTCGGAACATCTGGGGGGTACTTTATGAGGGGCCGTTTTTATATTTTATGGAATGTTATTTATGTTTGGAGAAAAAAATTGTTCAAATAAAAGTTACTTCTAATATTATTATCTATAATTTCTGCTTTATGTCAAAATTGCCTGAAATGGTCCGTATTCGAGAAATTTGACAAAATGTGCAAAATTCTGATTTTTATGAAAATTGTTAAACTAAAAGTTGTTTGCGATATCGATTTTTATAATTTTTGTTTTTATATGATTTTTCTAAAATGGACCGTAATGGAAAAATTGGAGGAAAAGTGCTAAATTAAATTTTTCAGTATTTTCGTTTTCAATAAATATCTATAGAAAAATGTTTCGAGTTAGATGTATGTGGAAAATGTATATATTTAGTTTATCCTCTTAACATTTATAAGGGTGCTACAATAGGTTGTACAAAATAACCGGAAAAAGCCTATAATAACAAGATAGGAAAGTCATGTGTTGGACACATCAGATTTTTAAATTTGGATGAATATTAAAAATTTTGGTTTCTTGAAAGTAAACATATATAATAATACTATTTAGTCTTTACAGACTACTGTGTATATTAATAATGTTTATTCAAGTGATCTGAAAAATTTTCAAGTAAAAATAGAAAACAATTTAATAAAGAAACGAGAGAAAATTGGGCAACAATTATGCACCGAGATGCAGATCATAATCAAACTATTTTCAAACTAAATCTAAGGCTACTGAGGTTTTGGTAGTAAAACCAAATAGCAAACAAGATAGTAGTAAAACAAAAAATTAAGAATTGGGCATTGCTGTAGATAATATTAAGTAAAATTAGGAGCTGACCCACTATTTGGGAGTTTAGTTTCAAAACCAAATCATTAGTTTACTTTCAAAAAATATTTGCAGTCCTTTTAGGGAAAAAAATGATAAAGATTTCTGTTATTTTAGATGCTACTCCAGATGTAAGTCAGACAGAGCAAATTGCATTTGCAATTAGGTATGTAGACTGTAACAAAGAACATGTAATACAACAGGAGAGATAATTTATAACCTTTTAGTCAACGATATTTTGCCTAAGTTTGACTTAGAAGTTCAAAACTATGAAAATGGATCCAATATGTCCGGCAAACATAGATATTCAACAGAGGGTGAAATATTTATGTAGTTTTATTTTTGTACTGCAACTTGGTTCATACTTAGATAAAATACACAGGTTTTTGTGTATGTTTTATTTTTCATAATATTTTTTATTAGGTATTAAGGTTTATACTTTGTCTTAACCAAGTTACTTGTTAAATATTATATTAGTGAGTTTTTAATAAAAAATATTTCATATCTTGATCACATTTGGTCATATTTAATAGTAATAATAATACAATAATAATAATAATAATGATTTCATAAAATATTTTAATCTAATAAATGTAGCTTTTTTAAAATATAGGAACGGCATTTTCAAGCCTGAACAAATGCAACAGAGGGGCCAAGAACGGCCCTGACCGACAGCTAAATACCTACAAGGTCCCTCCTGACAGACATTGGAACAGAAAACGATTTAAACAATTTAAAAATACTAACCTGTTGGTTGTCTTGCAGGAGGTGCAGTTCCTGTATTTTGAATCAGAACAGGCTGCCTAATCTGAGCCAAAGGATTTACTACAGTTGGATGAGGAAACGGTGGTAGCCTCGGATTATGGTATGGAAAATTTGAGATACTTGGAGCTTCAAACATTGATATGGGACTGTTGGATCTGCCATCTACAGATAAACCTTGAAAAAATCGTTTAGTATGGAAAACAAATCCAAAAAGAAATTTTAAATTAATCTGGACAAGCAATATATTAGTAAATATGTGATCTTTCTACATACAAAATGTATGTTTTAAAACAAGAGCTATGCCTTTCTAACAATCAAGTGTATTGTAAGCGCCCTTAAAAAAATATTTTTAAATTGTAAAATATATACCTTGTAATATATCGTTATAAAATATGTTAATGGGTAGTATCATTAATTTTTAATAAATATTATTAATTTACAATTAATTATAAATAATGTGAATTACCTGCAGACCTATGGAATCTTGACATCTTGTTGACAACATGAGAAGTTGCATGGGTTCTCATACCCACATTACCCCCATATGGTGTTACAGGAAACACATGAGTGGTTCCTCTTAAGGTAGAAATACTCGCCCATCTAGAATCAGGCGAAAAACACATATCTTGCACCTTTGCAGAAGTGTCACCCCTGTGTAAAATATACAAATGATGAACTGTGGCTAAAGTGGAACCCCCTGGATGGGGATGGATTCGGAAAAGGTGGAAATCATGGCCTCTTTTGTCAGCAGTAAGAAGTAACATGCCACTAGGGTCGAATTGAAGAGCTACTATGGCTTCTGTATGTGCGTTAAAATGAGCAATTACAGGATCTGCAGTCGGAGAAGGTCTATCTTGTGACTGGACATAAGGACTCTGAAAAAAAAAGGAATATTTTAGTTATTATTCTAGAAGCATCTACATTTTTTTACTTACACCAATATCTAAAATAGTGACTACTCCTTTGTGCGGTACATCTAATTGACCTCCAGCTTGAGGACTATTTGGGGAAGTACCAGGTTTGAAATTATTACTTCTGGTTAAACTATTTGCAACACTTTCCCCCAGCTCTCTCAAACCTCTGCCCAAAGATTTTGCTGCATGGATGACAGTAGCAGTGTAACTCTAAAATATTATAATACATAGTATCTGCCCGATTCGTAAAGGTTATGAGGGTGGACTCAGTTTCACTGCATGTAGGCCTCATTAAACCCAAGTCAAAAGTGATAATTTATATATTTAAAATTAAAAATAAATTATACCTGCACTCCATCTCCGTCCATTCCACCACTACTCCTTTTTGAAAGATTCATCTTTTTTTCTGCATAAGCCAGCCATTTTGAACCCAAAGTTACTGGATTTGGATTTAAACCAGGACTCAAATAACAAGTTGTCACAGTCATATGATCTTCTAAAGTAAAGGCATCAAACACAGCAATCTTTTCATGAATAAAAGTTACAACAACCGATTGCTTGTTTGCTAAGACATCTAACACAGAATTTTTGAATTTGATTACTTTTACCTAAAAATTTCAAATTTTTAATTGGTATGTCAAAATAGTAGGTACTAATAATTTTTCATTAACATAGTCATAATGTCTTCTATTTTTATATATCATTAAAAATATCTTCAAACAATTACCTGTTCTCCTGTTTTTAAAGACACAAAATTTAAAGAACTAAATTGGGGTCCAGAGGAAGAACTATCACAGATTGCAAGCAAAGGTCTTTTTGAAGCAAAAACATCCTTTTTAGTTATATTACCAACTAAATATGGCACTGGTAAAAATTTGAGAACTTTGACAAAACCATGCCTCCATGACAAAATTTCTGTGGCTTCTCCATTAGCTGGGATAGCCCACATCTAAAATATTTTTATTTAATAATTATTCATTTGAAGGCACATATTTACTTTAGGTATATAATTTGATTGAAATAATACAAACCTGTATGCCAGTGGTGTATCCCAAGACCAAAACAAGTGTAGCAGGAACTGTACTTGAAAAACTATTATTGCCTTGAGGAGAATTTTTGTCATTTTCAGGTTCTTCAAATCTGGCCCACAGTATCTGATCTTTGATATCATGTGAACCAGCATGAGAAGTTGGAACTACTTCATTTATAAAACCGGCCACACTATCTAGAATTGTTGGATCATTGACATGTCTTGGTAAAACCTTGGATGGCCCAAGAAAAGTCTCCAAACCAGAGTTTGTGGGTGAATCAGACATTTTAAATTCTAAACTTGACTATCTTCTAAAATAAATTTGACAGTCTGTAACGGATTATAACATAATATGTAGGGATATTTTAAAATGACCAATGTATATTTCAGCACCACAGAGGTAAAGTGTGTTTAGTCACATTTTTTTACAGAAAAGTGTTAAACTTATGGATTTACCATACCAAATTCTATCTAGTGTAAAACAGATAGGTATAACAATTGAATAAGTATTAAATTTTAATAGAAGTTGGTATGTTTTCTACTCATATTTATTTGATTTTGCTTACTGTTTAGTCAATCTAATACCTACAAATATTTTTATGAATTAAAAAGGCACATATTTTAATTTTTTGCCAAAGATCATAAAACAATTGTTTAATTACTTAATTAACTCTTGTTTTCATACAATTCAAAAATACTTATTTAAAAAAATAATTTGCTACTCAATGTTTTCCTGATCTCCCCTACTTGATTCATGAATATAAAATTGATCAACAGATTCATTTCAAGATATTGACTTCTGGAGGTTGCTAAAAATGTTTCTTTTTTCCAACAAAAAAACTTACAAAAAAAATTGTAGTAGCAATCGGTATTTTAAAAAGTAAATCAATAGGATGTACTTATCTGTTCTAAAATTTCATTTTTAAATTCAAATTTATAAAAATCCCTTATTTATAGATGTATACAATTTGTCAAATATAAGGTTTAGAAACATGATTCCATTTATTTGTAACAAACTTTTATAAAATTTCTAGAATCGCAATCAAAACAAAGTACCTACGCTATTCCTGTCATAACATACAGCTAAAAACAAAACAAAGCAAATGAGCAAACAAAGGGGTGTGGATAAAACTGATAAAACGCGTATAATAAAAAGAACTATCCTAAAAATAACGAAATCTATATAAATTATTAAAATTATTGAATTATGTTTACATATAATGAAACGAAAATATTTCCTTTACCTTGAAATTCCTAACTAAAAATCACTTTATTACAAAACTGCGTCATTTCTCATTTCACTTAAGATTCACTATCCGTGAGTATAAAACTATTTAGAGGAAAAACAGTTAGTGTAAAGGAAAAAAAACATCGCTTGATTAATTAATCTAACTGATTAGCTAAAAAACAAATTGTTTTTTAGCTATTTAATGGCTCAAAAATATTTAAAATGGTACAACCTTCACAAATTTATGACATTAAAACGGACAACAGACACAAATCAGCTGGTTAGAAAACAAAACACTCCCACCCTTGAGAAGAAAATCCTTGGAAAAAGTGGGGGAACTTTATAATTCGCAATGCTGCCAGTTCATAGCAAAATAACTGGAATTATCTGAAAAGTGAACATTCAAATTGTCTTTGAAACTAAAGTGCTAAAGGCTTCCTCCATGACTAAAGGCAGGTAGTTTTCAGACAACTTGAGCATGAATCACGAACTTACAGAATAATAATCCTTCCTCCATGTTACAGAACACGCTCAGTACTCAGTCAAGGGCATGTAGAAACTTGCATAAGGTATGTATTAAGTATATAGAAGAAAATTAGAAAATAAAGCGACATATCGGTCATCGTCCCCATTTTGGCATTCTCCATTATTTTTAAGGTGCGTTTTAATCATCCGCTTCTGCTTAGGAATTCTCGGTTTTCTTGTTTTAATCTGACAGGTTAAAACGACTAAACCGACAATTCGGAAGCAGAAGCGGATGATTAAAACGCACCTTATAAGAGTCCCCACTGTACCCAAGTATTGTGAGGAGGATTGTAATTTACTTTCTTAATTTAACTCTATCCACACTCTATCAACAAAGGCACAAAGGTGACAAAATTTTTACTATTTTAGTTATCGTTATCCGCCATAATCAGAGCAACAGCTACATTGTATTTGTTTTGCTTTGTTTGTATGTATGTATATTCGATTCGCTACTTGGAGGCTACCGTTGCAGATCCCCCACTTAATGCACAAAGAGAGAAATACCAGAGAGAAATACTTACATACATCCAGTGATGTCATTTGTACCTATTTTTCGGTAGATCTACCAATTTGGCAGTTCATCTCCCAGACAGCACACCAAATCCTTTGGATATCTGCTGAACATCCCTATATCCACTGAATGTCCAGTCCATGGTAGATATCTATTTTATATCCATGAAATGTAATTTATATGCTGCGTTTGAGAATCCACATCGGATGCATCTGAGATGTAAAAAATCTTTGATCACGTGGTTCAGTATACGTAAATGTAATGGGACAGATGTGTCCGATGTGGATAAAAAAACGCTCGAGATGTAAAAAATGCATCCGATGTGGATTCTCAAACGCAGCAATGGACATGCAAATGTCCATAAATAATAGTAATTATATAGCAAATTATTAAAAAATTACGCCATTGTGGCTAATAGTACCGTTCAGATATTTAAAATTATTTTTTTTTAAGGTTTATTCAATATCCTATGAACATCCACTAAATATATCAAAGTCTAGGCGCGAACGCAAACCATCGTGCATATCCACTAGATGTTATTTGATTCTGCTTACTAAGTATAGATGGTGATACCACTATCGCATCTACTCATGCTCGACTCGCCGTAATTGAGTTGGATCGAAATTTGTGTTCTAATCACTCCATTAGAGACTGGAGTCGAGAATTTTCATTTGTTGCTGAAGAGTCCTAATAAGGATGACTTTCTCCTTAGTGGGTAAAATCAAAGGCAGAGTGTTGAAAATATTTTGAGTGTTGAAAATATTTTTTATCTCTGCTATTTTCTTTCGACGTTATTCAATAATCATTGCGGTGACTTATGAACCTCTACTAAAGATACCCATAAAATATTTTGCTGAATATCCGAATATCTTCTATATCCTGGGATATAGACGGACATTTGGTTGGATATCCATATTGGATATATTGAATATCCACAAAATATATTCTGTGGATATCTCTGGGATTTCTTGTATTTTCTGGAAGATACCCATTAGATATTTTGCTGAATATCCATTAGGATATCTTCTATATTCTGGATATAGACGGACATTTGGATATCCATATTAGATCCACGGAATATTTCTGATATCCTGTGGATATATTGGATATCCACAAAAGATATTCTGTGGATATCTCTGGGATTTGGTGTGCTGTCTGGGCTACCGCTACGGAAAATACCTTATTTTCTACTTATTTTCATTCTTTAGTACAGGCCTGCACAACTTAGATTTTCAAAGGGCCAGTTCAAAAAGCGTAAATGTACGAGGGCCAAGAGATATACCTGAGCTTATAAATTTATAAAGCAGGTGGTCGAGGTGGTTTGTCCAGATTCTAAAAAAAGGTCCTCATCTTATAATTCTATAAACCAAATCCTGCTGTCCAGGTCCATCTATCGAGCTCCTAAAAAAGGCAATCAATGCCTACATTCAATTTTGTTACTGAAAAAATGTATAGTTTGACAGTATGCGGGCCAAACTGGTCAATGGAGAACGGGCCATGAAAACGACAATGACAAGCCGCATGCGGCCCGCGGGCCATATGTTGTGCAGGCCTGCTACAAGTATGTTTTAGTATAAGTTTAGCACAATTTCTGGCTTTCCCCATACAAAACAGTATTTAGGATCAAACACGTGTTATAACTTCGAAATAATTCGGCAAAATTTCTAAAACATTAATGAGCATAATTTAAAATCTTTGCAGCCACAGTAAATGCATATTTTTAATGCTAAATACTATTTTATTAGCTTTTAATGTATTTATTTTTTTTTTACTTTATTTATTAGTTTTTTCTCTGTTTTCTTTATTTTAAAGTATATTCTTATGACGATTTAATTTAAAATACGTGACATAAATAATATGCCGATTTGATGAATTTTAGCGATAAAACGGAACATAGTATGTTTAAAGCAAAGCTTCATAGGCCGCGTTTCGATATTTGACGAGTAGACAGTGGTCCGATATTTGGCGAGAATGGAGAATTAAATTTCAAGGACATGTAACGTGTAACGCATGTAACCATGGTAACGTCACGAAATTAAAAGAACATTGACCTTGATAGTTTATATACGATTTTTCTGTTTAAAAGATACAAGGCGGAGAAGAGAAGAGTGGAGAGTTGAGAACGGAGAGGATAGGCAAGCGGAAAGGAGTGGAGAGCGGAGCGGGGCAGAGTGAATTGAAGTGGAAAGCGGAGCGGAGGAGAGAGTGAATTGAAGTGGAGACGGAGCGGAGGGGAGCAAATGGAGTAGAGAGGTATTCGGTAGAGTTGTGTAGAGTGGATGGGTGAAGTTGAAGTAGAGTAGGATAAAGTGGAGATAGAGTGGGTGGGGTAGACTGGGCTAGAGTGAAGTAGGGTGGGATAGAGTGAAGTAGGGTGAGGTAGAGTGAGGGTAGAGTGAGTTAGAGTGGGGGTAAAGTGGGGGGGTAGAATGGGAGGTAGAGTGGATTAAAGTGGGGGTAGAGTGTAGTAAAGGGGGGTAGAGAGTGGGGAAGAGTGGAGTAGAGTTTAGTAGAGCGGGGTAGAGTGGGGGTAGAGTAGAGATAGAGTGTGGTGTAGCGTGAGGGGTAGAGTGAAGGTAAAGTAGAGTAGAGTGGGGGTAGAGTGCGGATAGAGTGTGTTAGAGTGAGGTAGAGTAGGGTGGGGGGTCTAGTTGGGGTAGTAGAGATAGAGTAGGGTAGAGTGGGGGGTAGAGAGGGGGTTAGCGTAAGGTAGACAGGGGGTAGAGTGGAGTGGTGTGAGGTAGAGTGAGGTAGATTTGGGTAGAGAGGGGTAGAGTGAGGGAATAGTAGGGATAGATTGGGGGTAAAGTGGTGGTAGAGTGGGGGGTAGATTGGGCAGTAGGGGTAGAGTGAGTGGGTAGATTAGGTAGTGGGGTAGGGGTAGATTGGGTAGTGGGGTAGATTGGGGGGTAGAGTGAGATAGAGTGAGGTTGAGTGGGATAGAGTGGAGTGGTGAGAGAGATAGATAGAGAGGGAGGAGAGGCAAAATGATTTAAAAATTATATAGATTGCTCAAAGCGGGTCGCATTTTCGCAGGTACTGATGGTGGGCATCACAGTAGAGAATCCACATCGGATGCATCTGAGATGTAGTAAATATTTGATCACGTGATTCAGTATACGTAAATGTAATGGGTCAGATGTGGATAAAAAAAACGCTCGAGATGTAAAAAATGCATCCGATGTGGATTCTCAAACGCGGCACAAGTATCTACCGAAAACAAAATTTTGGTAGTGGCAACACTGCATACATCAAGTTGGTCAGAGTGTTTTGTTTTATGATCTTCCAATCTTCCATTTGTATTTGTACATTTTATGATTTTATGCGCCAAAAGCCAAAAGGTTGCTTCATGGGATTATAACTGGTAACTGGTTTTGATTGTTATGAAAAATAAAATAAAAAAATGCCTCGTAAATCTCAGACTTCATCACAAAGTCAGCGACTAACACAAACCCAAAGTCAACGAGTTTCACAAGAATATGAGGCACATGTAAATATACAAGATCAAGTGAATGATTTGGTTCGTTATTTTGTAAATAGAGCAGGAGAGCATGTATCGTTTAAAAGAGCAGAATTAAAGAAAAATGTACTGCCTAAATGTGGACAAAACTTTCAAGATATCCTCAACCAAGCTGTCACAGTTTTGCAACAGGTAAATAAACATTTACTATTTTGAATATAGTTTAGTTATCTACCTACTTTATTTTTTAAGGTTTATGGATACAAAGTAATTGTGGTAGATCCCAAACAAAATTCTACAAAATCTTATATTATAAGTAATGCATTACCATACATTCCGGATCCTACAGAAACACTCATACATGATGAGTATCCTGAAGATGTAAATAAAATTCTTACCTTGTTAATTTTATCTCATATCTACATGAGTGATAATGCAGTTAGTGACCGTAAGTAGATATTCAAGACTCAATATACCTAATTATTAAAAATTGGATAGGTACAAGCAACTTTTATGATTAAATTGAATATTTTATTATTTAAAATAAGCAACCATGGAAACCAAAATTCATGTAGTTTAAGTGGTCATAGTAGGCTGCTGTCATAGGTAAAATCATGGTGGAAGAATACAGGTGAAGCGGTAAGCGGTACGAAATTTGGTCATTCTTGCGCATGACGTCACCTGCGGAGCATATTTTTGTTTTGCCTATGTCTCCAATGTTAAAAAGCGACTTTTAAAGTTATTCTAATATTTTCCTGGTAGTGTTTAGAAGTTTATAGATATATTTATCTTAATATTTAATATCATTTCTATATATCAATAGGCCTGTTTAGAAATTATTGGTACGTATTATTAAATTAATTTCTAATTAAGTTGGTAGTGTAATTGATATAAAGTTAGGTTATGTAACATTTTTGTTGTATTTTAAAGATAAAAGAAATAGTTTATATTCATTATTGTTATTTTAATATATCATTATTATTATTATTATATTATTGATACATTAAAATCTACTATATTTTAGGGTGTGTAGTTACTAACAAAATGCCAGGTTGTGCAGTGTTTGGCAGCAAGAACTATTTAAGAAAAACAAAGAGAACAAATATTAAGTATTTTGGATTTCCGAAAACAGATATAGCCAAAGCCTGGGTCAACGGTTGAGGGTGAAAAGATACAATTAATTTGAAAAATGGTATGATTTTTGCAAACCTAACTTGAATATGATTAATTTTATGTCTTGTTTCTTTTTTAAGCTTGTATTTGTTCCATACATTTTTCGAAGGATAGTTTTGAAATACCCTTACAACAGAGGCTATTAAACTACTCCACTAAGACTGGTAGAAACTTAAACCAAACAGCAGTTCCTACTGAAAATCTCCCATTGAAAAAAAGACAATTGTCTGCAGAAAGTGAAGATAGATTAAGAAGGCAGGCAAAAAGATATCGACAAACATTTATTGAGAGCTTTGTTAATATTTCGGGGCATTCCAGACAATTGTCAACTGCAGACCAGGACAAGGAGAATCAAAGTTTGGAAACAGACACTCAAAATATATTGGTATCATCAGAACTAGAAACGTATGTACAAATTTACCTTATTAACAAAAAATGTGGCTTTGAAAAGAAAATTACACAACTTAGCATATACTAATTAACATTACAATCATTTCAAAACAATTTTTTTATTAAATATTAAACTTTGAAGTGATAATTGCTTTTATTTCAATATTAAAAATTAAATTATTATTTTAGAGAAAACTATTAAGAGTCTTCGTGAAGAACTAAACAAAATTACTGAAAAATGCAACAAATCAAATATAGAAATACTTTCATTGAAAGAAGAAATTAGCCAGTTGAAAAATAATTCTCAAGTGGAAATTCAGGAAAGTAAAGTAAATGTTTCACTCCGGGTCAAATAAATGTTTTATACAAAGAAAATAAAAAAAGAATTCGTTGAAGTTCGGATGACATAGCATCCACAATCTCCCTAAGAAGCATTCGTCCTAAGGCTTATAGATTTTAAGAACTGTTCATTATCCTTTACCTGGGTTTACTACCTTAAGAGACTGGCCTAAATGTTTAAATTTAGAACAATAAATATACATTATAAAGTGTTAAGTAAGATAAAGAAGTAAACATGTAAAAACCATTTTTAAACATAAATAAATCAATTTAAAATAACACCTCTGTGCTTTTTATTAAAATAAAGTATGTTTTGCCAAGTGTTTCTATTTATTAAATACATAAAGGGGTTTACCAGCACCCAACCATACAAGAAAGTAATTGATCTGTGCATACAAGTTATTGATATCCATGTTTGATGACTAATTTAAAATTAAATTATTACATTTATAATCTATAAAAGTGACCACATACTTCCAAACTGATTATTTAAGAAAATTGGCGACTAAAAAAATATACTGATCATAATAAAATTCATTTCACCTTAATTTTATTGTTCAGCATTTGTTAACATTATACACAAGTTTACTTGAATAGATTCAAAATTATTTATTGTTGAAGAATTAATTACATTCTTATTAACAAAGATAGATAACATAAGTTAAAATTCAAAGGAAAAGAAACAAACAAAATACTTATTCATAAATGAAATTTTTTATTTTAAAATTCTAATATCAAGACAAAATATAATATAAAAACAAAAATGCACAACCTAAGTACAAATATGACAATCGAGAAATATATATACAGGAGTATACACATAAATTAAAATGAACTACTTAATTCAAGGAATCAGAAAAATTTATCCACTTTGTAGTATACCTTTTTGAGCAAGAGTTTCTTGCTTTTTAAACATATTTAATGAGTCAGCACTTCCTATTATTAATTAATTGGCAAGAGGTTAAACATTTTTCCACTATACAGGGGACACTACATATTTCAGTTTCACATTTAAATTAGTTATTTGTGTATGCCTTTTATTAGTTCCAATTTTTATCCCTGCTGAGCCACTAAAACTTTTTAATGGTAATGTCTCTGTAAGTTTAGGTACGTTTTGGCTATCATCTTGATCTCAATCTATCAGATAGCAATGCTAGGTATGAAGATTTAAATCCTAGATGTAACATCCTCTTCCAAGTTTTGTGATGGAAAAATTCAGTTTCTGATGAACACTATCTTTTTTACGCCAGAGAGAAACTATATTAGGCTAAATTCCTTACACCATGGCTAAATTCGAAATAAATTACCTACGTATAAAAGCACAAAATATTTTTTTTATTTGGCATTACTTTTGTACAAGCGTCTATCTGCCTATAGTGACTTTTCTTGTAAGTATTATTGAGCATAACTTAATGTTATTTGACGCAGTTGTTATTTTCTTCTAAATATATTTTCAGTTTTATAATGATTATAGAACTAGGAAATAAAAGTTAAACTTCTTGACAATCATTACAAAATGTAAACAAAGCCATGGAATGGCATGGCAGTGTATAGGCGGCCGTGGCAATACCGATGTTGACGTCATAAAACCTGCGCACCGCTTCACCTGTATCCTTACACCATGGGTAAAATGGAATCTTTTGCAAATGTCAAATGAGTTATTATGAATAATTTATTTCAATAATACCCTTTATTAATGTGACAAAAGTAGAATAACTTTTAAGAAATTCTTTTTTTATTTTATTTAACAACTCAAAAATCACAAATGTAGTTGAAGGGTTAAAACAACAAAAACAGTTTTTTAATAATAGTTAATATGAGGTGACCAAACATCCTCCTTTAGGGAGGGCAGTCCATTTTTGTAGTTTCTGTCCTTCCTCGAAAAGTAACTTTCCTACCTGTCCTCCTTTTCGATATTTTTAAACTAATCTGTCAATATGTTGATGCTCTAACTGCAGCACTTACCATAAAATTCAATATGACAGATATTTCTTGCTCTGAAATTTCTAATATATTGTTAGAAAATAATATTAAATGGAAAAATACTTGTTTAATTAAATGGGATGTAAGCATAGTTAGCATATTTTTGTTTGAATTAATGTTTCATTTATTTACTTTGTACTTTTTTTAAAAAAATAAAAAAATTTCGTCCTCCTTTTCATTATAAAAAAATTAGTCACCTCAATTAATTGGATATCCATTATTAGCTAGGTATAACTTTTTGGCAACGATGTGGCATTGATGAAATTAAATTTTGGATAGTAAGAGCCGGCACATTCAAAATATAAATTCTTTATTGTTGTCATGGACATCACAACATATATATTTATGACAATTTACATTTAATATACTTTGCAATGTATAACACAAGTCAAGAAAAAAAGCATATTTTATGTAGTACCAATCTGATGAGAACCATATTGCATGTCTAGGATGTCTTACTGATGCAAACGAAGCATTCGCTATGACTGCAGGGAAACCTAGCAAGACCCACAGTACCGTTATTAGACTGATACTACTAGTACAACAAAATATGTATTTCACTAATTAAAATAAAACCTTTATAACATTGGTGGTATTTATGTCTTCTAGAGAGTATGGTTCCATAGCTATGAGAGCCTTTTTTAATTAAACTTTTATAACTTATACATATTTTTTACAGTAGTTGGTAGCATATTAAAAAATTTTAAACACATATAGAATCCACACTCTTTTCAAATAGTGTTATGTATGGGATATGAAAATATTCCTCTATTTGTATTTATTTTTAAAAACAAAGATAAAGCATATGCACCAAAAACCAACAAAATATTTAAATTTTTGAATTGACCTCTACATGAAGTTCTTAACGCCAAATCGTTAAGAATCATGACAGCCCTTTTCTGAAGGATAAAGACTTGCTTGGCTATGTGATCCACCTCAAAATAAGATGCCGTAGCACATTATTGAATTTTTGAATAAAAATATCCAAAATAAGCTGTTCTTACACTATTGAAGTTCCTGTGTTTCTTTAACTGTTTCAATGCAAAAACATGCTGAGCTGAGCTTACCACAGTACATTTATATGGTCAGACCATCCAATATTCTCATCTATGAATACCCCCAAAAACTTAGCAGACATACTCAATGTCTTGATTGTTTAAACATATTTCAGATGGATAGTCTTGTTTGTTTCGACTGTGTTTAAATAAGATGCAATTTGTCTTAGACTTATTTAGAATTAATAAATTTTCTGTAAACCAATTTATTAATGATACAAAAATATTTGATGTATCTGTCTGAAGTGTCCTATAATCCTTTCTTGCTATTAGAATATTAGTATCATCTGCGTAATTTGTTAATGTTACAGAAACATTGTCTAAAACATTTGCTAAGTCATTTATGTACAGAATAGATAGGATGGGACTAAGTACAAACTCCCCTGTGGGACGCTAAAAGTAACTTCATTAGAACGAGAATAATATTGCTTACCATCAACTTTCAAACAAACTTTTTGAGATCTTTTAGACAGATAAGATTTAAACCAGTCATAAGCATAACCACGAATACCCATTTTAAAAAGTTTTTAAGGAGTAATTGGTGGTTCACACAGTCAAAGGCCCTTGACAGGTCTAAAAAGACACCATAGCTATAAAACCATTATACAGGTAGTAAAGAATTTTCTCCACAAAAGCAAAAATTGTAGTGATAGTTGATTTACCCTTTTGAAAAACATGTTGAGTATTTGTAATGATCTTATTAGTTTGCAAAAAATAAATTAATCTCTTGCACATAGCTATTTCAAATACCTTCGAGAAAGAGGACAGAATACTTCTGGACCTATATAATTATCAACCACAGGGTTTTCTTCATTGGTTCATTTGTGCAGTGAACACCCAATTACATTTCATAAAAACACATTATTTTAAATTAAATAACAAAAATATAAATTTAATTTTAATAATTTTATTGTTTTCATACAAGTTAATTTCTATTTTTGGTACGCCACTGTGCTCTGGCTGATCGCGTCTCTCTGGCTCACTTTTCTGAGTGAGCCCAAGGGAGTGAAACGCTTTCGCGAAAGCCTCTAGTTAAAAAGAGATGCAACTAGTTAGCAGATCCGTGAAGCAAACAATGGAGCTGTTTAAAATCACTCAAATCTCCTTATTTTGCGCAACGCACACAGTGACATAACAAAGTAGGGAATGTCATACGAATCATTCATATCATAGATATAGCGATGTAATGACAGTACTAAACGTGTCTGCACTTTTGCATTTCCCTTTTACGAAAAATAAACACAATGGTATTTTTTTGGTTTCTTAAACGAAATGGGATGTAAATTTTTAATAGATGAAAAGCAAAAACAAAAAGAAAATTGATAATTTTAACAATCTGTGTTACGACCTCTAGCCCTTATGCAAGCTTCGATTCGCCTTGGCATGCTTCTTATTAAATTATCAACATTGTCTTGGGGTATGTTTTCCCATCCTGCTAATGCTGCATCAATTATCTTTGCGACATTTCCTGCATTGTTTCGACGAGCTCTAACCCTTCTTTTGAGCTGGTCCCACAAGTGTTCGATAGGATTTAGGTCTGGTGAACATGCAGGCCAGTCTAAAACTGTGACACCTTTCGTTTCAAGACATTCTCTAGCCACTTTGCTGATATGGAGAGGTGCATTATCATGCATAAAGATAAAATTATCCCCAATTGCTGCTCTCCAAAGCCTAATAATTGGTTTTAGCACTAAATCAACATACCTCGGACTGGTTAAAGTTTGTTGAAGTGGCAACAATGGAGTTTTTGCTCCCAGCATAATACCTCCCCAGAACATTACAGTTCCTCCTTGATATCTTGGGACAGATCTGGCAGCGTGGAGTCTCGCTCATCTTCCTGGAGCTCTGAGAACCTGAATTTGATGATCATCCGATCTTAGGCCAATTTTGGTCTTATCCGAAAAAAGAATATTTTGCCAATTCTCAATTGTCCAGTTTTGGTGTTGAAGGCACCAATTTAGCCGGTCAATTATATTTTGCCTAGATAACGGTGGGACCCGTAACTCTCTCCTACTGTACAACCCTTGAGCGCGATGTCTTTTTCTTAGAGTTTTAACTGAAATGTTCACACCTGTAGCTACCAGAAGTTGTCGTTGTAGCTCTGGATGAGAAACACTGGGATTTCTTCTAGAAATTTGACACACAAAGCGGTCCTGTTGTTCAGTTGTGACTCTTTGACGACTTTGTCTGGGCCTGTTGTTGAAAGTTTCTAGTTCCAAGTACCTTTCATATGTGTTCAATACAACACCCTGAGTATCGCCTACTACCTCTGCTGTCTCATTGGGACATTCCTTGTTTAATGAGAGCAATAATTCTTTCCCTCTGTACATCTGTTAGTCCAACATAAGGCAATTTGTTGTTTTCTTGGATCGAAATAAAATTACCGGAGGATCGTGATTTTACTTCTGAACGTGTTTGTTTTGAACAAAAAGCCTTATCTTAAAGTTGGATACCAAATTTATTCCTTACAAAAGTTTTTTCAGAAATAGATTCCATATAAGTTTCATCAGATAAAAAAATTGAATTTTGACAATTATTCATTAAGTCTACGTTTGAAGAGGGAGCAAGATTATTTAATAAATTTGTTGCAGCTGGCGTAAAAAAATAATTATAATAGTTACAAACCTCATCTGGCGAAATTAATATTTTCGTCAACTTTTATTCTACTAAAGGATGTGTTATTTTGTTTGGTTTTTCCTAATTCCGAATTTACTATTGACCAAACGGTTTTTGATTTATTGTCAGATTCTGCAAGTTTTTTATCCTTTTTTCTGAAATCATAATTGTGAATAGTAGTTCTTAAAAGCATTTAAATCATCTTTAGGCATTAAGTAAATTGATAATTAAATTTTTATGATTTGAAGACTTACTTGTTTCCAACATATCTACATTAAAATCACCTGCAACTAACACACATTTGTTTCCATCACTGGATTTTTCTAATATTTCGTCTAATACTTCAAGAAAAAAATGTATGTCAGTTGTAGGAGGTTTATATACTACACAAACAATATAAAACATTTGATGTAATTTAATTTCTACAGCACAACACTAAAATAAATATTCTTCTGCTAAGCTATTGATATCTTCTCTTATTATTGGCATCAAGGAATTATGGTCATATAACACAACACCACCATCAGCATCCTTGTTGTTGCGGCAGAATGAAGAAGCAATTTTGTAATTTTCGAAATGGTAAACATTTAAACTTTCTGACGTTTGCCAATGCTCAGTAATAGCAATAAATTGTTGAGGGTATAAATCATTAACAATGACATTTAGAGTATTTATACAGGTAGATATACATTCACCATTCTGATGAAAAATTAAACAGTGCAGTATCTTCTCTCCATTCAGACAATGATTGTTATTGTGATTTTGTTTTTCTAGCCTCAATGTTTATAATTATTTTGTAACTCTCACATCATTTACTTGGTGTTCTACTTTAACTGATTTCTTAAATTTAATATTTGCTTCAGTGCAGTTTATACATTTTACATGATTTAATGTACAATCGTTTGTTTTATGAGAACCTGAGAATTTAAAACATGTTAGTCTATTCTCACAATTTGCTGCAACATGTCCATATCTTGCACATGTAAAGCATCTGACAACTGAGAAAAATTCTTGGACAGCACAACGTCTCCAGCCTACATTTAGTTTACTATTTTCACATATTTTATTTTTTAAAGTATCATCACCTATACTCGGTATAATATTTTCCTTATATGATTTTCCTACTTGCTTATACTTTTTGAGGATTTTGAGATCAACTAAACCCAAGTCATGTTGTTATTTAATACTATCCAGAATATGGCCTTTAATTATAATCTTTGGATTTTTGAAGGATCATTCATTTCATTGTTTACCTTTTGTTTAATTTTTCTTTAGTTTGGCTATTACTGCAATTTATAAGTACTGCATCATCCTTAACTTCCCTTATATTTTCAATACCTATTGCTAGTTTCTTTGGATCAATATTTTCTTTAATATCATTTTTTGTTTTGCTACTTTCTTGTTTCTCCTTTGGCTTCACTACTAAAATTTCACTTCCACTGATTTTCATTTGTGTTATTGCATCTGCATAAGAATGTCTCTCATTTATTTTGGTGGTCACTTGGTTAACAATTTCTTGTTGACTTGAATCAGATTTCTCAGAGATAATTTCCTGTATTGTTTTAAATTCTTCTAATAACTTACTGTTTAATTGAGTTTCAAATTTTTCCTGCAAGTTTTTTACCTCTTCAATAATGTTTTTCTCAAAATTCTTTGCGGCAATCTTCACAATGAAATATTAGGGTTCTTTTCTCTATAATCATGCATCTAGTTTCAGACGCACTCACCACAATAAAATCTCTTACAATAATCACAAGGAAATATTGGATTCTTGGCATCCTTTGTTGAACACTTTGTATTACACTTTATGCATTCCATTATTGCTACATAATAAGGATTTTCTTGAATTTAAAATTTATCTCCGCCGCTGGTAACCAAAACAAATTCGGGCCGATTAAATTAAATTATTTATTTCGCCAAGTCCGACAAAAAAAAACAGATAAGATACCAATGACCACCTTTTTGATATAGCTAAATAATGTTTAATGCACTTTTACACTAGAAATGGCGTTCTTTGATGGAAATTTTTAAATGTCCGTTATCTTTCCATGTAGAGTATAATTAGCATTTCATTTTGATGTTTAACACAATTTTTTCCATAACTAATAACTTAACTAAATTTCAATTCGAATAGGAGTAAACAGAAACACGTCTTTTTTGATAATGATGATAATGATTTTTCCAAACTTCATTAATTTTATCAATTAAGGACTGTTTATTTGGAAATCTTGTAGTCCGAATACAAAGTTCAACCTCTTTTCAAAGGTTATCAATGGGGTTGAGGTCTGGTGATTGTGCTGGCCACAGAAGAACCTAGACATAGTTCTCCTGAAATCACTCCTGAACAAGGTGAGATGAATGTTTCAGCTCGTTGTCCTGTTGGAATACAAATTGCAAAGGCATCTCCCGCTGAGCATAGGGAAACATACCGTTTTGGACGAAGCGATCCATAATCCCATCTATAATATGTAGTGGACCTACTCTACTCCATGGAAAACAACCCCATGCAAATACACTACCCTGTTAGTGTTTTATTGTTGGCATAACAAACTTTGGGTGAATTCTTGTATTAACTGGATGCCTAACACATCTCATTCCAGTAGAATTTAAAAAAATGTAACGACTTTTGTCGCTAAACAATATTTTTCCCCAACCTTGCACTGTCCAGTTCAAATGGTGTTGTGCAAATTCAAGCCTGGCACAGCGATTTCTTTCGGAAACCAACGGTTTCTTGGCGTCTACTATAGAGTTTTGTCCCAACTAATCTTCTTGAACAATCCTCGCACTGACTTCCAATTCAGGATTTTCAGCAATTATCATTGGTCCCGACAACCACGGATCTCTGAGAAATTCTTTTGATTCTCTTATTCATCCAAAATGTATTTTTCCTGTGCCTTACTGATTTCGGAATTTTTCCTCCTTCATTATAACGTGAAATTAGTTTTGACACGTTAAGGCAAGTTAAGCTGTTTGGAATTCGCAATCTTACACGTCCCTTCTAAAAAGGCATTTACGATCATTTTTTGTACCTCCGTGCAGATTCTTTTTCCTTTTGGCATATTTATTTCTGCAAATAAAGAACTAAAGCTTAATTTACCTGAAAAATTTAATTTTTAAACTTACCTTTATCATAAACTCTTCCTTTACACCAGATCAAAGAGTTGCTATACTTTTGTCGCGCTAATAAAATATATTGTTAAAATAAATTACTACATACTTAACTTGTTTGACATTTCCAAATAATCCCATGTCACCTCTGAGAACAGCTTACTATGACCACTTAGGTTAGGTTCTTAGTAGCTTGTGAATACAGACAAAAGAAAGAAACAACTGAAGAGCTTAATTTAGGACTAACATGGGCTATCGAAAAAGCTATGACACCTGGGACAAGCTAGAAATTAATCCACACAACCAGTGTAGTTATGACTTCTTGGAGAATTACAAAAACCACAGAGGACATCAACATTGATGTCCAACAACATGCACCTTTGGGAAAAAGTGAAGATGTAGTCTTCACAGCCAAAACACAACTACCACAAGTTATAACCCATCAAACTCACAAAGTTTACAAGAGACAATTCTGGAAAGCTTACTATGATGCTGTCAACAACTCACTTCAGCAAGAATTATTACATTAGGTAGTCAATAAAAAAAATATTGACACTTTATATGAAGCAATAAACAACAATTAACATACATGTACCAATAAGGCCTCAAAAAGTTAACAAGCCAAGACCATGGCTGACCAAAGAAGTCTTTAAAGTGTTTCAGCAGAAAAGGAATGTGTGATACAAATATCAAACATCAAAATCTGAAGATAACAAAATAACAAAACCAAAGTGTGCATAGTGACAGCAAAGAAAACTTATCTCATCTCCAAACATAACAAACTTCAACTTAATTGTTAAACCAAAACAGCCATTCGAAATGAAGAAAGTGCAGAATGTTTTGCAGAACAATTTGAAAGGGTATACACAGTATTAGATCTGAACACAATCAAACCCACATTTCTCTTAGAAGGTTGAAATAAACATCATATTTACAGCAGAAAAATAGAGACTGTGATTAAATCACTAAAATCAAACTCTAGCCCAGGACGAAATTACACCAGTTTTTCTCAATAATTGTGTACAAGAACTGAAAGAGCCATTGTCTGACACGCTTAACAAGATAATAAGCACAGGAGAGTTCCCTGCAGCTTGGAAGAAAGCCGTGGTAAAACCAATATACAAAAAGGAAACAAATAACATGCAGAAAACTGTAGGCCAATCAGCCTAACAAGTGCACTATGTAAATGCATGGAAAAATTAATGGCTAAAGAATGCTAGAGAATGTTTTACCGGCGCAACAACATGGTTTTCTCCCAGGAAAATTAACATTGACAAACCTCCCAACTAGACTAAATGAGTGAACCATAGCTGATGACAACTACGAACCGATTGATATCATTTACCTCGATTTTGAAAAATCGTTTGACAAAATACTAACAGAGTTTTTGCTTTAACGTGTGGATTCCTCACTTTCAAATGAGCACAACGCACACAGCGGTGATCAGTCTTAGGACCACTGCTGTTCATAGCATACTTAAGTGATCTTTACCAAGGGCTTCATACCAACAACGCCTCATTTACTGATGATGGAAACTCATGTGGAAATCCACTGTTACGTCATGTCGAATTACAAATGGACCTTAACAATATCAAAAGGTGGACACAGGATTGGAAAATGCCTTTGAATGATTCCAAATGCAGTGTTTTACATATTGGTTAAAATAATCCAAAATTCAACTATTTTTTTAAACAAACGGAAATTGCATCAGTAACAAAACAAAAAGACTTATGAATCACTTTAACATCTGAACTAAAATGGGAAGCACATATCACACAAATGAACAAATGGCCAATTCAATGATCTACCTTATTCAAACAGCCTTAAAGAGTTAATGATCTTAAAACTTCACAAATCATATGTTAGACCAAAACTGTCTGGAATCCATACTACATCAAAGACATAGATCAGCTAGAAAGAATGCAAAGGAGAATAACCATATTACCACAAAACCTTAAAGATCTGCCCTATGTGGACAGGCTTACAAGATTAGACCTAACAAATCTGAGAGGTCATGATCAAAAGCTTTCCAAAGAAAAATGCAATAAACTCCTGCGAAGAAATTTTCTTATCATTGGAACTGCCTAAGCATCAGTACCATTAATGTTACCGTCACAAATCAATTTAACAATCGCCTCGACTAGGAAATGAGAAGTTGGACCAAATCATCTTTTGTGCATTACTGTGATTAGAAGCCAAAAATACAAAAAAAAAGAAACAAAAATTATGTGATAAAACAAAAACTATTATGTGATGTTTCTGATAAACTGTGATAGCAGTTTACCAAATACGGCAGTCTCTTCGGTTTAAAACCGCCTACTGTTGTTATTAATAATAATAATAAACTACGAGAGTTTGGATTTCCATGGTTGCTCATTTTATTTTAAATAATTAAATACTTGATTTTACCATAAAAGTTGCTTCACTTTTTACCAATAGTGTATATGTCCACCAATTAAGAAAATATTACTTTAAAATTCAAATTTCTAGCTTATAGTACAAAATTATAAATTTATATGTAAAACATGTAAAAATGGTAAATCCTTAGAAAATAAATAAATATTCAATAAAAGTTGGTGAAGTGAATGATGATGGGATTGATGGGTGCTGAAACCTGTAAAGACTAGTCTGCAAAGACAAAGTATGTACGAGTATAATGATTTAATATTTATTTCAGATTCACTGTATAGTTTTCTAAACTCTTTTGGTATTGGTGTAGAAAGAAGACATGAAGTTTTTGGAAATGTAATGGACTTTATAACTGGAACTTTAAAAAATAAGAAGTATATAAATATGGAGACTGATCAGTTGTCTAAGAAAGTTTCATTTTCTTGGGGTGTCAGAGCTGAAAAAGAAATATCTAAGCATGATATATTAAAATTTGTTTGTAAAGTAAGTTGATAATATAATAGGTACTGTTTAAAGGAAGTTTTTATACTGGATGTAATTAAAATACATTGACATATTAAAAGAGTTTAATATGTAAACCTTCTTGAATTTTTTTAGATGTACAAGTCAACAATGCCAAGTTCCTGGATCGCACAGTACAAAGCTGCAAATGAACAGAATTTATGTAATCAACAAAATGCTAATGATGTTGAACAGCCTACACAAAATGCACAAGCATGATGCTTGAAACGATTATAGTTTATATATTTTTTTAATAATATGTTTTGATATTTATTCTTTTAATGATATTTCATTCCACACCTTTAACTAAACACAACCTTTCTTATCATGCTTGATTGAAGCCATTATTTATCTAAATTAAAGCTAGCTTTATTTAATATTAATTAGATAATAATAATGATAATACTCTCCCTAATTCACCCCTTTACGATGGAATTTCAACCCCTGAATTCGACTCGGCGAATTGTGTAGGAGAAGGGACGGCTATTATTTGCCGTGGCGCTCAGGGGCTACTTAAAGATGATTGATGGCGCAATTTGACTTACAGGCGAGGAAAATCCCTCCCACCAGCATTGAAAAAAATGCAAAATTAAAGATGATACATACCTACTTTAAAAATGACAAATTAAGTCGCATTAGTAATATTATAATGTATTGGCCAACAGGTTTTATAATGCCTATATAGAGCCAAGGTATTTGTCTAAAACAACTATAGACAAGAAATGCTTGAACCTACGTAATAAAAAATATACAAATTACAAAATGTTAAAATTCAAGGGACATTTAAATCGGTGGTCCTACCTTATCAGGACTGACACCCCCAAAACAAGAAACAATTTGATTTTGAATGAAAAATTATGTAATGAGCTTTCATGTAATTGATGTAAAAATATTTGGACCTTTATCCCTTAAAAGTAGCCATAAAACAATATTTTATTCCTTTACCCCTTAAGTTTGTCTATTTACTCCTTAAGCCTGCCAATGTAAAAATATTTTAGTCCCTTTTCTTTACTTTATTTACCCCTTATGCCTACCCATATAAATATTTGGTGCCTTTATCCCTTAGGCCTGTCCATATCAAAATATTTGGCCCTTTTACCAATTACGCCTAACCATGTGAAAATAATGTAATGCAAGCCAGTTTCGACCAGTCCGGCCTTGTTTGGGCCTTTTTATGGCCTCATTTGTCCGATTACCAAAAACATTCAAAGAATATTTAATATAGCAAGTCACCTCCGCAACCCCTTTCCAATACCCCTATGCTGGACGAAGCGTGGAAGTTTGCTGGAAGTGTTGCCAGAACTCATCTAGTACTTTCGAGAAATACCTAAAATTCTTCTAGAATCTGTGCGGTGCGCAGCATTTTTCTATAATTTTATAGACAGAATTTGTTGTGTAAAGATCAATTGTTTAAAATATAAATAGTGCTGATATAGAAAATAGGTATTTGAGGTAAATTACTAATAAGTTGTAAATAAATTATTGAATATAAGTGTATAAATTAACATTACAATATTTGGGCCCTTTACCTTTTTGAAATGAAAACACTAATTCGAAAAAATAACCCATTAAAATTTTTAATAACTCTTTGATTACCCTAATATCAAATTCAAATATGAGCTCCATTCTGGAGTTTGTTAAAATTATTGATACTTCACCATCCTGTAGGTATATTATTCGCGTAAGATTCACATTTATTTCAACAATTATTTTCAGTTATATCACGTTCCTTAAATAAAATCATTGAAATAAAATCCTTTTAAAGTGAGTGATCACATAAGAAATGCATTGTCTACTGATATTTAAAGTAATAAAGTTAAATCAAAACTTCTGAAAATTAATAGGGTCGACTGGAAGAAATTAATAAGTAAAATCAAAACCGCAAGTCGATAGGTGCTTTCGTTTTAGAATTATCGTCACGTATAGAAGAGCAGACGAGAAAAACTGAGGCCTTCCCGTAGATAGCAGAGCTTCAATAGAAATAATATACGAATTATAATATTTATTTTATTTATTTATTTATTTATAATACAATACTCTACAGGTCATAAACCCAATTACAGAGCAGGAATTGACAGAATATAATTATTAATAGATCACATTTTTTATATGAATGTTAAGCACATAAAAAGAACTTGTATTTCGTAATAGGTAACAAATTAACTAAGATAAAAAGTGAGATTTTATATCTGACAAATTGCAACTAAATATATCAAGTTCATTGACAATAGAATTTGTTACTGTATACATGGTATGGAGCGGAGAATTTTCCAGAACATTTTTGCGAGATGTATTTATATAAAAAGTATTCGGGTGTCTGGAAGAAATTCTGGGAATGCAAATATTAAACTTTTCTAATAAGGTTGGGCAGTCAATAATACTTTTAATAATTTTATAAGTTACTACTACACTATAATAATCACGCCTTCTATCGAGACTGAAAAAGTTATGCTTTTGTAATATGGATGCAAAGATTACATTTATGACATATTTAGATATTTCTGTAAGTAAATTAGACTTATTTCGAACCCTCTCTCTTTTAACCCCTTGAACATCTTAAATGGAAAGTGGGGTTGAGTGGCACCTTGTTTGAAAGGTCTTTCAATTATCTTTTCAAATATGCCTCATTTATGAAATGAGATGTCATTTGACATTTCAAATTTATTCGTTTCATTTACAAAGAGGATTTAAATTAAAATTAGTTTAATAAATGTTCAGATTGCTGGCCATTAACTTCCATGCACTGGAGATAAATCTGGAGATCTTGGTGGCTATTCAATAGCGCCGATTCTACCAATCCACCTTCCTGGAAATGCTTGGTCTAAGTACACTGGCACCTGCTGTGCATAATGCGGAGGAGCGCCGATCTGTTGTTTAATAGCGTTCATTGTTTTCCAATTTGTAAAGTAGTTATTAAAAAAACCGACCTATGAAAATTATAACTAAATTAAAGAAGGGAAGCCAACCTCTCAAATGTAATCATCTTATATGGCATAAATGAAACATGAAATCTATACCACAATCAATATTTAATAATAATTATTCGGCGACCGGTTTCCTATAGAACCTCAATAATTTTCCTTAAATAATATGCTTGAAAATAGCTACATAGCCAAAACCGCTCACCGAATAATTATTAATAAATATTTTATATGTGTGAGTAAGTTTTTGGCATCAGGAAGTATGGTCCTCGGACATAAAAGTTATATTTTAATAAATATTGATTGCGATATAAATTTTGTGTTTCATTTATCTCACAATATAGTGGAGCGCCTGGGGGTTTTGACCTCGGACTTCTGCTGCACTGAATAAATTTATATGGTTGAAGTGAAATTTTGTTTTTTATAGGTACTTTAAATTGCAAAGTTTACCAATTTTTTTTGTGCTTTCGATTTTTTTAATTATTTAAACAAAAAACAAAAAAATGATATTTGAGTAAAAAGTGTACTACCAAATTATATAAGGATGTAATTTTACTAAAATAAAAATAATTTGCTTATAAGAACGTTAAAAAAATTCCAAAAAACAAGTGATCATTCATACATTCAGCTATTGAATGCATTGGGTTCTATTTATGTAATTTAAGTATTTTTTTCAAAAATGTAATTTTTTCTCTAATACACCTATGTACCTGTATATGACATATAAGAACCACTGCTTGACATGTCAAATGTTCCAATAGCTAACATTGTAGGAAATAGTACCAATGGATGACAATAATTAAACAAAGAGGGAAAAATACTAATAAAAATAAAATTTATTAGTAAACATTGTTAAACAAACATATTATTTTACATGTTCTATACAGACAATATAAACATATATAAAATGGTAATACATTTTTTATTTTTCATGAACACTTATTACAGAACTTTTAAATACATATCCTAAACGTTCACCAATACAAACCACCTTAGGGTTTTCTAGTATTCCAAAAGTCTGACCAACAGAAACATTCTTTTCATTTGCAATGAATGTTTTCTTGCTTGTGTCAATACAGTTTAAAGCCATAATACTAATGTCGTCCCCAACGATCTCCTGTCTCCTGTACAATACATAGTTATGGAAACTTCTGAGCATTTCTTTTGCCTCCTACAAAATTAACTGATACAAAATCATTTTTTAGTTCGTGTGCTTTAGCAGGCAAAATCATATAAAAAAAAAAGGTCCTCACCTTGTATTTTTGTGGCGAACTTTTAAAAAATAAAATGTCCCCAGCTAAAGCTGCCGGGCCCCGGGAATTTGTCTCGTCGGGCCTGAGTGGAGCTACTTGTGTGTAGCATGTTCACAGTGCAGCGAAAATAGTTGTTTCAATACTCCACCTATTATTCAAATAAATTAAGTCGAAGAAAATATTTTAAATAAAAAAAAAACATTTTATTAGTAATTTTGTTTTAACCTACTTCAAAAAATCAACAGATTCTCAATTCGTCGGAATTTTTTTTTATGTAAGTTCAGTGATCATTCTTTACAACGTTTTCTGATTTCTATGATTCTTTGTTAGAAAGGGGGTATCTCAGGGGTGGTCCCATATAAATTTGGTCAAGATCTAATAATGGAGTCCATGAGAAAATCATCAAACTTCATATTTTTATATATTTTCAGAAATAATTCTTTACCGCGTTGTTCGATTTCCGGGATTCTTTTTTTTGTTAGAAAGGGGATACCTCAGGGGTTGATGATGAGAAAATAAAAAACTCAATATTTAATGGCATCTGCACAGTTTTTAAAATTACTTTTATATTAATTTCTACTTTATGATTTTCAATAAATATACAGAAAAATAAGGTACCGATAATATGCCATATTTGAATAGTTTATATAAAAAAATTACTTGTTCATTTAATTTTCGTTCATTTACTTCTTTTTCCCGATTACTATATCTGAATTTACTATTTGAATTATTACAATTATTATTTTTTTTTTTTTTAATCAAGATTACAATTTTTAAATTTGTAAACTTTTTTATATATATTAGTAGCAAAATATCCAATTTTGAATTTTTAAATTTCATTCACTGCAGCTCAAGTTCGAGGTTTTCATGTTTTAACGCCCCAGGTGCTCCACTAATAATAAATTGTAGCCAATTCCTCTTCGTAGGTAAACACCCCTATTGGTTATTTACGATTTTTTCTGCCTTTGCTGAAAATCAATAATTACTAGGAGAAAAACCCATAGATGTATAACCAAGATAGATAGGATTGTTTAAAAAAATACGCGTGGCACTCGGGGACTGCCGCGGTAAAGCTATTGCATAGCATTTTTTATCAACTTATGCAATTATAATTATTTATTTATTTTATTTATGCAGTATTTTTTTTTCTTTGATATTAATTCAAGTCTTTTCTTTGATATTAATTCAAGTTACACTTTTTGAGCGTGGTGACCGATAAGAAAACAAATTTTTTTCTTTTAGCAAATAAATGAGAAGTTAATATTGTTTAAAATATTTTTATTATCTTACAATACTTGTAGGTTATTCAGGAATTTTTATCATTGAAACTATAGGTTTATGGTAACTGAAATAAGAAACATAAGTTTGAGACTTGATATCCTCTAAATATCTGGAAAATACCGCGTCAATGGTGGTCCCACATTTTGTTGTGGATTCTTGTGGATCATTATTCATTTTCAAATTCAATTTTTCCGAAATTGTGTCTAAAAGAGATAGAATTAGTTATGAACAGTTAGCAGCTAGTCTACACGCATACGTCTAGTCGCACGCACACAAACACCATGCCGAAGTCTGCCGAACTGAAACGCGTGACGTTAGACGATGCACGGCTTTCAACGCCGCACCGCTGTGCCGGTCGGAGTGGGGGTCTTAGGTTTATTTTCGTTACGGAATTTATTTTTCGATTTTACGGTTTTTTGATTTTTCGATTTTTCCATTTTTCGATTTTCTTTTATTAAATAAATGAGAGGTTAATATTGTTTAAAATATTTTTATTATCTTACAATACATGTAGGGAGTGGGGGGTGTTAGGTTTATTTTCGTTACTGAATTTCTTGATTCGGTCGCCGCGCTCAAAGCCCGCGATGAAAGCTATGCAATAGCTTAAAAATTTCTGAAGTCGACAGGTATTTACAATCTAAGCGGCGTCCTTGGCAGAAATTCAATATTCTGTCAAGCAGTTTACGAGTTCTTAACAGTAGTAATGCATTCGTTCTCATACGAAATGTGAAATCTACCGCGCAGTAATGAAAATCGTTTTTACAGACTTAGCTGGGAGACTTGATTATCGCACCTTCATCGCATAGGCGTACACAAATTTAAATGTTATGTTCATAGTTAGAAGGTGCAATGCTCATTATCAATGATGAAAACTCGTTAAAAAAAGTCAAAGTTATGTCGAACATATCAAAATCATATTCTGCACGAAATTTTACTAATTTTGACAGCTCACTCGTTTATATATATATATATATATATATATATATATATATATATATATATATATATATATATCATTGGTCATACGCATTTCGCAATCTATCCGCGAACTTAGAAAATATATTTTTATAAAATAAAATATTTAAATTTAATCAATTATTCATGATTTCACGTATTGTAGATAGAATACATCCTATGTCGCAACCATTTAGACATACCAACCCTTCCCACCGATAGTACTTTCGTTTGGAATGCCTAGTTTGAAAATTTTCAGAGAAAATGTGTCATTTTATTATAATTTGGTTTATTTGAATGAACACAAGTAGTTATTTCAAGTATTTAAAAAAATTAATTGTCAGTTATGTTTTCGCTCACTTAAAGAATTATAATATTGTATATATATGCAACCAATATTACGTTTGTATTGTTAGTTGCATAACTTACATAGGCATATTGACATATATTATTTAGAAAATCAAAAATAATTTTTTTAACCACTATTGTTGTTGAAGTGGTTTTCTTTTTATAGCTTGTTATTTTTCAAGAAAACGAGTTGTTTTGTCGTGTACTGAGTGAAAGTGGATCAGTTTTTTTGAATACTTTTTACACATTTAGAAGAGAAAATAGGAACTGAAACAAAATTATTACTAGGTTGTAAGTTCATTAACATCTATTTTTATTCATTCGATATAACCTTTCAAATTGATTTTAGAACGAAAAGTGGTGACAATGAATTTTTTGTAAGCAGTTTCATAATATTCAACTTTACAAATAACTTTTTGCGTTTCGACACTTGCTGCTATTACAAAAGATGTCCCTTTATATGTCAAATTTAAAAAAAAATCGTTTATACTGAGAAATGTTAAATTGGTCGGATATTTTTGTTTAAGCATGTTTGCAACTTATTTAAAAATCTGACAAGAGTTGCAAAGCATTCATTTTTTAGTCATATTAAAAATATTAATTTTTTTTATTAGCTTATAATAGAACATTAGCGCTGGGAAACAGTATCAAAGAAAGCACATAACACGACAAGGGAATACGATATATTAATGATCTAATGACCATCTTGGACAGGGATAACAAATAACCCATCCAACTTTGGGAAATACTAAAATAAATGTATGATTCTGAGAAAATTCGTAACAAAATATTCCTATAAAAATATAAGTTACGCAAAAAAATTTATTCCATGATTTTCGTTATCGTAAACTTTAATATAATTTATCTCAAAAATACGTAAGTGGCTACCTATAACAAATTTACCCATCTGTTGTAACATGTAAAATTTTATAGAAAAGCACAAAATAACAATGAAATCAAAATTATTTTAACGTTATTTGAATACTGATTATATGGTTATTTTAATTTAAGAGGAACATAATACCTTATTCTCGAAAAAACAAGAAAAGCTTAAAAAAGGATAAATTGAACTTTTTAATTTACAGTGATTATGCGTATACATTCAGTTAAAAAGAGTCGCCAAATTTTAACATTAGCCGAAAATGTATTTTAAAGGATTTGCTTATCTGTATTTTATTTATAGTAAAATAAGCCCATGGAAATAGTATTAAAAATAAAGTGTTTTCAAAACCTATGCTCCCAGCCCTCAATTATAAAAAGGTCAACACCTCTGCTGAATTTCAGCTCCTAATTTCTACTTGACTAGTTGTAGGAATTTTTTAAAAAAATATTTAAATTTATGTCCGCAGTATAAGCCACCCTGTATACATTCGGCCAATGTTGAAATTTGGTGAGACTCTTTTTAACTGAATGTATACGCCTAATCTGGAAAATAAAATATTCATATGAAGAATGTGAACAAAATTTTCGCAGGAAACGCTGAAGATGACCCGTGCAATAATTGGCTTTACATGGTTTATTATTAAACAAAAAAGTGCTTCTTTGTATACAGCAAACATGTTTTTACGATAAGACTGCCATAGCTAATATATTGTGGCCTTTACATGCAGCACTTGAGCGGCAATTAGCAGGGCGTTGGGCAGGGAAGTTGGCAGCGCGAGTATGTAAATCAGAGAGAAGACATTAGGTATTTATTTATTACCCCATAATCAATATTATTAACAAAGTCCTTAATATATAGGGTGTAATTTTTTTTAGGAAACTCCTTTCGGTGGAATGAATTAACAATCACCCTGTATACATATAATGTAAAATAGTTTTATATAATGTCAGAATAGTAAACATTATGTAAGTTTTGATTTTTGACCATGTTTTCATTCCATATCAGAATCTCTCAGAATTTCAAAAATTCCCCCTGATGTAACTGAGTACCACCCTGTATATGTTTACATTTTGTACTATTTATGTGTACGTTTGCGTTATACTAGGACATATTAATGCTACAATCAAATAAAAATGATTATTTTTTCTTTTTAATTAAGTTACGTAGTTTCAAGAAATACGATTTCTCGACTTTAACACCCTGTATTTTAAAAACTAGTCATAGGATTGAATTGGTCCCCAGACAGCACACCAAATCCTTTGGATATCTACTGAACATCCCAATATCCACTGAATGTCCAGTCCATGGTAGATATATATTTTATATCCATGAGATGTAATTTATAGACATGCAAATGTCCATAAATAATAGTAATTATATAGCAAATTATTAAAAAATTACGCCATTGTGGCTAATAGTACCGTTCACCCAGACAGCACACCAAATCCTTTGGATATCTACTAAACATCCCAATATCCACTGAATGTCCAGTCCATGGTGGATATCTATTTTATATCCATAAAATGTAATTTATAGACATGCAAATGTCCATAAATAATAGTAATTATATAGCAAATTATTAAAAAATTACGCCATTGTGCTCGCCATTGTGGCTAATAGTACCGTTCAGATATTTAAAATTAATTTTTTTAAGGTGTATTCAATATCCCATGGACATCCACATATATCAAAGTCTTAGCGCGGACGCAAACCATCGTGGATAACTACTAGATGTAATTTTTGATTTTGCTTCCTAAGTATAGATGGCGATACCACTTTCGTATCTACTCATGCTCAACCCGCCATAATTGAGTTGATCGAACATTTTTTCGCATTAAGACTCTATTAGAGACTGGAGTCGAGAATTTCCATTTATTGCTGAAGAGTCCTAATAAGGATGACTTTTCCCTTAGTGGGCAAACTCAAAGGCAGATTGTTGGAAATATTTTTTATCTCTATTTTCTTTCGACGTTATCATTTATTTGGTTACTTATGAATGTCTACTAAAAATACCTATAAAATATTTTGCTGAATATCTGAATTCTATATCCTGGGATATAGACACGGACATTTGGTTGGATATCCATATTTGGATATACACAAAATATATTCTGTGGATATCTCTGGGATTTCTTGTATTGTCTAGAAGATACTAATTAGATATTTTGCTGAATATCCATAGGATATCTTCTATATTCTGGATATAGACGGACATTTGGATATCCATATTAGATCAATGACATATATAGTTTAAATAGACTGCTTATCCATACGTAAATAAAACGATGAAAAGCGGGTCGAACTGGGAGATGTTTTCTCTTTGTCTAGTACATGCAATGTTTGTGTTTTGTCTCAATTTTGAGTGCTCACTGGTAAACAAAACTTTCACAGGACCGGTTTTAAAGAAAGTTTAGTCTAGTTGAGATTTTGTTCTCATTGTCATTACTCAGTCGGACATTTTGTTGAGTTGTTTATTTTATTTAGTTTTAATTATACTTATGTTCTGTTTTAAATTTTTTAATTATTTGAGTATAAAAACTTGTTTTGTTTTTAAATTTAAATGGTGAATTGCTCTATAAAGGGTTGTAAGACCAGCTACAGAAATATAAAAAGTAACATTTCATTTTTCACGCAAGTATCAATACAAGTAGGTACAAGGTAAATACGTGTATAATAATTTTATAAATTATAATTAATTATAATAATAATATTAATAATAAAGTATTTATTGTAAATACAATTACATAAATATTATTATATTCAAAGGCCCGAGTTAGAGCTATCTGGGCTTTACAAGTACATTTTAAAATTTAGTTAGATACAGAGAAGTACCGTATAATAAAAATAATATAAATAGAAGAAAAACGGACATAAGTACCAGACAAACACTTTTATTCTTTGATAGGTTCTTTCTATGTGAATTGTAGCTCTGGCAATTTTGGCATTAAGTAAAGCCTCTTGATGGCTGAACTGATTTTTTTTATTGAGGAAAGGAGGCTGTATAATTTGTATACCTTCAGTTTCTGTTATGTTTCCAATAAGAAAACCTTCGTTAAACATTTTACTATCGAGAAATGATTCACACACTTCAAGTATTGAACTTTGTTAAAAAATGTCTATTTCTGAAGTTCTACCACCATATGCTTCCCTTTTGTAAGTAATGAGACCAGTAGGTGACACTCCAGTCAATATTTGAATAGTATGCCTCTTTTTGTAGTCAGAGTAATTTTTTAGTCTACAACAAAGACATTTGGCTTGCTGTATTGGGATTTCGGTACAATCAAGTAGTACTCTTACTTACATAGAGGCACATTATTTAATATTTCTTGTTTTGAAGGCCGAATTATACCATACTAAGAACTTCTACCAGTTTTATTAAAAAATGTTAAAAAATTTAATGATAAAAACTTTTATTCACTCCAAATGAAATGGATAAGACATTATATCTTGCATATCAGTTTTCAACTTCATAAAAGTAAATATAACTTGATCTTTTACAGACATAACTGATCTCCTTTTTCCTATTCTTTAGAAACAACGAATTCCACAATGGTGGCTAATAACTGAAAGGATTGCAATCCTATTAAAGTAGATAGTTCTTTAGCACTGACAATTCTGTTTGAAAACGGATCAACTAAATCACCACTCTTCACTTGTGTTGAACAATCGATCCCAATTTTCTGCTTTTAAACGAAGTTTTGTAAATTAAGCAAAGCTCTTCAGCAGCACACAAATCTTCATTATCTGCTTCAGTAGTAGATATATGTACATTAACTGCAAAAACACATTAAACTTAATAATAATAATTAACCAAACATTTTAAATTATGCATACGTACATCCATTGCCTGAAGAAGATAACTCAACACTTAACATTCTACTAGTTCTGGCAACATATCATTATTAAAGACAGTAGCCATAATTCTTGTTTTAGCTGGATTACTTTTCTTTTTATTAATAGTCGCTTTCTTTTTACCACTAATCTGAGCTAACTTACATCGACTAAGCTTAGTTGTACGTTCTTTTTGTGATTGTAAGTCAGAATCTTTCTTTCCCCCTTACCGATGCTAAACGGATCTTGACGTCAACTAAGATTGCACTTTGTACTTAGTTCATTTTACTATGATGTTGATCAGATTTCCACTGGTGAAATCTTATTATTATTCATCAAATCATTCACATTCACCGCCAAAATAATCCTTAATTGTCTAAAGGGAACAAACTACTAACTTTTAGTAAAATCTTTAAAAAGTTCATTCAATTTTTGCATAATATCTGCTTTTATAATGCGAAATAAATTTTAAAAGAATAATCAAGTGTCCGAATAGTGCCACTATACAGTGGTCGTGGTCTAAAGTTAGTTATATACACATTAGTGTAAAATTGTTTATATCTATCTTCAAAATTGGTTGGATCTCTTAAAATGATTTGAAAATTGGGAAACTAAATCAACTCAAAATCCTTTTTTAAAATATCTAACGCAAGCTCCTGTCTTAAAATAAACATACAGATAATTTTTTTTTTAATTCAATTCCTACTTTGATGAAATATGAGTTTTAAACTCATTTGGGCCAAACCGATTCTGCCTGGTGAGCACTCGGCAAGCCAAGCAATATGACCCGCTTTTCGTCGTCTTGTTTATATATGGATGAGCAGTCTATTAATCTATATATGTCATTGTATTAGATCCACGGAATATTTCTGATATCCTGTGGATATATTGGATATCCACAAAAGATATTCTGTGGATATCTTTGGGATTTGGTGTGTTGTCTGGGCAGATATTTAAAATTAATTTTTTTAAGGTGTATTCAATATCCCATGAACATCCACTAAATATATCAAAGTCTAGGCGCGAACGCAAACCATCGTGGATATCCACTAGATGTTATTTGATTCTGCTTACTAAGTATAGATGGCGATACCACTATCGCATCTACTCATGCTCGACCCGCCGTAATAGAGTTCGATCGAAATTTTTGTCCTACAGACTCCATTAGAGATTGGAGTCGAGAACTTCGATTTATTGCTGAAGAGTCCTAATAAGGATGACTTTTTCCTTAGTGGGCAAAATCAAAGGCAGAGTGTTGAAAATATTTTTTTATCTCTGCTATTTTCTTTCGACGTTATTCAATAATCATTGGTTACTTCTACTAAAGATACCCATAAAATATTTTGTTGAATATCCGAATATCTTCTATATCCTGGGATATAGACGGGCATTTGGTTAGATATCCATATTGGATATATTGAATATCCACAAAATATATTCTGTGGATATCTCTGGGATTTCTTGTATTTTCTGGAAGATACCCATTAGATATTTTGCTGAATATCCATTAGGATATCTTCTATATTCTGGATATAGACGGACATTTGGATATCCATATTAGATCCACAGAATATTTCTGATATCCTGTAGATATATTGCATATCCACAAAAGATATTCTGTGGATATCTCTGGGGTTTGGTGTGTTGTCTGGGTCCTATGAAATCTTTTGGTCAACAAGTCGAGTACAACATCATATTCAAAATTTATTACATTTGACGGAACGCCACTTTTCCATTAGAAAAGGGCGGGGTCCTTTGATAAAATGTGCAAACTTCTAATTTTTAAGAAAATTGTTGAACTAAAAGTTGTTTGCGATATCGATCTTTATAATTTTTGTTTAAACATGATGGAAAAAATTGTAGGAAAAGTGCTATATTAAAATATTTCAGTATTTTCGTTTTCAATGAATATCTATGGAAAAATGTTTCGAGGTAGATGTATGTGGAAAATGTATACAGGGTGGCTCACGCTCAACGGGACGGAGCTTTATGGGAAAACGACCAAAGATATAAAAAATTCGTTTGGGAGGAATACGTAGGTTACAGACGGCTACAATTTAAAATTTGTTAGATGTATACAGGATGTCCCACATAAGAAAAAAAAAATTAGTTCATTAAAAATTATTCAAACAAGAGTAAACAATTAATTTCTGGGAGACTTTTTTTCCTTAAAAATTCAAATAAATCGAAAACTAATAATAATAGTAATAGGGAACCTTTAGTTAACAGACATTATTTTTGATGTAGTTTTTAATTCTAAAATAAAAAACAGGGTGTTCCATTAAAAATAATATAACTTTGTATATTTTCTCTTATGTGGGACATCCTGTATACATCTAACAAATTTTAAATTGTAGCCGTCGTAACCTACGTATTCCTCCCAAACGAATTTTTTATATCTTTGGTCGTTTTCCCCATAAAGCTCCGTCCCGTTGAGCGTGAGCCACCCTGTATATTTAGTTTATCCTCTAAACATTTATAGAGGTGTTGCAATAGGTTGAACAAAATAACCCGAAAAAGCTTATAATAACTAGATAGGAAAGTCATGTGTTGGACACATCAGATTTTTTTAGTTTAATAGATTATTGCAATATGGGTTATTAGAGTAGTGTATTTTTACTAATGACAGAGTAAATGTACAACCGAATGGCGCGAAAAAGTGAAATTTATTTTTATTGCAGATACGGGGTATTTGAATTAGACAATCGATATATTTCTTTTATTAATGGGAGTAGAAAAAATAGTGTATGCAACTCTCATGTAATGGCCATTACATGATCTATAAATAGGTAATCCTAATTAACAAATCTTATATATGTATAAAAAAATTTCGTGTCACGATGTATGTTCGGGATAAATTCCGAAACTACTGAACCAATTTGGAAGGAAGATGCTCTGTACTCGGCTCCACCGTCACTTTTAGGTTTTTTTCTCCTCGTTTAACTACCTGGCTTGTCAGGTCCGACCGAAACAGGGATTTATAACAGAAACTGAATTTTGGCTCATCCTTTCTTAGTTTAGGCTGAAACCGAAACTTTCTTTCAAGACAATTTCTTATTGAAATTTGCAATACCTATCTTATTGTAATCCATGTTTTAGACTAATATTTTAGACTCATATTATAAATTTTAGCTACATTTACTTATTACCTATTTATTTATGTGATCAAAAGACGCCATTAATAAATTTATTGACATAGTTTTTTTATTACTTTTTGAAATAAAAAAAGCAAGTGAATTTCAAAGTAGTAATCATTTATGCATCTATAGTAGATTTTTTTAAATCCACCAATCACCGTTCATATTTTGATCAATCGACTGCTATTATTTTTAAAATTTTAAATAATCACATACTTTGATTACTATACGAGGCAAGAGAGAGGTCCGACACGCCCAACATAGGGCGCGGCCATTTTGAACCCTGTGACACAGTTTACAGCTAAAGAATCAGATCGCTCACTCTGCGTCGGCACTTTGGATCTCAATGTTTCAGTTTATACACTGTGGAACTCTGATAATACAATATATGACAACCGCCTATAATAAAACAGCAGTCTTCTGCGTATCCTGAATTTGTATCCCTGGAGTGGATGTTATTTTGGAACTTTCAACTGGTCCGAGTGAGCTAACTGATTCTTTAGCAATAAACTGTGACTTCAAAAATAATATTCACTGACAGCAGCAAGCAAAATATCAGGTGCGTTTTAATCATCCGCTTCTGCTTCCGGAATTGTCGGTTTAGTCGTTTTATCCTGTCAGATTAAAACAAGGAAACCGACAATTCCGAAGCAGAAGCGGATGATTAAAACGCACCTATTAAAAATATTGCGCCAAGATGTAGGCAACACGTAATAAGGGTTCAAAATGGCGGAGTTTTCTATCTCCTTTTAAAAGGCACTCAGAAAGTTGCGCAGTGCGACCATTCTCCGTATAGTAAAAGAAAATCAAAGTATGTGTAAATAATTGACAATTCTGTCAAACTAATTGTCAGTCTATTTTTTATTTATTGAGATTAAACATGGATTAAACATACATTAAGTGGGTTATACTTGTGTAGAATCGACAAATAATAGCATTTCTGTTTTTATTTCGTCTATAATTATAAATAATTTGTTTGTTTAAATAAAACTATATGAAGTCAATTTAATTACGAGTATTAAAGCAACAAAAATAAAAGAGTAGATGGTCCTGTAGTCAGAGTTCCTGCCTTCCACACATTATACTCAAGTTCGATTCTCAGATGGGGAAAAATTAAATGAACTTTTTATTTTAAAAATTATTAAAAGTCATACATTATTTTAAAATTAGTTATTTTGTCTTAATAACCTAAAATATTTTTTTTATTTATACATTTTCGTTAGTAGATTGTCCAACATCGCACTCAGACGATTAAGCACTCCGCCTACGGCGTCCTGATCAAATTTCGTCTCCGTGCGATATGGCCATCATATCCACTTTTTTTTTATTTGGTGTCATCGGCATCAATTACTACGGTTATTAGCTTCGTGTTCTGTGTAGGCTTTGTTACTGTTTCCCAGCGCCACTTTAGGAACAGGACTGTTAATTAGAACCCAACAGTGAATGGTCGAGTGGGGAATCCTACAAAGGCATTAGAATTAATTTTAAATAATTAAATTAAATGAAAAAATTTCGCCAACGGTGGGAGTCGAACCTGGGACCTTTGGATCCGTCGGCAGAGACTCTACCACTGAGCCACCCACCCCCCATATATCCACTCTTGTTGCACAAATTACTATTCCACATTTCCACCTAAAAAATTGCTCCTTCGATCCGAATAAATTAGGCCAGGATCACTGAAGACTGTTCACTTGGAACACAGCATAGAAGTGTGTGTACGTGCACTGTGCAGGAATGGCACCCGGCACAGTCGCCATTGTGCCGGATACCACCAAATATGAAAACTCTCCAAAATAGTTTCGCTTTCGGCTACAGTTTCGACCAGTTTTCCGCCCAAACCGAAACTGTAGTCGAAACTCTTATTTTAGGCCGAAGTTGGCCGAAACCGTAACCGAACCGTCGGTCGGACCCTACTTGCGAGTCTGGCCGGCCTTCGTGAATGTAAAGGTCAGTCAGACGTGTATTTTCACTTAGAATACCACTATATAGTGCCTAAATTATTTTCGAATTTTTTTTTTGAACTTACGAATTTTCTTAAAATATTCGTGCGTAAGCAAAAATTTAGTGATAATAACTTAGGCATGTGTAGTATTCGGTAAGAAAATTTTTCACCAAAAAATCAAACTTTTAAAACTTGACAGACATGCATTAAAACGACTAAAATCAAATTTCCGAAGTTGGCCATACTATGGTCATTTGTCATATTTAAAGTCGTTTAGTTGACGCGAAATACCTAATTATTATTTTACTTAAAATAAATGTACTGTATTTCTAGCTAGTAGCTAGTTATAATTGGTATTAAAAATATTAACCACTGAAATGGCAATTTTTTAATCACACTATCGCGTTGCGTCATATTATGTATGAAAGAGCTTCTCAAATCTCAAAAAAAATTCAGTATAATTTCTTTCAGGGTACCCACCAAGAGAAAAATTTCCTTTGGTTGTCATGGAAGCGTTTTAAATAACAGCATTTGATCGGCTATAAAAAAATTATAATATAATCTATCATGTGACAAATTTTCAAACTCGGGAAAATAAAAGCAAAAATATTATATTTTTCCGATTTTGAAGATGTTGCCAGACTCATTTGCCAATTTCGTAAATCAGCCAGACTTATTATTATTTACAGTTTATGATTGTATCAATTTATATGAACAATTTCAAACTTGGAAAAATATCAGTCAATTTTTTTAATTCGAAAATTTTTAGACTGACTCACTTTCCCCTATCTGAGATAAGCCAGACTGCTATTTTTATAAACTTTATGTTCTAGTTTAGTAAATGTAAAATATTTATGAATGGGAAAATAAGTGCCAGGCTCAAAAATTTTGTTTTTTGTCACTAAGAGAACAGATTATTTTCAAATTCACTGCCTCCTGGACTAAATGTAAATGTAGAATTGCAGCATTAATTAAATGGCATGCTTCTCCTTGTTTTTTAATTTCTGTTCTGATATGCGTGGGTGGGTGTGCGATAAATGTTCGAATTATTTTTTGGGGGCTAATTTTGTTTTTGGGGGGTTAGTTCCCCCAAGCCTCCCATTAACTTCGCCCATGCTCATCAAAAATAAATAATGGTGTGTTTCAGGTTTAGTCCATTTAAAATAACGGTAAAAGGTCGAGAAACGCTGCACTTGACGAGACCACTTGTCCCCTACGTATTTTGGGGCGCTGATTACGAAAATGAGGGTTAAAACTTGTTGTTTTGCAAACTAAGCCACCCAAAAAAACATATAAGATGACTTAGTTCGCGAAGCACCGTGACTGGTCATTTTTTCCGAAAATTCACCCCTTGGGAGGGGTGTTTCTGGCATGTGGGGGTGTCACACAAATTTTCCAGTTTCGACACCCCGATTTTCGAAATCAGCGACCCAAAAAACATATGAGATGAGTTAGTTTGCAAAACAAGAAGTACAATCGAAAAACACTCCTATTTAGGGGCATTTTTTGCAATTTTAGAGGTGTTCCAACCATTGCTGCCAGTTTTAACCCTCATTTTCGAAATTAGCGCCCCAAAATACGCAGGGGACAAGTGGTCTCGTCAAGTGCGGCGTTTCTCGACCTTTTACCGTTATTTTAAATGGACTAGTTTTTGATTTTCATATTTCAAGAAGTGAATTGGGGGAAGGGAAAATCAGGGAGGGATGAGGAAAGTGGGGAAAGGGAAAGTTTATATAGGGTATCGATTTCTTAAAGGTAGGAACTTAAAAATTGGAATTGTAGGTACTCATCATAAATAAATAGACATGTTTCAGGGTATTTAGATTTTTACATATTAAGGGGGGAAACGGGAGGTTAAAGTTTGAATGAGACGTTCAGTTTTTTAAAAGCAGGAAATTGAAAATTGGAATTGTAGCTACTCATCATAAGTAAATAATGACGTATTTTAAGGTTTCTGGATTTTCACATATTAAGGAGGGGGAAATGGGGAGTATTGTAAAATAAATAAAAAACATTAAAAATAATTAAAAAAATTAAATCAATAAGAATTAATAAAAAATAATAAAAAAAAGTTTCAGGTAGGTATCGCATGAAAAAATTTCTTACAAGTAACGAAAACTGAGGTTTGAGAAATTCCAGCGAAGCGGGATCGGGTCAGCTAGTATTTCTATATAGGTATTCCGAAACTTTTTTTATTATTTAATATTGAAGCAAGTTGAATCAGATTGTAATTTTTAAAGCCAAACTTCTAAACTTATTTGTTTACGTTCCTGTTTTCTTTTTTTATATTCGATATTCTTCTTTTTGTCGTTGTCTTACTCAGTATTTAAGATGATTACAGGTATAGTTAAAAATTCCATTTATATAAAAAATATAGTGTTCAAAATCATGAGGCCAATAACATTAACCTTTATTCCCATAATAACAGAAAATTTAACTTTTGTCTAGTATCTAGGGCGGCTCCAGGACGAATTTTCGGGAGACTGGGGGGATTGCCATTAGCCATTTCCTTTTTAGCATCTTGTATAGAATCTACTTTTAATCAACTTTAATTATAATTTAAATAAAATTATTACTAGGTATCTTAAGGCAATTTTCAATATATTCATAAATTTGAATTAACGAGAAATAGTAAATGTCCACCCTGTAAATTGTTGACGTTTAATCAATTTTTTTAGAGATATCCCATTCATAAAATCAGTCACAACTCTGTGCTAAGATTAATATTAATAATAATTAGTTCATCCATAACCTTTGACCTCTGATAAAGTTTGCGCATAATGTCAAAATCGACTTACCATTCTAAATATACACATAAAATGTTTTTCCACAGTGTTGTGTTTTCGGTTTGTGTTTTTTCTTTTGTACACACCTGCAGTGATATTACTTTTCATGGCGTCAACGTGACTTTAAGAGGTGCCAAAGATGTGAAGAACATAACGGGATGTTTCGAACCTACAGAAGACTTGATAAAAGTTTCGTATATTCAGATCATCAACCAGCCGATACCTGTTATTAAGAAAGATGCTATACACAGCCTGCCGAAATTGGTTGACGTCATATTGGAAGATAATAACATAACCGATATAGAACCTGGAGCTTTTAGAAACCTTACATGGTTATACTTAGTTAAAATAAGAAATAATAATATAAGATTTATAAGAGCTGGTGTGTTTTCTGATCTTCCAATAAAAGAACTGTGTCTGATGAACAACAGCATCGAAATAATAGATCCAAGCGCTTTTGATAACATGCCAAATCTCGGTATTCTAGCATTAAACGAAAATAAAATTACGAAAATATCAAACGATTGGTTCAAAGAAAGTCCTAGAATTTCCAATATAAACCTAGAAAGAAACTACATAACAACAATACCAGACAAAATCCTTCAAAATATAAGGGGTAAACACATCTTCAAAAATGTTACCATACTTACTAATATAATGTTGAATGATAATTCGATACGTAAAATTGAAGATGGCGCGTTTGATGGACCCGAAACGTTGGGATGGCTATTCTTGCACAGAAACGAGATTGAACAGATAAGCGAAGAAAGCTTAGGATCACTAAAAGCCATAGATTGGATAAGATTAGATCACAATAAGTTAAAGTGCATTCCTGAAAAATTAGTACACATTTCTCCTAAAATAGTCTATTATCTTCAGAGTAACCCTTTATCGGATATTTGTATAAATTCATTAAATATAACTACCGTTTAACTATCTATAATTAGCTTTTGTTTTCTGTACCTTAATATGATATAAATAGATGCTAATGAACTTATAGTATTAAAAATAATTAATAAAAATGACTGGTTTTATTTTAATATTCTTACGAGACTAGTTTAATCTAGTAATTAGTTATTGTAGGTATTCTGATTAGATGAGATTTATAAATAAAATTATGTAGGTACTTAAAAAAATTTATAATTCTTAATTAGCTGACATAAAGATATCAATTTTTACTTTCCTATCTGTATACAGATAAAATCTGATGTGTCCAACACATGACTTTCCTATCTAGTTATTATAGGCATTTTCCGGTTATTTTGTACAACCTATTGCAGCATCTCTATAAATGTTTAGAGGATAAACTAAATATATACATTTTACACATACATCTACCTCGAAACATTTTTCTATAGATATTCATTGAAAACGAAAATACAGAAAAATTTAAATTTAGCACTTTTCCATTACGGACCATTTTAGAAAAATCATGTATAAACAAAAATTATAGAAATCGATATCGCAAACAACTTTTAGTTCAACAATTTTCATAAAAATCAGAATTTTGCACATTTTGTCAAATTTCTCGAATACGGACCATTTCAGGAAATTTTGACATAAAACAAAAATTATAGATAATAATATTAGAAGTAACTTTTATTTGAACAATTTTCTTCTCCAAACATAAATAACAGATATATTCCATAAAATATAAAAACGGCCTCCCATAAAGTACCCCCCCAGATGTTCCAACTTTGTCCAAAATCTAATCATTTCACGTCAGGCCGAAATAAACCTTAAGTTTAAAATTTAATGTTTTTTCCTTTATCCGTTTTTGAGTTTTCTTCAAATTTCGAAATTTACACATTTTCTCAAATATCTCGAATACGGTCCATTTTAGAGAAATTATGTGTAGGACAAAAATTATAGAGAATTATATTATAAACAACTTTTATTTGAACAATTTTTATAAAAAATTATGTTTTTTACATTTTGTCAAATTTCTCGAATACGGACCATTTTAGGAAAATTTTGCATAAAACAAAAATTATAGATAATTATATTAGAAGTAACTTTTATTTGAAGAATTTTCTTCTCCAAACGTAAATAACAGATATATTCCATAAAATATAAAAATGACCACCTATAAAGTACCCCCCCAGATGTTCCGACACTGCCCAAAATCTAATCAGCTCATTGGACGCTGAAACAAAGCTTAAGTTTAAAATTTGGTGTTTTTCTGTGTATCGGTTCATGAGTTATGCGTTATACAGACACACACACACACAGACACACACAGACATCATCGCGAAAATAGTCAAAACGGATTCAGGGGACCTCAAAACGTAAAAATCCGTCGAAAACTCGAGGTCGAAAAAAATCATGATTCCTATACTTTCCTTATATCTGTATACAGATAGGAAAGTAATAAGGAAAGTATAGGAATCATGATTTTTTTCGACCTCGAGTTTTCGACGGATTTTTACGTTTTGAGGTCCCCTGAATCCGTTTTGACTATTTTCGCGATGATGTGTGTGTGTGTGTGTGTGTGTGTGTGTGTGTGTGTGTGTGTGTGTGTGTGTGTGTGTGTGTGTGTGTGTGTGTGTGTGTGTGTGTGTGTGTGTGTGTGTGTGTGTGTGTGTGTGTGTGTGTGTGTGTGTGTGTGTGTGTGTGTGTGTGTGTGTGTGTGTGTGTGTGTGTGTGTGTGTGTGTGTGTGTGTGTGTGTGTGTGTGTGTGTGTGTGTGTGTGTGTGTGTGTGTGTGTGTGTGTGTGTGTGTGTGTGTGTGTGTGTGTGTGTGTGTGTGTGTGTGTGTGTGTGTGTGTGTGTGTGTGTGTGTGTGTGTGTGTGTGTGTGTGTGTGTGTGTGTGTGTGTGTGTGTGTGTGTGTGTGTGTGTGTGTGTGTGTGTGTGTGTGTGTGTGTGTGTGTGTGTGTGTGTGTGTGTGTGTGTGTGTGTGTGTGTGTGTGTGTGTGTGTGTGTGTGTGTGTGTGTGTGTGTGTGTGTGTGTGTGTGTGTGTGTGTGTGTGTGTGTGTGTGTGTGTGTGTGTGTGTGTGTGTGTGTGTGTGTGTGTGTGTGTGTGTGTGTGTGTGTGTGTGTGTGTGTGTGTGTGTGTGTGTGTGTGTGTGTGTGTGTGTGTGTGTGTGTGTGTGTGTGTGTGTGTGTGTGTGTGTGTGTGTGTGTGTGTGTGTGTGTGTGTGTGTGTGTGTGTGTGTGTGTGTGTGTGTGTGTGTGTGTGTGTGTGTGTGTGTGTGTGTGTGTGTGTGTGTGTGTGTGTGTGTGTGTGTGTGTGTGTGTGTGTGTGTGTGTGTGTGTGTGTGTGTGTGTGTGTGTGTGTGTGTGTGTGTGTGTGTGTGTGTGTGTGTGTGTGTGTGTGTGTGTGTGTGTGTGTGTGTGTGTGTGTGTGTGTGTGTGTGTGTGTGTGTGTGTGTGTGTGTGTGTGTGTGTGTGTGTGTGTGTGTGTGTGTGTGTGTGTGTGTGTGTGTGTGTGTGTGTGTGTGTGTGTGTGTGTGTGTGTGTGTGTGTGTGTGTGTGTGTGTGTGTGTGTGTGTGTGTGTGTGTGTGTGTGTGTGTGTGTGTGTGTGTGTGTGTGTGTGTGTGTGTGTGTGTGTGTGTGTGTGTGTGTGTGTGTGTGTGTGTGTGTGTGTGTGTGTGTGTGTGTGTGTGTGTGTGTCTGTATAACGCATAACTCATGAACCGATACACGGAAAAACACCAAATTTCAAACTTAAGCTTTATTCCAGCGTCCAATGAGCTGATTAGATTTTGGGCAAAGTCGGAACATCTGGGGGGGTACTTTATAGGTGGTCATTTTTATATTTTATGGAATATATCTGTTATTCACGTTTGGAGAAGAAAATTCTTCAAATAAAAGTTACTTCTAATATAATTATCTATAATTTTTGTTTTATGCAAAATTTTCCTAAAATGGTCCGTATTCGAGAAATTTGACAAAATATAAAAAAAATAATTTTTTATAAAAATTGTTCAAATAAAAGTTGTTTGTAATATAATTCTCTATAATTTTTGTTCTATACATAATTTCTCTAAAATGGACCGTATTCGAGATATTTGAGAAAATGTGTAAATTTCGAAATTTGAAGAAAACTCAAAAACGGATAAAGGAAAAAACATTAAATTTTAAACTTAAGGTTTATTTCGGCCTGACGTGAAATGATTAGATTTTGGACAAAGTCGGAACATCTGGGGGGGTACTTTATGGGAGGCCGTTTTTATATTTTATGGAATATGTCTGTTATTTATGTTTGGAGAGGAAAATTGTTCAAATAAAAGTTACTTCTGATATTTTTATCTATAATTTTTGCTTTATGTCAAAATTTCCTGAAATGGTCCGTATTCGAGAAATTTGACAAAATGTGCAAAATTCTGATTTTTATGAAAATTGTTGAACTAAAAGTTGTTTGCGATATCGATTTCTATAATTTTTGTTTATACATGATTTTTCTAAAATGGACCGTAATGGAAAAGTGCTAAATTTAAATTTTTCTGTATTTTCGTTTCCAATGAATATCTATAGAAAAATGTTTCGAGGTAGATGTATGTGTAAAATGTATATATATTTAGTTTATCCTCTAAACATTTATAGAGATGCTGCAATAGATTGTACAAAATAACCGGAAAATGCCTATAATAACTAGATAGGAAAGTCATGTGTTGGACACATCAGATTTTTAGTTTAGTAGTACGTATATTTACAATTTAGAAAAAGGATAACTAACTAATTATTGATAATTTGAAATAAGAGATGCGATGTCAAAAAAAAAATGAATGAGGTTTCACTTGTGTAAATAAAAAAAAAATCATGAACTATAATATGTATGATAACCCCAATCTATTTAAAGATTGGCGTCATTTATCTAAAGGCATAATGCCTGTGAGTTCAAACAGTACCTAATATTTATTTTTATATTGTATATGTGTAGTCGAAAGTTTTGTTGCAAATTATTAAAAAATGGACTTAAGAAAATAGTTATTTGTAGCCGTAAAGTTGATAGAATCCTATTGCTACGTCATAACCATTATTTCTAATTTTGAATAGTAATAACGGCGCGATTACAGTATTTCCCTTACCTTCGAACGTTGCCGGTAGGGAGCACCTCCAATCGGGGCTATATTAAAAAAATATTTTGCATTACCGGAAAAAGTAGACATTTAGAATTTTAAGAATATTAAGTTAGTTTCATTATCTAGCGACTCTTGTAGTTAGAATTTTAAAAAATCATAAAAACTTTTTATTTTTATCTCTGAAATTCAGCTTTAAATGCCAAATTTTAAACAACATTCCAATATCCACTGAATGTCCAGTCCATGGTGGATATCTATTTTATATCCATGATATGTAATTTATAGACATGCAAATGTCCATAAATAATAGTAATTATATAACAAATTATTACAAAATTACGCCATTGTGGCTAATAGTACCGTTCAGATATGTAAAATTAATTTTTTTAAGGTATATTCAATATCCCATGGACATCCACTAAATAATCAAAGTCTAGGCGCGAACGCAAACCATCGTTGATATCCACTAGATGTAATTTTTGATTTTGCTTACAAAGTGTAGATGGCGATACCACTTTCGCATCTACTCATGCTTAACCCGCCGTAATTGAGTTCGATCGAAATTTGTTTCCCAATCAGACTCCATTAGAGACTGGAGTCGAGAATTTCCATTTATTGCCGAAGAGTCCTAATAAGGATGACTTTCTCCTTAGTGGGCAAAATCAAAGGCAGAGTGTCGAAAATATTTTGAGTGTTGAAAATATTTTCTTTCAACGTTATTCAATAAACATTGGTTACTTTTACTACAAAGATACCCATAAAATATTTTGCTGAATATCCGAATTCTTCTATATCCTGGGATATAGACGGATTTGGTTGGATATCCATACTGGATAATGAGGTTAACAAAATAAGTTACAGTATATTTACAGTGATGAAAACTTTATAAATATTGACATCGATAAATTTTTGAGAATCGTGATATTTTCAAAGAAGCTTGTAAGGTATATTGCTTAATCTTAACTATTCCATCCACTAGTGTTTCAGTCGAACGTAGTTCTTATTTAAAACGAATTAAAACATATCTACGAAATACAATAACAGAAGAACAGAATTTAGGAAAAATTTCAATTGAAAAGACACTCTTTAATGAACTTGTACGATCAGAGCCATTTTAATGGTATAATAGATAGTTTTGCAAGTTTAAAGGATAGGAGAATCGACCTTATGTACAAAAAATAAAAAAAAGTCGATTTTTTTTGTTTTATTTTCAACGCGTCACCTACATTCAAACCCACGAGCCGCCACTGGGCAGAGTATGTATTCCTCTTATTGAGACGTTAATTTATTGGTCTATAACTTAGCAACTCGTGTTTTAACGAGCATAATCGTCATCTTTAAAATGCTTGGAGCACACGCTTGCATTATCTCAATTAAAATTATCTTTACGATCGCAGACTTGCCGTCAAGCCTTGCGAATTCTGGTCTCGCCAGGAAAACGAAAGAACAATACTTAATCCTTTTTTTAAATGTTTAGCTTGATCATCCATGTGGCACCCATACACTGCACACCGCATTTTTGTTTATATTGAATATCCCAAAACAAGTTAATAAAGAAATTAACACTAAAATCTTTTCATAATTAATATTATGAAAATTGATCGAAATCGTTGAAACGCTGCTGTTATACAAATTACTTACTATACTCGGACAAAATATTGGAGAAGGTGAGTCATATGCATGATCAACACTATTGTCTATGAATGAAAATTCCGACAGAGTCAGCATAAGCGGCGTATCAAATACCAAATTATTATTTATTATTTATTAGGTATTTGTTAGTAAACTTTATTAAAGGACCCCGCAATAATCTTATGGAAATTGGGTTTCTGTCAAATTGTCTGAATTTTTGATATGTTTTTGTCATCCTGAAAAAAATTCTCTATTGGCACAAAGTGCCAAAATGAATATTTTGGCAGCTACGGAGCTGCCAAAGCTCCCCTGACCTGTTGCAAAAATATTCATTTTCAATACTATTTACAGATTTTAATTATTCTAAAATATAGGGTAATGTTTTTGAGGTCACTGGATTTAACCCTCATGTCAGATTGGACAAATTGACCGTTGACAGCTGTCAATTCACGGTCAACGAGGACTATAAAAGTAAATATCCACTTTTCACATTGAGAGTTTGGGTTTTTATGGTCGCTGAATTCAATTCTCATGTCAGATTGGACAAATTGACGGTTGACAGCTGTCAATTGACTATCAACGAGGAATATAAAAGTAAATATCCTCTTTTCACATTGAGAGTTTAGGTTTTTGAGGTCGCTGAATTCAATTCTCATCATCAGATTGGACAAATTGACAGTTGACAGCTGTATATTGTATCTCTACTTTAGTTACAAATATTTTTTAATTATTTTATTAATTATTCTTATCTCTACTTTACAAATTATTCTGTGCTTTAGTTACAAATATTTCTTTATATTCTATTAGTTCTTGCTCTGTTCTTTACATATTTTATAATCATTAATTCTTGTCATCTCTACTGTTACAAAATAAAAATATTTTTTGACAAATTGGACAAATTGACGGTTGGCAGCTGTCAACTGTCAATTTGTCCAATCCGACATGAGAATTGAATTCAGCGACCTCAAAAACCCAAACTCTCAATGTGCAAAGAGGATAATATTTACTTTTATATTCCTCGTTGACAATCAATTGACAGCTGTCAACTGTCAATTTGTCCAATCTGACATGAGAATTGAATTCAGCAACCTCAAAAACCCAAACTCTCAAAGTGAAAAGAGGATATTTACTTTTATATTCCTCGTTGAAAGTCAATTGACAGCTGTCAACTGTCAATTTGTCCAATCTGACATGAGAATTGAATTCAGCAACCTCAAAACCCAAACTCTCAATGTGAAAAGAGAATATTTACTTTTATATTCCTCGTTGACAGTGAATTGACAGCTGTCAACGGTCAATTTGTCCAATCTGACATGAGGGTTGAATCCAGTGACCTCAAAAACATTACCCTATATATTAGAATAATTAAAATATGCTTTTGACATCTGTAAATAGTATTGAAAATGAATAGTTTTGCAAGGGGTCAGGGGAGCTTTGGCAGCTCCGGAGCTGCCAAAATATTCATTTTGGCACTTTGTGCCCATGAAGACTTTTATTCAGGATGACAAAATCTACAACATATCAAAAAATTCAGACAATTTGACAGAAACCCAATTTCCATAAGATTATTGCGGGGTCCTTTGTTTGTCAACATCTTTATTTAAACAAAGATTATGCGTTAAATATACGTTTTTGATAGTTTTCAAGAAACGAATATATTTATTCCCTAATGACTTCGTTATGTGTTTAATGGTTTTAAAATGTGTTTCAAGTAAATAAACGACAGACGGGTTACAGATTGAATATTGTCAGCACAGGCACAAAGACAGTTGAAAACTAACTTTCGACGAAGTTAGATTTGTATCGCTTTAACTATTTACGATAATTATTTTATATTTTATAAACACTTTTTTGTATAAGTGCTCTTTTCTGATATACGAGTAGGTGTTCATGTTTGTGCCTTACAATTTGGAAGTGGTAGTGCATATTCGAGGAGTTAGATTTATTGTGTAGTATATTAGGTAGGTACTTTAAAAGTTTATTAAATAGTAAAATATTGGTGTCTTTATAAATTTAATAAAAACAATTTAATAGTAGAATTATATTGTTACAATAGTAATGGATTCAGAGGCGGGTCCAAGTGAAACCCAATTACGTCGGCGAAAGTCCTTATCAAAGGATGAAAAAAACATTATATGGAAAGTGTATGATAGGCTGAAACAGACACTTCCTACAAATGAAGCTGTAAACCGCAGTTCTTTTTTAACTGGAGTATCTGTTTCAACAAACGAACGTATTGTACGCGAAAAGACAAACGATAACCAAAAACAAATCATTCGAAGAACTGTACATTATTATTATTTTTTTTTTTCGAAAATAAAGGCGCAATACTTAAAGTTGTTCCTACGAAATTAAGAGAAAACAAAGAAATTCCATTAATGAGCCGTGAAACTTTTATGGGGCCTAAAATTTCGTTTTGTCAAACGGAGTAGGAAATCAATTTTAATTGAGAGGCCAGTGTCCTGGCGAGTTTAGAGCCGCTAAAAAAAAGATATACTATCACGATGAAACGTGGGTAAATGCTGAACACACGGTATCTAAGATATGGCAAGATACTTCTGTAACTAGTCATCGCCAAGCTTGTATAGAGGGATTATCTACAGGTTTGAAAGCACCATCAGGTAAAGGACAGCGCCTAATTGTTACCCATATCGGAAGTGACAGTGGATTTTTGGAAAATAGCGCTCGTGTTTATATCGAAAAAAACAGCAGACTACCATGAGGACATGAATGCGGAATGCTTTGAAAAATGGTACTGAAGTATTACAGCGTGTAGAACGAAATTCAGTTATTGTACTAGATAACGCTTCTTATCACAGTCGAAGACTTGAACTTATTCCGATAATGTCCAGTAGGAAAGCGGATATGCAAACCTGGCTGCGGGATAAAGAAATAACATATACTGAGGAGATGCTCAAAGTCGAATTAATGGACCTAATAAAGGAACACCGCCATAAATATATTCAATATGTTGTCGACGTGGTATTACGGTATTAAGACTTCCCCCTTGCGAATTCAATACTATTGAACTAATTAGGGCGCACGTGAAAGGGTTTGTAGCTCGAGAAAATAAAACTATTAAAAACCGGTATAGAACGTATAAAACCTGAAGATTGGAAGAATGCTATTTCCCATGTAATTAAGGAAGAAAATAATATGTGGCGCTTGGACGGTATGATCGAAACGGTAGTTGAACCTTTAGTCATAACTTTAAGTTCTGACTATAAAGACGATTCCAGTGATAGTTCTGCAGAATCAATGGATTACGAAACTTCATAGATTTAGAATTCAAGTAAGTGATACCAAGCTTAATTTACATATTTTTATAATAAACAAAACAAAATTATAAACATAAATGATTATTACTACAAAAATAGATAACCAACCTACTTTCATATATTATTTACTATTACCGCATTTAATTTGCCAATAGTTTTTATACGCCACTGGCGTAATTCATTTTGGCAATAAACATGCATTTATGACTAGTTGGCACGTGATTCCCATAACTTCTGCAGTTTTAAGCGCGTGATTCTATTCATTATGCTCTGGTATAGTATGATTGTTGTACGTGAACAGGAAGGAATCACCTTCTTCAATATTTTGTCCGAGTATAACTGCATGACGCATAAGCAAAGCTAAAATGGCGCCTAACATAGGCAATATATCTAAGAGTTATAGTATCATGGACTGAAATTATCAACGCATTATGAGATGAAAACAAGTGATTTAAAAAAAATTCGCCATTCAGGTAGAATATTTATTTTGGCAACTGCATTACCATGTGTAATTATTCTATTGGTTGCTTATGAGCACGAATAATGAACAGTTTTTTAATGCCAATTTGCTTCTAAATGCTTAATTAAACCGATAAATAAAGGTTTTATTATAAACTCAAAGACCTTTATTGATTGTTCCTATGTAAATAGGATTAAAATATTCTGATGTATTGTTATAGCTAATTGTAGTTGTAATAAATATCACAGACCAGAATAAATTTATATCATTTTCTGTAATATATTTTCCAAATTATTAAATTTCTTATTATTTATCTTTCCATTAGATATTTTTCATTTAATAGTTTAAAATTATTAATAAAAGTAATATTCCTTAAATTAAATCATTTTTATTAAATAAATATTAAATAAAAATAAAAAGGCTGACAAAGTTTCTTTTCGTTAAAATATTAAATATTAACAACATACTTTGTTAATTGTTATCGTTAATAGTGTTTTGTGCAACAAATGAGAAAAACGACCTGACGATTCATATGTCACAATTAAAGCAAACAGAAAAATAATTTTCAAACATGTTGCACACTTTACTTTTCCTACGACTGATTAATATTTATTATATAAATATATGAAATAAGAAAAAAAAGTGACCTAAACGGTTAAACAGTTTTTTTAACACTACTTGCATATTTTAGATACTTTTTTAAACTGACACATACAAAAGACAATGATATTAAATTTGACAGTCTGTGACCACTTAAAAGACTGAAGTAACTGTTAAATTATATTTATTATCTAGGTATTTTGAAGTTTATTTAAGAAGTAATTTTTCACTATGTGAGAAATTAATAACGTTAACTGCAAGTAAGCTATAAGAAATGTGTAGTGTTGTCTAGCAGTCGTAGAAAAAATATTTTAACTTTTGTAAAATGTTTCATTCCCATGCATTATAATTTTTTATGTAATTAATAATGTTTACCTAATTTCACTGGTTTTATAAAAGATACATAAATTATACTTTTAAAGCTCTTGTTAAACTAAAATCAATTCTTGATAAAGAGGATATTTGAAATACTTTCAGATACCCTGTATATGTGCAACGAAATAAAAAATAAAATAATGTAAAAGAAAAACCGTCAATCTTCTATGAGCAATTAAATATCCCTATTTTAGCACAATTATTATACAAAATAAGCAGCTAACTGTGACATTTTATCTTTAGGAGGCCTTCCCCTGCCTCCTCTACCTCCCCTGCCCCTCCCAACAGTAGCAGCTGCAGCTTTACCGCCCCTAAATAACCTCGGTCGCGAAGTTACAGCAACTTTTGGCCTATCTACTAATTTCGCAAACTCGGTGCTACAAAAAGCGCAGCCTTTCGCTTCAGTCGAACCCTGAAGTTTATTCTTCTCCAATTTGTATTCTACATGGACCAGCTGGGCGCCACAGTCACAATTGTCATCCAATATAGTGACTTTTTGTGCGTCGCTGAAGAGGTTGATAATGGTGTCGCATCTAAAATAAAATAAAAATATTACATATTATATGCCAAAAAAGAAGACTAACCAAATCGATGCACAGAAAAACATCAAAGTGGCATCAGGAGTACCACAGGGATCCGTTTGGAGACCTACCCTGTGGTACATCTTGTATGACTCCTTAAAAAAAGATTAATGGAAGATTACGACAGTATTAACGATTCAAGCTAAGTGATGCGCCCTCTAGAGAAAATTGTAAAAGGTGTCTATAAGTAGGACTTTGTTCAGTGTTACCAGGAGTAACGGAATTTCGCTACGTCGTCGGATTTTTAGTCTTCGAAGAAGTGGAAACTCTATAGTTTATTTAAAGAATTTTTAACTAGGTGAGTTATTACTAAAATTTAAAATAAGTATTTGTCCCAAAAACTGTTCTTGGTCTATGTTAATTTTATGTTTTACACTAATGAATTTTACTTCTTTACCACTAATACCTGCACTTCTGCATACTTTATCCCAGTGGCCCCTTTTTAAGCAGCGACGACACTTTCCATTTCTTGCAGGACATGCCTCACGTTGGTGATAGCTAAGACCGCAATATTGGCATGTCTTAGGGGTATCTGTTCGATCCTTATAGAATGTGTTACCTCGTTTAATAGCATTCAACTGATTTTCATTACGCAAAATATTGCTCTGCTGAGCCTGAATTTTAGCTTGTTTTGCAGCTAAACAGACTGACCTAAAGTAAGTTGACCTTGTAACTGTAAACGTTCGCTTGTATATATGTCAGCCATACCTACTACGATTCGGTCTCTAATAAGTTCGCTTTTTAGATTTGAGAATTCACAATTTTCTGCAATGTAGTTATTAAAGTGTGTACAGATTCACCTAGATGTTAAACCCGTGAATTAAATTGAAATCTTTCGAAAATAACATTCTTACGTGGTATAAAATGATCCTCAAAAGCTTTTTTCATTGCTTGAGAAGTAGTTGGTTGGGTAGGAAATTGCATGAGAATGTCTTCACATTCCTCGCCCATTAATTACAAAAATGAATTCATTTTGTCCTCTTCAGACTTGCTTGAAAGACCAGAGATTGGGATTGAAAAATTGAATTTGTTCAGAGATGCAACTATTGTAACTGCTGTTTCCGCCATTGTAGGTTAGTGAAAATTTGCTGCTTGTAAAGTCTAAAAAGCCTTAGGACCGAAAATTAGGTTGAATTTGGCGCGAATCTGACTTGGAAAAGCAAACACAAATGTACCTATTTTACATACTATTATATCACTTTTACAGCTGCGACCATGTTGTGTTAGGCAGATGATCAACACTAATAATGCAAATCCTCATATAAACTTCTTTATTACTTCACAAAAGTCCAAGAAAATACCTAGTCGAAAATACGACATGCCATGCCTCTCGAGCCGGTGCCAAGAGTTAGGTTAGGACTAGAAATGAGCTTAAAATCGCGAACTGCGATTTGATCGCAGCGATTTTACAATCGCAACCTGTGATTGCATTGTAAAACAAACTGTGACTGCGTTTTTCATAGATGGTTGCTCGGTTGCCGTCGGAATCGAAACCAACGATTGCCAATGCTGAGCATTGTGCGATGAGGTGCGCTTTCTACGCTATGCCGTCAGCGACAATCGACCATTTTCGATTTCTTCGATCCTGCCGAGAAACCTGTGACACTGTGACAGCCTGCAATCGAAAATGCATGCGATATGAGATTGCCGCTCCTTGCATTCATTCTTTATTTTATTTAAAACATTTAAAAAGGCGAGCAAATTTTGATACAGAATGCTAAAAAAAGCAAAATTAGTTATTTGCGGAATTTTTATTCTGAATTAGATGATACTTTTGCAAAATATTTTTTTAAGGTTAGGTAGGTATGTCTATTTTAATAATTTATTGTGCTTACAGACCAACTTTGAGTAATTTGACCTGTGAAAAAATGTTATCAAAAAAATGCAGGTTTTATCTTTTTAATTTTGCTTCCTGTACGTGTACACATAAAGAATTATTATAGTACAATAACTAATGATTGTAACCCAAATCCAATCATTCATTACTGATTATGCTGTATATGTTCTATGTAAATATAATTAATAATTATAACATATGTTTTGGTCGTTAACGAATTTCTAAACGCAGAATCACAATCGCAGGTTGCAATCGCAGTGATTGAAAAATCGTAATTACAGTTTTGACTGCGATTGTAAAATCGGGGTTTGGCTCACCTCTAGTTAGGACCATGTGTCTCTAGCCACCATGTCGGATCGCCGTAGCTAAGGTGACACAACAGAAAACACTATTTTTAGAGTTAAAGTAAGTACTAAATTGAAGATTCTTACCTATTACAACCTAACTTCCATTTTGGTCCTGAAGATGGATCTAGAACCAAAACTCCAAATTCACATTCTGCACAACTTATAACTCCATTCGCAATTAAACTATATTGACAAGTTGGGTGGGAACATGAGTTACAACCATTACCTTTCCTCATATCTCTGAAAAGATTAATGATATACTAATTAAATGAAATGTACCTACTTTAAGAAAACGTGTATTCATTTTATCTCTTGTTGGAGCTAACTTTGGTAATAAAATATATTATATCTTGACTGCCGTCGAAGTTGATGTAATATGTTTAAATAAAATTTGCCAATCTGATGACTAGATGGCGTTTATGTAAATATCTCCTAACATGTTGTTAAAGGCATATGCGGTACATTGACAAAAAATCGTCACATATAGATTACTTATTGTTAATTCTGCCAAATTGTTCTGCTTCTAGGATCATTTTAGGATTTCGGATAATTTTAGATGTTAATAAAAAATGTAGTACTTACTTAAATGGAGGATTGTTATAACAATATGGACAGAACACGAAACTTTTTCCTTTATTACCCATAGTCCAACATAATAATTCAAAATCATCTAGAGGACATTTAAGTTCTTTAAACAACTTAATTGTACCATTTTGTGGTAAACTATAGGTTTCATCACACTGTGGACAATGCAGTCTAGCAGGTTTAGCCTGAATGTATTTCATGTACCTTCGACATTTGCCACACCTAAAAAATAAGACAGATAAAATTGCATTGAATTTATTTTTTTTTTTTGTTTGTTCGAACTGGAAATAATAAGTTACTAAAGATAACGGGGAAAGCAAAAAGGGTCTATAAATATTAATTAAATAATTCCAATTTACAAGAAAGGAGTGCTCATACTGTGATAATAATTATAAAGAAATCATATCTTCAATTGTATTCAAGTTGTATACTACAAGAAACACTGAAGAACATATAAGTGCAGGTATATAAATAAAAAAATTAAGTTGAACAGGTTGCATATAGAAAACCATAGGACAGTACTTGTGAAAAATTCGATGTCCTGATGATGATCCCCTTTAAATTTTTCCCGGGATAACTGGCTTGTATTTTTTTAGGAGTTATCATAGATCACTGAAATTTTGCAATATATTTTTAACAAAAGGTCAGATGGACAACTTTTATATTTAAAAAGGTGTTCTTGTTTTAACAAGGGCAAAGCAAATTTATATTGCCCTTTTTTTGGCATAAGACATTTTATTACTCAGAACGTGATAGGTATTTTTTTGACTGTAAAAGTATCAATCTTAGAAAAAAATGTTAAATAGAAAAGTTCAATTAAATTCCCCAAGAGGTTCTATTAAAATTCGGATATGTTTATCAGAGCATTTATTTAAGTATACCTGCCAAATTTCAGCACCCTACAATATTTAATTTGTCCGAATTTCTTGATATACGAACGCGCACATTTAATTGCGTCTGTCATATAGTATTCGCAATAAAAATACACCCTCTGGAGAACATGAACTAGACTAAATTTCTGATTGATTGTCGGAAGCATTTTTTCGAAAAAAAAATCGAAATTTTTTAAAAACCTAAAAAAAATTCAAGCCAGATAGCCCGGGAGCAATTGAAAGGATATTGAATTTAACCAACATACCAATTTGCAGCTTTATTCTAATTTTTCACAGAGCAAAACAGAAAGAAAAAATTAAAAATGAGAAATACTTGTAATGTACACCTCTTAAGTATTAACTGGGTATTCCAAAGTATTCTCTGGATTTTTTTATTTCCCTTTAGCACTTCTTCCTAGCACTTCTTTGGCAACTCTCTTAATCCATTTTTTAGAAGATTTCTCATTACAATGTAAATTGATTTTTCTAAATTGTCATTATTTAAACCATATAAAAATTGCAAGTGTAGGTCACAAAACTCAAAGAGGAAATAATACAATTAGTCGAGCAAGAACTGAGTTTCAATTGGTCTAAGAATATTTGTTAATAATAAAATGAAATGAACCTTGAATGGGCTTTTCCAGATGCACTTAAAGGAGAAAATGTTACTTCAAATAATTGATCCATAGAATCGATATGTTTCACAAAATACTGAAATTTGAGTTTAAATATTTCAGTTGTATGTTTTAGAACATCATGAAAATTCGCTTTCCCGGCAGCTATGAGGTTTAGTTGTTCTTCTACAGCAGATCTCATAGTTGGGAGTACCAGTTCTTCATCAATCTGAAAACAAAAAATATATAGATATTTAAATAAAAGATTAAGTAACATACTTTTTGGTATCCATGAACAAGAACAATACCAAGAGAAGTAGGCTTTAATTTTCTTCCACTTATTACTGAAACATAGTTTCTTTGGCATATGTTATTAATGTGCACAGGAATGGAAGCATCAGTGCCTATTCCATGTTTCTCCATTAAAGTAATTAATTCTGCTTCTGTTAAGTAATCGGGTGGTTGGGTTTGATGTTCAGTTAATCTTGCTTCTTTTATTGGTAACATTTCATTTGCAGTGAAGTCAGGTAAAATTTCATTTTTACCAATTGCCTAAATATAAAAGTTATTTTTATACTATTTTAGGAAAAGTTAAATTTTTTTACCTGCCAAGGCATTATTGTTGTAAATCCAGGTTCTATCAAAGTTTTACCAGATACAGAGAACTCTTCATTGTTTATTATAAATGCAGCTGTGGTGATAAGATATCTACAATCTTTAGCTAGAGTTCCAATAAAATGTCTTGTTATGTAGTCATATATTTTCCAAGAATCTCCATCAAAGTCATTTCTTGAAGCAGCTTTCATAGGTGTTATAGGTGGATGGTCACCTATGTAAAATAATAAATGAAATTGTATTTAAAAAAAAATATGTTAAATACTTCTCTAATAACTACTGTCTTATTAAAAATTGAAAATGTAGTAGTTTAACAAAAGAAACTTAATTACCTGCATCATGACCTGATTTTGGTCTATGTAAGCCATTTTTTAAAATTTCTTTAACGTCACTACCCCATTCGGAACTATTTTGCTGCTGCTGCAATGTGCCTCTAAAATTATTATTTTAAAAAAATATTCTGTAGGATTTTCCCTTTTAAAGTAAAAATATGATAAATAATAATAAATATACATACAACAGGTCAAAATTCTCAGGATATTTGGTTGTCTCTGTCCTAGGGTAACTTATATACCCTTGAGTATATAGCTTTTCAGCTATTTGCATGGCATGGTGGGGTCCCATTCCCAAACCAGAACTAGCAACTCTCATCAGTTCAACTGTGTTTAAAGCTGGGGGCCTAGCTTTTACTTTTTCCTTTGAAGTGACACTTACTAACCTAAAAAATGTAATTATTATAATGAAACATCCTTGCATAAAATGTATCCATATATAAAAATTAACATTGATTACATACCAAGACAAAACCAATGTCCAATAGGAATAAAACCGTTTAGTAAAACTACTTTTTAATAATAATAAAAGGGTAATCTTGTAGTTGACGGGACTAGAAATGTGCATGTTCACACCACTCTGCACTGGAGTCCGTTTAGAAACCTTGCACGGTACGTCTAACCACATACATTAGAATAGAGTCCAGACACGCAGTGAGAGGTTTCTAAACGCACTCCTGATGTCTAGAATTTGACACTTGCCAAATCTCCACTTTCATTTTGGTATGCTTTGTGAAGTAATGGTTTGTTATTGTCGTGTATTTTATATTTTCTTAGGCTATTTTTGTTTTTATTAATATTCTTATCCTCATTGTGTGCTGTTTATTTTTTTAAGTGTCATAATATTGGTGTTGTTTATTTAAGTCTTGTAGAAACTTGAAATAAAATAGGTGGCAGAGCTTGAGCGGCTCTGATTTTCATTGTGCCTCACAATAAACTTTTAAATAATGTTTTCTTTTATAACAGTTTTAATAGTTTTTAAATTTGAATTATGTAAATCACTATTGAAAGGTATTATTGACATTAAAAATAACGATCGTGTTACTTGAAAATCTTCAGAACTTTTTTATTTTTATAAGACTTTTATTCGATGTAAAAATTGGTAAATAGTCATTTCAATCTGCTTATTCCCTGGATCCAAATAATTAAATATAACCTGGCAACTATGTAAGGATTCCAACTGTCAGAACTAGCTGGAACAGGAATTGTGCAGATATGTGCATTTCCAGACCTTTCAACTACAAGATACATAATACATTTTTATATATATTTACTTTGCTTCTCTTTGATCTTTAACCATCTGCAGGAACACATTTGCAATTTCTTTATCAAAACATCTAACTCTGCCCCAGTCCAAATACACTTCTTGTCCATCCTTGGTTGTCAGTGTAACTTGAATACACCAATAAGCTTCAGGTTTAAAGGTTTGAATATCATCATGACGTTGAACACAAAAACCTAGTGTAGGTGTTTGACAAGGGCCATATGAAATAAGAGTAGAATCTAAATCTCCATATCTTCCTTGGAAAAACTTGGTTTGAAACCTGGTGAAAGCACAACCAATTCTTAAATCCAGTTCTTGTCTAGCATCAACACTTTTAGCTTCATTCTCATTTGGATGACCTGTAAGAGTAGTATTGTTTTCAGAATATACCTATTTTTATCAATTGGTGACAAACCTAGATTATTAAAAGCTGCTTTAATATCTTTATCAGTTATGGCTGAAAATCTAGCTCTATAAGTAACAGTAGGTGAATTAATATCCCCTAACACACTACCAGCGACAGCCCCCATCACCTCAAAACAAATATTTTCCCCTTCTTTATCACAATCTAACCATAGTACCACATGGTCAGCTCCTTTAGCTTCTTGGGCCAAAAAAGCAGGCATTTTTAACTTGGGTGTAGCTTCTTTCTTTTCGATAGAGCAAGAAAATAGTTCTACAGGATCCACTCTGTCCCAATTATTATATTTGCTAATAAAATCTACTCCTAATACATGACCACATACAGAGGTCATTTTAAACTTGCTTGGTGCGTTTATAAAGACACCAATCCACTCATGTACCGAGCAAGCTCCATTAAATCCTAAAATGCATTTTTTTATTAAAAAATATGATTGTGTTTTATATAAAATTGTCTTACCTTTACGAGAAGAATTTTTTCCATTACTTAGTATGCTGGCAAGAGAAGCCGCCAAGGACGGCTTCTCGGCTACCATAAAAACAGTTTTCATTATAAAATAAGAATTAAATAATTATTGATGTAACAGATCCTTAATAGATCTCTTTTTAAAAAATATAAACATTAAACTTAACCTTAAAATGTAGATTGTATGTCATATATGTCAAATTGTCAAAGGATGTTTACGTGATGAGAAATGAGGATCAATTACAATGACGTCATTTTTAATAATATTCTTTATTATTTGCCGCGTTTGAGAATCCACATCGGATGCATTTTTTTACATCTCGAGCGTTTTTTTATCCACATTGGACACATCTGTCCCATTACATTTACGTATACTTGCCGCGTTTGAGAATCCACATCGGATGCATTTTTTACATCTCGAGCGTTTTTTTATCCACATCGGACACATCTGTCCCATTACATTTACGTATACTCGAATCACGTGATCAAAGATTTTTTACATCTCAGATGCATCCGATGTGGATTCTCAAACGCGGCAACTGAATCACGTGACCAAAGATTTACTACATCTCAGATGCATCCGATGTGGATTCCACATACTTATAATAGGTATACGGAGCAAGAGAGACGTCCGACCTGTTTAACAAAGGGGCGGCCATTTTTATACAAGATTACTAGTACATAGGTGACCAGAAATACAGCAATATGAAAACTTGGTTGCAGATGTCTAGGTCTTTTCACTTTTAAATACATCATTTTGTACAGATTTTTTAAAAGAAATAATACAATATTATATCTGAATTAAATTTTTATTCTACAACAAAAAAGATATTTTAATGTTTAAAAATACATGTTAGGCTGATAAATAATAGGCCGACAAATAATAGATTAAATACCTAAATACTAATTTTAAATGACAAAAGTACAGTAGAGGAAGTTAAAAATATTAAAATTTCCAGGATACTTTATAATTAAATTGATGGTTGCATATTTGTTTTATTTTAAACAATTTACTTTCTTCTTGTATAATTTCTAAAAGCTACAAATTTTTAGTGAACGGGTCGTCCTTATTGATTCTGCAGTGAATTGTATTAAAAACTTAAAATAAATTTTGTCCAATCTCTATATGGCAGATAACCACAATGAAGAACGATCTGCTTGTTTTGGAACCCTAAAATAATATAGACACTTCTTTCATATCCTTTATTTTTGCTAAATTTTATTACTTACTTGTGGAATGTAACATTTGAATCTATTGGCAACAGTCTTCTTATGTTCTTGCAAGATCTTACAAGACAAGACATCTTGAATAAAGCCCAGTATAGAGAACTTATACTGGGACTAAAGTCTATTCACAAATGTTAAAATAAATAAAACGTTTATACACTTAAGAAAATAATATCCACAATCAAAATATTCTAAAATAACACAAAAAAATTTAACCAAATTCACAAACATATTAAAATTTGACACTTTTGACAAATAAAGATAAATTGGTTGCATAAGTTTCAGTTTGTTTATATAAAAATGGCGGTCATTTCTATCTTCTTTTATTAAACACTCAGTAAAGATGCGCAGAGGGTTTTACGCCGTATACCTATTTAAGTATGTGGTGGATTCTCAAACGCGGCAATTGTACTTGATATTTGACGCCATTCTCATAGCTAGGAATCTGGTCGTAGATTTCAGAAGAATGTTTCTGTGTCTGTGGTTTCTACATGCAGGTAACTTACATCATGGTTTATAATATCGTTGATCACCGATTTACGAAAACGGATCTAGGCCTATTCATTACCGTAATCTATGGGCCTATTCTTTATAATCATGGGCGCCGTTTTAATTTTTTACAGAGAGAGAGACCAAGTCTTATACATAGTGCCAAAACGCCCGTAGCATCAGGCTATAGTCGAAAGTCATAACAAAAAAATCCAGGGAGCAGGGAGCAGACGCCCGCCTTGTCCTTGTGTGGCTGCGCCTGTATGTTCATAATGTATAATGTATAATCAACAAACATGTTTTAAATAATTTTTACCTACTGTATTATCCTGTAACCTGTAAATGTACTTAGGGGTGAGATTACAGAACGTCTGCAACTTTGCAGATCTGCAAATATGGCGACAACTTTGCAGATCTGCAAATATGACTTACATATGCATATATTCGTTTTCGTTTGCCAAAAAAGATTTGCAAATTCGCAATATTAATTGTGGTTTATTACCCCCAACAACACTAAACCCAAATCAATTACTGTTTAAAAACTCGATAATCTGACACCATGAACTGTATTCAATCAAAAAGAAACAGAAGACTTCATGGTTGTAGGATGTTCTAACCTTCTTAAGGGTGGATTTGGATTTAGTGATGTTAGGGGTAATAAATATTGCGAATTTGCAGATATTTTTTGGATACTTGCATCTGTAAGTCCGCCATATTTACAGACCTGCAAAGTTGCCGCCATATTTGCAGATCTGCAAAGTTGCAGACGTTCTGTAATCTCACCCTTAATAAATACACACTTTTCACATTATGTGTATAGTAATCAGGGCCGACGATAGGTGGGGGTACCTAGCTGGGACAAATTCTCGGGGCCTGGCAGCACGACGTCTTTTATTTTTTTTTAGAAGTTCGCCACAGGAGAGAAAATCTTTTAGAGATTTCACTAAAGAAGAGAAGTTTTTGCTTGAAGACTTTTTTATAAATGTGATTTATTATAAAATGGCTTAATTTTTTTAACAAATTATCGTGGGGCCCGACCTGGAAAATTGTCCCGGGGCCCGACCTGGCTCTCGGCGACCCTGATAGTAATCATCAATAATATTGTCTATAGTACCATTGTATAAATATATCTATACATCATAGATATAGAAACCAGCTATACAACGATAGTACTCACATGAAGTAGGTAGGTATATACAAAACTCGCATGTGGCTCGCTTCGTATCTTACTTCCCAAACAACACACCAAATCCCAGAGATATCCATAGAATATCTTTTGTGGATATCCAATATATCCACAGGATATCAGAAATATTCCGTGGATCTAATATGGATATCCAAATGTCCGTCTATATCCAGAATATAGAAGATATCCTAATGGATATCCAGCAAAATATCTAATGGGTATCTTCCAGAAAATACAAGAAATCCCAGAGATATCCACAGAATATATTTTGTGGATATTCAATATATCCAATATGGATATCCAATATAGAAGATATTCGGATATTCAGCAAAATATTTAATCTTTAGTAGAGGTTCATAAGTAACCAATGATTATTATTGAATAACGTCGAAAGAAAATACCAGAGATAAAAAATATTTTCAACACTCAAAATATTTTCAACACTCTGCCTTTGATTTTGCCCACTAAGGAGAAAGTCATCCTTATTAGGACTCTTCAGCAATAAATGGAAATTCTCGATTCCAGTCTCTAATGGAGTCTGATTAGGACACACATTTCGATCGAACTCAATTACGGCGGGTCGAGCATGAGTAGATGCGAAAGTGGTATCGCCATCTACTTAGTAAGCAAAATCAAATAACATCTAGTGGATATCCACGATGGTTTGCGTTTGCGCCTAGGCTTTGATATATTTAGTGGATGTCCATGGGATATTGAATACACCTTAAAAAAATTAATTTTAAATGCTGCCCTACTAAGCTGAAACGTCTTATCTAACAAAATTTCAGTTTTTGAGTTAAAAGCATATTTTTGTGATGCAGACATGCATCTAGAACTGTTTTCCTATGCAAAAACGCCCTAACTACAACATAAAGCACTTGTTTTTTATATTCAGTTGAAACGTTCTATCTGACAAAATTTCAGTTTTTGAGATAAAGGCATTTTGTGACGCAGATATGCATCTACAAACTGTTTTCCTACCCAAAAACGTCTTAACTACAGCATAAAGCACTTGTTTCTTACATTCAGTTTCGTCCTAATATTTTCATAGTGGACAATATGAAAACAGAAAATCGTTAATATCTCAAAACTTTCCTCATGCCAGATAGGACGTTTGAGCTTAGCAGGGCAGAATATCTGAACGGTACTATTAGCCACAATGGCGAGCACAATGGCGTAATTTTTTAATGATTTGCTATATAATTACTATTATTTATGGAAATTTGCATGTCTATAAATTACATTTCATGGATATAAAATAGATATCCACCATGGACTGGACATTCAGTGGATATTGGGATGTTCAGTAGATATCCAAAGGATTTGGTGTGCTGTCTGGGTCATATTCCTGTATTATTTACTGATTTTGAGTTCATGTCATTTAATGTTTTTTAAAAAGCACTGATATTAGTAATCTATGGCACTGATCTATAAATACAGAAAACGGTAAATATTCATGTAAACTCCATGTAAATAAAGAAGTAAACTAGGCAACATACACTACATCTACTAATAAACCGTCTAAAATTCAAATGGTTTTTTCCCCAAGTAGGTATTTTTATCACATAAGTACGATAACAAAAGAATGTTAGTAAGTTTGCCGTAAATGTTGATCGTATTATTATGTCGGGGATAATATTAATATTGGCTTTACTATTTATAAAAACGATTAACTGTAAAAGTCCTAACATACTGTTTATTATTGTGGATGATTTGAGGCCCAGTTTGAAGTGTTATGGGGATCAGGAAGCTTACACACCTAATATTGATAAACTTTCTTCTACAAGTTTTTTATTTAAAAATGCATATGCTCAGGTAAGCTTATAAGCTTTATACATACATATTAGAATTAAAATTAGGTATTATGTCGAAGTTTAATTTTTATAAAATGTGCTATTTATTTATTTATTTATTTAAAACTAGGTTAAATTCTTATTTAATTACCCTTATATTTTAAAAGCAAGTATCTATTATTATCCGAGACTAGGCTGTCTCTGTTATTTTGTTGTATATAAAGATACACCATGGATAAACCATACACATATTTACATATGCTGCGTTTGAGAATCCACATCGGATGCATTTTTTACATCTCGAGCGTTTTTTTATCCACATCGGACACATCTGTCCCATTACATTTACGTATACTGAATCACGTGATCAAAGATTTTTTACATCTCAGATGCATCCAATGTGGATTCTCAAACGCGGCAATAAAATCAATATTTCCTCAGATAATATGCCATAGGCGGGTGTTTATTTTTTTCTTAGGGCCAGAGTTCTGCTTATTTATATCTTACATGCCTCGAGTGTTTTTCTAGCAAGCATTATGTGGTCCCAGTAGAAGCTCTTTTTTAACAAGTAGAAGACCAGATACTTTAAATGTCTACGTTAATGAATACAGTTATTGGAGGTCAACAGTGGGAAACTTTACAACCTTACCACAACACTTCAAACAAAATGGCTACCACACCTACTCCATTGGAAAAGTTTTTCATCCAGGAAAAATGTCTAATTTCACAGACGATTACCCATACAGTTGGAGTACAGAAGCTTTTCATCCAAAGACAGATGCTTATACAAACGCTAAAGTTTGTATAGGAAAAGATGGAAAGCTTGCCAAAAATTTAATTTGTCCCGTCATTCCTGAATATCAACCTGATGGCACCTTGCCAGACTTAGAATCACTAAATGAAGCTGTACGATTTTTGAAGTATAAGAATGAGATTGCAGATAAACCGTATTTTTTGGCAGTTGGGTTTCACAAGCCTCATATACCTTTAAAATTTCCCATTCAATACATTGGTAAGCACAATTCAATTACAAAAATAGATTTATTCTGTCATAATATACTCTTATTCTAAATTTGATAAAAATTTGCATGCTTTTAGTAAAAATTAACTATTGAGTAGATATAGTTCCTGTTTTTTTTTATATATAAACACAGTTTATTTTATTATAATTGAATTTCTGAAATATATATTTTTTCATTAAAAACGGCCAAATATTTATATATTTTTAAGTTAAGAATGTCCAATGTCGGATATTAGGATCCCATCACGCTCAGAAGCAAGAGAACAATTTTATTGAGCGACAGTATATAAACATATACAGGTACATTTTTTGGATTTCCAATGTCATTGTTTTGGTTTTTTCCATGCGAAACTATAAGCAAATATATAAAATCAATTGAACACCTCTCTGGATCATTCTCTGTAGGGGTCCGATTACAGCAATAGCTACTTCATCAATTTTAAAGTAATTCGTTGGTTACCGCCGCCTTCTGGGGATTTATAGGAATGTAGGAATATTTTTAAACCGAACAATTCGCATATTCTTTATTTATATTGATAGTGTGAACGCCCTGTATAATAGCTAACCGAATAAAAACTAAAATACCGACTATTGTTTTTGGATGTGTCGACAACGCTGTTTTTATCGCTGCAGCCGTTCAAGTGAATAAAAATACCTATATCCATGAATCAGTTAACCGAGGTTGTTGTTTGATTAAGACTATTGTTGGGTTAATTTTTGGATTAAATATATTTGGCGAGAGTAGCGTTTGCACTTATTTAGTAATTGTATTTGCGTTGTTTGGACAATATAATTGTAGTTTTTGTATTTATGTGTTTTCTTTTGACTAAGGTTTATCCGAGTTCTCATCAGTCGTGGGATTAAAATAGTGGAAGTTCGTTATTTTAGTGAAAAGTTCAGTGTTTTTGTGATTGAAAATGGGAAAGCCAAAGCATCACCGACGTCGACAGCGAAGTCGTAGCTCTTCTATCACTTCTAGCAGCTCTTCTAGCAACCAGAAACGTGCAAAAAAGATGAAGAAACATGGTGAACATCATGGTAAACGTTCTTATACACCGCCTCCTAGGGACAAGAACTTCTTAAAATCAGGTTTGCTAGATAATATAATTGAGTTCAATCCCTTACATAACGACATAAACCGGTGGATTTCTAAGATTGACGAGCATGCAGCTATTTACAGATGGGACGATGTAAACATTTGTCATTTAGCAATAAATAAATTAAGGGGGTCGGCAGAAACGTGGTGTAAGTCATTGCCTTTCGTACCAAAAACGTGGACCGAGTGGAAACCCCTTCTTTCAGTCACTTTTCCTTCCACGCGAGATTTGCATAGTTTAATGACCGAAATGCTCGCCTGTAAACCAAAAACGGGCCAAAATTTGTATGAATATTGTTTCGAAAAACTGTCGTTAATTCGAAAAATGGACTTACAGTTAAGCGGCCTTGACGAGGTTAGTTTAATAGTGGGTGGACTAGAAAATCAGAACATTAAGTTTTCGGTTTAAGCCGCTAATATTACGGATCCTGCTAAATTAGCGGTGTACCTAAAATCGTTTGATTTGCCCTCTATGTCGGATCAATCTCGTCCGTCGAGTAGTAAAATAAATTTTCAGGTAAAATCTGTCAAGCCGGTTAGAGACGCGCTTAAAACGGTAGTGTGTTTTCGGTGTAGACAATCTGGACATAAACAAAACGGGTGTCCGTTAAATACTGTACAAAACACGGTCCAGGGCCAAAGTAGTGTTCAGAGTAACGTTCAAAATAAAAGTAGGTTTCACTGCAATTATTGTCGCCAAAGGGGGCATACTATAGAAGACTGTTTTAAGCGTAAAAGAAAAATGCAAGTACAGTTGTCATCAAGTGGTAATCAAGCGGAAAGTATTGAAAAACGAGTTCTGTTTGTATCTCGAGAAGGTGATAAAAATAAATTTTATAAGACTGTAGAAATAAACGAACTCTTTACAGCTACGTGTTTTGTTGATTTCGGAAGCGAGTACTCGATGATTACGAAATCAATCTTTTGCGCGTCAAAATAAATTAAAAATTACTGAACTTTCAAAGCCAGTAGTGCTTACGGTTTTTGGTGGATCAGAGGTTGACGTTCACGGTAAAATATCGTGCAAAGTACTGATCGATGGTGTTTCTTTGTGTATTGACCTTCTTGTTGTCGCTGAATGTATTCCTGGTGTAGACATTGTAATAGGCCAAAATTTTACTGAAAATCACTCAATACGGTACTCGCGCACCGGTGACAAGTTGTTGTTTAGTCCGTTAGCAGTAAATTCTGTAAACTCTGAGAAACTTAGTTCGAATCAGTGTAGTGTAAAAATTGGTGTAGCAAATCAGGAAGTCCAGAAGAAGGTTTTAGAGATAATTGAGAATTATTCCGACTGTTTCCCTGATGAAGATACTAAATTGCCCAGCATAAAAGGATTTGAAATGATTATACAGCTGAAATCTGATAAACCGGTCGTACAGAGACCCTACAGGCTTGCTGAAGCTGAGAAATCTGAGCTGCGCAAAATAATCGACGAACTTCTACGAAATGAAACCATACGCCCTTCACAGTCGCCATTCGCGAGTCCTCTGTCATAATGGTAATGGTCAGAAACGTTTGGTGGTAGATTACAGGCTTGTTAACAAACAGACGGTTAAACAAAGCTATCCCTTACCTATCATTGAAGATCTAATCGATAGACTAGCCGATAAGACATATTTTACAACCCTAGACTGCATAGATCGGGGTACCATCAGATAAGCCTTTCTGAAGAGTCTATTCCCGTGACTGCATTCGTTACTCCTAAAGGCAAATTTGAATATTTCAAAGTTCCATTTGGATTGACCAATGCACCGTATGTATTTCAACGGGCGATAGACACGATCTTAGGTGATTTAAGATTCACTAAGGTGGTTGTGTATTTAGACGACATATTGATTCCTACGACGACTATTAAAGAAAATTTTGAAACTCTGGAAACAGTTTTAAGCAAGTTTCAGGAAAATGGTTGACACTCTGAGGAGTCGTCCTTAAACGAAAACCGAAGTTCGGTTATATCGCGTGAATTTAGAAATGGGTAGTAACAAATCCGTAAATATACATACCATTTATAGTCCATTGCAAGATAATCTAGAAAGCGCAATGGTCTGGAAACCTCTTGAAACGTTCGCCAACATGCTGATCAGAGCCGGCTCAGGTTGATTGTTATTTGTTCAAATGTTAAAGATAATTTTTAAAATTTGATTTCTACAAAGATCCTTTTGCGGTTTAAATTGAATTGAAAAAAATATAACAACAAAAATATCCTTCCTTTAGTTGGTTATATCGTAAATACTACCTGTTTCCTTAATACGATAGTTAAAATGCACACCCTGAAATTGAATGTTTTAATCCTACAGGTACTTTACACTTTTATTAGGTATTTTCACTTTTTTTATAATATTATTGAGACAATTGTTTTTCCGGATCCGAAAATAGAAATCAACTTGTCTCAGCGTTTTTTGAAAAATTATTAATACAATTGTTTATCAAACCTTTAGTATTATTGAGAGATTTCAAATACTAAATTTCAATTCATCAATTATTTTTTTCCGATACCTCACAGTCATTAACCTTTTTCATTGCACAATATAATCTGACATACATTCTTACGAAATTGTAATATTATCATGTTTGTTTCCCAAACAGAAAACATAAATTTTTAAAGTCCCTTTGGGAGTACCGTCCCTGTTCCGGCTAATACACAACCTTCCTTCGTGCAACAGACAATACAGATTTGCTACTGAATACTGCCCATCTCTAAATTCCAGTGTAACACCGGAACCACCTGGAACTTTAAAGAAGTTGTAACCGAACTTCTATTTTCGTCCAAGAACCTACTCAGCCAAGTCCGACTCAGCACTCAGCTGAGATCTGTTTATAAATACGGGCCTAAGTGGAGACGACCAAGCTGACAATTTTTTAGTAATTTACATCTGAATCCCTGGTTTTTTTATGAAAACGAAATTTCTGATTTGTGATAATAGTTAATTGTGTTTTGATGAGTCCCGGTATCTAATACAATTTTGTTACTTTCATTAGGCGACTTCTACACGTTCTATTCACTTCTGACCCTTTATTATAAATGCTCTATAAGTAGTACTTGCTCCTTAATTCTTAACCCTTTAATCTCAAAGGTAATCTTGGGATTGAGGGTTCATACACAAAAGATTCTATAGTCAACTAGCAGTATCACTTTATTATTTTTTTATCACGAAAATGACGTTTTAATTTATTCCTTCTGTAAAACCCTAGATCTACGTCAATGGTTAACAAACAAATTAACTGCTCGCTTAGTGCTTACGAAGTAAAAGGTACGTGTCATGACATGACTGTCATGTGTTTGTGTCAGTCAGTAAAGTAAAGTCATGTCATTTTCAGTTGTGTTTTTAATCTAAGTAATAAAAGGTTATGTTTTGTTTTGAAACAAATCAAAATTATGGGAAGTATTAAAAATATAGCTTCAATTAGGGAAAAACTCTTATCTAATCCAGTCGAAAATGTAGTAGCTAGAAAGATTTTGCAAGTTGCTTTAAATGGCAGACCTGCAACCCTGAATTATGAAACGGTTAATCCCAACACTTATGATTTAGTACACACTCTTATTCCTTCAAAATACAAAGGTCAGGGATTGGGAACTATATTTGCTTATGTATGTATAAACTGATTAGTAATTAGGTAGTATTCTACTTATTTTATTTTTTTCAGAAAGTATTTGACTATTTAATAGAGAACAAAATCAAATATAAGCTGACTTGTGAATTTCTAATAAAAATTTGTGATAGGTCTGATGAAAAGTATAAAAATAATCGTGTAGCAGATTTAACTGGCACTGAAATTAGCAAATAAAATCAATTTTAATTATCTAATAGTGTAATGTTTTATAAATACTCAAATATCTGTAAATATTAATAAATACATTATATTTCTTTATATTGTATTACAATAATTACTTTTTAAATACCTACTTTTCTCAGTAATTGGCTCATTTTTGCCAGATTTTCATCCATTGGAAAATGTGACAATCCCCAATAATCGCTGGCGTTCACCATCAATGCCTGAAGTAGCCTGGAATCCTTGGAATGATATAAGAAAAAGGGATGATATTAATCAGTTGAATATCTCTTTTCCATATGGACCAATGCCTGATGAAGAAATTAAAAAACTGAAACAAGCATATTATGCAGCTGTGACTTATGTAGATGATTTGATTGGTCAACTCTTAAAATATGTTGACAAGGATACAATTATAGTATTAACAGGTGATCATGGTAAGTGTTATTTATTAGGGTGGCAAGTTCTGTATAGTTCATTTGAAAATGTATGATAGCACAGTTTTTATGGCAAAGGACTGTAAACAGGATTGTTCAAAGCAGAAAAAAAGTAATTATTGATACCTTTTTATCTGAATTTTTACCTGATTTTAGTATGACCACCCTGAAAACCCACAAATATAATGCACCATAAAATGTAAATAAGCAAACCCTAAGAGATTAACTAATAATTATATACCTCAGTGACAGGGAACACGAAATTACTTTAATACAAAAAAAGTACCCACATTTATTTTTATAAAAGTAGTATACTAGATAGTAGGTTAGAACATTTCCTCAAAATTAAATAATAAATATATACACAACCAAATTTATAGGATATACTAAAAAAAAAATTTTGCCAATTGTCCAGTGCAATTTTTGATATGGAGTCACATAATAGTTGACAAACATCTTGAAGTTTATGTTGTATTATTTTTCGTGACATATCCCTTTATTTAAGCCCAGATTAGTTCAATGGGGTTAAGTTCACAGTGATAAGGTGGTAACAGCAACACTTTAACTCCATGTTCTTTTGCTATTTCATCTACACTAAACTTCTTAAATTTTAATGAATGTTGTTTACATAACTACAATAGCTCTTTTTTGAGTAATCCCTCTTCTGCCACTATTTCTTTGGTTATTAGCTAATCGCAGAGTTCTTGCTTTTTCCATTTAGTGTTAGGTAATGGTTCCTTTAATACCAAACAGCAGTCATTTCTTCCTAGAATTTGAAACAAATTCTAACAAGCCTCTATCAACAAATCCTTTATCTCCTCCAATATGAGTGATAATTAAACGGCGACCTTTGCCATTTGGAAATTTTAAGCCAGTAGACAAACCTTCTATGAATGCCTGACAGGCATTTGTAACCTGTTTATCTTGCCAAACTTTTTTTACAAAATGTCCTTTATTTATCCATGTTTCATCCAAATAAAAAATATTTTTGTCTTCTCTTCTTAATTTTCCTTAAATATTGCCACCTCCAACAAATAATTTCATCTTTCTCTATGAGTGCATATTTTCTATTGTTCTTCTCCCAAACGAAGTCTAATTCATGTAAAATTTTCCACAATTTGTCTCTTTTAATGTTTGGCAAATTTTCTTCTCCATTAATGTCTACTAAAAGTTTATCTCAAGTAGGTATCTTTTTTTGTAAATAAAATGAATGCACTTTTCTTCGAATTAGTTGATTCTTACTACTGTCTATTTGAATGGGTTTTCTCCCAGTTGACGTTTTAGGTGCTACTGTAATACTTCCATCCTTTCGTTGCTTCAAAAGTCTATAAATGGTTGCTTCTCCAACTCCGGTCATATTTGAACACTTAGAAACTATATTTCGAACAGTACTATTGAAATGTCCATGTACAAGAGCGTCATGTACATTTAACACTAAAGTTTTCATATGCACAGTTAAATTGCACTTTAATTTCACAGGGGTATTATTAGACGTTCACTTGATCACAATTCTGCGTGTTATAATCACAGGACTATACAAACAGAAATGTAAATTTTAACTAAAATAATTTACAATATGCATTTCTGTCGATTAGAAATTTTAATCCTTCCTAGGAAAGTTGAGGGCTACTCAAATTGATCTTGAATTGCAAATATTTTCTACCTGTAGAGATTACATACTTACCTTATTTTTGTTGATTAAAATGACTAGAAAATTTAAGACAAGAATTAAAATAAATTATTTTTAAAAATTTTAGGAAGAAAACCAAAAATTTTATTTTGGGTATTGTGACATAGCTTTCCATCTTGACGCTATTTTTATTCGAAATACTAGTCGCCAAGCAATGAAAAATGTGTACGCGTTTTTTTTAATATTTTCATTGGGTTCGACATAAAATATTTTGTCCACGACTACTTAATAATAAATCAATATTCTACCTCCCAACTAAGAACATATAGTACCCATATATCACGGAGTGAATTATGATAATTCACGCTTTTGTAATTCTGGCACATTCCGGTAGATAACTAAAGATAGGCGATACTTTTCATAATGATATTTTCTAGATCGAAAAATTGAAAAGTGGAAAAAACAACAGTTTAATAAAAACTTTTCATTCTACACTTAACTTTTATTTAATAAAGAAACCATAATGGTCGTGGACAAAGTATAGTATTAGAGTCGCAATTTATGGCCATTATTCACTCGGGTGACTTGCGCCCCTCGCCTACGGCTCGGGACGCAAACGTCACCCTGCGTGAATAATGGCTACCATAAATTGCTCGTTTAATAATATACTATAAATTGTTCAAATTTCGCCCGGTAGAACTGTTTAAAACTTTATTTACACTAAACCACACTACAAGTAAAAGCAATCGTATTAAGTAAATTGAAATACGCACTGCAAACCCCGAACAAAATACAAAAATCGGTTATTTTAGTTTTATCGGATATTTTCAATTTTTTGGAGATATTATATTCGATTTTGATTAATTGATTACAATATTACTAACTTGCTGTACTCTAGTCACAGCTTATACAATACAGCTAAAACACTCTCTTGGCGGCAACGGTTTGCGTCGATTTCGTCGCGCATCGCTTAAGCTCCGCCTTCGAAGGGAAAAGACGGTTTTGGCGTTCAGAAGCGTACTTAGGCAAGGTGTTGAGTCGTGCGTATAATTTCGTTGATTGTATAATTTCGTGGAGCCTATAATTTCGTTGATTTTGTTTGAGTTAAAGGTACTGTTATTATTTTGGTGACTCTTTAGCTGTGAGTAGAATGAGTTTGTGCAGTCAAAAGCTGTTTTAATAAGGGTTATACCTGCAAGAAAACATTCTTTAGTTTTCCCAAGGACCCAAACCGATAAGTACTACATTATAAGAAATTTTCATTGTTAAAAATATAATTTATACAGGGTGTCTCATTAGTGCGTTATTGTTCATTATTTTGTTGTAGACACGCAAGAAAGTTTTAAATAAAAGTTATATGGATTTGAAAAATACCTACATATTTTAAAAATATCTTTGGATATACAGGGTGTCACGTTTTTGCCTGGAAAATTAAAATGTATGTTTTTTAAATGGAACACCTTGTATTTTATTTTATGATGAAATTATTAACACCCTAAATTATTGTAAAGACGAATTGCTACAGAAAAATTTTATCAGGTATGTGTGTGGTTACCTTTTAATAAAAGCCTTGCGGATCCACTCCTGCGATACCTGTCTTAAATATAACAAAGATCACGTTGAATTAGACGATTTTTCTTTTTATTGCTTTTAAAAGGCATATGATAACGCCAATTCAGATACATTTGGAAATCTGCAACTGTCAAATGATGAATTTGTAGAACTAATATTCAATATTGAAAAGATATTTTAAAATAATTTTGAAGAATTGGCTACAAAAAATAACATTTGTACCACACTTTTAGAATTAATTAACCCAATACCCTTTAGTCATCCATGCTAACGTTTTCCAAAAGAATAACTTATTTTATTGTATGTTTAATCTCAATAACTAAAAAATATACTGACAATTAGTTTGACAGAATTGTCATTTATTTCAAATTTTAAAAATAATAGCAGTCGGTTGATCAAAATATGAACGGTGATTGGCGAATTTATTTTTTTTTGCAGTGTTCTCACTACCTAGAATGGATATGAAATATATTCGTTCAATTGAAGGCAATAGCATACTTTTTCGTTTTGTAATCTGTGCATGGATATTAGCCAATCTACGCACATACTACAAAACGAAAAATTATGTTATTGCGTTCAACTACGAATATATTTCATATCCATTTTAGGTAGTGAGAACACTTTAACAAAATTAAATCTACAAATCACAGTTCATATTTTGGTCACCCAACTCCTATTATTTAAAAATTTTTAAATAAGTGATAATTCTGTTAAACTAATTGTCAATATATATTTTAGTTATTGATATTAAATATACATTAAAATTTTTGTGTAGACTCGATAAATAATAGCATTTTTGTTTTTATTATGTCCACATTTAAAAAAAAATAAATTTTAATCAAACTACATGATACTAATTTAATTACGAGTATTAAAACTAAAGTCCTGAAAGTTTCGGTGAAGATGAGGACAGAACATCTGCCTTCCATGCGAAAAGCCTGGGATCGAATCTAGGCCGAGGACTAATTAATTTTTCATGTTTATTTTATTTTATAAATTAGTCAACTTCGTAAATTATTTTAAAATTAGTTATTTTGTCTAAATAACCTAAAATAATTTTTTAAATTTGTAGATTTTCGTTAGTGGGTCGTAGAAAAAATATACTGACCATATCGAGTGGATTGTTCATATCACAATTAGACGATTGAGTACTCCGCCTACGACGTCGTGCTCAAACTTCGTCTTTGTGTGATATGGCTATCATATCCACCCTTGTTGAACAAACTACAATTTATTTGTTTTCTTGGTTTAAGTTTTACATCAGAAATAAGAACTAAATTAATTTACTTTTCAAGTTTTCTTGTAAAAATCGATATTACTTTCTCCAAGTACAAATTTAGTACCTACCTAAAATAAGTACTAATTATGTAATATCGTGTAATATTGTAATTCAAATTTCACATTACTATAAAGTTTCAAAATTCCCTACTTCGGTATGGTCAGATAAAAATTGTATATATTATATTAATAAAAACTGTTAAAGTATTACTTCTACAAATCTGTATTTCAATTAATAAGAATACATCTAAATATAACCAATATTGTTAAAATAAAAGCACAAATTCTTTATAATTCCAAAATACCATAGAGTTCCCAGACCTCAGTCGAAGCATTCTTTTATCTAGGTATAAACCCTTTGCGCGAAGAGTAACACTTGCCAGATACACGGGGTACCACTTGATTTGCATCCACGAGCGTGACACATTTCTTTAACAATTGAAGCCCTTGGTGTAAAAAGGATCCAAGTCACAATTTGTCGTGAAGTGACTGTTTTAGCTCAAAACATTTGTTAACGAGGATTTTACTAGCCACATACAAATTATTTTACCTCTAATCCGAAAGATGTGCTATTTTTCGTAATATTTATATTTAAATAATTTTTTTAATTATATTTGACAGATTTAAAACAAATTAAAAATTTAATTTCCCAAAACTTACTTAACATGGCATGTAACCAACCTTATTACGTCAAGGTTTTCAATTTTTTCAATAATAAAAAAATTGCTTAATCCGGGCCCGACTTTTCCCTTTAATCTAACAGAGATAGCACCATTCCGTCTTGCTTGGTTCTCGACCGCCAGATCAAAGACGCCGACACGGAGTTGTGGAGCTGTATTGTATAAGCTGTGCTCTAGTGATAAATAAATAATCAATTCATGAAAGTAATCGATTATTGGAAAAAACGATTAATCGAAAATAATCGATAAAATCGAAATGAATCGAACAGAAAATAATCGAAAAGAATCGAAAAAAAAAACGAAAAAATCGAAAAGAATAGAAAATAATCGAAATGAATCGAAAATAATCAAAGAGAATCGAAAAAAATCGAAAAGAATTGAAAAGAATCGAATCGAAATTAATCAAAAAGAATCGAAAATAATCGATAAATTATAAAGAATCGATTGTTTTTAAGTAATCTACTAGTCGAAAATAACTGATTATTTATTTTGATGATCGCCCGGCCCTAACGTTTTTAGCAATCCATTTTGGCCACAAAATTATTTAAATAGGAAGTTTTATTTGAGTAACTGGATTTTTTTTATTAATTTACCAAATGTGGCAACGTTGAATTAAAGACTCCCAGTCAGGGTGACCTTGATCAAGCACAATAATTGATCGTTGGACCAAACGAAGGAACATTTTTGGTTCTAGTCATCAAGTGTTTCCACACAACCTTCGATATAAGTGGTGCTTTTTTGAGTGACTTTATTCCATGTTAACCTATGTATTTGGCCTCTAGTGTAAATGGAATATTTACTCCTTTCCGTACTGGTGACTTTAGTCCTGTCAGTACTTTTCGTTTTGTGAACAAGTATTGTGACATCTCCTGTTGTCAGCAAATGAGTTGTATGCAAAGCATATAATAAGTATTTATTTTATGGGACGCCCGCCCAGGCACAATGTCTTGAAACATTTCTAAGCCTGCTAAAGCCACACGAGCTTGTCCGCGTATACGGCTCAACTTTGACAGGATTGGACGCACACCCATACAGCACAAACACATTTCTGAAATATTTCAACAATGTTACATTGAAACATTTGCAATGTTGTATAAATATTATGAAACATTTCTGAAATATGCCTGAAACGTAAAAATGTCCTCTAAATATAATATTTCACAGTAATATTTCTGAAATGAAAATTAGAAATCTTTTAGAAATATTAAATAGTAATATTTCAGAAATGTATTCTAGTTTTTTTTTCTAATATATTATTAGACTAAAAAAAGATATTTAAAAATATACATGTTTATTTAAAATACACAAAACTCAAACATTGATTCTTAAATAAACAAATAAATATGTTTTAAAGTGAATTGCTTTATTTTCACCAATTCCTATAAATGCACTAATTTGAAACAACTAGGTTTTTTTTTAATAAATGCTTCAAGTAAAGAAACATTTACGATTATTATAATCTAATCATTAAGATCAATTAGCAATTTTATTTTTACCTAACTTATCTAGGGATGAAAAACTTCATAAACTAAGATTCTACTCACTATATAGTGTAGTTAAGAGTCTAATTATTTAGTTACACTATTGTTAACGTATTGTCATGAAATTCCTAAGCTGACCCTGTCTAAAGCAGCTTGGCATCCGACTCGTGCTCGAAACGACGGAATCTCCTAGGAATGCCGCTGACGCTCTAGAAACGGTTAGAACGGGCGGAGAGTGCCGTTGAGTCAGAGATGGAATTTTCGGGAGCGTCTAGAGACTTCTCGTAGCAGAGTTGGACTTGGTATAAATAGCCCGGCTCATTGGCGCACAGTTTAGTTTAGTATAGAGTATTGGACTGAACACATAAATTGTAATAAATAAATTAGAATTGTTAGTGTCTAAGTATTATATAAATTAAATAGTACGTCATAAATAAATTGTAAATAGTGTGTTTTAAATAAATATACTATAAATAAGTTAGACTATCGGTACAGTATAACACTGAATCACACTATACTCTGTTTTAATCTAACATCACTGAACTAACTTAAAAGGCCTGGTTCTCTGGACTCTTCTTATTAGATTGGCATTGTTGAGGAGCTGGATAATCTCAAGGTTTCCATGTTGGAGCAGTCGTTGTTGGTGACTACTGGCAAATTTTTGTATTGTAGTTTTATTAATATTATTTTAAATTAACTATAATAAAACAAACAATATAATCATGCCTAAACAAAACATGAAGCTCCGCTTTTCAATCAGCTGTAGAACTAATAAATAAAACTGGTAGAGGGACAGCAAATGTAGGTTATATTTAAATAAAAATAAGATTAAAACTGCCTGTAATTTTGATAAACGAAATAGCGTCATTCGTCTCAGAGAAGAGATAAAGTAAATAAACCAAACCTAAACAAGCATTATTTCTGTAGTACTCACTTCAATTTCTAAAGACATATTCTGCTTCCCAGACAACAACAGCACAACGCATAAATAAAAAAAAAGAAAATGGCAAAACCGACACCTCAAATCTATAATTATCTAGAATATAGGGTTGTCTCAGGCTGGACATAGGATGAAATAAAATAACTACATATCCCATCTTCTTCTTACAAATCAGAAATTCTTCATTAAGTGTTGGCCTTTTACAACATATCCCCGTTTAGTAACCTTTTGTGTAACATATTTCCATGTTTCAGAAACATTTTCAGTTAAATATTCAACTAAAATATTTCAGAAACTTGTGCTTGACATGTTATATGTTTGAAACGTTTGAAATATTTCTGAAACACTTCTGAAATAATGTGTGCTATTGCTATATGGAAAGTACCAAAGCCAGCACTCCGATTTATTATTATTGTTCTCAAATTAACATTCAATGTTGGGTTTGAATTAACAGTGCTGTTTTTAAAGTGACACTGGGAACAGAGTGTATCAAAGAATACATAGAATTTGCACCAATGCATTATTTCAGAATGGACCTCAGTAGTATTATGTAATGTAGCTAAAAAAATTATCTAAGTATCTGAATTTTTGGTTTTTAGGTTGGTCCATAGGTGAACATGGCGAATTTGCTAAATATAGCAATTTTGATATAGCAACTAAAGTGCCTTTGTTGATTCATGTACCAGGTTTTTCTGAAAATGAAGTCATATTCAGCAATCCTGTAGAATTAGTCGATTTGTTTCCTACACTTGTAGATTTAACTCAGGTATCAGAACCTCTAAAAAGGTGTGCTTTCAACAAATCTGAAATTTTATGTACAGAAGGACGAAGTTTGGTTCCATCTATCTTTAAAAAGAGTTTAAATAAGGTAAGTACCCATTTGTATTTACAAATATCACATGATTATTGCCACGTTCTACTATAGATTAAACACTACAGACAGTTTTTGCTCCTAGTCCTAGTTGGTCCTTTGAAATTGCAGAATACAGATTACAATTTTTTTACACAAATATTCTGGCGATTTAAGCATGGCTATTCAGCTTTTATTTTTAACTCTAGCAGGTGGACTGCCATATACGTAATTTACAAAAACATAGTGTGGTGCCAAGTAAATGAGCAGTGCAGTGACGTGGCGTGTGCCAAAGGGTGGAGAAATTACAGGGATGTCAACTAGAACCTTAAGTGTGAATGAAAGAAAATCTTTCAATCTACACTCATTTATAAACTTAGAACCTGGGACCTTCACTGGGTCTTAGGCTCGCATTGAGTCTATTTTATTCGCACTAGATTTATTATAAACCCGCACTGGTTTTTAAATAAAACTCCTACTGGGGTATGCCACTATCTGGAATCACATGTAATGTGATCAGAAAGAAAAAGTGTGTCCAGTTTACCATCGTTCGTCTCGAATTTGTGTTGTAACCTACCTGTATCCTTCTGTTTATCAATAAGGTCCGTATTTATAAACTTTCGTTCAAGGACGACTCACCCAAGTCCGACTTAGCTGAGTTCTGTTTATAAATAACGAACCTAAATAATATCTCAGATTCTTCTGCCAAAGAACTAAAACTGGATGAACTGAATTTTCTATATCTGAAAATTCTGCTATTTACGTTGGTGATTTTCTTCAGCAGAGTCGCTTCCGCTGTTTAAGATTTCTTTCTTTTTGTTTGTTTCTTACCTCATCCTTACTTAAACGATACAATTTTGAGTCGCTGTCCGACGTTTCTTACTATAAATAATAATATTTTGGCATATATTATTAAAATTTAAAATCTTTTGATTTTACGTGTGTACACAACTTCGCACCAAGATGTAAAGTGACAATATAGAGGTCCAAAATTTTAATTTCCCTAGATAATTTCTTCAAAATTCCCTAGATTTTTCCCAGATCTGTTAGGAAATGAGGAAAACATGAAGACAAAAGTTATTCGAAAATAAAACATATCTCTATTTATTAATATGTTTTCGCAAAATAAAAATTAGGCTACTTATATATGGTTTATTTTTTCTTTTTAACAAATACAATATAAAATACATAGAAAATAAACGATACTATTAATTTTTGGTATTAATTGTCGTAAATTTGGTTGTTTAACTGAGCCACTGTATCAATTTTAAAATCGAAACAGTTGCTGAGTTTTATAAAATTTTTATTATTTTATAAAGTGACCATATTTAAATAAAGTAAAAAGCGGGACAAATCTCGAAAACGTGGAAATCTTTCGACGAATTCTATTTGCAGTAGTGACGGTTTGGTTCATTGAAGAGCAAAAAAAGGATGTAGAATACTATTCCCCTTATGTGATTCCCCCTAAAATACTACCAAACCGGGGTCTGGGGACCTATTTTCAAACTCGAGAGAAAGGATTTCTTTCAAGATTTTCTGAAGAAACATTATTTTTAAAGCCAGTGAGAATTTGTCTCGAAATAAACCGTTTTACGTTGACATTTCTCATGAAAATCTCTCGAATTTGAAAATAAGCTCAACTGGGTATTTTCTTACAAAATTTTTCTTTGTTTTTATTTTGGGAGTAACATTTATAGTAAATTCGTTTTTGCCAAGGGTAAAACGTTTCCTAATAATATCTTAAGTGATTGTTTAATAAAGTTTTTTTACAAATATAACAAAATCAAAGAAGCTTAAAAATTTCCTAATTATAGAAAATATCCCTTTTTTCCATACCGATTGCAGATTTTCCCCAGCTTTAGGGAAATTTACCTACCAGTGGCAACACTGAGCCACGCCTGCAGAATGCGGTAACTACATACTACATAGGTAATTTACATATAGAGTTAGGTTAGGCCAACTATATGGACTATGGTGCATCAACTAGCTCATAAATTAGTACTACGTTTACTTCTCATCTGAAGAAGGGAGCGCAGTGTATTATTATGTGACACATTGTAAAATACCGTGATTTTAAATTTTTGTTCCGTATTTTCATGTTCATAGTCTGCTTGAATTTCATCGTGAAAATGTCTGTTCTTTTTGGTTTTTCTTTAAAATTTTGGGAATTGTTAAAACTAAAGCTTCTCTGCTGTGAAAAGGAAAATGTTTCATCATTTATTAAGGAAACTAAATCCCTTTGGTTGAAATTTATTAAATTTGCCGCCCTGTTCACATTTATGTCAGCTTTCTGCAAATGATTTGATAATACGAATATTTCATTTAGTACTTCTTTCCAAAAACACATAAGAAATTTAAATTCTACCGTTTGTACAGTATTTAATATACCAGTTTTTTTTCAGTGGTATTGGTAATTTCTCCAGAAATATTTTTTTCGCAGATTTCTCTAACTACTACAATGTTCTTTAAACACGCATCAACGGCCCTTTTATGGCTAGCCCATCTGGTTACCGATAACTTCTTTAAGATTAGCTTGAACAACTTCGATTTGAATTGCTTGGAATAGCTTCAAGCGAGGAAAACGTTCTGATGTTTTCTCTAAAGTACCACACACAAGAGTTAATACTACCAACAAGTAACAAATTAAGATTGTGAGCATCGGACAAAGCGGGACAAAACCGGGACTAGTAGTTTAAAATCGGGACTGTCCCGCCGAAATCGGGACACTGATAGTCACTTTAGTCACCGGATGGCAAAAGTTGCGCTTATCAGTTATAGGTTGACTTACAAAATTAGTTTAGTAATAACCTCTTTTTGCTTTTTTATTGTGAATAGCGAATATAATCGGGGAACAAGAGGGCGTCATAGGTTCTCCAAACTCAAAGGGCCATTCATTATTCAGTCCCTAACACAAGCAAAGCAGGACCGACGGATCCTTAAACCTTTCTTGGAATCTCACTCGTTTCTGTTTTTGAACGTAATAACAATGTTATAAAATTTACCAATTCATTGAGTTTATTCATCAACTCTGCATACATACCTGATGAAGTTTCAGAATAACATTTTCGAACGTCAATGTGGATAAGAGAAAAATACGCCCAAGTTAAATATTCGAAAATAATGAATTACGAAAATATATTCATCCTTCCTTTTGTTCTTAGAACATTCCACCATCTGTTGCATTTACACAATACCCAAGACCAGGATTGAGGCCCACCCTGCAGCCTAACAGTGATCAACCCAAATTTCAAGAAATAACTATAATGGGTTACTCACTGAGAACTAATAGATATAAGTATACAGAATGGGTAAAATTTTCCATCAAAACATTCAAGCCAAATTGGGATGTTGTTTATGGAAGAGAATTATATGACCATGTAATTGATCCTGATGAAAATAATAATATAGTTGACAGGGACGTACTAAAAAATATCACTAAAGCGTTAAGAAAAAAATTGATATTAGGTTGGAGATATTCTTAACTTTTTTAAATTGTTTTAACATTTCATTATTATTTTGTTAATAAATATATAAGTAAATACGTTTTATTTTTTTGTCAATTTCCTTCAACATTTTTTTTTTGTCAATTTCCTCCGACATTTTTTTTGTAGGTTGAAAAAAAAATTATGCTGTTACACTGTGAAATTCTCATTTTTATGCGGATTTTCTTTAAGAGATAAACAAGAGTTCTTAATAGTCTCAGAGTTCTCTATGCCTAGTTTAATATGTATTTAAAGCATTTTGATCTGAAAATCGAGTCACCAAAGAGGCAAGTACCTCAGTATGCAGTGGCGGCTGGTACATAAGTGCTGCAGGACTGCCAAAAAATGCAAGTATTTCATTTACATTTCATAGAAATTATTACAGACATTCTAAAATATACGTAATATAAATTTTATGGATTATCTCATTAATTTTAATTGTGAAATATTATCCATAGCTAAGAATAAGTCCAGTCATATTCATCTCTTAGTTGGGTCGCTTCTGGACGGTCTGTGCACCGCTTGGGCCGCCCGCGCTCATCATCTCACCTCACCGCGGCTCCCTAAAAAGTAACGCCACGACACTAGTGTTTGAGCTGCATTTTTACCAGATCGGTGGGCTTTGCTTATAATCTGTCGCATATGTGATGTGATTCGATTTCGGTTTTGTAGATTATTAGCTTGTGTTAATTCGGCAGCGCTCGTTTCCATTGTACATGAAATACATAGGGATGTAGTTTATAAGTTAATACACGAAAATAGATTCTTTAATACGCGTATAAGTTTGCCGATACAGAGGACCACAGAATAAAATTAATGTATAAAAAGTAGGTGAATAAAAGCGGTAAAATAATAATTGGGGAGGGGGAGGCAGACTATTGCAGAACACCCAATGTCTTTAATCACGAGCCACTGCCTCAGTGAAGTCTCAGAAGACGGTGACCTGTCGCATCAGACTAATATAAAATGCGTATAGTATTACAGCATCTTAGCCAAGGAATTCACTAAAGGATTTGGATAGGTATGCAGATTCTGAAAGAATATATCTACAGTAGGTATAGATCGAAACATAAAGACGAAAACAGAACATAATAGCGATATATGACCAAATAAATAAATAAATAATAAAACAACAAGCTCGATGTTCCGCTTTTGATACTTCTACTTCAACATTAGCGGAATAATTGTATAATGTTAGGTATGATGCTTTCTCTTTTCCTCTCATAGAACCTAAAGTAGGGAACCGATTAGACAATCGCGGTCCCTTCGCATCGCGGGCTGTGCTAGTCTCGATCGTAGCGTGGTCTCCCCGTCTCCCGAGATTCTTTGGAAAAGATAGGCGAACGCGATGCGAGCGAGTGCAGCTCGAGAACACCAAGTGGAAATGCACGTGTTATAAAAAAACATGGGAATTACCTAATTCGTTCCCTCCTTAATAGTGTATAATATGTTACAGAGTGATGGCTAGAAATTCAGTAAACTACTTCAGTTAATGCTAGCATTTTCTTAATTCATTAGGAAATGTTATGCATGAACGAAACTTTTATAATTTTACTAGTGAATCTTGGAAAAAGCTAACAACATCTACTGATGAAAGTAGCAAGTAAAAGTAATTTCATATGTTCATGGTGTTTTCTTGGATATGTTATTGAATTTATATTATTTCCTATATCTTTCTTCTTGGGCATTGGCTAAAGCTTCTTAAGGAATGCTTGATGTTGTTAATACTAATTTGATGTTCAAATAGAGGTTTTTATTTCTAAATGATATGCTTTTTTTCATTAACTCAATAAAACCTGTTTCTTTTGTCCAGTGCGATGTTTGGTTATGTTGGGAATGGGGTGTTAATACACTGCGAACTAAAAGATCTATTGTGCCCCCTTCTATCACTAATGCAAGGGAATGTCTCAATGCCTATAACGACCCTTCCAATTCTATCTTCTCAAGGAAGTGTAGGATTTGGAGTGGCTTCAAGTTAGGTAAATCTCCATCTTCTATTTGATATCCTCCTAGGAATAGTGCCCTTGGATTCTGAAGTGCTACACATTCAGTTAGAATGTGAATAGAGGTTTCGTCCTCCTCCTCACAGAATCTGCACTCACTATCCTCTAGTACTCTCAGTTTACTAAGGTGTTTTAGTCCGCAATGCTCGGTAAAGATCCCTGTTACAATACGTAGACTTTTCTTGCTCAGGCAGATGCAGGCTTCAGATCTTTTCTAGTTATATTCACCTAGAAATTTATTAGCTTGTTTCAGCACCAAGAGATTGTTCTAATTATCGGTTCTTCTACTGCCTAATTCTTTTTTAATCTTCCCCAATATTATGTTACTGCTGATACCGCAGAACGGCTCAGATCCTACAAAGGGTGTTTGAGTCCCTTTCCTTGCAAGACTATCTGCAATTTCGTTACCCTGTACCCCGTTATGTTCCGGGACCCAAGTGAGAGTAACTCTATTTTTCTCGCCTAGCTCATTCAATTGTTCTAGGCATCTACAGACCATTTTGAGCTGATTACATAATAGCTCAGCGCTTTGATAGCTGCTTGGCTATCGGACATGATGATAATCTCTTGTCTATGACCGTTTCTCTCGATGTTAAACTGGATACATTTCTCGATGGCGTGAATTTCCGCCTGGAAGATGCTTGGATATTTTCCCAAGCTTTCGGAATGCTTGGTTCTCGGCCCATACACTTCCTTCTATGGTTTTGGAACCGTCCATATACCACTGAATAGCATGTCTTTCGGTTGCAAGCACGATGGATTCTTGGCTCCATTCTTTCTTGCAGCCCAGCTCTGTGGTTTTGAAGTTTTTCACAAAACTGTACTTCTTTAGCATTTTATCCTGGGGCATGTCCCCGGTATCTTTAATCCTGAAGCAAGTAGACTATCGTCTGATTACTCCGTTCCTGATCATTCTATATCTTGTCCTTTTTGCCACATTTTCTATTATCAAATGTAGAGGGGTGAGGTTTAAGATCACCTCCATTGCGGCCGTAGAACAGGTTCTCATTGCACCGGTGATGCAAACACAGGCTAGTCTTTGTACTTTTGAGATATTAGCTCTCGTAGTAGTTAAACTAGTTCTGTTACTCCAGGCTATAGCCCCCGTAAGTGATGATTGGTCTCACTATTGCAGTATACATCCATCGCAGTGTGTTTGGGTTACATCCCCATCGTTTATTCGCAATGTTTCTGTATACCATTAGGGCTTTTGTGGAAAATAGTGAATGAAACTTGTTCATACATATTGCTTAGTGTTATTATTAGTACATAATTCTATAGTCAATTAAAAAATCATTATTTTTAAGTAAACCGACTTTAGGTTAAGGCTGTTCTACCGCTTTCCGTTCGGTATTTATATAAAATTCTGTTACGGTCAGGAAATTATCCTTGTTCAAATAAATTAAATTGTGGTAAAATTGTATATTGGTCAAACGGGCCGTACTTTCAAAAAAAAACAGCTATTTAAAACATTACAATAGTTATACTAAAAACAAAAATAATTCTACAAAACATATTTTTATCTGAAAATCAATTGTTTATGCAAAAATTGTTTCACATTTTGAGAATAAAGGCATTAAATTAAATCATTTAGAAACACTTGAAATAAATAGATTTAAAAATTCAAATATCCTCTTAAGTGATCAATTAGATATTAATAACTGAGCTTAATTAAATCTTTTTACCTGTTCTTAGTTTTCTGTGAGATAATCCCGGTAATGGTAACTTATTGGAATTTTATTTACAGAAAACAAATCTTTTGTTGAATCGTCTGTCCAATTCTTTTAAGAATTATGTCCGCTGTGCATATATGTTTCATCTAAATAAACGATTGGTCTATTTTGACTTCTAAAATATTTTATCTGTCTCAAATATTTTACTCTTAAAGTTCTTATTTTCATTTTTTCCACCAAAACTTTACGATTATTTTGTGTTTTTCTCCATTTAAATTGTATATCAAAATATTAATTAAAAATAAAATGCATAGATATGTGTGTAAAAAACAAAAAAAAAAAAATATGGAAAACTACGCAAGTTTAATTGCAAATAAACTACAGAGTATGTTTATTTGTTGCTTGTGCAGTTTGAAGTTTGATATCATCTAAAGTAACTCCTTCCTTTTTTGTTGCGTCAAAATATTTAAAAACATTGTATATTACTTCACGACTTTGTCCGTTAATAACAGATCTGCGCTTTTTTTCACCCACAGTAGAAGACATTATCAAAAATAAAACCAGTCACTTTAACCAAAACACAGAAACAAGAAACAAACAATGATCTAGTCGTTACGCTACTGACCGACCGTAAGCAAGGACAAGGTTCAAATTGTGAATGGGCGTGGCAATTTTTAAGTAAACGAACCTGAGCATTTGCGCTGGTTCTTTAGATTTGGCGTTTACTGTAGGATAGTTGAACAAGAACAAACTTACATGCGGAAGAGTTAACAGGACCTTCGACAAGTTGGAATTGCTGATGATATAGCTCAAATTGGAAAACACCGACAAAAAGGGAAGCCTTCACAGATACGTATAATCTCTCATCAGTGGCAACATTCGGCTGCAGCACTGCTTCATTCGAATCTAACCTTTTCGGCGTTAACTGTAATATACTAGCCCCAAAGAATGTCAGTGGCTCACAAGAGAATGATATAGGTCTTATGTTTATTAAATTTAGAAGGAAGATGATTGAGAATATAGATATCGATGAAAAACTACTAAAATTCTACATGGCAAATCGAAGGTTTTTACTATACTAAAAATATTTTTTCATTAGTTTAATCGATTTGTAAATTTTTATAAACCGCTGCTTAACAAAAAGATTGACAGAAAATTTATGACATTGCTATAAAAAATATGAATCTATTCCTGGAAAAAATTAAATATATATTTGATACACACACACACTAACGCACGCACCCACACACACACACTAACGCACGCACCCACACACACACACTAACGCACGCACCCACACACACTAACGCACGCACCCACACACACACACTAACGCACGCACCCACACACACACACACACTAACGCACGCATCCACACACACACACACACACACACACACACACACACACACACACACACACGCACGCACGCACGCACTTAAAAAAAAAATTTCTCAAACATTTGCACGGTAAGGTATAGTTAAAAGTTCACTATTAGATAAAAATTAATTTTAGTCATAATCTAATATTTTTTATTTAACATTGGTGGCGAAAGGACCTCCTTCTAAAGAATGAATGACAATAAGGAAGATGTTGGTAACAAATACAAAACATAAGTTGATCTTTGTCCGTGCTAAAAATTTGAAATTAATATTGTTGAAAAACATCGTAAATGTCGATGATCGTACAATTATTTTTTACAACTTATTGTGTCTTAATTAAAAATGTTTGTTTTATCCTTAGTCCATTGTTTTGGATAAAATATCGAATGTGAGTATATTGAAAATAAAAAAAACGTGTTATATTTACTATAAAACTTTAAACAACAGTTTGTTATTGCTTTAACTCTACCATTTAATTAAATGTTTAAAAAAAAATATTTCCTTATTTTTTATTGTTAACAGGTCGGATATCTACATAAGTTACTTTTTATTTTATTTCAAATATGCATTAGGCCTAATTACATGAAATTTATAAAACTAAATAACACAGATCTTATAATATACGTTGCAATTGATTAAACTCTGTGACTCCGCCACATTTGTATAAAATTATATTTTCAATAGAAGATAAAGAAAACACTCGAAAAATATATTTTCAGAACACAATCCCAACGTAATATTTAATAAACTAATTCATATTTTGTGGGAAGATTGTGTTTGCATTTGGGTAACCATCTTCAAAACTCGTGGCTGAGTATTTGCTACAGCCAACCGAAGATCATATAAACCTCATGTCATCCTCAACAATTAGTATATTTCTTTGTTATAACATGAAAAAGTGTTGAAACTCCATTCCCAATCTTCTTCTGTAAGCTCGGGAAAGTACCGCTGTAATTTCTTTTTGGGATTCAAGGTACCCAGTAATATCTTCCATAACATTATCATCTAGTTCTTCTTCAGATTCCTCTACCCCACCACAGACTCTTTCAAACATGGTAATATTTCCAAGATTTATCAAGAATAACATTTTCCAAGAAATTAACAATAAAAAAAGTTTTCCATAAAATGCATATTTTTCGACGCCTTGAAAGCGTCTGACAGACGAAAGCCTGCACGAAAAGTGTTAGGATATTGTTAATGGGAGATTATAATGTCATCTAGTTGAATATATTAAATAATCAGCTCTCATAATATAACGTATTTACCAGACATTTTTTGATACCTTGAGGACCTCCAAACCCCTCCGTAGTCAAGATTCATATTACTCAAATGTTATTATCTACTATCATATGTACACACATAAAAAATATTAACCTTTATACTATTAGTAGGTCTGGCGGTCGCTGGCTCTTTAGCTATTAGGGTATGATAAGTGGTAGATATATATTATTATAAAATTAAATTATAAATATAGCATGTCGTTCATGTTGCTCGTTTGGAATGAAGGGATTTTAAAATGAGGATATATTTATTTTACAAGGTGCTGCTGTTGCAGCTGCTGGAACAAAAACAATGTATTTTTGCGAGAGGCTTCCAGTCTGTGCAGATTCAAACCCGATGCTGCTGGTTTCGGTTCTCTCTCTCTATATAAAACAACTCCGTCAACATTTTTTCGGAGCTCCAGGATCGGCTGGACTCATAAATAAACCAACCTATTCCAATCACATCTACAGTCATTGTCACATTATTGTACTGTATCGTAATTTAGGTTCTCGTGGTTTCCCTAAATCATATTTCTCCCCTTATATTATGGACCCTGTCCATGTATAAAATTAGAAATAGCAAAATTGGCGGCGATATTATTTTGGGAACAGAACCTGTCACACATGTCCCACGCGCCAACACTTAAAAATAGCTAGGAATAGTTACTATTGTAATAAGGGCAGATTACCCTGAAAAAGGAGGAGGAGACCTCCTATAGCAGGGCATTAGGAAAATCAAATTTACTAGAAACATGTAAAATAAAACTTTAAACGAAATAAAAAACTAAAAAAGAAAACATTTTTTCACAGTTTGCCTCCGCGTTTCGTTTCAATATTTGGGTCCTGGAAAGAATTGGAAAGTGGGGAAGCCCGTCGATAGAGACGATTAGATAGCCTAAAAACACGACTACGCTTACACCAACCGTATTGGCGAATTTTGTAATTTTTTCCACAATCGGTAATTGGCATTTGTTGATTGGTAAGTTTGATTATCTACAATAATTATGTGGAATACCAATCGAAAACTTTAAACTTGTGGAAAAAAACACGGGTATATTATATCCCAATATGGCTGGTAAGCACGAGGAAAAATATAAAAATTACCAATACGTTGTGGCCTAACTAAAGGGAGGGAAGATAATGAACAACGTCAAAATAAAACTCGTAATAAGGAATTGATTATCAAGACGAGATCTTACACAGGATCCTGCTAAACCTTCCTCCTCTCGTGACATTTCTGGTATGAGGTCCACACACATACTTTGATTTTCTCTTACTATACGGAGAATGGTCGCACTTCGCCCTGCGCAGCTTTCTGAGTGCCTTTTAAAATGAGATAGAAAACTCCGCCATTTTGATGCATTATTACGTGTTGCCTACATCTTGGCGCAATATTTTTAATATTTTGCTTGCTGCTGTCAGTGACACAGAATATTATTTTTAGAGTCACAGTTTATTGCTAAAGAATCAGTTAGCTCACTCGGACCAGTTGAAAGTTCCAAAATAACATCCACTTCAGGGATACAAATTCAGGATACGCAGAAGACTGCTGTTTTATTATAGGCGGTTGTCATATATTGTATTATCCGAGTTGCGCAGTGTATACACTGGAACATCGAGATCAAAAGTGCCGACGCAGAGTGAGCGATCGGATTCTTTAGCTATAAACTGTGGCATAGGAATCAAAATGGCCGCGCCCTATGTTGGGCGTGTCGGACCTCTCTCTTGCACCGTATAGTAATCAAAGTATGTGATGTGGGTCCACATAAATTAGCTTTTAAATATATTTAGTATAGAGAATATAGTATATAAAATATAGTATCTAGTATACAGTATATATTATATAGTACATAGTATACAGTATTAAGTGTATAGTATATACTGTGTAATAACGTGATAGTGCTTATTATTAGAAATGAAATTTGTGGAAAAACCTCCATTGTATCTATATCTAAATAAAGATTGTTAATTAATTGTTCATTTGAAGTGTTTCAATCTTGCTGAATTCATTATAATGACTTAATACATCTAAAATCAGTAAAAAAATTGCATATACAAAAGCCCGCCCAAAACTTACACAATATAAATAAATAAATCTACTTATAGGTGACAAATGACAGACGCGATAAAATTAATTTTAATTGAGAATATTATTTGACTTAGAGGTGACTAAAATCCCACCAACCATCATTGAAACGGTAACTCACTGGATGTCGTATCAACAGAAATCAGAACTGTAGTGTGTGCAACAAGAGTGAATATGGACATCCATTCAAGTTGTACAGTATATTTTTTCTACTACCCACTAATGAAAATCTACAAATTTTAAAAATTATTTTAGGTTATTAAGATAGAATATCTAATTTATAAATAATTTATGACTTTTACTAATTTATAAAATAAAATAAACAAAAAGAGATTTAATTTAATTTGTCCCCATCCTAGATTTAAACCTGGGCATTCCGTATGAAAAGCAAAAAGTTTTAATACTTGTAATTTACTGGACTTCATAGAGTTTTATTAAAATTAACAAATTATTTATAACTATAGACGAAATAGAAATGCTATTATTTATCGATTCTATACAAGAATAACTCATTTTAATGTATACTTGATCTCAAAATAATTAAACAATGTACTGGCGATTAGTTTGACAGAATTGTCACTTACGGAAGACCATGTGAATTTATTTGCATGGTTCTCTATAGTATTTGATGGATGCCGTATTAGCAGAAATTTAATTTCTGTTGATATGACATCCAGATTATTAAAAATCGCCATGCGCTACCGTTTTCGATGATGGTGGGTTAGATTTTCCTGGTTTTCCTCACCTGTAAGTCAAATGGCACCATCAACCATCTTTAAGTCGCTCGGACAAGCTCAGCTTTTGGGGTTAAAATTCACTCGTAAGAGGGTGAATTAGGGAGAGTATTATTATTATTATTATTTAAAATTTTTAAAATAATAGTAGTCCAGTGATCAAAATATGAACTGTGATTGGTGGATTTTACTTTTTTGCAGTGTTCTCACTACCTAGAGTGGATATGAAATATATTCGTTCAGTTGAATGCAATAACATACTTTTTCGTTTTGTAATCAGTGCGTAGATATGCTAATATCTATGTGGATGTAGAAAAATTAAATGATTGCTGATACGAGACACATATAAACACCTACAACGAACCATACAAATTAATTAAAAATTCACATGGTATTCTAGGGGGATCAGAAGCAGAGCGACGGGCTAAACCCCTGAAGACCCGTAAATTAATGTCAAATAAAATATTAAAATATGTGGGAGTATTGGAATTAAATGTTTACAATTAAAATGCCTTTATTTATTTTTTGATTTATTTGGACAAAATAATGTAAATATATTGTGACCCAGATGCCACTTTATTCAACAAAAGGCACTAAATAGCTAGCGGCCGCAAGATGGTACGATCGTACTTCCGGCAGAAATTTGTGAAGTGGTAGGCGGGACCATCAGGAAGTTTCATCTGCAAGGATTTAGTTCAAAACCGAGTTCAAAACTCCTGCAAACGATACTTCAGATAACTCAAAGTTGTAATTTTTTTGTTGAAATTTACAATACATATTATGTGATTAGATAACAGTCAAATTTGCATTTCGCGACACGGTTCAATTTACAATAAATCCATTTTTTTTATTTTTGTTATTTGTATTTTGAAAAAAATATTAAAATTGAAAAAATAGGTACAATCGTTTATTTATTTTAAATACATTTTATTTATCACAATACCTAATAAAATTATTATTTTAATATTTTTATGAAAAATAAAATGTATTTTAATAAAAACAACAATAGTACGTATACCTACGTATCAACGTCCAATTACTCAATGCAAGTATCTTGAAAGGGCCTATAACTAAACTATACCTACTCGCATAACAAACATTTAAATTTTACATGACAGATAAACAAATATCTACGATAGCGCAACGAATTAAAAATCTAAAAATAACCCATAATATATCAATTTTTTACAAAAAAAAATGTAGTTTAGTCGAGAAGTATCAGCGATAAGCGATTAGGCTATTTGTGCCGTGCCACACTCGCACTACGCTGCTGCTCGATTATAAAACTGAACGTAAACATCCCTTATTTTCCCTCGCATTGCTTACCCACCCTCTCACTAGGGCAGTTCATCCCTTTTATTATTTTATTGAGGTTTCAGTTGTATTTTGTATTCAGGCAGTGAAAGCTTATCCATTACCTGCTCAAAGGAGGTGTGTTTCCTACGTAACCAACTTGTAGCCCTGTCTAAAAATATACAGACTTTACGATACGAGATATACCACGGTGATGGTGTCGTATTGAGGATTTTGACCTCTACTGTGTTAAACAATAAGGATCAAATCTCTCTCGCAGTAGATGTATTTAAAAAATCCGACGGCCCAGAAACAACAGGAGAAATTTGGACTTTGTACTATGGTTAAACTCCGCATGCTGTATCTATATGTATACATTCATTTACACAGAGTTAACAAATAAATATTTTAAAAGCCGACGGTTGATATAACTGAAAACACATAAAATTTACTGTAGCCGATTACTGTTTGTTTTTGTTGTACGTTCAGTGGTTTTGTTTGTGTCAGTTGTCATTCAAGGGGTAAGTATTTTCCTTTTATTTTGTAATGGTCTGAAAGTTGGTTGTAGATGGCGCAAAAACGAAATAAATAGGTCATGTACGGTCACTTTTTCGCGGGGGTGTAACTAGAATTTTGGATTAGATATTAAAAATAAATTATATTTAATAAAATCATTTATTTTTTCTTTAAATTCATTTAAAGACGTTTGAATATAATTACTTTTCAAGGATTTAAATTCAAAAGCAATGAACACATTGACCCACATTTTGTTATTTTTCACGATTTTTCATAAAATTGAACTAGAATGGGAACTTTCTTTTTTGAGTTAGGTCCTATACTAAATAAGAAATAAAAAATAAGTTTACCCACCAAACATTTGATATATAAATTTAACAAGATACATTTCTAAGATATTGCTAAAATGACCACTATTTTTTCGGAGTAAAAAAAATACTATTGTGAATTTGAGATTTTTATATTTATTATTTATTTTATTTAATATTAATTTAATTGTACCTTCATTATTCATGGTCTATGGTGTAAATTTGTTTAAAAATACATCATTATTACACTAATCGTCAGAATAAACATGTTTTCATTAAAATCTGGTTGGGTAGGTACTTACTTAATAATAATTAAAAAATAAATTACTGTAATTTCTGGAAAAAATAAACATTATTTATTTCATCAGTGACGTAGCTTAGTTATATAGATAGCGATCATAAACTTTGATGTATCTATTGAAATAAAAATACCTATATTCTTCTAAAATAGATTTTGGGACTACTCTAAAAATGGATAAATAAAATAATAAAAACAAAATTTGTCAAAATTATATAAAATATATATACTTAATTAATACTTATTATTAAAAATTTTGAAACACTTAATCTTTCACAATATATACATTTTAAAATCTTTTTCTTATAATTATTTTTATGCCAATTTACAAACAAGCCACAGAAAAGCTAGAATTTTAAATAAGAGGAAGTAGTTGGCCAGTGTCTAATCAGTTTTGTAACTATAGGTCTAAAAAATATACATCCACCACATACTTATTAATTATTTTAAATATTAAATATTTTTTTATCATTTGTCTTTGTTTTTCTTGGTTATGATGATAATTTTCAATATTCTTTTATTATTCCCTTTATAATTGAAAATTATTTTTATTACTCAAATTTAAAACATGTTTTTTTAATACTTACAAAAATTGCTGTTCTTCATGGACTTTGTGTGCTTCATACGAGTATTAATTACCTTCTTTACAGATGTTGTCTTTTGACTCAAAAATATATTAAAATATTTTTTTTATAATCATTATTTTGAATTTTGTATTAAGACTTTCTAAAAGCTATAAATCTAAAAAAATAGTAGGTACCTATACTCTGTTATTAAAAACAAAAATAATAGGCAAGTTATATAGAGGCTGTAGGCAACTATGCCAGATTCAATACAAAACATATTTATTACATATTAGGTGCTATTGCCATGGTGAGAAAAATTTAGATAAATAGGTAATCCTTTCTATGCATACCCATAGTAGATACCTAAACAACCAGTTAATTACGCAATTTATAAACATTTATGCCAATAAGAAGAAAGTAGGTATGATGTGGATGAGTGGATTGCCTGTGTTTGAATTACTGAACAGACCAATAAATAATACTTTTTAAAAATAACGTAATTTTCTTTTATTTACTATGTTCCTTAAAAAATTATTATTAACGAACAAATATTTTGTTTTAATTATTTTGTTTATTTTAAGATAACGAAATATACTTGAGAATTTGAACCTTGATTAATGTCTGACTATAATAAGTCGTTTTGGATAATTAAATTAGTTAAAAGTTCATCATACAAAATAATATTTAGGATTATTTTATCAATGTTTCTATAAAAACTTAGGATCAATGTAACTTAGAAATAGTTTTTTACACGAACCTCTAGATACATACGTACCTAATAGATAATACCTTTCTATGACTACACGATATTATCAAATTCCAAATTTAAATTTTACTTCAATGTTTATTAGACAGGCACCTCTAGCCCATGGTACAGTGACGTAATGTGGAGGGAAGGCGTGGCTATTACAAATTGAAGGTATCAGATGATCGAAAACAGCGCGCGAAAATAAATTTTAATCTGTTCATGGCCACATTCCACACCACAATACGTCATGCGCGAACTCGAAGAGATTTCGTCAAGTTAGGTATCATACCTCGGTAATTTTTGTATCATGCCGCTAGCCAAGCGTGTGTTATGTGTATATATTGTGTTGCCTATTTACGTAAAGATTAAAAACGGGGTAATCTCTTTTTAATATTTCAATTATCGTTTAAATATTAAGGGAAATGGGTCTTAATATTAGATATTCAACAAATATATTCATATTAGTGTACATTTTGTTTTAAAATACCGATTATCTTTAATAATGATACCTTTCTAATGAAAATAATCATGCATCAAAGAAAAGAAAACAAATGAAATTGAACCTTTTTTTTGTTTTTTGTTATTGAAGGTTTATATCAAATAAGAGCAGGTTAATTCATAAAAATAGAATTTGGTTAAACTTGCAACCTAGTAAAAATGTTGTTTTGGTTCTTATTTTCCATTCTAAATCAGCACAAAATATTTAAAACATAATACTCGACAAAATAGTCTACTTTTTTGAAAATGAAATAATTTTAATGAGCAATATAATCATACTACGAGTCATTGAGAACAAATGATTAATATGATTTTCTATGTGTCAATAAAATGATATGTCATGTTGCGAATGGGATGTTAGTACACTGCGACCTATTGTCTGTTTATCAATGAAATGAGTGAAGTTATTCATATGCAACTAACAATACAAGAAAGTAATATAGGTTGTCTAGATGTCGGTAATGTTTTAGCAAAACACAATTTTATAATCTAGTCAAAATTAGAAAAAATATTGTTTGTAACACTTTACGAAGTGCCGTTTTATGTAACTCGTTCATGTTACGGGACCTCGCTCTGCTCGTCCCGCAAATATTCACTCGTTATATAAAACAATAAGGCATTTCGTAACAGGGTTGCATAAATAGCTATTCTATGATCACAGGATGCCGAATTGAAATTTTACTTCAATGAAGTTCAATGTCTATTTGACAATCGGCATTAGCCCAGCGTGTGTTATATGTATGTTGTGTTGCATACTAATCTATAGATTGAAAATGGGGTAATATAGTTTTAATGTTTCAATTATTGTTTACATATTTAAGGGACATGTGTTCGGATATTAGAGGTCTGTTCGATCAGAAACCAGTCAGTTACTCAAGGATAATTTTGCGGTCTCAATAAACTATTGCGCAGAATCCTGATGTTAGTGACTAATTTCTGATCATTGTTGGAACATACCTTTTTAATGTTCAGCTAGTGGTCCAGCTAAAATATTCAGATTAATCTACATTTTATTTCAAAATACCGAATAGCTTTATTAATGACTTTCTTTCTAATGAAAATAAGATGAAAACGTCAACTTTCCAGTTAGATTTGAATATGCAAAAGCCTAGTTTGGATAATGATCGTAGAAAAATCATTTTATGTTAAACTGATATAAATAAAATTATTACTAAATATTGATTAAACTGATTACATACTTAAAAGATAAGTACCTATATGTTATTATATACCTACATAAACATGATGCAGAAAAATATGAATCATAAGTATAAATGCCTCAAGAGGTTGTTTCTTATCAACAAAGATCTCTAAAAACAAAAGATACAGATATATATCATAGATATACCTTTTACTAGGTACGTCTTTTTAGTTTCGATTTTTATCAGTTAGAGTTGTTTACAATGCTTGCCTTATTCATAAATATTTTATAAAAATTTGAAAACGTTCGAATGAAAGCTCAAATTTTGATTTTATCTTTGCTGATCTTCACTTTCGTAAAATTGTTTTTTTTTTTAATTTTACGCTCCTTTTAAAGTTTCTTGACTTTTGAATGTGGCAACTATTTCCAAGTAAGATGCTAATTCTTTGACATTTACAAGAATGTCATATTCACATCTTTATCTGATCGATTTTCTTTTAAAAAGGAATTCAGTTTATCCAAGCGTGCAAAATAGTGCGGGAGGACCAGCCAGAGCAAAGATTCGGGAAAAGTGATGGAAGATAAACGTTTTATATTGTATTTTGCGTTAGTCTTGACCGCAACAATATTTCCAGTCACCCTAATACCTTCACCTTTGTAATAGATCTATACTATTTACGCTAATAAGGCTTTCTAGCTAGCACAAAAACATCCCATCTTTTAGGCTTTTTAAGCTCACATACAATGTACTGTAATGTTTGTTTATATTAAACAACAGTTTATTTATTAATAATTTATTTAAACATTTATTTTAGAACAATACTATTCTAATTTATATATTTCGAAAGTCTTTAAACTGTTCACTATTTATTTTCACTGTCTATATACAATTGACTTCTGCGTTGTTCCTTCACCAATATTTATATAAAAATTTAAAAATCTGGGGGATCCCAGAATGCTCCGCCGCCAAACTAGAAACATCTCGTTATATCTGGACTATACTAGAAAGCGCCTTCGCCATAGTCGTCACATATGTTTGGTTTTAAGGGGTTTAATTATGTACGATAATCGGACAAGTTGAGCCTCAAAGGCCAAATATGACAGAGAGGGACTTGGAGGATTAGAGCATGACTGAATAATGAAATGGCTCACATTACAGTACTTTTAATGTAACCCTAATATCCATGCAACCGCCGAATGTCCGCAATGTCAAGACTTTTATAGCACATTTCATAGAGGTTACAAAGTAAAGTTTGAAATACATCACACTAGCACTTTTAAGGTACTTTCCCCGAAAGTTGCTCTGAAACCTTTTAAGTATAGATGTTATAATGTGAATTCATTCTACAGCATTATACAGTGTGTCCACGGATAGGCTTAACTATACTTTTAAAAATATTTATTTTAAATAAAAAAAAAGTAATTCTTCATAATTTCTTTTGCTCGTTAAATAGATACGGTTACAGTTGAGAAATTATAAAAAATGACCTTTTTTGAAAAATTTAAAATAAAAATTGTGTGTAATTCGGGCGGAAAGCTATTTGCCACTTACGATAACTTTTTGTCTCAAGTGGCAAAGTATCACCTTCCGCTCTTAATACACAAATAGCAGCTATTCTCTCGCAGCTACGTTCGACAGAAACATTTATAATATTATTTAAAGAGAAATCGTTAAAAAGCCTGTTACTATTTGTGAATGATCTATTACGTAACAACAATTTTTCATTTCTGAAGATTTCAATTTACCAGTGTTTGCACATGAATATACGATAAAAGTAAGTAAAATTAAAATTGAGCAACACATTCAGAAACACCGATTTTAAAAGCCATATAGGAAAATAATGTATAATGTTCTACGTACAGATTAAAATTATGAAATAAAATTTTAATTTTTTTCTATTTTGTTTTGTTTTGAGGTATTTGTCTTTGTATTTTTTTGTGTAATTTATAAAGTACTTCAGATGTTTTTTTTTATAATTTTGTTATAAACACTATAAATTATGTTATTAAATAATAGTTATTTATGCAACAAATGAAAAAGTAAGTGTTTATTGCACGCGACGTGAAATTGTCCAACGAGGGTCAGGCCGAGTTTAACAACACGTCGAGTGCAATAAACACTTTTTGCACAAGTTGCATAAAATATTTTTCTACGTTCATGCAAAAACCAAAAAATGTTTTATAGAACTGCAGTTGTATTATCCAAATCATAGTAGCCGTGATCGTGTACCTTTGTTTGAGGCATTTATTTACGTTTGTGTTCATAATTTGTAATGACTTTTTTAATAAAATACATTTTTTTATTAATTTATTTATTAAATGATTGAAAATAATATAAAATATGCAATTGTTTTTAAAACGTAACACAGAAAATGAAAATGGACTAAATATTTGGTGTTGATTTGAATATTTATGTTTGTCATGATCATAAAACGCTGTAGTAAAATGACAGATGAGTGCAATAAAATTTTTATTGTACTAGTGCAATAAAGAACTAGTTTTTTCACTAAATATAGTTCAATAAAGTTTTGTTTTTTGCATGAACGTAGAAAAAATATTTAATTAGTGTTTTATTTAAATGCGTTTCCAATATATTTTATTTTTATTCATTCCTGAAGAAGATAAATTCAATGATCAAAAATATTTTGCGAATAAATAAATATAACTGCTAAATATTACCGCAAATAACAGATAAAAACAAAAATATACACTAATATATACAAATATATAATTATTATTATTAAACGCGAACGATTAATTATTATGGAAAGTTTTCACTAAAAAATGTAGGTGTATGTTAACTTTATTTATATATATTTGTTGTGTTCGGTGTGTTTATCTGTGACATTTTTGACAACTTAATACGTCTTCATTGTCGTACCTCAAGTAGTTTCTTGACAAACGGTTGAGCATACGACAATCTTTATTGTCTTTGTTTTGTCATTCTTTGTTTTAGTTGAGAGATAGAGATTAGAGATTAAATATTAGATATTAGAGATAAAGATATAGAGATCTATGGATATAGAGATATGAAGACATAGAGATATATATTGTAACCGCTCACCCTCGGCTTATTTTCTCTAGTAGTAGTGGTCGTCTAGTTAATTAATTGATAATTTATATACCCACGTTGTGATAATGTTAATTTAGATAAACCAGGATTCGATACAAAGTTTGGTACAAATTTGTGAATGAAATAAAACTCAAATTATATTTAACTTATTTTTTCTCAAATAAAATAGCGATACCATTACTTAAATTGGGGAATGAGAAATTATATTTCTCATCGAGACCTCACATGTGCCCCGCCCAAATAAACAGGCCACTTGCCATTAAATATATACTGTTGAAGAATTCTTGAAGATATTCAGCAGACGTCCTCAGAATTACACTATCTTTAATAATTCTTTGGTTCGTAGTTTCTTTTTTATGTAGGTGTGCTTACTGAGATACTGTCGTTGCAATAACAGACGAATATCCCTTATGTTTCAGCCTCACCTAGGGGAGGGGCACAAAGCACATAGAGGTTCCACGTGAATGACCAAGGTCAAAACCGACAACTGACATTTTTTATGCTATTTGCTCCAAACTCTAGATGGGGCTACTGGTGAAATTATGATTTCTTACTCCATTTTTAAGCCTTATGGGAGAAAAACTTAACCAAAGACTCCAAAGATGTGACGTGTATTTATTTATGTTCTTGGTTAGTTTCATTTTTCCGTCTGATTTTAGTGATTTTTTGTTGGCTTTGGCTTTTGGTTTCTGTTTATAGTTTCGTCTTAGTTATTTGAAAAATTGTGATGTTTCGCTTTTTTATTTCCTACTGTGTTTTGCAATAATTTTGGTGCTACGTTGAAAACTTCGAGAAAAACTTCATTGATCACCATATATTCACCATGCATCTGCATCATAAAAAGACAAACGGGGACAACAACTAATTGATAATCAATTTATCACTGGACTAGATTCCGAAATCATTTTTCACATAAGAGAGTAATACCACCATCTGTATTTGGAAGGAAAATACCTATTTATCATTGAATGAATAGTTAAAGGATTCACCTTTTAATACAATACCTATATTACATTTGTCCTCAGTTAAAAGACATTTATAAAATATATAACTTTAGTGTTAATAAAATGTAATATCCTAGTCTCTACTTCACATTTAAATTATTGATAGGTATTTTAAAGATTTGAGGTTATATATCTATTTGCTCCAAGTAAGTATTCGTTAAATATGTATTATTATTTGTATTTATTTTTATCTAATAATATTTAAGTTATTAATAAACATATTTTAAGAATGTTCTATTTTATTATTTATAGATATATTATCTTATATTTATTTAATAAAAATATGCAGAACCAACTCTCCACATTAGACCCCTTATAACAAATTAATTCTTCAAATTTGGTATAATCGACCTAAATTATTTTGTAAAACAAAAGTTTCGAACTTACTAGTTCCATACTTTATTTTATAAAATAATTTATGTGGAAATCATTTAAAATTTAATTTAAAACTACTACCTACTCCTAAAAATTACAATTTGAATTTACCGCCATCTGTCAATTGTCATTTTAGTTCCAGCTCCAAACACAAGGTGGCGCTAATTTGGTTTAAAAGTTTAACATTGGCGTGGGGTCTCTAGAAGATACATGCTTTGTGCCTAGGGGGGTTTATGTACTACTAGAATAGAGCCGGATCACCTGAGAAGTTAAATTCGTAGCTATTAGCGAGGGTGTATCGGCACTTCGGTCATGGGCGCCGGCAGGGAGGCAAAGGGGGTAGTTTGACAAAAACGATTAGGTCATTAGTAAAAATGTTTATGGAAATTTCAAATAATTTACTTTTCACTTATTTTGTTAAATAACTGTTTTGAATTAATTAGTTTTAAAACACTGCTTTCAGTAATTTTTTACAGAATTAACATTGTGCAAATCTAGGTATCTAAAAGTAAAATATGAATTCATATACATAATAATATATATTTTTTAAATATGTGAAGGAAGTTAAAATAGAAATATAACGTAATTTATTATCTAACATTGTAATTCATTCTTAGTCAAATTAAAATCTTCAGATAACAATAAATGAGGTCAACTGTAAGAAAGTACAAAATATAATTTAGAATGTAAAAAATATTTAATAATTTACAAATAAAGCCTCAAAAATTTTCCCAGTCTTTTCAGTTAATTTAAATTTATTTCTTAAGAGTAATAAAAATAAATATCATTTGCGCAGGATTGTCTAATCTTTTGAATTAATAGTACAATATTGAGACACGAAGAATGTTTTTGGATTCTCACAAGTGTATGCAAAAAGAAATGTTACGTTTATTTAATTTATTTATAGTTTATTTATTTAAAACACACTATTTACAATTTATTTATGATATACTAATTAATTTATATAATATTTAGGCACTATTATAATTCACAATTCTAATTTATTTATTACAACTTAAACTCAATCTGCCCGTCAGTCGACAACTCGCGCTATTTATAAAAAGCCAACTCTTATACTAGAACTCTCTAGGCTTTCCAGAACAATCGAAAACTGCCTTTCTATGACTCATACGCCGCAAAGGGATCAATCCGGTAGTTTCGAGAAGCGGTGCGTTTGTTTCTATATTGCAAGACTTCATACCGGCAAGGAGTAAACAAAGTACAGGGTAGGCGCGACAGAAATATAATTTTAACAGGTACTCAACACATATTTTAATCTTAACACAACTGCATTCAAAATTAAAATGACATACATATATATTAATAGATATCTTTAGGTATACGCGTAATTTTTATTTAAAATAATTTGATGATCATCCAATATTGTTAAAAAATATTGTTAACAAAAATGTAATAAAATTAGATTCGTTAGTGATAACCTGTAAAATTTAATAATTTCGAATTGATGAAATTCGAATGTTTATTCTGCTATTTTTATTAAGTTCAGAGTACAGGTGAAATTGTTGCCAACTTTCACACGTTTCATACATTTTTAGAAGCATTAGAATCTTTATTATGTACAATCGTTAATATAAATTTCGATTTATTTTTGTTAATCGTTTAGATTGTTTGTTGTAAAAAAATAATTTGGATCTTTAAAAATTAAAATTTTAGCAAAATTGTTAACAACTATCGCTATCATACATATAAATTATTAATTATAAAGGACATGGGTTTCAAAGAACAGGTTCATTATAATTCATGAATTTTTCTATTAGTATTATTTGTTTTTTTTTCTAATATGTTGTTGTTGATATCCAACACAAAAATAGCTGTTTATAAAAAGATTCCGGTTTGAAAATTATTTGTCAAACACATACAAAACGTCTTCATCCTTTCTTTATTTGGGTATACGGTGCTGTAATTGCAGACGACTTCTTAGAAAAAATCCAGGTCCGTATTTAAAAATAATAATCTGACTGATGAGTTAATTAAAGTCACCTGAGAATAAAATAAAAAGTTCCTTTACAATTTTTTAATATTCTTATAATTGGAAAAATTATAGTTAAAAAGTAAAAATGCAATTTCATATGTCACTAATTAGAGATATACAAATACAGGGTCGGTAAAATTGTAAAAAATAGCAAAAAATTAAATAAATTTCTAGACGGTCAAAAATATAACATAGCTGCAAATTTGATATCATTTTCACTTCAATATTTAAGATCTAAAGCTTAATTTGCAGCCACTTACTCCGGCAAAGTAATTAATTACTGTTCATTAACATTATTTGTTCTCATTTAGCAACCAAAGTATTAACATGATTGCAAAATCGCTAATATCGCTTTAAATGTGTGTCAAAATTTTCAGTCCTTTCCGATAATGTCATGATGAATTTTTCTTTTTTTATTTATTTAAAAATGATTCAGGAAAATTGTAACATGTGCAAATATTGATTGCTAATGACCGAATTCATAAGTTAAGTCTTGTTCAGAGTAGGAGCGTAGCGAGTCTCGATGCGAGATGCGATAGCGTTGCATCGAGCGTCGCGTCGTCGATAAAATAACCTAGTGTTACCAAATTTAAACGTTCAGGGTAAGGCCCAATATATACGGTACAACACGACATCAACAGACAACATGTCGTTCGACTGTTGCCGTCGTGTGTTTGTATCCAGACGAGGCGACACGATTTCAGTTATTATTGAAACACAAAACCAATTTGTCGCAATTCAGAGCGATATTTGAAATATAAATCTCGTCGCTCGACGCAACGCTATCGCATCGCGACAGCGCCGCTCCTAATCTGTACAAGGCTTTAGACATGCTATTCATTTTACACCAGCATACGACGCCAGTAAACAGACGAAACTAGCATTAATAAATATTTTGGATATTTTTATTATATTTATTTTAAAATTATCTCGGTATCATTTTGTCTAATTTAGGGAAAAATGTAAAGATTTAATTTTTCCGTATTATCGTTGACCAAGAATATTATACAGTTTTGAGTAAGATGTATGTGGAAAATGTATGTTTTAGTTCAGTCTCTAAACATTTACAGGGGTCATACAATAGGATGTACCGATTAACCGGAAAAGCCTACAATAACTTTAGGTAAGACAGGAAAATCATGTGTTGGACATCAAATTGTTTTGGATACATATTGATAATGTGTGCTAATTGTTTGATGCGACACTGATACATCTTCTGTACATGATACGAATGAAAATATATACTAGAATTATCATTTTAACAATATAATCTTTTAACTACTTCGTTGGCTACATTGTTTATGGTTCATTAAAAACTTTAAGGCTTATCACATATTAATAATTTATAGATAATAAACATTGTTGTTGTTTTTTACTACTAGTGTTCTAAACTAAAATGTCGATGATAAAATTAAAATATATTTTTAACAAATAGGTAAAAAGTTAAAATATTAAGCCGTATAAACCACGTAATACCTACCAAGGTATAAACACAGCCGATTCATTACCAGCTACTCATCTTTCGGTAGAACCTTCTGAACTTTAAAAGTCGCCAGCCAAATGGCCTTGGATCAGGGCTGTATTCACCACACTTGTATTTATAGTGTTTATATGATAGTATGATTAAAGGTACTCGTATAATTAAAAATATACACACATATACGATATTGAATTTTCCATTTGTCCATATTATTATTAATTTTCTTTTTCTACCTGGTCCTTTAAAATTCCTGTACGCTTATTTTAATGTGAGTATAATAAATTCTTGTTTTTTCATACAAATTCAACAAATAAGGAAGTGTATATTGAGAATAAGGTCGCGATAAGTTAATTTATTTTTAAACGGGATGTGTTTGACATAAAATATTTTGTATGAAGAGTTTGAAATTTTTTTGGAACAGAATTACCACTGCTGATAAAATAAATGAATTTAGTATGGGGTTTATGCTGTGCACATTATGCGTTTATAAAGGCAAAATATAACAGTGCTACTATTTTCATTTGCGTAATTTATAAAACCATCGCACTTATAATTATGTTTAGCTTAACATTTTCTTTATTAAGTAACCACATACATACATATTTAACAAAAATTTTCTCTAATATTTCATCGACGCACTGCGACAGTCCGTATTAACAAGTCTTTTCCCAACACTCAATAGAAGTTTGTGTTTCAGGTTCAAACCGGTATTCAACATTTAGTGGTAAATCAGACAATTATAAAAAAAATTATTAGTATCGTCTACACATGCATTACATCCAGACAAATAGGTTTCCTAAATGCTCGCAAAAATTGGATAGGCGTAGGATTCACATTATTTCCCAATTGCTGCTGAGCTCCTCCAAAAAGTACATGTGTTCATAAATTTTCGTGTTTTGTGACCCATATTATTGAATAAAATTACCTCTAGTATCTTCAAAAGAAAGGATGGACGATAGGATAGCTCCACGTCAGGCTTGCTTTAAACAGCCTCATAAAGAGGGGTAGTAAGGGTTCCTGTCCTTTTTGCAAAAGGGCAGGAAATATACCATCCTCTCCGGGTGATTTGAAAGGGGTGAATGAATTTATTGTCCGTTTCACGGCGCTTAGAGAAACAACTTGTGCAACGTAGTTCCATTCTCCTTCTTAGGTCGTGTGATCGATTCCCTAGAAGGAAGGGGTACAGGTTGCCTCTCCTTCAGAATTCGACTGCCTAGGGAGTGTTTCTCCAAAAGGACCTTTGACGTTTCCTTGCCAGAGTCCATGTAGGTGTCATCGGGTGTCCTTATCCAGCCGACTTCTTTTTTCGGATCTTTGGCGAGAATCTTGTCAGGTCTGGCACGTGCAGGTAAATCTGATATACTCTGCCATAACTTGTGACATTTGTTCCAGTAGCCTACTTCTTTAGCTCGTTTTTGGTCCCGATTTCTGCTCCACTATGGAGTTCTCCTTAGGTCTCTTCTTCCCTTTAGTGGGCAGTTATTCTGATAGGCGGTCATAAGGACAATTTTCAATTTGATCATTCGCCACTTCATTCTTAATAGTTTTAGTTACGTTTCCCAGTCCCTCCTGGAGGGACTTTTCGTATCCATTCCAGTCTGTCCTTTTTGAGTCATGGAATTGGAGAATGGGTATCCTATCCATCCTCATGTCAAATCTGATATGTCTGTGACCAGAGCATGAGGGTTTGCTGGATACCCTCCAGTTAATAATATTGGAACTCACAAACTGCGTACTGATTGTTATGTCTAGAACTTCTGTACGATTATTCGTCACAAAAGTTGGTTCCGAGCATACAATAAGCCCTTTACCGATCATAATTATATAGTTATTCACCTTGCACATTGATATCGGTACTCCCAGTCCATATGGTTAGCGTTAACGTCGCACCAAATAATGAGCAGTTTGTTGTTCCTCTTGCAATAGGCAACTATTTCTCGCACTATTGGTGGAAGAGGTGGTTGATCTTGATATGTGTCTCCCGGGAAGTACGCAGAGCAGACGACGACATCCTTACTTTTAGTCCCAACCGGGATCGAAACCTGGGCTGCAACCATGTCAGGGGTGCAGTAACTTGTTTACATAAAGACTACCATCTTAACAGAACAATTTCCATTCCAAGGCCACTTATATGCCAGGGATCCTGAATAAACGCGATGTCTAGACTATCCTTGATAAACTTCCTGCTAAGGAGATATGAGACCGCTTTGGCGTGTTGAAAATTTGCCTGGAGAAAGAGCATCATATTGCTCATTATTAGTAGGCGGGCGGGATTTTATTTGCGTTGGGTGAAGAACATAGCACCTCCTCTAACTCTTCCGGAATTATGTTTGTGGATGGGGTTGAGGTAACCTCCATCGGTTTTTCGCCGGTTTCCTAGCGGTCGAGGTGATTGTTCTGTCGTTTTCGTTGGTATCTGAATGGTTTAAGAGTAGTTAGGGAAGGCTGATTACTCCGGGAGATCGCCTGATATCCCGGAGGCTTTGTTCGCGGTGGCCCTCCCTCTCCTTTCGACACGGATCGCATGCATGGTACCTTTCGATTGGGAGGTTGGTCAGTGTCATCTTATTGAGTATTCGGTGATAACCTGCAGGATGTAAAATCGCTGCTATCCACGGCTATCCGCCACCTGCCGACGCTCTCATTAGTCACTCAAGCCCTGTTTATATGTATTACTGTTTATTTAGAATTATGTTATCTATATGTATATGTTTATTAAGTTAAACTTGTCCAACATTGCCATGGGCGAAGAAACATTGACATATCGTTTGAAAAATATTCTCATGAGCTTCTTTTACACTTTACACAAAAAATTCTAATAAAGTTTGTTTTAACATGGCAGGATTCTTCTCAAATATTTTTACAATTATGATAAGAAAGTTTAAATTCTGGACAAATTTTGTCGTGTTCATATATATATGTTAAAGACATGTCAATAATTTCTCCCTTTCCTTATACCATCCTTATACCTAGAATCTAAAGTCTAAAGCATATGTGGGCTTCAATCCGGCCTACTAGAGATTTAGAAAATGCAAATAATTCGCAAAAAATTATATAGTTAGCACACATAGTTTATTTGTAATTGTATTAAGCGTACGCAATGGAACGCCACTGCATTCTTCAACTCATAATGACTAAAATCGATAAATAACATTATTAAGCGGACGCAGTGTAACGCCACAGATCGTGTCAGAAACAAACAGATAAACATTCGGGAAGCCACCCAATGCGCTTGAAGCGCTCGCGTACGATCGAGAGTATTCTAGTTGATTATTGGGGGTAATATATTGTTACACAGGTTTTTGTTATCACAATTTATTTTAATTCAACTTTTACAATAACTATAATTCAACTTTAACAATAACTTTCCAACTGATAACATTCACGTATAACATCTATCATAAAACTGAAAACTGGCGTCAGGATCATCCTTATATAGCTTGCTGGACCCTTCTCGAACCTTTTCGAACTGTCGTCTAGAATATTCTTGATGGGTAATGACATTTCTGGACTATTCTATCTTCTTTTACTTGTACTTTTACTTATGACGACCGCAGCATACTGTAGGGCCATGAGTAACATTTCACTTCTTTTTCAATCTGTACGTTTCCTATAATAGCCGCAAGCTACTGCAGGGTGCTGCGTAACAATATCAACCGTTCAACGCGCGTCACCACATTACTTTTTAACAACTGATAAAGTTCGCATCGCATATTCACGTACGATCAGGCCCATGACACTCCCTGGGCGGGAAAAAGACGCGCAGCTTTTACTGCGCTGAAGTTTTCGGGATATAACCTATCACTTGTCATAAATCCGGTTAAAAACTCGCTACCATGCGCAGGCAACCCTTATTTCGTACACAAATATAAACTTTTGTTTACATTTTATCAAAGTAGTTTTTGTAATACATTCACAGCTTAAAAACGGAAAATTTGTTATTTTAATAGTGAATTTAGATCAAAAATACCCCAAATACACTTCAGTGTGTGTTTCATCCTTATTATTGCTCGTTTTATTTGAGGACATTGGAATAAATAGAGTACTAAAAGTAATCAAGCTAAAAAGGTGTGTTATAAAAAGAAAATACATTGCCTTCGACTTATTTATGTTTAATATGTTTTCGTGAAGTATTTCCAACATGCTAGTTACTTGAATGGTTGTAATTGTACGTGTATAAGTGATAAAAACATCTAGTGCTTTGTGCTTCCTTTTTTTTGTTGGTGTCCCAGCCCAGCATTCCTAGCCAGCAGTAGTAGCAAAACATTAACATTGTCTACATTCAACCCATTTACATGTACATGATTTATAAGCAAAAAGCAGAATGCAATATTTCTCTGCAAAATGTAAACAATGCTACAAGGAAAATTGCTCATGTATAAATTCAACAATTAAATCAAAATATATTATTTTTAAAGGACTTATATCAACTATTATGTTAATTATAAATATTATAAGTATTTGTAACAAAATAATAGTTGTGTATTAATAAATCTGTTGCTACTCCAAAAAATATATTATTTATTGATTATCAGGTATCAAAAATATGTGTACCTATAGAAATTTGTTGAAATGTTCTATTGCCCTTAATCTTTTTTATTATAGTTGTAAATAAAAATCGACACTTTTTATCCGTCTATTTAACACTTACAAACGTATGCATATTTTAAGTTGTAAGGATCCATAGCCTCTTAATGTTTTACATTAGAAATAAGACCTGTAATGTCACATTAAATCGTGAATATGAGGTGTAAAGGATTTGGGAGTTGTCTTTCAGTCTAATTTGAAGTTCAATAACCATTTTTTACACATAACTAAAAAAGCAATAAAAGCGTTAGGGTTTTAAATCAGAAATACAAAAAAAATTAGGATTACCACCAAAATCAGATTATATAATGCCTTAGTAAGACTCCATCTTGAGTATGTTTCACAAATATGGATGCCCTTGGAAGCCACATAAATTGATCGTATTGAAAAAGTACAAAAAATATTATTACGGTACCTTTATGTCATAAAAAATACTTGTACCCTTATACCTAATATCTCGTATAAAACTATGCTCAAAAGTTTTAAGATTAAATCTCATTTACAAAGAAGAAAACAACAGGCTGTGATATATTTTGTACTCTATTTTAAGTACAAAGATTGTGAATTGATTGAAGTATATATTTGTAAAAAAACTACACTAAATATGTCTGCGTTACAAATTTTTAAATTTAAAACTACATACTTTCCTATAGATTTTGCAGTACCTAAATAACGTTTAGAATAAATTTTTACAATATACTAGAACAGTTTTAGATTAGAGTAATTCTTAAGAAATAAAGCAAAACCTCTATTTTGTTACTCTAACCTTGTGTGTTATATATTTCCCTTGACAAACTAACGTTATATTTTGAACTAAAAGTAATTAAACTTTTCACCAAAAAGTAATATTTCACATATATAAAAAATTTAAAACGGTTCTGTCCTTCTTACATTTGCGAAGACTGCCCTGATATCTAATCTATTTTCTTCTTCAAAGTAATTAATTTGTTCAACCGTTGTCTATAAAGGTATCTCACATCTCCCTTATACACACGAATTTGAAAAGCAGCAGAACAAAAATTCAACTAACCAGGTATACCAAGTCCGTGTAAAGAAAACTTTTCATATCCCGAAAACGTCAAGTGTCAACTAAAATTTCTACTTTTAAAGATCAAACGTGCCGCCTCAGAGTGCCAATACTGATTGGTATATATACTGGGGTACGATCGAGAGTACGACGCGGGAAATATTCAAGCAAAAACATGTCTGGTACAAAAAAGCGGAAAGTGGATACAGAATGTCGTCAATTCCAAGATAAGTGGACTGATGAATACTTTTTTAACTTGTACAGTGGTAAACCTATGTGTTTGTTGTGCAATGAAACCATTTCTGTTTTAAAAGAATACAATATGAAGCGGCATTACTCCAGCAAGCATTTTGCTTAATATAATTCACTCATGGGTCAGTTAAGAAAGGATAAAATTAAAAACCTCATTACCGATTTAGGGAAACAGCAACAAATGTTCAATTCACAAAGATCAAATCTAGCTAGTTTTATAATCAGTTTCAAAATAGCGAAAACATCGAAGTCTTTTTCTAAGAAACAGTTTGTTAAAGAGTGCGTAATAGACATTGCAGAACTTCTGTGCCCAGAAAAGAAGAAAGAGTTTGAGGTTTGAGAAAGTGAGCTTATCGCGTCATACTGTTCGACGTATAGATATGATGGCTAGTGATATCAAAAAAAAAAAACATTAACTGATACATTAGCTGATTTTCAAGCATTTTCGATTGCTTTGGATGAGAGTACCGATTTATCTGACACAGCCCAGTTAGCTATTTTTATACGAGGAGTTGATGAAGAAGTTATAGTAACAGGGGAATTACTGACTTTACGGCCACTATAAGGGACCACTACTGAAAAAGATATTTTTGCCGAGGTGCAAAGTACTTTTGAGCAATATGGTTTGTAGTGGTATAAATTAGTTGGAGTGTGCACGGATGGTGCGCCTTCAATGGTCAGTTCACGAAAAGATTTTATCGGAATTCTGAAGGAGAGAGCAACGCTATGAATGTACAAGAATGTGATTTAATAATTTTGCATTGCCTTATTCATCAAAAAAACTGCTCTAAGTCCATTAGATTGAAGAATGTTATGGATGTGGTAGTAAATACCATTAATTTTATTAGATCCCTCGGTTTTAACTATCGCCAGTTTAAAGAATTTTTGGATGAACTTTCTTCAGAACACGATGATGTGACATATTATTGTGAAGTAAGGTGGCTAAGCAAAGGTAAAATGCTAAAAAAAAATTATGACCTTAGAAAACAAATAGCTGATTTTATGGAAATGAAAGAGAAAAAATTGCTCCAAATTTCTGATCCAACTTGGCTTTATGACTTGGTATTCCTGGTAGACATCACAGGACACTTAAACGACCTGAACTTGAAGCTTCAAAAACAAGGGCAATTGGTAAATCAGCTGTACAGTCATCTTATAGCTTTTCAAAACAAAATTCGCTTGTGGGAAACACAAATGAGAAGTAAAAACTGTTTTCATTTTTCAACATTATGTCGTTATGCTGAAGAATTGAAACTACTGTCCGAGCAATTTATTGATCTATTTTTAAATTTTAGGAATATGCATAGCACTTTCAATATTTTTGCAAATCCTTCTAAGTTTAATGAGAATGATCGAGCTTCAAGAATACTCTAAATTTGATGATGTGGAACTAAGTGAATTTTAGAGAACATACATTTCCAAAGAAAAGTATCAACAGCTGAGAGTTTTCTCACGAAAAATAATTTGCTCATTTGGAAGCACGTATAAATGTGAGCAAGGATTTTTTCAATTATGAAAATTAATAATAAAAATAAGCATTGTACTCGGCGCACAGATGTTAATTATTTAGAGAACACTTTGCGCCTATGTACTTGATTCCAATATTGATCATCTTGTTTCTCAGCTTTAAACTCAAGTCTCTCATTAATTTTTATTTGATTTTTCTATATTTTTTATTAACTTGCATTTTATATGTTTCATTGAGCATAATCATTATGCTATTATAATTAATAAATAAAAAGTGTGTGAATATTTGTCGTTTTTTTTGTTCACTACTACCTACTTATTTCTTGCCTACGTCCCGCGACCTAATTAATTCCCGAAATTACTCCCTCAGCTAAGCAAAGGTTGCCCATACCTGGTCTAAAGTAACAAACCTGTCATTTAATATCAGCGGAAAACGTCAATTTTGGAATGAGATTCCAAAGCATAAAATACTAGGTACATTAGATGATGACAGTAGAAAAAAAAGGCTAATTATTTTAGTTTCGTAACTAGAAAGACAATACGTTTCATTAATTGTAAAAGATATGATATTACTAAATCATTTATAAATAGTAACAACAAAGTCTAAAAAATATTTCCTTTTATCCTACTTACAATTATCGAAACTAAAATGTGCTTCTTTCAATTGAGTACGGTTTAACAATGGTTGTTGAAATGCGGTATAAACATTTGTAATTTATATTAAATGATATCAATATATTTGCAGCCTCTGTTTCATTTCCTCTAATTTCAACCTATCAGAATATAAGTACTGTAATCTTTATTGTGACTGGAATTTTAATCTCTTTATTTTTCAGTAGAAAATGTCTTAACAAATACAATTACGCAAAGTAGTATAAAGATAATATACTACATATCGTTTACATGTTAAGGCAATTCAATTTTTTTCTCAAGTTTCTGAATTAAAACGTTTTTTGATAACGCCTAAAATAGGTACTCACAATTGTTATGGGTTTAAAATATTTTGAAAATATAATGAATACTTTTTAGAATAAATAGATCAGATTTTACATCCAATTAAAATTTTGTAAATTTGAAATGATTTATTCAAAATTTTAAAATTAATATTAGTTCTAGTCCATGTTCTCCTTTAGTGATACTACTGCGTTTTTATAACATTCTAATTGGTTTAAGAAAATTGTTTGTTCTATTTCAAATTGAAATTAATTGATGAAGAGCAGCATATTTTTATGTGGACTTTAAAATGCATGAGAGTAAATTATGTAGACCTATTTAAATACGTATTATCATGATGTGTAACTAAATTGTTAGTTTTGTACTTTAAAAATGATAAATGATAAGATTATATTACCTAGTATTGCATAGTTTTAGTATTTTTACTGTTTGTGGTAAAATAGGCTATTTGACATATCTCAAAAATAATATGTTTATCAATTTTGTAGAAGCTAAATCGCTACATTTAAAAGGTAGACTCAATTTCATTAAATAAGAGCCTAGTACGTAACAGTCATATATAGGGTGATTGTTCATGAGTGTATCTCGAAAACTATAAGGAATTAAAATCTGAAAATTTGGAGTAAGGAGTTTTTGGTCAAGCCGAATTAAAATAAAGTATTTGTGATATTGAACCATTTCCAGTTATACTGAAAGTTAACATTTATTTGAAACATAACACCCTGTATATTATTTCTCATTTGGATTTAGCTCTCCTTAGCAATTCTCCCAATATAGGGCATGATCAGATTATACTGAGTGTTTAACGAAATCTGGCCATTTCTATTATCAAATCGTTACCAAATTGACACCCTGTATCTTTTGCTATAATTAGATTTTAAATTTCATTTGATCGCTGTGCATTTCTAAATAATTAATAAAACTTGTTGCTATTAGTGAGTTATAGGTAAAAACTATTTTTAAATATGAAAGGGATAAACTATACAGCCTGGCAAAAGCGCTCCAGGCAACGCATGTCGGTTCATTTACGAAATCGCTACGCGCTATGTTTCTTTACAATATATGACCGGGTTTAAAGGTTAATGAATATATCTGTTGTTTCTATAATCTAAGGGTTTAACCCGAAAATAATATTCAACTAAATTGACAGTGTCATATAAATCAATAACATATGATACAATTGAACATTTAAAAACATAATAAAGGTCGATTCACCACAACATCAAATAAGACATTTCGTAACTAGTTTCATAAATAGCTATTACGATAAAAAACATAGAACATGTATGGTCATTTTAATTTTTTTGTAATGTAAAATAATACACTAATTACATCTATAAAATTTTGTAGAAAATTAAAATCAACTGTTTTGTAAAATAATTAGTATTTTTATTATTTGATTATTTTGATTAATCGATTATTTAGATATTTCAATTATTCGTTTATTATAAATAATCGATTTTATTTATTTTGATAATCGCCTAGCCCTTTTTTGTATACAAATAGTATCCTTAAAAAAGTACTTTTTTAATTTCTAAACGATTGACTTTAGATAAAGCAGTGGCGTAGGTTTTGGGGTTGATGCGGATGTTTTACCCCTAATTTCTACGCCACTGGAAAAAAATACGTGTGGCACTTGGGGACTGCCGCGGTAAAGCTATTGCATAGCATTTTTTATCAACTTATGCAATTATAAATATTTATTTATTTTATTTATGCAGTATTTTTTTCTTTGATATTAATTCAAGTTTTTTCTATGATATTAATTCAAGTCACACTTTTTGAGCGTGGTGACGGATAAGAGAACAATTTTTTTTCTTTTATTGAATAAATGAGAAGTTAATATTGTTTAAAATATATTTATTATCTTACAATACATGTAGGTTATTCAGGAATTTTTATCATTGAAACTATAGGTTTATGGTAACTGAAATAAGAAACATAAGTTTGAGACTTATCCTCTAAATATCTGGAAAATACCGCGTCAATGGTGGTCCCATATTTTGTTGTGGATTCTTGTGGATCATTATTTATTTTCTATGCAATTTTATCGATTTTTCGATTCTTCGATTCTCGATTTTTCGATTTTTCGATTTTTCGATTTTTCGACTTTTCGATTTTTCGATTTTTCAATTTTTCGATTTTTCGATTTTTTGATTTTTCGATTTTTCGATTTTTCGATTTTTCGATTTTTCGATTTTTTGATTTTTCGATTTTTCGATTCTCGATTTTTCGAATTTTCGATTTTTCCTTTTTTCCATTATCCCATTTTTTCATTTTTCGATTTTTTGATTTTTCGATTTTTCGTTTTTTTTTATTTTTCGATTTTTCGATATTTCGATTTTTCGCTTTTTCGATTTTTCGATTTTTTGATTTTTTGATTTTTTGATTTTTTGATTTTTTGATTTTTTGATTTTTTGATTTTTTGATTTTTTGATTTTTCGATTTTTCGATTTTTCGATTTTTCGATTTTTCGATTTTTCGATTTTTCGATTTTTCGATTTTTTGATTTTTCGATTTTTCGATATTTCGATTTTTCGCTTTTTTGATTTTTCGATTTTTTGATTTTTTGATTTTTTTGATTTTTCGATTTTTCGATTTTTCGATTTTTCGATTTTTCGATTTTTCGATTTTTCGATTTTTCGATTTTTCGATTTTCGATTTTTCGAATCTTCGATTTTTCAATTTTTCGATTTTACGATTTTTCGATTTTTGTTAGTGAGTCGTAGAAAAAATATACTGTATAACTCCAATGGGCTCGAACTTACTCGTGGACGCGGCCAAAAAGCACGCTGTCTCACCTAGCATTGTGTCTAAAAGAGATAGAATCAGTTATGAGCAGTTAGCAGCTAGTCTACAGGCATACGTCTAGTCGCACGCATACAAACACCGTGCCGAAGTCTGCCGAACTGAAACGACGTTAGACAATGCAGACAATGGTTTATTTTCGCGGAATTTCTTGATTCGATCGCCGCGCTCAAAGCCCGCGATAAAAGCTATGCAATAGCTTAAAAATTCATATCTAATATTTACGCCAGCCTGGAACATTTGTGATACCAATTTATTAGAAGCCAGAGAAAACTCTTCTAGTTCTTGTATTGCATAAATGTTCCAGTCCGCAGACGTATATTTAACTCTGCTTCATACTAATACGAATAGGGTCGGATAAAAACTTCCATGGCTTTAACGCCGCACCGCTGTGCCGGTCGGAGTGGGGGGTGTTAGGTTTATTTTCGTTACGATGTTACGAAATTTCTTGATTCGGTCTCCGCTCAAAGCCCGCGATAAAAGCTATGCAATAGCTTAAAAATTGTTTAAGGGAAATATTCAAAAAGTTTGGAGTTTTTTAACTACATAAAATATTACTTTAAATAATTTTTAAAACATACAGATAAAAAACATGGAACATGTATGTTTATTACATTTTTTGTAATGTAAAACAATACACTCATTACATCTTCAAAATTTTGTAGAAAATTAAAATCCATAGTTTTGTAAAAAAAATCATTTTTAATTAATATGCCATACTCACATGGGTTAGATATTCAAAATCTGGTAGACGTATCTGGTCAATTAATAAAATTATACAATATTTTCCTGGCTAAAATAAAATATTTATCTTCTTATTAATTTTTTTGGCTGCCGAAATCTGAAGTGTCAATCAAATAAATATAAATTATTTATATTTTAATATTTTATCGTTGACCTTATAATTACCAGAAACAAAAAAATATAAATATCTCGTTTTTTCTATTTTGCTTTACTTTTTAATTAATAAATAAGAAGTTTATTTGTTCAGAAAATAAATTATATTTAATTACTGAACCAAAAAAAGAAACAAGATAAATTTGAATGTTTAAATTATCATAAACCCAAAAATATTCAATTTGTATTCATGAGAAATAAGGATTACCTACGTATTTCTACAATAATTAGTTAAAATACCTATATGTTCTAAAGCTGATAATGTATCAATTATTACCAATTACATTTAAAATTAATATTTACATAGTGTTTAAATTTTAAATTTTTATTTCAGATAAAGACTGATACACCGATCTTCCAAAATGTCTATAATCAATGTCCGGAACAAAATTACATTCTTATTTCAAAATTATCAAAATGGTATTGTTTCCCTTTTACCAAACGCCTTTGGAAGCAAAAGAAGATACAGTGTTCAACTGACAACAGCAAGAAAAAGAAATCTTCTGAGAGAAACAGATAGATTAGGAAAAATTGTAAGGAATCTAGGAGGGGGAATTGTCAAATCCCCATTGGGTGATAGTGATCCCATACCAAACCAAAATCTTGTAGAGTATGTTTTTAAAGATGTAGATGAATGGTCCGACCAAATTGCAGCAGTAAGTATTTTTTCACCATCTTGCTAAATAATTCAGAAAGAATTTGTTTTCAGAGTAGTTAGTTATAGTGCGATAAGTAGATTAATACAAAATTATCTTGAATTTTGGTTGTTATTGAATGATCATACAGATAAATGTTTTTAGACATGTGCCGTAACGGGTCGAAATTATTCGTATGGAATGTTAAGAATGCTTGTCAACAGGTTTGCACAAGCTGTATTAGCTCATTGTGGAATGAAACCGAGAGAAGTTGTGGGACTTTTGCTACCTAATATACCTGAATTCGTTATAGTTTGTCACGGTGCTATGGAAGCCGGACTCATAGTTACTTTTGCTAACCCCTTGTACACACCAGGTGAATATTTTTCTTGATTATTATATAAGTAGATGTAGTTAGTTTTATTAGTGTGAATGTCCAATGTTTCAATAACCATTTGGATTACAATAAGGATTTTATTTTCAGATGAAATTAAAAGGCAATTTGAAAATGCTGGTGTCAAGATGATTGTAACTGTTCCTATACTCTTAGAAATTGCAACTACAATTGCACCAAATCTTCCTGGATACAGAACGACAGTATGTATCGGTGGAGAAGACGACATTGCAAAAAATATTCATGGCTTGCAAACTTTACTCACAGGTTAGTTGAATATCTCCACAGGTTTTTCTTTTACCAGTTAATAATTGAATAAATTTCTCTGATCGATATCTTCGAAATTTAATATCATTTGTGTTTTTAGCTGGACATGAAAGTGACCTACCAGGTATATCTCCTAAAGAACTTGCTTTGCTTCCTTACTCTAGTGGCACAACTGGTCTACCTAAAGGAGTAATGTTATCACATTATAATTTAGTTGCCAATTTAGTTCAAGGAGAGAGAGAAGACTTAATGATGAAACGAAGAAAAGGTAGGAAAATACAAACAATACAATTCGTATTTAATAAAATTAATGCGTGAAATCACCAATGTGAACCTGATAAGCTTGATTATTTTCCTCGCCTGTCTAGTTTGACAATTTAACCAATCATATTATATCGCAATTTATGTTATCGTTGCAACCAATTAGAACGAAATAAATCGACTATTTTCAATGACTATCTCATATCGACTATCATGCTAATGCATGGTGCTTGGATCTTGATATTCACCTATCGAGGGCCACAACTGTGGCCACAACGCAGGACTTCGTAACTAACATTTCCACTAAAAATTATATTTTATGATAATCTCGTTTAAAACATTTCGCTTCATCTACTGTATAGGCAAAGTATTATAGTTTTTGAGGTTTGCAGTTTTTATGCGATCTTCTTTGATTAGCGCACCAACGCTGCGATGTGGATCTCTTGAGAGAGCTTTTTGAAGCTTCGCTGCCTGCGGGAAATCTTCTATTTTTTATTTTATTTTCTATTCTCCGAGGTGAGATTTGTATGTATCCCAATACTCATGAGTTTTGTGGTTCTTGCCTTATTAAACGATTTCCTAGCCATCTTCCTGAGGTGATCCAACTTGGCACTACCATGCGTATTGTTTATTGTGCTTTGGATAGTGTTTGAGTACTTTTCCAAAGCATTGTTATTGTCTAGTGGTTCGGCTTCCACCTCTCTCAGAGCCTCTTGGAGAAGGTGAGCATAGGTTGCCCTGTCCGTCCTCCTACGGTTCTGAGATAGCGTGGAGGTCGGCAACATCAAGTTTATTTTGAATGTTAACCAGGGGTGGTCTGACATCGAAATGTTATCAGACTCTGGCCAGTTGTGGGTAAAGTGATATCTATATTAGTGTTTGATTGCAAGAGTTTAAAAATATTGGTATAGTACTTTTATTTATAATAAAAAGATTTTGGGTAATTATATAATCCTAAAGTGACTTACTTCTAGCGTTGTTATCCTTACTGCTCCAACTGAAGTGATGTGCATTTGAGTCGCAACCTATTACCAGCTCAAATTTTTGGTTCAGGCAGTATTCAATAGGAGGATCCTCCATTTTTTTGCTGGGTTGTGGCGTGGTTGCGTCGGAAGGGAGGTACACAGATTCCATGATCAGTTTTCTATTCCCTTTTGATGGCGTGTCTTAACCGCAGTTAAATTGTAGGTGAAAAGGTGCGTCATTGAGTGAGCTTTGTATTTCCCAGGAATGTAAATTGCTGTCCTAGGTTGTTGGTTGCTGGGAAAGCTAAAAATTGAACAATTTAGATTTTTAAGTCCTAAAATTTTGGCTTCTATTATCCAGGGATCCTGGATGAGTGCTATTTTATTCTTGCAGCTCATCAAGGCTGTGGCAAAATGTTGTCGTCCCTACCCTTTTGTGTTGCAAGTCACATTGTATAACTGTTATCTCTTTAATTGCTTCCCGGTCTCCCATTGAAGTTTGAACAACAAGGTGGTTATTTATTCTACCATCCCTTCCCCCAAAAGTGAGGAGGGGGTGATCTCGTGTAGCTCCTCGGAATTTTCTTGCTGGAGGTCATCAGTTGCCTCGTTCCTACATTGAATAAGAGCATCTGAAGGGCATTCCTCCAATTCATTTAATTCATACATCACCCACAGCATGCAGTATTTTCAGATACAGTTTTGTTTGATTAGCGTCTGTTGGAATAAAAGATGATTGTCATTGGTTGATTTAAATAATCGTTAATATTTTAATCAGGGCTATATTTTCAGTTACAACAAATAGTAATTTTCAAAAATGTGATAAAATTATTGACGAATTCATTTAGTTAGTATCATCAAAAGTATTCAACAGCGTTCTACATTATTAAAAAAAAATCCACTTTCCCCGTTTTGTATAAATGATAACTTAGAGAGATGTTATGATGTAAATGACTTTTTCAACGATAATGCTTAACAAAACACAGTTATCTTTTGTGTAAATAAGTTTGTTATTTAAATAGGTTTAGTTAAATGTTATTTTCCACTTTAATTATTAGGTTTTTGATTGCGCAACCTAATAGTAATCACCATTTTATTTACTACAGTATAGGTGGAAAAGAAAACATTATTAACAAGTATTTACTAATATAAAAAAAGACTAGTAGATAGTAAATTTCAAAGAAGAGTTAACAAGGAATACCTAATAGATTGAAGAAAAAATATTTTAAATCATATATTTATTGCAAGAAAAAATGTCCAAGCTATTTTGAATTTCAAGATAATTGAAAATTGCCCGATACATCGGATATCAGTTCAAAACATTAATTCTAGCTAATAGAAACTTAAGTAGTCATTCAAAAATTATTAAAAAATACTTGACATTTCAAAAGATCACTAAGATCGAATCTTGTGATACGTTTGTTTATCCACTTCGGATGTATCTAAGATGTTGTGAATCTATGATCACGTGATTCTAGATACGTGAATGAAGCTCAGTGATAGCAGGTGCATAAGTGCTGTAGAGCTGCAGAACTGCCAAACAAATGTTAGTATCTCAACTATCTCATCTACATTTTCCAAATTATTTTAGACTATGAAATATACGTAAAACCAATTTTATCGAAAATCTCTATATCTTTAATTATTAAATAGTATCCATAGCATGCGACCGTATCCTACTGTCAGTTCATAACTGAGAAAAAGCCCAGAGCGGATCAGTGAAACAAAAGCTCGTTAAATCATATTCATCTCTTAGCTGGGTCGCTTCGAGAGGGCCTGGGCATCGCTTGTGCCGCCCTCGCTCATCGTCTCACCTTCCTGCGGCTCTCTAAAAAGTAACGCCAGGACATGTAGTGGCGAGCTTTGTTTATAGTCTGTCGATTATGTGATGTGATTCGACTTCGGTTTTGTAGATTCTTGGTTGGTGTTGGTATTATTGGTAGCTGTAGCATGTAGCTGAAGCAGATGTGTCCGATGTGAATAAACAAACACTCGAAAGGTAAAAAATGCATCGGATATCTAAAATGAATGTATAAGATTTCAAATAAATGTTATGCACTGTATTCTAAACTACAAAACAGCACTCAAGTTTTAAGCAAAACATACAACATTTTATGTGAATATATGTATCTCGGAATTATTTACAGCACGTTATAATAAACCATAAGCTATTGTTTGTCAAAATTTAGTTCAGGATCGAAATAAACTACGAGATATTTTACAAATAAAAAAGCCATATGTTGATCATAATATTGGAAAAACGATAGTAAACTATTAACATTATAAATTAATATATTACTGGTCTTTTCCAGATGGAACCCGACACTGCGTTCTCACAGTACTGCCATTCTTCCATATTTACGGCTTCAACGGGATCTTAAATATAGTACTCAGAGACGGTCATCATCTGGTTACACTTCCAAGATTTACTCCAGAAGATTACGTTAAAGCCTTATCAACTTACAAACCGACTTTCTTATTCGTGGTACCATCGCTTCTTTTATTTTTGGCTTCACATCCAGTTGTAACCAAGGAGCATTTGCATTCGGTGGAAGCTATTCAGTCAGGAGCAGCTCCGCTTACTGAGGGGCTTTTGCAGAAGTTTAGAACGAAGATTGATAATTCAGAAGTTATTATACGACAAGGTCAGTTAGATTTGTATGCGGTGGATCTTTAAGAACTCAACCAAATTCCTCGAAAGATCAAGAATCATTATTTACCTTTTTAGGATATGGTATGACTGAAAGTGCTCCGGTAACATTTGTCATGCCTAGATTGACACCTCCATCAAAAATAGGAACAATAGGTATTCCATACCCAGGAACTGAGGCCAAAATACTTTGTTTGAAAACCGGAGAAACCCTAGGAACCCACAAATCTGGGGAGTTATTAGTAAGAGGACCACAAGTAAGTAAATATAGAAAATTAAATTATTTTGTGACGATTTATAAAAACATCCAATGTCTCAAATGTAATATTTCTTATTGTTTTAGGTGATGATGGGATATTTAAATAATGAGAAAGCAACAGCTGAAACCATAGATGAGGATGGCTGGTTACATACCGGAGATGTTGCTTATTATGATGAAGATGCTTATTTCTATATTGTAGATAGATGTAAAGAATTAATCAAAGTTAAAGGAAATCAGGTACGTATTTTAAATTCGATAATTAAATCAATAAATAAAGTAAGCAGCGATAACAAAAAAGCAAAGTAACAACCCGAAAAGATAATTTATCAATTACAGATTCTTAGTAGGTATATACTGTATGTACTGTTATTACAGAAGATTGTGAGGATTATTTACTAGTAAAATTGATCGCTTAAAATGAAAATGTTTAATTCACTTGGATTAACTAGATTTTAATTGGATCTACGGGACACTAATTGTTTCCATCTTACCTAATGTTAATATCCATTCATCTTTTGTTAGATCATTTTGTCAAGTTTACTCTTAGAAATTACTTCTCTCTCGAAAATCACAGAACATATATGATATGAATGGTTTCCTTCTATTCACAATCTCTTCTGTCAATATGTTGTTCGATAAAACTACATTCTTATGTTACTACTTATCCCATTTTAAGAGATACTTTGCAAAATCAGGCATTTCGGCATTGTCCCTTTGACAAATGCACAAAATTTACTCTTTTCAACTATCTATATAGTTGGCTTGCATTCAAATCCATCCATATTCTATCTTCCCTTTGAAATAATATTTGCAGTGATTGTGTATAGAAGGTTTAACAGGATTACTAGGACTGGAATTGGAGTTGTTGTCACTCACGTGGTTATGCTTGCATTTGAACAGTTAGAAGACTTTGAGCCAAAAAAATAATTAGTTGTAGTCTTCAATTGTTCCACACACCCTTCCTTTAACCTTATTGTAAGTTTAGAGTTCTTGTCTCCCTATGGTATCTGTAAGGGATGATTATATGCCCTACATCACTTATACCTCCCAAGCGTCCTCCAGAGACATTATGGATCTCCCGTCAAGATGCCAACGGATTGATAATGCTGCCGAGACGTGTCTAGGAATTACATTTCAGCTCGTCAAAAAGCTTCTTGGTTGATAATGTCGCCGATAGGTGTCTCTAGACGTCCCCTATCTTTTAGTCGCCACTTACGATAGGCAGAGCGATATTATTTAATAGGTTTCAACCACCCCGATGGTAAATTCCCGTGTGGACATATTTTGTCCGCCCAATCGTCAGGTGTGGATGAAAACACATATATTGTTTATACTATAGATACTGTTACGCAGCACCGTGCAGCGTGCTGCGGTCGTCATAAGTAAAGGTACGAGTAAAATAAGAAGGCGGAATATTCGAGAAATGTCATTCCGCGTCAAGAAAAATCTGGACAGTTCGAGAAGGTGAAAGTAAGCTATATAAGTCGGTGATCCTGACGTCAGGCAGTCAGTTTGATGATAGACGTTATACGTTAATGTTAGTTGTATTGTTATTGTAAAATTTCAGTTGAAATAAACTGATGAAATACCAAAAACCTACGTTACAGTACTATACGTTCAACTTAAAGATAAGAATGATGCAAAAAAGAGTAATCCGCGTGATCAGGACAAAAACCTGTATTGATTTCATGTTTGGAAGCGAGCAGTACAAATTTATAACATCTGTGGATTAAAGATTCACTTTTGTATTGGTGTGTGTGTGTGTTACATTATACAAGTGGTTTGCTGTTATTATTTAATGTTTTCTTTATTTGAATGGCTTTGATTAATATTTTCTTGTAATATAACTGTTAGTTTTAGAAGATTTATGATTTATGTATGTACATGTTATTAATATATTTACTAGGATTGTGCTGAGAACCCTTCTTTGAATCAGACAGTATTGCCTCGGCTAACGACTGCAAAAGATCTTTAGAAAAGCATACCACATAATTTTAATTAGAATATTAGGAAAATATTTTTATTTTCTTTAATAAATGTTGCATTTAGGTTCATCCAACTGAGTATATATGGGGTATTAGAGCACCCCCACTGTGATAATACTATCAGGTACTTTACTTTTGTTAAAGAAAATGGAAATATTTTTCTAGTATCCTACTATATTAAAGTGCCAATGTCTGTCTGTCCGTGCCGCGATCTCGGGATAGAGAAAGCCAAAACCTCGGACTCAGATATAAGCTAGGGACACTTAGAGAAGCAAAATGACACCAAAATCAAGGTACCTACTTTTGTGGTTCCCGAGATATAGAATTAGGTCGAAAATTTAAATGAATTAAATCGCCTAGATGTCAAATTATAAATTACGCGCCTTGTGTAACTTTTGAAATCTCAAAATTTGAAGCATCGAAGACGCTCGGTCCCCAATTCCAATATTACCCCTTCGAAATAATGAAAATTATATTTGAACTCCCAAAAAGAAAACAAATTTAATGAAAAAACCCTGCCCGCGGGGGATTCGAACCCACCTACTCCTGTTCTACGCAGTCGCTCTTCCAATCAAGCTATCACTGACATCGTTAGAGATTTAAAAATTTTCAAGATGAACATAAGATTTTAAATTCAACCTCACGTTTCAGAAAATTTACTGTATCGTTTAAGGAAATATGCAACCGCATGCAGACATTTCCTCAGGTCGTCTGAATGTATTAAGTTTTCAATATACGTAACAACACAAACAAATATATAATACTGCGAATAATACTAAGAAGCGCGACTGTGCGTAGCACAGGAGTAGGCGGGTTCGAGAATTTGAAATAAGTATTTCAAAGTACCTCCGAAGTATAGAAGTATATCGAAGTATCTCGAAGTAACTGAAAGCATCTCGAGGTACCTTGAAATACAACAAGTCTTCGGACTAATTCGAAGTAGGTGTACACATTTCGGCATAATTCCTCTAAAATAAACAATATTATTACGGGATAAAAAAATTAAATTGCAAAAATGATCGGAATTAAAAAAGAATAAAAAAAATTGTATTATTCGAAAAGTGGATATACATATACATAGTACGTTTTAACAGTATAATTTCTATATTTATGTAACAACATTTTAATTGTTGTTTTTTGAATAATTGTAATAAACGTTTGACAGTTTTCATATTTTTAATACTTTTATGTTAAAAATTATTAGTTAAACAGGTTAAAAGCGATGGTATGATGACTAATTTTTAAAGTTATATAAAATATATGAGATGATTTAAAATAAAGTCGTAAAAATATAAAGGCAATAGGTTTACAGGTAAGTTATTTCTTATTTCATTATAAATTAAATTTAAATATGTTTTGTCACAATTTCGAAAAGGTATATTTCTGTTAGTCATTTCTAACATTCAAATATAAAGTTTAAAAAATAAAATTTGCATAAGAACAATAATCATGATTCAAACCATACTATTTAATTATACATTCACTTTAAATTGGTTAATAACTATAGTTGATTAACCTAATAGTGCATTATGCATGACTACGGACAAGCCACTCATAATAAAGGGTGTCTCAGAAAATATTTTCGTTTAATAATCCGTTCGCTGGCGCAAAAGGCACATTCCCGAGAAAAAAGGCAGTTGGCTAACGATGGTCGTCAGTTTAATTTAATTTCCAGTACTCTCAAACTTTCTTAACCAATATTTATTAAATTTTCAGTTGGGACATCATTCATTCTTGCTATGTTATACTGATTTCTGTACAAAAACGACGCACAAGAATATAAGAATCATTGTTTTTATAAAACACGAATACAAAAAGCACCTTGCAGCCCTGTAAATCGCTCCATTGCAACTAAAACACTAAAACCTAACACTGTCGACCACCGTTTGCCAACTGCTTCTTTCTCTGGAATGTGTCTATTGCGCCAGCGGAATTATTGATGAACGAAAATATTTCTGAGACACCCAGTTGATAGATTTGTAAAGTTTGCAGTTTATTTTGCAGAATATGAAACAATATTCCTACAAATGATTAAACATATGTACTAATAAATGTATTGTTTGAAGGATAATAATTTTGGTACCTACTTATCAATTTTAAAATTTTGGAACTGATTAAAAAAATGCTGTCCTAATACAAATTGCAAATTTATTTTAAACTTCAAGTTTTTAGAGTGTTCAACAAAGTTAAACAAAGTTTTTGTTAAAAACATATAACGTAGTTCTTAAAATTTCATCCCAGACAGCACACCAAATCCTTTGGATATCTACTGGACATCCCACTATCCACTGAATGTCCAGTCCATGGTGGCTATATATTTTATATCCAAGAGATGTAATTTATAGACATGTAGATGTCCATAAATAATAGTAATTATGTAGCAAATTAGTAAAAAATTACGCCATTGTGGCTAATAGTACCGTTCAGATATTTAAAATTAATTTTTTTAAGGTGTATTCAATATCCCATGGACATCCACTAAATATATCAAAGTCTAGGCGCGAACGCAAACCATGGTGGATATCCACTAGATGTAATTTTTGATTTTGCCCACTAAGAAGAGTCATTTTTGGACCGGTTTCGTCCTTATTAGGACTAGAATTATTTCCTTTTTTAAGAATAGCCCGCCTGGCTTTTATTCCACCTAGTCTCTAAACTAGGTACTACAGCGACCTTTGATTTTGCTTACTAAGTATAGATGGCGATACCACTTTCGCTCGTTAAATATCTACTCATGCTCAACCCGCCGTAATTGAGTTCGATCGAAATTGGTATTGCAATCAGACTCCATTAGAGATTGGAGTCGAGAATTTCTATTTATTGCTGAAGAGTCCTAATAAGGATGACTTTCTCCTTAGTGGACAAAATCAAAGGCAGAGTGTTGAAAATATTTTCTATCTGCTATTTTCTTTCGACGTTATTCAATAATCATTGGTTACTTATAAACCTTAAATATTTTGCTGAATCCATAGAATATCTTCTATATACTGGGATATAGACGGACATTTGAATATCCATATTAGATCCACTGGATATTCACAAAATATATTCTGTGGATATCTCTGAGATGTATTGTATTGTCTGGGAGATACCCATTAGATATTTTGCTGGATATCCATAGGATATCTTCTATATTCTGGATATAGACGGACATTTGGATATCCATATTAGATCCACGGGATATTTTTGATATCCTGTGGATATATTGGATATCCACAAAAGATATTCTGTGGATATCTCTGGGATTTGGTGTGTTGTCTGGGATGGTGCTTTTATATGTATTAAAAAACGTTAAAATTAAATGTAGTTTCTCATTAATTGGTTCAATATTGTATGAGTTTTTAACACTGAAGGAATGGATGCACTGGATTGGAAGGCGTAAAGATTGAAGTAAGTATACCAAGACTTTCTGAGGGCTATGACCAAGACTGGTAAATGATTTATAACCCCCTATGTGCCATCTACCTTAACAAAAAACAAACAAGAAAACAAACAAAAAAAACAAAAAGAACAAAAAAAAAGAAAAACGAAAATAAAAGAAAATACGTATATAGCAACCGCTATTTGTCATACATCATTGGGTGTTTTCACATTAGCCGACACGACACCGGCACCGTGTAAATAAATGGGACTGTTTTCATACTCACTGACATGACGATGTCGTGTCGTGTCGTTGCGGTCACTCCAGTAGTGTTGTCCCAATTTTCATTATTTTTGATGTACATTAGGCGGAGGTTTAAGTGCACGATTTTGACATTGAAAGTTGTACAATTCCAAAATCCCTAGGAACATCACTGATCTCGTCATTCAATGGGGCAGCTTGATTCCTAGTATGAAGACTAGAGAGAAGGAGGCGAATCGGCAATGATCAAATTTCAAATTTCCGTCCTTCTTTTTATAAAGTTCGCGAAATTGACTGTAGCTGGCATGTCGAATGACAGCGGTGTCAATTTTCTATGTAAGTCAATGTAAAATGAAGTGATTTTTTTTAAAAATGGTGAAAAGAATCAAAATAATGTGAAAAAAAGTACCTGAGTACAAATAACATGAGTGACAAACATCAAAGCAAGATTTACGTCGTTCCAGATTGTAAAAGAGGATAAAAATCAAGTGTAAAACTAAAAAAAAACAATAAGAAATCAATTCAATATCTTTTTAAAGCTTCTAATGTAAGTAAAATAATGTATTCATGTCTAAATATAATATTTGTTGTAAAATAGTCACAATATGTATCTTACGAAGTGTAGTTTCTATAATATAAAATTTTACAGTCATAGATACTGACTTACAAACAACAATAATTATGCATTAAATTTTTTTTGGACCCCAATTGTGTCATTGTAAATGTTTTTTATAGGATACTAAACGTTTAGAACAGTGGCAGCATATTTATCGTTCCTAGTACCGATAAAGCACTAACTAGAGATGATGCTGTTCTATACTTTTTAGAAGATATCAAATATTATGAGACTATTTTTACTGATGGTACTGTTAGCAAAATAAAAAGGGGAAAGCTGAAATTAAAGGATGAGGTAATACCTTGTACATTCCCAAATCTCCCTTTACACTTGTGTTATAACCATTAAAAAGCTGTTAACTGTGTTTTATTTTACTCTTAAAACTATATATTGGTTCAACTAAAAAAAAAAAATGCCACAAAATTGTACTTAAAATTTCAGCATTTAAGAAACCTTTTCGAATTTGGTCATACATACTTAATTTGTGTTTTATATAGATAAAATTAAATAATTTATCAATTAAAACATGCAAGACTTATTTAGAAATAAATACAACAGTATGTTCTGTGCTTTATTTAGCTATAAATAAGTTTATTTTTATTATTTTGACAAAATTATGTATAATTTCCATAAGAAGCCATGTATTTTGAACACCGTATCAGCGCCCATGCGGTCAATTATAGAAGCTCAATTAGCATGCGTTTTTTGGGACCGTATTTTGAGTATGCCGATTCGCCTCCTTATCTTTAGTCTTCATAATTCATAGTATTACCTCATTTACTTCTTCGAGATCGCTTTCCAGAGCAAGTGGGTGCCTGGGCCCCTTTTTTGTCTGAATACGTACTAATTTTGTTTTAGAATGGTGCTGTATTTGTCCCAGTCTGTTTTTCTAGGATTCCTTCTGAGGATCGCCTCAGGAGTGTCGCTCTCTAACGTAAACACAATTATCTTGTGATCTGATAGAGATGATTGACTCAATACTATCCAGATTGTAACTAGACCTTTAATGCTGCTCGGTGTACTTAATGTGATATGTAATACCTCACTTCTTGCCCTTGTTACAAATGTTGGTGTATTCCCAATATTTCGCACAATAAGGTTTTTATTAAAAATATATTCTAGAAGGTTGGAGGAATTTTGTTAGAAATACGTTGTTCGAAGCACGTTTGTTCGAAAATACGTTTGTTCGAAAAAATTATAATCGAAAATACTTTCAATCGAAAACTTTAAATATTAGTTCGAACAATGCTTGTTCGCAAAAAGTGGAAAAGCGATTTTATGGTTGAATCTAAATTTAAAATATATTCAAGAAAAATAAATTAAAGAAAATAGAAATATTTTCTTAGTGTTCCAATTAAAATTAAAAAAAAAATAACTAATTTACCTAACCGATGCGGATTGCTTATTAGCAAAAATATATACATAAAATAAGAAAAATTTAAGAAAATCGTAACTAATTGACCTAACCTGTGCGGCCTGAAGTCATCACGGGTTGATTCGCAAAAAAATATACAAAAAAATAAGGAAAAATAAAAAAAGTCTTAAATAATTTACCTAATCTCTGCGGGCGTGGAGTCATCGCGGTTTGCTTTATTATACATAAAATGAAAAAATTTAAAAAGAAAAACGTATCAAAAGTATTTTCAAGCTACACTTTGTCTAACAAAACACTAAGATTTCCGAACTAAGATTTTTCGCAAAATTATATTTTCGAACTAGGATTTTTCGAAGAAACGTATTTTCGAACTAAGGTTTTTCGAACAAAATTTCGCCAACCATTCTAGAAGTTGCTCACCTCTTGGATTGGTGTCATTGCTTCCCCATATGGTGCTGTGCGTGTTGGCGTCGCATCCAAGAAGTATTGGCAGATTTCTTCTCTGGTAGTACTACACTAGCCTCGGTTCCTTCCATGCTCGAATTGGGACGAGATCATGCGTCATGAATACTGAAAGACAAGAATATTTAAGGAGGTCCTTTCGCCACCAATGTTAAATAAAACATATTAGATTATGACTAAAATTAATTTTTTTCTAGTAGTAGATGTCCTTATTTATCTAATAGTGAACTTTTAACTATACCTTACCGTCCAAATTTTTGAGAATTTTTTTTTTAAAATGTGTGTGTTTGTACAGTGTCTTATGAGAAAGTAAGACTTCAACAACAATTTTCGAATTATAATTAATTTTACTATTATTTATTGATTAGATGGAGTAGAAAAAAACTAAAAATAAGGTTTTTGAAATATTTAGGTTTTGTTTTTTACAATAAAATATATAGGTTACCGTGGAATTTATTGAGAAATTATTATTAAAAAATTTTCAACTAGGTTACTTGAAAATTTTTTGTGATTTTTTAATATTAATTTCTCAAGTTCCACGGTTTACTATATATATTTTATTGTATAAAACAAAATCTAAATATTTCAAAAACCTTAAAACCTTATTTTTAGTTTTTTTCTACTCCATCTAATCAATAAATAATAGTATAATTCGAGAATTGTTGTTGAGGACTTACTTTCTCGTGAGGCACTGTACAAATACTCACATTTAAAAAAAATTCTCAAAAATTTGCAAGGTAAGGTATAGTTAAAAGTTCAGTGTTAGATAAATAAGGACTTCAACTATTAGAAAAAAATTAATTTTAGTCATAATCTAATAACTTTTTTTTTAACATTTGAGGCAGAGGTGTGGCGAAAGGACCTCCTTAATATTATTTCTTAACAATGCAAGTTCTGGGTACTTCATCACTATATAGTGTGATAAATTACCCTTGCGCCTTTACATGCAAGTCCTCTTACCTGGTTTCCTTAGGCCCATGGTTCCTGGATCAGTACGATCTCTAATTGGTCTTTGTTGAATGTCCTGGAGATCAAAGCCGATGCTCCCTTGGTGCGATGGACATTCACTTGGGTGATGTTAATGCCCGCCATTTTAGTTACCATCGATCAGGGTGTCTTCCCCACTAACAATACAAATAAGAAATGAATTCAAAATTACTTCACTAGATTCCAGGCGCAAAATTATATGTATTCTATGTATAAAATAATTAATGAAGGACCAAATGAACTCTCCGGATCTCTTTGCACTAGTACCATTTTCTCTTCCTCCACGTCCAATGGGGGACTATAAATATATTTTATTCCTTTTACCTCAACAACATCCAGAACATCTCTCCTAATAGACTGAGAGCTAGCGGCTGCAAGATGGTAAGATCGTACCCTCCGGCAGGAATTTTGTGAAGTGGTACACAGGCCCATCAGAAAGTGTCATCTGCAAGGATTTAGTTTAAACCCCCTACAAATGAGACGTCAGACGAAAAAGTTAATAAAATGTTTTTGTTAAAATTTACAATACACATATTTAATTAGAAGTTTCTTGACATGACCCATTAGCTCAGTTTGTAATATTATTATGCTAAATAAAATGTATTTAAAATAAATAAACAACAATAGTACGTATTTTTTAAATTTTATTTCCAAAAATAAAAAAACTGTGAAATGCACATTCTACTGCTTATTCAGTGCCTACAAACTGAGATCGGGTCATGTAAGTTTTCTAATGAAATATTTGTATTGTAATTTTTTTAGCAGATATTTTTACAACTTTGAGCTGCCCGACGTCTTGTTTGCAGATGACACTTCCTGATGGTCCCGCCTACCACTTTACAAAATTCCAGCCAGAGTTATGATCGTACCATCTTGCGGCCTCTAGCTCTTAAGACTATAATGATGCTTTGTTGAGCATACTATGTCAATATACTGTTAAATGTAAATTGGTACATAAAATATGGTAAATTCTGGAAACAAATTGTTGCCCATATTTGCAATTTGGCTATTTAAACTTATGTGTCGTGCGTTGATGTTTATAATGGCATCTATTAATGTCTTTTAATAATAATAATAATCTTTATTTTGAGGAACAATCATAATACATATAAGTACGACAATTCTTAAACAAAACAGTGTCAAGGAAAATATATTAATGATCACATAGAGTAATATTCATTAATTGTATGTGGTTCTAAATTAATTAACAATTCATGTACTTCCCTTTTAAATACTTTAACATTAACTAATCTTTTTATTGCATCAGGCAGTTTATTGTACAACTTTACACAGCTGTACCCTGCTCCATGTTCTGTATAGCTGTCAGCCTATGTATTGGATATACTAGGTTTATATTTCTCAATATATAAGCATTTGTTGGTTCAAAATTTGAAAATAAACCTATTTTTAAATAAAAAAGTTAAGCATTCCTGGATGTATATGCCTATCACAGTTAAGATTTTATTTTCTCTAAATTTACCTCTACACGACTCTCTCATATTCAAACTGAGCATAATCCGCATTATTCTTTCTTGCACTAAAAAACCCTTTCAATTGAATTGCTCCCACCATAGAATATTATCCCATATCTAATTCTGGATTAAAAATTTGCAAAGTATACCATTTTTAAACTACCCCATTCCAAATATTTTTTCACAACTCTGATGTTGCAACAGATCTGGCTCAGTTTTGTACATACAAACTCAACATGGCTTTCCCAGCACTGAAAACTATCAATATATAGCCCCAGAAACTTGGTACTAGTTGAGACCTTAAATATACAGTTTAGTTAAATATTTATTGGCATTTCATCTCTGTTGTAATTGGTTTTAAAAAGTATTAATTTATTTCAAACCATTTTTTAGCTTTAGTTATCTCTCTCTCTCTCTGCATTTAGGGTTAATTCCATCATATTAGATGCATTTATTAAGATATTTGTGTTATCTGCATAATTGGTTAGCACACAGTTCTCATTAGCCATCATAACGCTGTTTAGTTCATTCACATAAATAAAAATCAATGGACCTACTATACTTTCCCGAGCTATTTCTATATTAGATGTTATTTCTACAGATCTACCTTCCTCATTATTTTTATATATTTTGACAACCTGTTTCCTATCCTTAAGATATGATTTGAATCACCCTAATGCAGGCCTCCTAATTCCATATTTCTCCAGCACTATCCCATGGTCTAGACAATCGTAGGCTTTGGACAAGTCCAAGAATATTTTAATAAGCATATTTGGATAATATATAAATATGTAATTATTTGGAAAAATATGTTCATGAAAAAGTTGGATGAATGTGTGCACATTAACAAATTTTCTATACCTTTGATTAATGTTATTAACGTGCCCTAATCTTCCAGAAAGTGTACCACAAATAAAAATGTATGTTGAAATAGGGAATAATAATCAAAAACATTTTATTATTAATAAAATCTTATATTTCTAGAAGTGCACCTGTATACAAATATAATTAAATGTATTAAACAAATACTTTATTCTCATTTACAATTCTTAGATATTAGAAAAATCTGAAATAAAATTTGGCCTTACGAAAAAGGTTTTTCTGCTACAAATAAATAAAACATATTTCGAAAATGGCTAAAAAGTAAAGACAATTTACCATTTTAAAGAACCTACATTATAATTTGTAATGAACTTAAATGTACTTTATGAAATTTTTAAAAATTGTAATTAAAATAATCGTTTATACTGGTTTTTTAGGTCACAAACCTGCATAAAAATGCAAATTTTAGTCTAGTATTTGACAAATAAAGAAACACTATTAAATTGTTACAAAAATAATTAGAGATCACCAGAGTCTTAACCTCGTTTATTCCTACTATAAACATAAACACAATAAATTCTCGGGATATCATCATAATCCAGAGAATTCAACATTAGCTAAGAAATAATACAGTTTATGTTGCATTTTTGGATATACATTGATTTTTTATGAAGAAATTTATAAAAAGGCCTATTAGTTTTAAGTGCCAAATAAATGGGTTACTGTTTCAGTGACGAGATTATTCTACCGTCTGTCCAAACAAATTTTTTACACTACTTATACGTTAATATTTTCCAATAAAATAGAAAAAAATTTAAATGTAGAACAAATACAACTTTGAGTTACTATTAAAATTTTAATACAAAATTTTAACCTTGCTTATTCACTTTAATTAAAAAAAAAACAGTCTTAGTGCATGGAAATAATATAGAACTGATACAGGCTATTCTTTTGCTGTAAAAAAAATGATACAGGCAAGCAATTTACCCCTTCAAATTAACTAGATTAGATTAGGAGTTGGACATTATTTGTCCTTGTCCACCGCGACCTATTCAGATCTATTGTGGGACTCCGTTTGTTTTAGAATATGTCGTCTAGCCTGGTCTTTTTTATTAGACTTAGTAGCTTTGACAGTGGCTCCCGCATGTTAGAAACCTCATTCCAGCCAGGCCTAACTAAAAAAATACATCAATCGATCAATAAAGGGACCGAAATGATTTTGATTCTGTGTATATTATTCTAATAAGAGAACAGGTGTTTAATTGACTTGGAGAAGTCTTTTGACAAAGTTAAAAGAGCTGATATATGTATTAGAGAAGATGAGTCCATAAATTTTCTGAATGGCCATCAAATTTCTGACTTTCTGTTGCTTGTAAATCGTCTCAAAAATTAAATTTTACATGAAACAGATTTTAATATTTTCACATTTCTGACATAAACATTAGGATTAGAACATAAATCAAATGTTCGCTGATTTTACAGAAAGTAGAAACACTTTGTTAGAGGAGCAAAAGCAGTTTTCATTGGTATTAAGAATATGTTCTTTCTTAAACAAAAAGCAGATATGAAATTTGCCTTCACTATGCCATATCTGATGTTTGGGAGGGAAGTATGGACAACACAAAAACAAAGTATCAAAATGTGTTCCCTCTGAGAAAAAGAGAATAAATTAAGATAAAATAGATTCAGAGAAAAATTAAAAACTAAATGAATACAATAGAAACTTTTTCTTAAAATAAAAGCTGCCAAGATAAAAAAATATTTTTAGCACTTAAAAAAAGAAAGGTAAATTGCTTGCCTATATTATGGCGCAAGATTTTAAAACCCTCACAAAACCCAGTTACTCTACTCCGAGATTTAGAACAATATAAGTTCTCTGTGCTATTTTGACTTGTTTTACTGCATATTTTCTATTAAAAACTAATAGAGCACCTTTTTGTACTATTACAGACAATAATAGACGAGAGAACTTTATTATTAGATTAGAGTTACTTACAAATTTTGAAGCAATTTTCAAAACTCTCCATAATTCTTGTCACAGTAACTAAGAAAAATTCAATTTTCGAATATTGAAAATCCTATTTATTTTATATAAAAAAGCGATTAAAGATATTTTTGTTTGTTTTTTAAAGAGAATGATTTAAGAGTACTAAAAAAATCAATATACAAAACGCAACAATCTATTACTTAAAACCAACCTATTGTAGGCGACCTGAGTCACTAGAAAATCTAAATAAGTCTATTCTAATCTCTTGGGTAGTATTCCGACATAAGTTTCACAAAAGTTTCCACAGACGAACTTGGCTCTTCGGTTTCAACTTTTTTTTCTGGATTGTTTTCTTTCACATCTATATCCATAGGGGTAGGTGTTTCATCCTCTTTATCTTTTACATCAACTGTATCACTGGTAACAATGTCTTTAACTTCTGCTTCATCAGATTGATTTTCTAGCACTTCTGACTTTTCTTCTATCAGGTCTACTCCATCTACTTCTTTTAGAATGTCTGTCGAACTGTCAACTACATTCTCAGATTCCCTATCTTCTGATGCAGATTTTATTTCATCTATTGTCTCTTTTTCTTGTACTGCTTCTTTATGTTCGGCTTCCTTTTCTTCTGATTTTTCTTCTGCTTCTGAACTAGTTTCAGATATTGATGTGATTTCTGTAGAATTGAGACTCTCTGAAGAATTTTCCGATGATATTTCTTCAATGGGTATTTCTGGTGTATCTTGTTTACTTTCTGGAGATGTTGATTCAAAAGTAGTTTCTTCAGATGGAGGTATTAGTGGATCTGGTTTGTTTTCTGATACTACTGTTTCTTCTTTAATGATGTCATGTTGGTCTTCTTTAGGCTGAGAAAAAATAAGTTATTATTAACTAATTATTGAATTTTATGTTATTTTACTTACCACAATGGTATCTTCAACCTTGGGAACCTGCTCAGTTGGCTCCTTTTCTTCTGGGATGGCTTCTTTTGATTCAGATGCAGATGCTGAAGAATCACTACTATTGCTACTGCTTTCTTCAGATAAGTTTTGATAGGTAGTTTCTTGTGAGTCAACTGAAACATAAGTTTCTATTGTCTCTTCAGTACTTGTACATGTTATAACAGTCTCTTGAGGTTGTGGTTTTGGTTCTTCATTGTCACTACTGGATGTTATTTCTGGAAATTTAGAGAATATTTATAATCCCAGCATTACCCACCAAATAGTGAAGCTGAAACTAGCAGCCTATGTTAGAAATCAAATATGACAAAATAAAGCCATTTTCACTACTTGAATTATGTTATAATAATATTAATAATAAATCAAAGTATATCTATTTCCAGACAAATAAATATTATGTAATTAAAATCAAATGTATATAGGTACCTACTTTGGAGCAAAACCAGAGTTGTCAGGTAAAGTTTTTTTTAGGTTTTTAAAGGGTACAAAAATTAGTGTATATGAAAACAAATGCAAATTTTTTATCAAACATTATACCACTGTAACTTCTCGATATTGATATCGGGATGGTAGAGTAGGTGTCTACGGCGCTCGCATTCATTTGCGAACCAATTTTGTGGTAGAGAGACACTGGGCTTCGAATCCTACAGAAGACCATGTGAATTTATTTGGATGGTTCTCTACAGGATTTGATGAATGCTGTATTGCAGAAATTTAATTTATGTTGATATGACATCCAGATTATAAAAATCTTTAAGTCGTTTCGGAACGCCATGGCAAATAATAATAATGACTTCCCCTACAAAGTTGCTCAGTCAGCTCAGGGGTTGAAATTCACTTGTAAGGGGTGAATTAGGGAGAGTATTATTATTAATGATAGTAACAATTAAAAAAAATATTTTTTTACATTTTTTAGTTTTTCTTGTTTGTTTGCAGAATGTGATTTTTAAAGTAATAAAAATCTATTTTTGCTTGTATATTTTGTTCAACTTTATTAATAATAACTTTTAAACTAAAAACTTTAACAACTATAAAACCTCAAAAAAGCTACTTAGGCATACATTTTTTATTTATTAGGTTTATTCCAACCCTGAGCAAAACCTTGAACATTAAACTTGTTTTTTATGACCAAACATCATCAAAGTTAGGCTAAATCGGACATCAATGGATTTCTTAAGCAAGATACAACATTAATAAGTCAAAAGAAAAAAAATATCAATACCGAATTGTTGAAATTTTTATACTAGAGTGATACCTACTTGAAGAAAAAAAATTATTGATGTCTCATTTAACCCAGCCTGATAAATTTTTCTGAAATTACATGTTTTATATTTAAGGTTTTGCTCCAAAGTACCTATATCCATTTGATTTTTATTACATAACATTTATTTGTCATAGATAGATACATTTCTATATTCTTGATCGTTTCAGCCTTTACTTGATGAAAATTGATATTATTAAAATGAGAAAAACCAAACATGGTAGATTTCACAAACACTTTTATTTAAAAAGTAAAAAGAAGAAATTTGAAGTTTTACTTCGAAACAATTGTGGTGTTACCTCTCTATATTATTATTAGAGCATAATTCAAGTATTGAAAATTGCTTTATTTTGTTATAATATATGACTAATGTCCATTTTCTAACACAGGCTACCAGTTTCAGCTTCACAGTAAATATAAGTTAATTTGTTACTTCATTTGCGACTATATTTAAACATATATTATCATTTTAAAAGATTTTTTCTAAAGGAGTTAAAGTATCGAAAACCTAGGTAATAATCGAGGCTGAACACAATGTAATATTATTCAAAAACTTACCAGGTTTTGTTTCCTGATCATTTACAAAAGGTGTTGAACTTGTCTCTGTGGTTGGCTCTACTTCATTTTTCGACAAATCTTCATTTTCAACATTCTTATACAAAACTGGGGTAGCTTGTTCATGTCTAGACCAATTTGAAGGACTTTCGTCCATATCTTCTATATTTATATCATGACTAGAATTGCTACTTTCAGGCAGATGTTCAGACTCTATACCATTCATAATTCCTTCCCCATTTTCGGTTGACCTTCGGCCTGGCTCTGTTGTACTTACAACTAAAATATTCTTTTCCAATGCTCTCATATACTTGTCTATTCGATTATATTCCTTTCGGGGGGTTGTTAACAACTCACAGATTCTCTGCACTGTAAAAGGGGCAGCAGCGAATGTATCAAGCTTCTCTAATATAAAATTTTTCATCATATCATAATTAAACATTTCTACGTTAGGACAAGGTGGTATGTCCATAGAAGGGCAGGATTCGTAGAACTCAGTAATCACATTGATGAGCTTTTCCCGAAAAAGGCTCTTTATTATTGACCATTGGTAAATGGGGTTGCCTGTTTTGGCAACAAAACAAAGATACTCTTCTAACTCACGTGGAATGTCTTTCGGTTTCATTTTTGAAAATTCTTCTAGACTGTGTAATATTTCTTCAGGGTTTTCCATTTTAAATACACTAAAAAACTGTTTTAAATTCTATTCGGCCGAGTTTACTAAAAAACAAAAGATCGGAAATTGTTAACTCAACTGTTGTTCTGTCTGCTGTCACTAGTCAAACGCGTCAAGAACGTCAATGTCGTATCGCCAGGGTGACCAACATACTTTTTAAACGTACTAGATCAACACTGGAGTACACCTATAGAGTAAACGCAGTAACGAATTCGACGTTGCCATAAATAATATTCTGATTTCTGCGGAATATATTCATAATTCATATCGAAGTAGGAAAATTAGTTATTGTGGTATTATCATAGTTTATTATGTAAAAACAGTCATACTTATTTAAAAATTGAGATTCGGCTCTTGGGACAGTTGGTCTTGCGATGTTTAGGCCAAACTTGGTGTATAGATGCATGTTTCAATAAATATGAAAATAAAAAAAATGCTGACCCACCCACGCTCCCAGCTGATATGTAGAGGGTGTCACCGCCAATAATTAAAATTATAATTTTTTCAATAAAACAATTTAAATCTACGATTTTTTCTACCAACAAATAAGTTTAAACTTTTTTATTTTGTTTTTCTTTTTTATTTTTTTTTTTATTTTTAAAGTGATCCTACTTCGGATATGGGACTAGCATTTAATAATAAATACAGAAAAATCTAATTTTTGCCACATTTATAATAGATCTGATGTACTTAATGTACTTGAATAAAAAAATTTACCTCCCTCATCCCCTAGAGGAAGATGGAGTGTATGTCATCCCCAAAATACAAAAAATGAAGTTAGAACTTTTTAAATAAAATTATTGAAATTTACGATTTTTTCTACATCCATATGTAAATTTAAAATTTTTGACAATAATTTTTTCTCTTCATGTACTAACATTTTTTTGACCTGTATCCTCATACGGGGTTTGACATTTAATAATAGTTACAGAAAATGTTTGGCATATTTACTATAGACCAGACAACTTATTAAAATATTACCTTCACCATCATTTCCTAGAATGGAATCAAAATTTTTTTTACCTAAAATTTTAAATTTTTATGGCAAAAATGTTTTTAGTATTATTACATTCAGAAACTCGTAGGATGCAACCTTTACCTTTATTTTTGTACCCACTTCCGAACTTGAAAAACGCTCAGTCCGTAAAAAATAAAATAAAATTGTCAAAATGAATTTTAAATTAGAAAAAAAATTTAGATTCCAACGGTTCAATTTTAAAGCTTCAAACCTCCTCTAAGGGGTGTAGGGGGTGATTTGTATACGTTGTAAATCAAGTCTATTATTGTAAATTATGATTTGTATTTTATGATTGCATTTTATCATAAAATTTGAAATACTTGGTTTGTGTGTAAAAAAATCGTTGATTCAAACTGTTTAATTTAAAAAATTGTAACTTCAATCAGCTAGGGGGTGGGGGGCTGGATTTTTTGTAGATTTTAATATTTATGGGAAAATATATCCCTATACCAATTTTCGATGTTTGGTTTCAATATCTCGACCCGAACTGCCCTAGCCCCAAGAGCCGAACCCCAAACTTTTCTTATTTAAAATTTAAAAGTACCTATACATGTTTACAATAACAAACATCAGTTATTAATTAAAATTAACAATAGAAATTGTTGTTGTATTCAGTAAATAGTTGAATTAAAATGTTCGTTACTAAATAAAAAAAAAAAATTTGTAGATTCGGAAAAATGTAGTTTTAAATTTCTGAATTCAGATTGTAAAGAACTTTTTGGTCAAAATGGCCTCCAAACTTTTTGTTTTGTTTTTTTTATCTAATGTTGATTTCATATTTGTGTAATTATAGTTTGTATGAAAGTTTGATTAAACACCTTCGGTCATAAAGATAAATTGCTATTATACAGACTGGGCTACTCAAAAGAGTTCACCTTGTTATTTGGCAGTATTCATTGAATTTTAAGAAAACGCTGAAACAGGTCGATTTTTATTCCAAAGGAGGCACATTTTTGCAATACAGAAATCTGTCATATGCCAACCCTCTCCCTTGCACATCTCCAACCCCTTAAGTTTAAATAGGGAATATACCATATGTGGCACATCATTAGAATGGTATCGCAATGGACTATTCAGGCACATGATCATATAGCTTTTTTTTTAAATTAACTTCATGTTTGTAAACAAGTTTTAATTTAATTATTAACGCCTATGTTGGTTAATGGGTTTAATTTTTTTCATCATATCACTTTAAAAATTCAATAAAACAAATTATGCAAAAATAATAAAAAACTTTATTAAATGTAACGTAGATAAAATTAACTAAATTTGAAGAATTTATTATTCTATTAATGCTAATTATTGAATAATTAGATGTTCAAAATATTCTCCATCGACTTCCATACAATAATTGTAAAGGCGCTGTTCGAAATTACATCGAATGTTTTGAAGCATTTTAGGGGTTATTAGACTAAATTCATGCACTATTCGTCGTCCGAGTTCTTCCAACAAAGCAGATTCAGTCTTATAAATCGTACTCTTTAAGTCAGCCCATAAAAAGAAATCCAGTAGATTTAAATCAGGGACCTTGTTGGCCATTCAATAAAGCCCCTTCTTCAAATCCATTGCATTGGAAATCCATTCATTGAGGTATTGCCTTACGACTCTGCTATAATGCGGAGGTGCGCCATCTTGATGGAAAAACAGATCATCTTCTGAGTACCTACGTTTTATCATTTTCAATTATATCTGTCACAGTCACAGATTTAGAGTGTTAGGAGATGGGCCAATGCAATAAACCAAAAAAATTATTATAGTGAGCCGCCATCTTTTTATTTTTGGGAGTAGTGAGCGTGCGCAGAAAGGAGTAAACAGGTCCTTACTTAGAATAATGGACAAAATAAAACTATTTTGTTTAGGGTTGTAATTAACTGAACAGTATTTAATTCATTATGTACAGTAAAAATATTATAAACAGTCAGTAAAATATTGTAAAAAACTCAGTACTTTTATAAAATATGATGAGTAAACATTAAATTTTGTAGCAGTAAAATTACTATTTGGCCTGTATTTCTATGTTCACTTTTGTGATTATAATGGTCAGTAAAAATTAATGAAATGTCAGTATGAATTAGCCCGTAATAATTCTACAAATGGTCAGTAAGAATTAATAAATGGCCAGTATGCAGCAGTCGGTAATAATTTTAAAAATGTGCATTAAATAAGTAGTATTATATTTTTAGATCGAGTGTTTCATGTTTTTGAGCTACCGGTTTGCAGCAAAGAAGAAACTGAAGATTTTGTTTTCTGTTTAAAACAATTAAGTCTGCCTGTCAGGATATATTTCAAAAATCAATTGCCCCAAAATACACTCGCGTATCGGGGACAACACTAATGATTTGTAATTGAGGTGGTGGGTATGTTTGTGTAAATGCGTCTTGTTTGTTTTCATTTACTAGCAGTAGTATTTTATAAACCATAGAAGCAAATTTCACATACATGAACAAATAATATTAATGCCGTGACAACAAGAAGACAAAGCAAAGACTTCTCGTAGGGTGGCGGCTTCGCCGCCACCAAAAAAATTTAATCCATACCTGGCTACGCCGACCGGCATAAACACCAACGGCCTGGACACAGCTCACCTACTCTGTCAAAAGGAGACCGATGTACAAATAAAACGCGTATTATTATACTGACCATTTATTATTTTTACTGACCATTTATTATTTTTACTGACCATTTATTATTTTTACTGACCATTTATTATTTTTACTGACCATTTATTATTTTTACTGACCATTTATTATTTTTACTGCCCATTTATTATTTTTACTGACCATTTATTATTTTTACTGACCATTTATTATTTTTACTGACCATTTATTATTTTTACTGACCATTTATTATTTTTACTGACCATTTATTATTTTTACTGACCATTTATTATTTTTACTGACCATTTATTATTTTTACTGACCATTTATTATTTTTACTGATCATTTATTTTTATACTGACCATCTGCAGCAACAGATTTAAAAATGATATCTTTTCCTTTTTCGCAACCGCTAAAAGCGTGGAGAAATACGATAATTTCTTTCAAATGCGGGTACTTAAAACTATTTACATTGTATATGTCACTTGAGGATGGACCTCTGTTAATTTTTGTAAAAACAATATCCAGTCCTTCATAAAATTGCGTGAGTAAGACAAGTACATCGATGTCCTCGACAATTATTTGGACGAAACTTTCTTTTCTTGCTTCATCAATGGCTTTCCGTACAATGTGGATATCAGCATCTTCTTAAGTTTGAAAAACATTTATATTTGCATGTTCAAAATGCTCAGTCAAATCGCTGATAAGAAGCTTTTTATTGTCTTCATTGCTCAGAAAATCTTCCTGAGAAACCCCACATTCTTTCTCTCTAGCCAGAAATAGCATGGACGGAGAGTGGCGTTTTTTGACCTTCTTGCTCTCTCGAAGCTTCTTGTGCTGTTGTCTAAAAAAGGACAACCATCGAAAACTACAACACATTGTTTATATTGTGCAAGGTAGTTTCTATATTTCTCAATGATCATTTGAAAAGTGTCCGTCGCTTTCCAAAACACCCGATGTAGTAAAAATCCGCCATCAATTACAGTCATAGCATTTGGGGGTATTATATAGTCTTCTAGACGTGTAGAAAGGCCATATAATTTAGATTTCTCTGTTTTATGAAATCCTATTACCATCAAAGATCGAAGCTGGGAACGCAGCCAGTTCATAATCAAGATAATCTTCCAGATTAACTTCATTCTTGGAAAGTACAATACGACGAAACACATCATTTGCATCAACAGCAATAGGTGCGTTTTTTGCAATTTTAGGGGTGGTTCAACCATTGCTGCAAGTTTAAATCCCCATTTTCGTAATCAGCGCCCCAAAAAACATATAAGATGACTTAGTTCACGAAACACCGTGACGGGTAATTTTTTCCGAAAATTCACCCCTTGGGAGGGGTGTTTCTGGCATGTGGGGGGTGTCACACAAATTTTCCAGTCTCGACACCCTGATTTTCGAAATCAGCGCCACAAAAACATATGAGATGAGTTAGTTTGAAAAACAACAAGTACAGTCGAAAAACACCCCCTATTTAGGTTTGTTTTGTGCAATTTTAGGGGTAGTTCAACTATTGCTGCAAGTTTTAACCCCGATTTTCGTAATCATATAAGAAAAAACATATAAGATGACTTAGTTCACGAAACACCGTGACTGGTCATTTTTTTCGAAAATTCACCCCTTGGAAGGGATGTTTCTGGCATGTGGGGGGTGTCACACAAATTTTCCAGTCTCGACACCCTGATTTTCGAAATCAGCGCCACAAAAACATATGAGATGAGTTAGTTTGAAAAACAACAAGTACAGTCGAAAATTTGTGCAATTTTAGGGGTAGTTCAACCATTGCTGCAAGTTTTAACCCCGATTTTCGTAATCAGCGCCCCAAAAAACATATAAGATGGCTTAGGTTGCAAAACAACAAGTACAGTCGAAAAGCACCCCTAACTGGGGGTGTTTTTTTTGCAACTTTAGGGGTATTCCAACCATTGCTGCCAGTTTTAACCCTCATTTTTGTAATCAGCGCCCCAAAATACGTAGGAGATAAGTGGTCTCGTCAAGTGCGGCGTTTCTCGACCTTTTACCGTTATTTTAAGGGTCGATCTTTTCACCTTCAGATAAAGTGTCAGGTAATTTTTATCTTCCAAGTAACTTAAAAAGTAATCTTTTCACCTATGGATAAACTTAACTTCTAAATGATAAATTATCTTATTTATGAAATTTCTGATAAAATACTTCACTGATGGATAAGCAGGTAGTTACATGACCACATAAGGTTAAAAACTACTGGATACCTACCACACATATTATTTACTTGAAAAAATAGAAAATTAATTATCTGACAGACAGTAACTCTCAGATAATATATCCGTCAGTTAGTTATCTGGAACTTTATCTAAAGGTGAAAAGACCAACCCTAAATGGACTAATGTGCCGGTGGGTATGTGCTTCGTGAAATCCTCTAGGATTTTCATCAGACCAGACAATTATTATGTCAAAAAGAATCATTCTTCTGAAAAACAAATATTAAATAATTTCACAAAACTGTAGTCGCCTCATATTAATTTATTTCTGGTACCAACTGGATCGTGTGGGGTTGAAATTTACTCTACAAACACTACTTCTTGAGAAGACAAATTCTTCAAGCAAATTTCGTGTAGATACTGGATGTAGGATACAAATTAATATGGCCTACAATTGCTACTTCTGCTGCTTCGGTCCTAACTCGCTTTAATACGTATGAGTAATAAAGTTGATTTTCTTCGTGAAGCTGATTAAACAAACTTGCTGTTCTGGTTGTACACTTCCCGTTTTCAAATTTGGAAATAATTTAAACTCGTTCTGCAATAGAATAGACCATTTTAAATTGTTCTGCTATAAATATTCTTTTTCCTCTATGAAACTATTTTGTTACAGGTTTCTCCCACCGAACTGGAAAACTTGATCATGGAAATAGAAGGAATTACAGACGTAGCAGTAGTGGGAGTTCCCGACTCTTTAGCCGGGGAAGTTCCTAAGGCGTACGTTGTCCGAAAATCTGGTGTCAACATCAACGAAGAAGATATTCAACGATGGGTTAACGGAAAAGTGGCGCATTACAAAAAGTTGGTGGGTGGTGTTAAGTTTATTGATGCTATTCCCAGGAACCCTAGTGGTAAAATTCTTAGAAATGAATTAAAATTGAACGTCTAAGTTTTTAGATATTATTTATATTTTTTTGCAAACCGGAGTGTTAGGAAAATTACGCTATGCGTATAACAATCTTCTCTGTGACTTAGTTTGGCAAAATAATTATGTTTTTATTCCCAAACTCATATTTCTATAGATAGTTTAAATTGTAAAGAAAATAATATAGTTGACTCTGTTATTGTTATTGAAAATCTAACTTCATTAGTTAGGTTTTCGTTAACATTTTCCGTAAAACTTTATCTGTTTATTTTAATGAATTTTTTACACTCTTTTTTTCTGCCATTTACAAAAAATGTATGATTGTAAATATCTTAAAATAATTAGTAGGTACTTTTATTTAACCCTGCATTTTAATATTGGTTGCAACTCAGCCTAAAGTGCTTAATTTTATTATTTAGGAACCGTAGTTTTTTATTTAAAAAAATGTTACTATAATTTTACTAGTATTGTATGTGTTGTGTACTTATACATTTTTATAATATTGAGGAATATTTCTAAAATAAAAGTTTACTTTTCTTTTTTATAACTACGATCATTCTTATCCTTCATCTCAACTACTTAAAAACAGAAATATAAAATTTGATTTTAAGTGAAGGTGCCAAATTTATATTTTTTTAAACTTCTTGGAGTTATCGGCATCAACTGCAAAATCAGTGGAGAGTGGAGAAAAATGGAATTTAGCTTGGAAAAGATGGGATAGAGATGATTTTCACGCATAAAGTAAGTAGCAAGTATAGTAATATAGTTTGTTCAATAAGAGTGGATATTATAGCCATATTACACGAAGAATGAGCACGATGTCGTAGACAGAGTGCTCAAACGACTTGTACGGTATATTTTTCATGACCCACTAAATAAAATTACAAAATTTTAAAATCTAATTAGGAGGTTATTACGATAAAATATTTTAAAAACAACATTTAACAAAAAAAATTTAATATTTGTTTTTACCAGTGTTATTGAAGAATTCGTAGGCACTAGGCACTCCTATCGTAGGCCCCAAAATAAAATTATTTTTTTGTAACATTATGCAAATGCGAAAGTTAAGTGCACTTAATAATTAAAAAAAATATTTCTAAATTCAAATGTGACCAAAACGTAAAATAATTAAAAATATTAATTTCTCTAAGCCATGTGTCACAAACTGAAATGAGCAACCATTTCTCTTTAGAAAACCGCTACATCTTTGGCTAATACCGCTACAGGCATTTAATTATATCCAAAGAAAACTTTAGAGATAAAAATTTAATTTCAACTCCTTAACTTTGATTTTGCTTACTAAGGAGAACGTCATGCTTGGACCGGTTTCGTCCTTATTAGGACTCGACATCATGAAATAGACATTTGAGATTGTAATCGACAATGTCTGGGATTACTATGCACCTGACATCAGCCATATCGATTAACTATCAAGTGTATAGTTATGAGGTACGTCTCAAAAATAGGTGGTATACATGAATTATTTTTTTTTGTTCATGTAGAATATCATGATGCCAAATATCTTTTAGAAAAAAATATGCAATTGAAAGTGGATCATCAGGACCTAGAATTGGACAAACACGCCAATTTGAAGATTTATTCTAATTTTTCACTGGTAACCCCTGTCCTAAACGCTTCATTGCTGGGCTAAAACAAAATAGTTTTTATTTTATTACTAAGTATAAGAAATTAGGATATAATACTCTGCTAATTCATGGACAGGAAAGCTCCCATATAATGTTTAATTCCTTCAAAAGGCTCAAAAACGGAACCAAGAATGTTCACAAGCTTAAAACATCATTTCGATTCGAGCAACTTTTTGTTTTTGTGTCGTCATACCTTTTGATTTTTAGAACATCACCATTCACAATCTTTTATTTATACAAACAGTTTCTGCGAAACGACAGATAAAAAAGTTTTCCATATGTATGGGGGCGTCCATTAATTACGTGAGGTGTTCAAGGGGGGGGGGGATAAAACTAAATCTTTCTAAATCTCACTTGGGGGGAGGGGGGGTTTTCGTAAATCTCACGTAATTTTTTTTCTAGTAGAAAACGGTGTAAAATTGCGTGAAAGTAAAGTTAAATTATAGTAAAAGTATTTCTAGAATAAAATATGGAAAAATCTTATAATTATGTTTATTTATTTTTTATTAATTTCCATTTAAGTATTTATCATTTAATTTTATTAATGTGATTTTAAATAATTGCAACACTCTCAAACACTAGTCTTTGCTAGTCTAAAATAAAAGTAATGGAACATATTGTATTTTTGTTTTTTTTTAATAATCCAACACATTTACACCCAAAACACGAATTTTGAAAAACCTCACGTGAGATTAGGGAAGGGGGGGAGGGAGTTAAGGAAAATCTTACCAAATCTCGCCAGGGGGGGGAGGGGGAATCAAAAAATCCTCAAAAATACCTCACGTAATTAATGGACGCCCCCTATCCAACTATATGACGACGCTGTAAATCATAAAGTTGATAGGAACATACAAAAATAGGTGAAAATAAATAACTAGTTAAACTTTTGTAGGAAGGTGAATAAAAATACTCGTAAAAATATCTATAATTTATATCATCGTCCCCTTGTCTTTTTTGTAACCCCTTTGATAATTCCTTTGATGTATCCCAGGGAAATATACATTTTTTTTAAATCTTGACCAAGTTTAATATAATACATAATACCCTCATTCTAGTTTATCAGACCTACAGACGGAACACAAAACATAAAATAGCAAACCGGACCTCTCGCGAAAGCAAAAATAATTTCTAATATAAAATTGTATTTATATTCGTGCTACTGGGAATACTTCGTGATATTAATGTGACTTGACAATATTGAGAGCGTTACATTTGTGCAACGATAAGGCAGCACTTTACAGAGACGTTTAAAAAAAGGTGGGAAAGCATCCCATTTAAAAACTACTTGATATTTATTAAAACAGAAAGCAGCAAATTTTCATGGATTTAATACAGAATGGCGCGCAAATGTTTTTGTTTTAATTCTTTTTAAAGACTTTCCGAAGGTTTACAAAAAATTCAAGGTTTCTCCACCCTAAGTTTTGATATTATTGGAATTTCCTGAACATTTCACAAAATCTGACTAAAAATAAAGGCTCAGAAGTAATTATACATTTTCAAGGTGTTCGGTTTGCTCTTAAGGTGACCACTTCGGCCAAAGTGGGCCAAAGCGTTGAGATATTGTAGTATTATCCATGAGTAGGTAAATTAGTGTTCTGTCCAGGTTGAGTATTTGAGTAGGGTAAATTAATTTTAACAAAATGATAAAACAATTTCGTTCATTTATTTGTTTTAAGTTTTAATTATTACATTTTTCACTCTATCACTAATTGATCAGCTTCATTTTTTGCTGACGATGACGTCGCAATATTTTTATCGTGCTCGCTAGATGTCGCCTTGTAAAGTTGCGTCTGCTTAATCGCTCCATAAAGACAAAATAAGAGATATAATGACTGCACTTTTTTCTTTGCTAAGGGTATTTGAAACAAGTTGCAGACGGTGGATATATATTCTTGCAATGACATATTTTCTGGTTTAGGAAAACCATTTTGCCTTAGATCGTTTTCTACTTCTTCGGGCCATTCTTGCATTAAATCATCTAAATCTGGCATTGGCCTAAAAGGAAAACAAATCATAACTGTTATTAAACAAAATGGAAAGAAACTAAAAAGTATTTTAACAAAAAAATCTTGAATTCAATATTTCGTTTGTTTTCTTATCGCTATTTCATTTTGAGGTCAGAAATTTACATAACATAAAAATGTTATTACTTCGGAGATGTGCTTAAAAATATCTAAATTGTCATCTCAAATCGGAGTTATTTTATTTTACCTGTAATAATTCGTTTTTATTGATCTTACTATAATAATGGCAATATAGAAAATGAAAGATAATTAAATCGTCTATAAGGTCATAAACATGTTTACTCTCAGATTAACAGTTTAATTAAAGATGTGAACATTAAATACATGGTTTACATTTACAGATATGAAATTTTCAATGGCTCTAGATAATAGCTCACCACACTAAAGACCTCCTATGGATCAAAAACTGGACGATACCATTGCTGAGGAGCTCAAAATTACTCTTTGTATATTAATACACAATGTTAATACTGAATACATAAATAACTATTTTGAAATGATACAAAAATTATTTCGATAAAGGTACTTACTCTGAATAGCGCATCACGACGGACGACTTACTCTTATGCAAATCAGAAATATCTTTGATCCACTTTTCAATCGTTTTGAAATTCTTCTCAACATTATCTATCTTCTTAACCACCACATTTTGATCAATCTTCTTCCGAGGATTCCCGGAAGCGGCTCTAAGTTGCAAATAAAGAACCGCTGGATCACTTTGATGGCTAGCGGGTTCGTCCAAAACTGTGAGACCCAAATGATCAAATGTTTCTGTGCATTTTTCATCGTGGATAGTAGTATCAGGTGGGTAGACTTTGAGGAAAGCGTCTATGTCTCCGACGGCTGGTAAAAATTCTGGTGTGAACGGTTTGAATTTGTAGGTTATATTGAGCTGTTGAGGAATATACCTGAAACGGTATTTATTTATTTAATCTAGAATAAATAAATAGCAAAAAGCTCCCAAAACAATCGTAAACCTAACCTAAACACAAATCACCAAAGTGTTAAAATTTTTACGCATACGGACATGAGCATCAGATGTCCTAGTCCTTCCTCTGACTGCACAAAGTGGCAATACGTGTTTTTTGCTTGCTACTGGTAATTGGATACAGGGGAGGGAGTGAACCATATACTATATCCCGGTGGTGGCAGCTGTTAAATTCAAAGGAAAGTTGCTTTTTCGTTTGTTTGCTGCCAAGGAAATATATGCTTCTAGACGTCTAAAACAATAAAAAAATCCCTTGACAAGCATTTTCTTTGGTCCAGTTTTGTTACGTCCGCGTGACCTGATATTAAGTTTTTCAACGAAATTCGGAATGTAACTTAAACGCGGTTTTTCTGAACTCAACTATGAATATTGCCCTTGTAAGCATTTTTTATTTAGTAGTTCAACCTTCTGTTCACCCCGTGTTTTCTAAAAAAAAAGTCGAAACAGTCTAATTTATGGTGAATGAGGATAACCATAAAATAAAAATGTTTGCAAGGGCTATACTCTTAGTTAAGTGTCATACAAATATTTTGAGATCGATTAAATCACATTTTGACTTTTGGTTCTGATGATACACCTATTTCCAGGTTACAATTTTGTTGGCCGACACAAAAAAATGCTATCATCTTCATTTAAAAAAAAGCCGAATTTCGTTGAAAAACGTAAATATCCGTGACCGGATATTTGCCGAAATTCCTAAAAACCTGACAACAGAAAATGCTTGCAAAGGTATTTTTGTATTGTTACAGATATCTAGAAATATATATTTACTTAGTGGTAATTTTTAAGACTTTATTTTTGATAATAATACATTTTAGTACCTATAAAATATTAGGTTTAAAAATTCTTGGAGGGTAATTACCCCCATTACCATCACCACCCCCTGTATATGCGCCCCTGCACGACAGCTCCCACCACCGGGATATAATACATGTTTTTCACCTGCCTTACCTGTATCCTGTACCTAACTACCAGTGTTGCCACCTGGGACTCGATTCTCGACATAAATTCCTATAGGAAATAAGTCACTTTCCTATGAAAATCAAGTTTTGGTATTCTTGATATACCTATAGGAAATCAATTCCTACAAAATGAATTCCTATGGGGTTTGGCTGTAGGAATTTGGTGTTTTGACATTTGCGGTACGTGCGCAATGCTCTCAACTCTCATTGCTGTCATTTGAATACCATTGTCATTTAAATTTTGAATGATTTTTTCAGTTGTATGTTACTAAAACGGGCCTATTCAGTAACTCTGAACGACGTCGTTAATAGACGATAATCGTTCACAGACAACTTTTATTATTCAGTAGACAACGATTATCGTTGAAAATAGACAAATATGGTTGTAAAATTGTCGTTCATCAACGGTAGCCACAGAGCTGTCGTTAATAATATGAAGTGTCGTTAAAGTGATTTTTCCATTCCCTCCCATTTTTTATCGTGAGCAAAGATGTGTTTTAAATAATAAAAGCACTTTTTTTACAAATTTTACAACTAAATTGCCATCTACCTAATATAGCAAGTACAATTTGTAAGAAATTTTTTTCTAATAATATTTAATTATTTTAAAAATAAATCTGATTCAAAGTTAGTATTGCCCATTCGACCATTTACTATTGGATTCTTATTAACAGTGCTGTTCCTAAAGTAGCACTGCGAAACAGTAATAAAACCTATATTATGGAAGTACCTATTATAATAATACTACTCTGTAACCTAAACAGAAAACGAGGCTAATGGCCTGAGTTGCCAGGAAGCAGGTTTGATAGTATCAAATTTTGTTTCTGTCTTTCAAATCCAATAAATACAACTCGTACTGTTCTCGAGTTGTTTTTTGTATTCTTTTGGACTAGTTCTGTTTTTTTTTTTAATATATCCATACTCATTTAAATAAACCCTACATACAATACACCAGCAAATGGCCCGCGAGAAACAGAATTCCTACGAGTCAAGAATCGACCCCCTGATCGGGTTGTAGGTTAAGAATAATTAATATATTCTGAAAAACAAATGAATATATCTACTGGTAGAATTTTTATTTTACGTTCCAAAAAAATGTCAAATATACCGGGTGTTCAAATTAAAGTGTTACAGTTAAATGCCGCCTTTTATATAAAAAATAAAATTTTATAGTTTTTTGGGGAAAAAATTTTGGCTAAAATCGTTTTTTTTATAGCTAACCATAATATGGCCAACTTTTTTTTCGCGAAGTAGAATTCCAATAAAAAAATGTTTCCTTTAGAAGTTCCTTATTTTTTTATGAATTCTAATACCTATATAAAAAAATAGGGTTCAAATTTGAAAAAAAATCCACCTCGATATGGCCATATTATGGGTCAGCTATAGAAAAATGAATTTAGCCAAAATGTTTCCTCCAAAAAACTATAAAACTTTTGTCTGAAACTTTTTTTTATAAAATGCATATTTTCGGCGGTATTTAACTGTAACACTTTAAACATTAACGTTATAAAAGTCGTTGGTTGAACTGTCGTTAGCTTAACGATGTCGTCCATAAACGATAAATTACTGAATAGGGCCCTAAATTTATTATTTTATAACTCTCATCATGCTCAAGGAACGCTATTAATTTACGTTTCTGTTCTTCTGACAAAAAACCCATTTTTTTTATTTTCGCTCATCTTATGTACACCACAATGTCAGTATTTCTTAATTTAGATATAAAACAGACAAATCAAAAACCATGTACCTAAATAAAATCAAACTAACCACGAAATTTAAAAATAAAATCAAAATATATATTATAACCAAAGTTTTAAAACTGCCCACAATACCCACATCTACCAACATGTAGGATCAAAATTTTATGAAAAATTACCGAAGGTGATTGGTGGTTTTAAATGATTGTTTGAAGTTATCACAGACATACCCTACTTTCAATTCCTATAGGATTTCAGATTCCTATTTGATTCGAGAATACATGTCATTGAAGTCGTAGGAAAATACTCGTAGGAATTTGTACTATAGGAATTATTTCCTACAAAGTCGAGAATCGAGCCCCTGGGGGTCGATTCTCGACTTGTAGGAACCTTTTCCTATAGGAATTTGTGACACTTTCCTATATCATTGCGTTCGGTCTGCCAAGTTCCTTTAACTCCTTTAACACTTTTAACTCCAAACGACTCTTTTAGCGTTCGGTTTAGTCCGATTAGTGACAGTTTAACACGCTTAAATGTCATTTAAAAGCACCCTAAAATTTGTCCCGCTCCAGCCCCTGACTATCCGAACTCGCCTTTTGTAGGAAAATGTCATAAATTTTCGATGTATATAAAAATTCCTATAGGAAAATATTCCTATAGGAATTTTTGACATTTTTATGTACATCGAAAATTTATGACATTTTCCTACATATAGGAAAGTGTCACAAATTCCTATAGGAAAAGGTTCCTACAAGTCGAGAATCGACCCCCAGGGCCTCAATTCTTGACTTCACCGGAAAATTTTCCCATGGATAAATATTCCCATGCTTATATTCCAGTGGTATTATAAAATGGTATTCTCGACTAGGTTAGGAACCTATTTCCTATGGGAATTTCGATTATTCGTATGTCTAACGTATGTCCGGTATTAAGTACGTAAATATTGGAAACTGACCAATCATAATCAATATTATATTTCAATACTTTCAAGTAGTAATGTTGGGATCATTGATTCTATCGTCAACTTTTGACTCTTGTTTTGCCACTTGCCGTCTTGTCAGAGAAAACAATCAACCCCCTTTTGTTAGAAAATAACGCGAAAATATATCATGTGCTGAATCTAGTACAAGGGGCACAATAAAGCCAAAACGAAGAGTAGCTGCTACAAAGTTAACTAAAACCTTGAATACTAGCCGAAATATTGAACGCATGTTACAAAATAAAAACTTTAATAAAGAAAATTATTATGACAAAAAATTCAAGTTATTAGAGAGAAATGTTTTGGCAAAAGAACGAATAATTTGTGCCTTGGAAAAAATAGCAGAAACAAAGGAATTTTAAGGATTTTTAAGAGTGTTCAATATTTTAGCTTCAAGTTTTTTTAACATCTCATTATGTTATTAACAGTTGCTATTTATTTTGCGTAATAAAACATAATTTATTCTGAAATAGCCTATTCCTAATAATGAAACAAAATATATTCTGGGATTGCTTATTCTAGAAAACTTGCGTTGATTATATTTGAGAAATTGTCTATCATTTAAGGATTCAAAGGGATCCCCTGCCTCATTTTTTCACTTAGACCAAAAATCTCTTGGGACATTAATTGCTCTTCTTTCTGCCTCTTCTATATTGTTTAATTGGGAAAGTAAAATAGCTTCATCCATTTTAGGAATGGTATATTAGTAATAATATACCATGAGTAATAATAATATATAAATATTATTATTTGAAGTAACTAGCAAATGTCACCGGTGACAGATTCCCATTGGAAATTTGTTTTCCCATGCCAAATACCAGGTGTGTTTGCTCCCATACTTTTCGTGAGAAAATATTCCTAGTGGATGTGTCGAGAATACAAAATATAAATTCCCATAGGAAAATTATCTTTTTCCCATGGGAAAAAAAAGTCGAGAATTGAGGCCCAGGAGGGAAAGTTCCCGTTTTGCGGGATTTTTTAACACAAAAGGGAAAAGTTTAGAGATGTGTTGCGATTTCGCTGTCAGCGATTTTGTCGCCGCTACTTTCCTGTCACTGGAGCGAACAGCTCCGGTTCTTTCAAAATCACTGCGACTTTTTGGAGCTGGGTTTGATTTAGGCACGTTTTCATTAAATGTCGCATCGCATATTTATCTGATGTGAACTGGAACTGCGATCAGAACGAAAACTATTATAAGCTTCTAATCGCAGTCGCTGAAATTTGTATAAAACAAATAGGACATCTACAATAGGGTGGCGCAAAAAAACGACTATTTTTTTTAAGTCTCGTGCGAAAATATGGTAATTTATTATGTTTTAAGACCCCCTCCAAAAGGCAGCTCAAAAAAAATTTTTAGGGGTCGTCGCTCAAAATTTTTAAAAATTTCAAAATTAGTCAAAATTGGATTGTTTTTTCAAATTTTTTTGCTCATGACGGTAGAATTTTGTGCCCTAAAAAACAAAAAAATTCTTAAATTTTTAGCTCAATATATTAAACTGAAATTAATTCTTAATATTAAGATTTAAAGGTCGCTCGAAAACTTCAAAAGCAATAATTTTGTATATATAAAAAAAAAAACTTGGGCGACCTCTAAAAATGTTTTTTGAGCTGCCCTTTGAAGGGGGTCTTAAACCATGATAAATTAACATATTTTCGTACGAGACTTGTATCTTGGCGGCAATAGTAATCGACCGTTTTTTAATATTTAAATTTTATTTTATAAAAATTTAATTTATTATTATATTTTTAAAAAATATATAGTACAAAAGAGCGTAGATTACCAAAGACATGAAAAAATTACTGTCATTAAAACTGTTTCGAAGAAAATGCAACGATTTAAAAAATTAGCAGCTATTTCTTATGTGAGGACGTGACACAGGTCACAAGTCGCGATCTAGTATATCGCTCCGAAAAGTCGCAGCGATTTGTCACTGCGACTTTTTCGGAGCAGTCGCTGTTTGTCGCAGCGACACGAAAATTTCGTCGCAACCCATCTCTAGAAAAGTTAACTTAAAAAGGGAATTTTTAATCCAGTTCAAATTGTGAATATCCGGGAATACTTGGATAATTTTTAAAAAAGACTTGTCGGTTTATTAACAACACAGACTGAGCACCTTGGACCTTTTTTTTGGTTTTTTTTTGTTATTTTTTTTTTTTGTTATTTTTGTTTTTTTTTTTGTTTTTTTTTGTTTTGTTTAGAAGCTGGACAGAAGGACCTGGTTTATGAAATTATAAATGAAAAGGTGGCATTCCTAAACGGGAGGGATTTTTTTCATAAAAGTGGGAATTTTTAAGATAAGTGGAAGAAGAAATCTTACTTCAAGGTTGGCAAAACTGCTAACTACATCTAGTGATGGGCAGATCGAATCCGATCCGATTCAGTGAGCCGAATCTTTAAAAAGAGTTGACTGACCCGATTCTCAAAATATTATAGTGCGGATTACGGATCTTTTTGAAATCTGTTAAATCTGAATCCGAACCAGCCATGTCGCAGTAAAGATAGACGCGATTCCCGTCTGATCCGTGATTCAATTACTATTTATTGACAAAATTGAATCTAGCAACAGTCAGCAGCAGGGAATATCACAATAATTTGTTGTGCAATTTTCGTCTTGAATGTACTTCCTATTTAGTAGATATTTTGTTTGTATGCAAGTAATTGGTTTTAGTTGTCTCTAAAGGGAAGTATTGAAATCATTCAAAAATCACTTTTATAGATGCAGAAACAAAACAAAAATGTAAAAAATATGTTAAAAACATTCCAAATATTAATACATGTCAAAACCAAAAAAAATGAGCACTTGAAGAACTTTGTACGATATTTTTTCACCGTAGAATTAAAAAAAAAGTGTTTTTGACCGAAAAAAATTATTTAAAATATAAATTGAGCATTAGGAAATAGTTTGTTGATAATAATTTCGTTAATTAGTCAATTTTTTATTTCGAGTGTTATGTTTTTTATTTAAACAATATCGGGTTTGGATTTATACTTTCGAAATTGAATTTGATTTATTAAAATCGAATATACCAGGCTTGTTTTGAGTTTCGTACAGTTTTCTTTTAATAACACCTTGGCTCTAGCAGTAACTTGGTCTGGTTACTATTAGACGAGATAGTGACCGATTTAGGTGACCCATTTTCGCATACACGTCTCAAAGTACATAGATTTTGAGTAGAATGAAAAGAAATTTACGAGTGGCTCCTGGAGATAACATATTATTGAAAATTAGATTATTTTTTTAATAATACCGAGATCCTTGTCTTAACTTGAACTGGTTTATACCTCTTGCCTATTTAACTGTTGTCCGACATTCTCCTCATTCTTGCTTTTATTTATTTTGTCCGATTAAACTTTTATTTTAAAGAACTAGTGGTAACTTGGTCTGGTTTCTACCACTTGTTATAACTAGTGTGCCCTTAAATGTTGACCGTGGATTACAGAGTAACATAGGTTTCAAGTTTCCGCAAGAAGTTAAGACTTGCTTTCAATTTACGTCATACTTGAGTTATTTTACCTGGTATACTCGGCACTTAATTATTTATTTATTTATTTTATTTTCTCCAGTTGGGGTGTGCTTTGAATATTAAATTATTATTAAAACTAAATTGTAAATTGCGGTAATTCTTTAGTGTACTAATAACGATTAAAGTCTGTTATTGATACTATAGAATTTTTTTGTTTGACAACACCTTGACCTCTGGAATGTTTCATATCTCTATCTGAGATTGTCCGAGTCCTTTTACAAGCTACATCGAGGAGTTGCGGAGTAAAACACGTTAATAAAACTGGCGTCTGACGTCACAAGTAATAATCGCTTTTCTCTGTGGTGAGAAAATCTCCTACAAATTTGTTTATAATTGGACTAAGTAAATCTAATAGGTAAATATAATGAATATTGATATATTCACTATTCTAATTGAAGAAGGAATTAAAAGTGACGAAACGTCATAACATACGGATTTATAATGGATGAATTAGGTAGATAGATTAATGACTGAGGCAATTTATTATAAATAAAGTAAAAGTATTTGTTCATTAATAAAACGGCTTTTATATTTACTTTCGATTTAGCGGACTGTATCATTTATTATTATAACTAGTTATAAAACTTTTTATTACGCAATATTATTTACAAAAAGACAACAAAACGGTATAAAACTTATACAGATCAGTAGCGGCTCGTGGGCACTAGCGGCAGTGGGGCACACACTGGAAAGGAATCCCGGGATTCATTTTTCCCTGAAGAAAACAAGTTCTCCGCTTAATGAAAATTAAATATATTTCAGAACAAATTAAATATTACAAAATTGAAGACTAATTGCTAGGTACCGCTGCAGTTGTATACTATTTCTTATAGTTGAAGATCATTCTTTTGGATTTTTGGCTAGCGAAGTGATCGATGACCAGATTATTAAAATTTGGAATGGACTGAATAAGTTTTTTTCGATGGATAACATGGCTAACACGCACAATCTATCTTGACACATAGTGTTCCTTAAAAATGTTTTAATACGTTTTTGTGCCAAAAAACATCTTTCACTCTCCACTGTGGTCATGGGAATTGTACACAGGATAGTTAGCAGCTCCACAGATTCCGAAAATGTAATTGTCAAATTGTTCTCAAAAAACATTTGTAATAACGGTACGGCCCCATTGTGTTACACAAAGTCATCTCGGGTGTAAAGTATGGAGAGTTTCTTTTTTAAATTTTAAGCTGTTTACGTTTGGAAATAAACTACACACAGTTTTAACGTCCTCATTTGGAAAACAACCTCGGTAGTCTTTAGATTTTTCACTATCAAATAAACTTGCAATTGTTAGGTGGGTACTAAAACTAAAACGTTCATTTACCTCTGCACTACTATTGTATCACAAATTTCCTTACATATCCTTAAATTAGGAATGGGGTCCTCCTTTTCAACAAACCGTCTCTTCTTGCTTGTACTTGGACCTGATTGGGTGTTGTCGTTTAAGTTTAGTTCTTGTGGGTCTTGTTGTGATTGCGATTCTTCATGAATTAGCGTGTCTATATTATTTCTAATATTTTGAATAGCTGCTGCAAAATTTGATATGTTTATCTTAACCTTGAGAGCATCGAGCTGTCTACTCTGCAGTTGATCAAAAAGTATATCGCAATTTGGCATTATTTTGCTGAAGAAAAATAACCAGAAACTAAAATCTGTCTTTCAAAATTTATTAATAGTTTTTTATAGAATTCTGTGTTCATAATTTCTTCGAGACATTTAATCAAATCAATTTTATAAACATAAATAGTATTCACACTTCGATGTAAAATTCCATCGTGTAGGAGCATTAAAGCATACGACTCTGAAGAAAAGGTGTTTGGCAATTTAAAATCTCCCAGCGAAAAATTTCTCTTTTATATTTTCAAATTAGAAAAAAAATTTATATCTCTATTTGATAGTTTGTCAACTAAGCCTGGAATTTCCAACGCATACCTTTTTGAGATGAGCAAAATAGAATTTGGTCATCCTTACCAACAATTTGCGAAAATGTACACCATTAAATTATGTATAAGACTCAGAATTTTTTATACTCTTAAATATGCAAACAGAGATTTGAAATCCTCGAAAATTTTGTCGCATTTATAAATATTATTGATTTTTTCATCATATTTTTGATTACTTTATAACAAAAAAGTTATTTTTCTTTGTAGTTTTATTTCTTAACTATTCCAATGGTCCAACTAACGTTTTTTCGTAATCACAATAAATAAATTATTATCATGGCCCAACAAACGCGTACCTTAAGCCGAAACCGGCATCGCCTTTGTGAGGGAGCCGGTAAAGATGCCGCTGCGTACATTCGTATTTGGTCTAGGTAATCTGTGCCATGGGTACAGCACGTCACGATCAGGACAGCGCCCCGCTTGTGACGTATAATCCATCGCATGTGTTCATCTCTTGCTAAGCGATATTGTCGTTGTCCTTGTTTTTCGCATCATAATGAGAGAGAAAACAACAGAGGCACATATTTACTGTGCCCATCTTCCACTTAATTTCGAAATTCTCGGAACGTCGCTCAACGCCCGGTCGTCCAGTGTCGTGACAACGCGGTTTGCGCTGAATATTAGATAAAATAATAATAGGCATTGAGGAAAATATAAAATATGTAAGTAATTTTTTTTTTTTGGTTTATTATACTAGGGCACTTGCTCAAGTGCCCTTACGGGCAAACCGCCACTGATACAGATACAATTTCTCTTAACATTCTCGCTTCTTCACATTGCATGAACCCCCATCAAGCCTACACATAAGGTTCTTTCGTTTGCTGTTGGTGCAGTGTCCACCAGTGTAAATTACACCAGTTACACCACCTTATTTACCTTAGTTTACTTCCTTTCTTATTCCTTATATACATGTCGAGTGTAATTCACTCCTGCTAAATAGCTGGTGGAGAAAATATCCACCAGTGGACACAGAGTGTGTTCTGTGGTGGACACCACATCGCCGACAGGAAGGTTTAGTGGATTTTACACCGGGCCGAACGAAAGGTTTAGTGTACGTTGGTGTAGTTCATTCCTACACCTGTGGGACGAACGAAAGAACCTAATATGTCGTTACTAACAACAAGTGCCGCCAGTGGCTTACTAGAATATTCAACAGTATTGTTTAAATTAATTACTCACCTTGATATAAGTTGAAACAAATCCTTTGTTTCATCGTCGACTTCCAAATTTTCGTAATCTTTCGGATTATATTCGCCTGGCACTGGTAGTTCTGCTTTGTCTTCATTATCACTATCGTCACTATCGCTAAGCAAATGAGCAATTTTCGGTTCGTTTAATGTCCTTCTTCTTAAAACAGCTGTTTGTCTACCGGATACGACGTCGTCGGCGTTCATAGAATCTTTTCTTAATTCTTCGAAAATCTCTTTTTCGATTTTTGGACTCTGGAAAATAAGGTGTTGTATCTGGGAGTCTATAGAAATGGAGTTTTTAGTAATTTATTTTGAAACACAACTTAAATGCGTCTAAAATGAGATAAAACCAAATAAGAATATACAAGTAATTACTGAGAACAACAACAATATATGTATACGACTTTCAAGCATGCATTTCAAAATTAGAATAATCAAAATTGCTAAAAATAGACAGAAATTTAGAATGATAATGGAAGGGTAGTATGACATAACTTTACATATGAAAGACATATATACAGTCCTGGCAAGATCAAACCATCGGTCCTGCTTTTCTTGTGTTGAAGTGAATAGTAAATAGTTCTCGTATACGAAGGTAAAGAAACAACACAGTATCAACGTTGATAGTTTTAGGTGAGCAAAATAGGTAAGTAAGTATAGCTTAGCATCCACTTGTGACTCGACCCACAAAGCACCTATCCTCTAGAGACCCTACCCCCACGCCAATGTTAAACTTTTAAACTAAATTAGCCCCACGGTTTGGAAAACTAAAATGACAATTGACAAATGATGGCGGTAAATTCAAATTGCAATTTTAAAGTAGTGGTAGTAGGTTGTAGTTATAAATTAAATTAGAAATCAATTCCACATAAATTATTTTATAAAATAAAGTATGAAACTAGTAAGATTGAAACATTTATTTTACAAAATAATTTATGTCGATATAGTGACAAATTTGAGAAATTAATGTGTTGTAACGAAAAGTTTGTGTTAACCCTACCAGAAAATTGGTTGTATTTTAAAATCTCCAATCGAAAAAAAAAAAAAACGGATCTTATGTGGAGAGATGAAGGAATAAATATAAGATATATCAATAAATAATAAATTAGTCAATTCCTAATAGTAGTTTACGTTATAAGCCCGTTATCTAGATCTGTATATGGGAGCATGGTCGTTAATGTGCCAGCGCTAGCGAGCACGTTATATGACCGTGCGAGCACGTAGAGATCAGGAAACGGACATGTATCGTACAACGTTTAATAATATACAGCAATTTACTATGCTTACAACCTAAAATCAAATACAATTTTATCGTTTGACAAGTTTCCGAATGTGACTTAAAATATTGACAGTTCAGTTACAACTGACAGTTCAGTCATAACCCATAACTGTTGCTTTTTTTGTGTGTGTCATCGGTTTCAACTGCTAAGGTTATTTCGCCTCATGTTCTGTGTAGGCATTGTTACTGTTTCCCAGCGCCACTTTAGGAACAGCACTGTTAATTAGAACCCAACAATGAATGGTCGAGTGGGTAATCCTACCAATGCATTAGAATTAATTTTAAATAATTAAATTAAATGAAAAAATCCCGGCCAACGGTGAGTTTCGAACCTGGGACCCTTGGATCCGCAGGCAGAGACTACCACTGAGCCACTCACCCCCTCATAACTGTTGTTAAAAATTTTACCGGGCTAGCCCTTAATAACCATAAACAGAGGTTGATTACCACGGTATAACATTGTAGTATATCATAAATAAGTTTATAACTCACATAAATATTATTAGAACAAGTTAAATAACAATAACAATAATAATGATAATATTTAACTACGCATTTAACGAATACTTACTTGGAGCAAAGGTATATAATCTAAAAATTTTAAAATATCAATAATTAAATGTTATTAACACTAAAGTGACATACAGGGTTTCACATTAAGAATGAAACATTGGATACTGAAGATTATCTGATTAAAAATAAGACAATTGAACAAAAATGTTACTCGTTTCTGAAATTTTTAAAATTCATGGCTATAATTTTTTAATGACTCAGTATAATTTTACTAAATTCGGCAAACATTTTTGGTGTCATAAGATAACCTTATTAACAAAAATCATTTAAATAAACTTTGCCAGTGGCGTACGGCATAGGTAAGTAACAACTTCATCTCTTCTAAATGTTACGCCACTGTCCAAAAAACTTAATTATATTTTTTTTATGTTTTTTTAAATAAATCATGTACTATCCAAAATTAAAAAATTAAAATGAAGAATATCTACTTTTGAGTGTGAATATTTCGAAAACCAATCACTTTATGACTTCCCAACAAAAGTACATGATTTATTAAAAAAATAAAAAAATATATAATCAAAAAAGTTTTTGGACAGCGCGCAGCGACATAAAATTTAAAGGGGATGAAGATGTTACTTATCCATGCCGTACGTCACTGGCAAAGTTTATTTAACTGATTTTGTTGATGAAATACTAATTAGAAAAAATAACCCCTCAATTAAAACTTTAAATAACTTATGTTATCAAAAATGCTTGCCGAATTTAGTAAAATTATACTGGGAAATAAAAAAGCCAACTTTAACACCTGTAACGTGATACTTGTTATTTTATCTATTTGTTATAGTATTTTAAGCCTAATTGATTTTGGGAGTGGGTCAGGTTATTAAATAACTCGTATTACCTTGAAAAAGAAGTTGGGCACCACTATATTTAAAACTTACTATACTTGACTATAGATTATTGATAAAAATATAGAAAATCACTTACCATTAAGATATTATATTTAAACAAAGTTTTAGATAAGGTAGTAACAAATTCTAATTCACAGAGATTTACTTAATTCAAATTTAGATGATTTATTTAAAGAAAACTTATTTGTTGTAACAGGATGTAGTATATAAAGAGTGATGTATGGAATTCTAGGCCTTCTTCAAAGGGATTCTTATTCTTAATTCTGAACTTGAACGATCATCTATAGGTGAACCAAACTTCGGTCTTTAGATGGCACCAAACTCTTAGGTATAAATCTCCATAAACTTAAATCTCCATAAACTTAAATCTTCATAAACTTCTTGATATAACTTGAAATAAACCGTCTAGATATAGCCAAGCTTATAAAATCAGACGGAATATACGATAGATAAAAATGATTTAGTACATCGGATGACCCAGATAATTTAAAATTTAAAATCAACCTTATTCGTTGACAGATTCAAATCAAAATCGAATAGGAACTTTTGACGCAAGGCATAAACGACAAATGACATTTGAGTAGAGATGTTTGTGTCAAAATAATGAAAACGGTTCCAACCGTTACACACCCTGTACTTGGGGATAAAATAATATTTTATCTAAGTATGTTTAGTTTAATCGTCCTATTTTTAATCAGATAATCTTCAGTTGTGTCCTATCCTGTATTTTATAAATGTCTTTTTATCTGATGACAAATAATGTAATATAGGTATTGGATTAAGGTGAATCCTTTTAGTGTACATTCACTGATAAATATTTTCCTTCAAAATGCAACATTTGTCAACATGTCAAAGAATATGAAGCCACACAAATTAAAAAAGAACATTTGTTGGACTCCATAATGGATCATTTAAGGTTTACACTAAATACTGGGTCATCGGATGAAAGTTGGTCAGAGGATGAAGACAGTGACGTTAGCTTAGGAGCACAACAGCTCTCTGATTAAGAATCGGAAGAAAATTTGACTTGTGTCTTTATTTATATATATTTTTGTAATATATAAGTATTTTGTATTTTAATACCGCCTCATTTTATTATCATTATTTATAAACACATAAAAAGGAATATTATTTAGAATCAAATTCATATCGTAGTACCTAGTTAGTAATTTACCATAATACATAATTTAAAATAAAAAAGGAAATATAAATATAAATTACTAACTAAAAATGCGTCCGCCTCTGCCTCTGACGTCACACTTTCGCGCAGGGTACAGCACGTGGCTCTACCAATCTCATCTTGGGCCGGCTCTACCATTCTCTTATGTGATAAATGATTTCGGGATCTAGTCCTTTTTTGTATTCCCTAATTAATGCATGGTGAATCAGTGAAGTTTTTCTCGAAGTTTTTATCGCAAATAACTAAGAAGACTTTGAGGAAGATTCAAGGTTTTGATCTATGGAGGGACACTTAACCGCTTAAGCCCAGCGTAGAAACGTTTACTTTTGTGATGAAACAATTCCAATGATATATATAGCGCTACCTTGTTACGTTTTTTCAACGTTACTGAAAGTTTACAAAAATAATGTCTTTAACAAACAAGATGTGACCCTGTTATATAGCCAGCCTTTTTACTTATTGTAGATGTTATTATAAGGCCCATAAAATACAATCATATTATTGAATCAAATGTAACATTCAAAATACGTTACCTAGTCCTACCTTTTTATTTATGTAAATATTTTATTTATTTCACCTATCACCTTTATAATACAATAAAAAAAAATATCTTTTAAGAACTTCTACAAAAAACGCAAAATAAAACAAAGGTCTAAATAAATATAGAATATAAAAGTAATAAATACCACCGGTTACGTAAGTAGCAAGCGATCATTGGTGTCTCCATCTATTAACACAGAACGAAACCCTTCTGGGATGTTAGGTCTTCGGTGTAAATACTAAAGATTTTGTACACATTACTGTGCTGACCTGTATGCGATATTATTGGAAGTTATATAAATTAACATCGTATATATATTTATCACAGGAAGTAACTAAAAAGAAGTACAAATAGCTATTTATGAAACCAGTTACGAAATGCCTTATTTTATGAAACGAGTGAATACTATAAAATTATTTATATTGAATTGATTTAAAATTTATTTCATTACTACTACTTACTACTAAAAACTACAATTTAAATTTACCGGCATTTGTCAATTGTCATTTTAGTTCTTTCTCCAAACACAAGGTGGCGCTAATTTAGTTTAAAAGTCTAACATTGGCGTGGGGTCTCTAGACGGTAGGTGCTTTGTGGTAAAACCCTTTAACCATATACAGTGTGTCTCACAAAGTTTGCACCATATGAAAAATATGATAATTTCACATGCGCCAGCAAAGCCTTGCTACCATTTACCAGATGTGTTATTACATACATAATTCCCAAATATCTACATTACAATATAATAAATATTTAAATCCTTTGCTTCAAACAAACATGTTTTATTGAACCTTCAAATATAGCGGCTCTTATTGACACACTCTTTATATATATAAAAATTGAGATATGTTAATAAATGTGCATTTTACAGCGGTTCTGCACTCTTAAGTGGGTCACACTGTATATATTCAATCGGGTCATTGTTCTGCAGAACTTGCTGGATGTCTATGGAGTTGGAAAATAGGCGAGCATCATACGAAATTGATTTTCAAACGTAGCGTAAAGGTTTTTTAAAGCCGATCTCAACTCTATCATCAGATATATATCAATTATTGTTGGATTTCGATCATAAAAAATAATTGGAATCATACCATTAGAAAAGGTATCTAAGAAAGACTAGGCACAAGAAAATTATGGAATGCTGTACTGGAAAAAGAAGATAGATAACTCGAAAATTAAAGTCAAAATTGTAGAACGAGTAACTAAGTCGGAATACAAAAGGGTTAAATAAGATACATATTAGAGAAAACGAATAATTGGCTAATTTACTTTAAAGTGGTCTTCACTTTCATCACTGTCGGCAAGTAACAAAGGCGGAACTGGTGGTGCTTTTAATCTTCTTCCTCGTAAATCATCTCCAATTGGTTTGTAAGAGTTTTCGCTGCTTTGGCTCTATACAAAAGTAAAGTTGTAAGGAACCTTGTAAAATAAGAAATGTTTAGGGCGTTGTTATCAGTATTTCAAAAATACTTAGGTATTTAATATTGAAATAAAAAAAAATCAATGGTAGAAATCCTGGTAATATGTGAAAGAAGCATTTGTAATAATTCTGACCTTTATATTAAGCACTCTTTCATTAATAAATTGCTGTTGTAGTGAACAGAATTCTCAAGAACTAGTTATTAACAAATATATTGGAGTTTTAGTTACTTTGGGTATCAGTAGATCATTTTATGTAAAATAAATATTACTTTAAGTTCATTCTCAACATCACTATCGTCGCTATCGCTTAAGAAATGGTTTTTTAGTTGTCTTCGTTTCAGAAGGGATATTTGTCTATCGGACAAACTACCGCTGGTTTTATCAGAATCTTTGGGGGAAGGAATGTAGGCATCACTATTTTTTTCGTCTTCGGAATTCTATGAAAAAAACAAGGCCTTTTCAGATCAAATTACGATTTGTATTATGTTGATAATCGGATTAATTTCACTTACCAGTTCTAAATCTTTCAATTTCTGAAGATCTTCTGCACGTTTAGGACTTATGCTGCTTTCTTCGGACAATGATAGATCAGATTCGTTATTATCATCTTTGTAAGATGCAGCTTTTTTGGTTTGTTCCTTGTTTTCTTCTTCAGGTAGAAAAACTTCATCGTCATCGTCGTCCTAAAATATTAGGTACACTTTTTATTTAATACAGAAACTATTTAGAAACTAATTTAGACACTTACGTCTATAATTGAAAATGATCTTTGCATTTTTTTTTTAAATGTTGTTCACAATTGTTATTGTTCTGTCGTCGAGTAATAAATTTTATATATTCGCTTTTGTCATAGGGTTTTGTGTTGTATTGTGCAAGTTTTCGTTGCTTAGCAACGACCCAAACAGTATTCAGTTCGGCGAACACCCACGATGCAACGATGCATATTTTTCAGTATTGGTTTTAGCCATAAAGCAACTAATAGGTATAATATAATAATTAATAATTAATTGGTCATGGAGCAACTAGTAGATACATAATAATATTGTCTATTTTTTGTCACCAACATGAAACTGGAATATTTTTTAAAGAGAAATCGCATCACACACTTGATTCTATTGGTAGATTTGATATTGCTGCGTTTTTCATTGGTCGAGTTATTGGGAAGTACGATCTCATAGAGGTCTTCGTACGATATACTCCGCTACAGCACGATTTCGTGTAATCAGAATAGTAGTTTGTGAAACAAGAGTGGATATGATGGCCATATCGCACGAAGACGAAATTTGAGCACGACGCCGTGAGTGCGATGTGGACAATTCACTTAAGTTGTACAGTACATTTTTTCTACGACTCACTAACGAAAATTTACAAATAAAAAAAATATTTTAGGTTATTAACTAATTTTAAAATATTTTATGACTTTTAATAATTTTTAAAATAAAATAAACGAAAAAAAAAAAGAAAAAGTTCATTTAATTTTTCTCCATTCTAGAATCAAACTCGAGTCTTCCGTGTGGAAGGCAAGAATTCTGACCACATGACCACATATTCTTTTATTTTTGTTGCTTTAATACTCGTAATCAAATTGACTTCATATATTTTATTTAAATTAACAAATTATTTATAATTATAGACGAAATAAGAACAGTAATGCTATTATTTATCGATTCTACACAATAATGACCATTTTAATGTATGTTTAATCTCAATAACTAAAAAATATACTGACAATTAGTTTGACAGAATTGTCACTTATTTAAAATTTTAAAAATAATAGCAGTGGGTTGATCAAAATATGAACGATGATTAGTGGATTTCATTTTTTTCCAGTGTTCTCACTACCTAGAATGGATATGAAATATATTCGTTCAGTTGAAGGCAATAGCATACTTTTTCGTTTTGTAATCTGCGCATAGATAAGCTAATATCCATGTGGTTGTAGAAAAACGTCATTTTATGTTGACAAATTTATAAAACTTTATAGGCACATCCAACAGTAGAAGTAGTGAAACAGAAACCGAAACAGAAAAATATTCTTTATAATTAACTTATTAAATTATGTAGTTATTCTTGTATTCACTTCGGTTAATAAAATTAAAATATTTTCACTTTTCTAAATTATTTTTAATATTTTACTTTAAATTTATAATTGCAGCTTTTAATGAAACTGTTTTTTAAGATACAATTAATTGCATTCATGTATAAAGATTTTTGGTCCATTTTATGCTACGCGTTCTGCCTTTAAAATTGCTCGTGAATTAAATGTCGACCTAGATACTTGTGATAATATTTACAGCCATTTAATTTATTTCTAATACTTTTTAAAATTGGAAAGTTAATTTCTTACCATTTGTATTGTAACGATATTTTTGTATTAAAATTTAATAAAGTTAATATTTTATTTAACAATTTTCGATATTAAAATTTTTTCAGACCCTCTTTTAATTTTAAACAGTAACATTAGCCGAAATGTTTTCGAAATGCAGGATCAAAACAGTTGCTGTATAGTACAGGATATGCGCTATATATCCATCTATATATCTACTGTCGTACGCTCCCACTGCTTGAAGCAAACATGGACTCCATCTCACCGAGATATATCTTCCATAAGCCATATAAAGTTGTAACAGAACAAATAGAAGAGCCGGAAGTGGCAGGTACGATTCATATCTACACCGACGGTACTAAAACAAAACAATGCTCAGGATCTGGAATCTTCGAGCATGATGCTTGAAGTGTGGAATATACTCTAGATCCTTAAACCTTAACATAAAATGGGCTGTGAGCAATAGTGCCAGTGAGTTCAAACATAACTCACCTGATTCTCATAGCAGAAACAATATCACTGGAAGGAATATGCTCATCTATTCAGTTAGCAGACAAGCACTACTCACCCGGAACAGACCACGAATTTATTCAGGATTAGTACTAGAATGTCACGAAGTTTTAGCCGAAGTATCCATCAACAACGTGGTCACCTTAAGATGTATCAAAGGACACGACACATCGAAAGGTAACCGTCTTGCTGATTCACCGGCCAAGAAAGCAGCCAACCAAATACTTTTTGGACCTGGCCCTTCCATTGGCCTGACTAAATCGGTAGTGACAGACCTAATTAAAGAATATTCCCTCGTGTAATTTAAGGAAACAAGATGAAACAAGAAACTGCAGAGTTGCCAGGGAGCTTTTAAGTTATCCTGATAACACTGCAGTAAACAAATACTTGACTATGACTAGACAGACAGGTATTCTGATTGGTCATTGCCAAGTACTGAAGCATCTCCATATCAGAATCCGAACTCTGCAGAGGGTGCGAAGAAGAAGATGAGACCATTGAACATATCCTCTACGATTGCTCGACACTCTCATTTATTAGAAGATTTGTGTTCGGCGAGTATCGGCCGATAAAACACTTGGTGATGTTGTCAACTACATCAAATCTGTAGGCTGGCTCACGAGCTAGTAGGTGCCTACCATCTTAGGAGGATGCACAATGGGCCTAGCGAGGCCCAAGTGCCGTGGGGGTAACCCACCCAATACACATTACAGATACACCGAATCTAACATTGACCAAAAACAGATTTTTTTTATTGGCACTGGATAAAACCAAAAGGCCAGACTATTGTAATAATCCATCATTCTTTAAAAACTGATTCGTAACCCTGTTGGTACTTGTTGGAGACGTTCCAGGATCTGGAGTGTTAAAAATACGCTAACCCTCGTAAGTTGACCAGAAGTCAGCTGATAGCTGTTGAGCAGCTATCTTCAGGGAAGGGAGCAAGCTGTTGTTGTGGACAAAATAGTATCACAATATTTGACAGTTGAGAATGGTGTTCCCCAGGGCTCTGTCTTGGGACCGATCTTTTTCAATATCTACACTTTTGAATTTTACAAATCACTGAGGTACTCCACTAGCCATTTCTATGCCGACGATACTCAACTTTATATTTCTTTCCCTGAAAATAATACTCAATTAGCAATAAAACAGTTAAATAGGGATCTCCAATCATTAGCGGATACTGCCAGACATTTTTGCCTCAGTCTTAACCCATCGAAATCCCAAGTTCTCTTCTTTGGAAGAAAAAATCCGCGAAAACGAACTCTGGACTCTGTTATCTTAAACATAAATGATACACCTATACCATTAGTTGAAAGTTCAAAAAATCTTGGTTTGATTCTGGACACCTCTTTGCATTATACGCAACATGTAAACTTAATTATTAAGAGAGCTTACTGCAACTTAAAGTTAATTTATGCAAATAGGGGACTTTTAGACCGAAAAAGTAAAATTACTCTATGTGAGGCTTTGGTATTTTCTCATTTAAATTTTGCCGATGTAGTATATGGTCCTGCACTGCTAAAATGTGATTTGCGAAGACTCCAATTAGTACAGAACTCTTGTGTGCGTTTGATTTCTGGTTTAAAAAGACGCGACCATATCTCTGAAGCTTTAGCTGAGTTAGGGTGGCTAAATATTGAAAAACGAATCTTGTTACATTGTTTTATATTTTATCATAAATTAATTATCTATAAAGAACCATCGTATCTTTTTAACAAAATACAATTTAGATCAGACGTACACCATATCAATGTACGTTTTCGATCTTGCTTGACGCCGCCTATTCACTCTACTTCCCTCTTCGAATCATCCTTTTCGTATAATATAACCAGGCTATACAACAGGTTTCCGAGACATCTTCTTACTTGCTCATTGAGCACTATAAAAAATAAAATAAAAAACTTGCTATTTACTAATGAACTAACATTCTAGACTTGTGCTTTATTTTCGTTTTCTATTTATTATATTATTATTTCTGCGTCATTAACATGGATTAACTTGAATTTCGCTTGTTTTTATCTAGCTTATATTATTATCATTATTATAATTATTTTTAATTAAGTAGTTTAATTAAATAGGTTGAGTGGAAGAGAGGACTTACCCTTGCTTGCAAGGATTAGACCTAACTCTGCCTTTTGGCAAATATTGTATTTTGCTTATATGTATGTTTTTTTTTTCTCTGCCAATAAAAGCTTTTATTATTATTATTATTATTATTATAAGCACAAAATCTGAATATGAAACATCAAAGGCGCCGCTACTATCAAGGTAAACTAGACTCCAAAATGTCATCAACTGTGACAGTTACCGGGTGCTTTTTCGATTAGGCCCTTTCGATAGACTATACCGTTAAGACTGTACAATTTTGACTTATTTTTTTATATAATATAATTCATAAGTTACAATTTTAGGAATTCTAATTCTAAATATTTAAAAATCGTAAACTAATTCTACAAGATTAATTTAATTTGAACTTAAACGAAAATGATTAATTACCCTGCTATACTTCCAATTCATTCGCCACTGTTTTTGATTAGAATGTAAATTTGTGTGATGTGTGATGTCAATTTTTCTCTTAATTGTATTTTTTGTTCTAGTATCTTGTGTTGCTTGCGGTAAGTTTTCTACCTTTTTTTTCTTTGGATTTTAGAAGATTCATCTCTATTGATTTATTTTTATTTGCCCGAAAGTTTTACCGGTCAATTGTACTATAATAATTATGCATATTTGTTACTGTTTGGGTCCTGTCAAGTATTTGACTATGTGCAACACAAAATTGTTATAGGAGGGTGAGTGTCTTTATTAAGTAATTCTTTAATTAAATCTGTGACAAAGATTTCAGCTGTTTAACTTTATAGGATTCTAACGGAATTAGAGCTATTATTAGAATACTAATCAATACGAAATCGTCTGGATATTCTTTGGCTACAAATTATTAAGTTGTGAATGACGTTTTAACTATTTAGTAAACGCACCATTAAATTATATAGACGTCAAAATGACATAAAGCAAAATTTGAAGTGTAAATCACCTCACACCATCCAAATGGATACATAAAATACAAAATTATCAATGAGTAATCCACATAAACCTTGGCTGGATAAAGCAAAGCAAAACAAGAAATTTTGCGGTACAAACTGTAAAGGTCCCAATGAGAAAACTAGTGAACAAAAGTCGACATCAAATGTGACAGCATTAAACAAAGAAAAGCCATCATGTATTAAACCATGGTTAGAAAAAGCGGCCGAAAAGAAGGGGCGGAGGGGTTCGAGCTTGAGTACTTCAACTCCTTCGAAAACGTCTTCTCCGTTGACGATGTCGATGTTAAATGCGGGACGTCCTTTGACACCGTCGGCAAATAGACTTAGGGTGCCCTCGACCCAGAGCAGATTATCCGATCGTACGGTCCAAAACCCAAAACCGCTTGTTTATACAATCGCTGAATTCAAAAAACAGGCGGAAAATCTAAAAAGGTTCTCCATTCCAGAGTTTAAGACGAAGCCAAATAAAAGTTCATGGGGAAGTACGTAAATATTTTCCTAAAATTAATAATAAAAAAAGTTATTTTTCATAAAAAGTGATGTATAGTCTAAAACCTAAAATGCAAGTAGTTACTTTCAACTTTACTCAGAGGTGAAAAGACCACCCCTTAGACACATAATGTCCAACGAAACAACAAACTGTTCGCAAAAAAATTCTTATCTTTTGTGGCATTACCCTTGAAAATTTGAATATCTGGGACATTTTTAGACAATAGTTGTGTATGCGCTAGTTCAGTGTGATGTCATTTTGGTTCCACTGACATTTAATTCTAACCAAACTTTTAACAAAAACATCAATAAATTTGACATATATGTTTTTACTGTTTTAAGTTTATTTTTAATTATTGTTTACAAGTCATAAAAAATAGTTTAAAGGTATGTAATTTGTAACTAAACGATTGTATATTTGATGCATGTTATCTACTTACTTTAGGAATATATTTATAAAAGTGAAAAAACGATATAATTTAGGTAAACATAACGAACAAAATGCACTCAAAAAATTTACTGTCACTTTAATTGTCAGTGGAACCATAATTACATCATCACTGAACTAGCGCATTGGAAATTTTCTCTAAGCTGTCAAAATGGCCGTCATATTGGCATTATTATCTTTAAAAAGTATTTTTTTCTACACCCACATGGATATTAGCTAATCTACGCACAGACTATAAAACGAAATAGTATACTATTGTCTTCAACTGAACGAATATATTTCATATCCAATCTAGGTAGTAAGAACACTGCAAAAAAATGAAATCCACCAATCACCGTTCATATTTTGATCAACCGAATGCTATTATTTTTAAATTTTTTAAATAAGTGACAATTCTGTCAAACTAATTGTCGTATATTTTTTAGTTATTGAGATTAAACATACATTAAAATGGGTTATTCTTGTGTAGAATCGATAAATAATAGCATTTCTGTTTTTATTTCGTTTATAATTATAAATAATTTGTTAATTTAAATAAAACTATATGAAGTCAATTTAATTACGAATATTAAAGCAACAAAAATAAAAGAATAGGTGGTCCTGTGGTCAGCGTTCTGGCTTTCGAGGCGGAAGACTGGAGTTCGATTCTCGGATGGGGAAAAAAAAATGAACTTGTTTCTTTTTTTTCGTTTATTTTATTTTAAAAATTATTAAAAGTCATAAATTATTTTATAATTAGTTATTTTGTCTTAATAACCTAGAATATTTTTTATTTGTATCCACTCTTGTTGCACAAACTAATATAGTGTTCCCCGTTATTTGAGATAACGGAATGAACTTGTTTTTGATTGAAAGCTTATAATGGGATATTATTCTGTGACGTCATGGCTTACTTTGTTTTTTCTTTCGGAAATAATCGCAATTTATTTTTAAAAGGAAATCCCCATTTTTTATGGAAAATTTTAATTCTTCAAACATTTAAAAATCGTGTATTGAAAATCGTTTGTCAAAACAGTCGCCATATTGGATATTTCTGTACATTTTACTATTACCTTGTTTAAGAATGGAAAACATTTTTTCCAATAAATTCATTGTTGTATAATCTCCTAGTTATGTTTGAATATTCTCTTTTTCCAATCAGACATGTATGGATTCAGTTGGCACATAAATTCTTCCCAAAATATTTATCTCTCGATATCTTCTCTACGAAGTAATAGTCTATTGCGTAATTGCTTTCCGATAGGTATTGTGTACTATACCTGTGACCACTTACACAGAGATAAATACGCAAGTAAATACTTTTATAATATATTCTGTTTGTTTTGTTTACTGAGTATTTTTTTTCATCTTTCGTTTTGTTTACCGTGCGTTTTTTACAATATGTTTCGTTTACTGTTTGTTTACCGTGCGATTTGATTACTATGAATAATGAGTTGCCGCTTAAGACAGAAAGTTGCAATCTGTCGAAAGCAGCAACGAACTTTTTACTCAAAATGCACACAATATTTTTTCTACGAGCACATTATTTTAAGAAATAGATATAAAAACTGATAATTTGTCGTAAGTAGTGTATAATGTGCTGCCTAAGTCTGTTAATCATGAAAAAGGAAGTTAATATTCAAGGTCCATGTTAACTTGGACAATAAAACAAAAAACATGTAACTACGTACAAAATAACTTGAAAATCATTTATTAAATTTAAATATTATTGTATTATACCTAATTTAAATTAAGTAACAAAGCTGTCACTTAATGTCAGTTCGCGGAAAACATCAAAAGCGCAGAAGCCAACTTCGTGAAAAAAAAATAATTACGTAACATGACCCATGCTTACCAATCTGAGAAGTGGTTGTGGTGGTAATAAACCAGCAAACCTCAATATCCTCAGTATTACCACAGCTTAATATTGTATAAGCTGTGGTATTACCTTGCCGTCTTGGCAACAGAAGGTAGCAGTGTACCTGAAAATAAACTTACAAGTCTTATACAATTACTTTTTATAAAGATAGTCACGATTTATTATTTTATTTAAAAAAAAGTGTTATATTTTGTCTTTTTTTAGGTTTAAACAAACATGGAAGCAAGACGTTACCAAAAACAAATAAAAAGAACGTTAGTAAGACGAATGTATCTTCAAAATCGTTCTTGAAAGGTATATATCTAAAAATTTTATATTTTAGCAATTTTATTGCGCATTTTAAAAAGGTGCTTATGTGTACGAATGATGCTCTCTCGCTTACACTGATGCACTGATTAATTTAAAACTAGTTTTTGGAATTAAAAACCCGAATCACATTACGACTCGACTGTAGTGTCCTAATGTTTATAATAAGTGTATATGTAAAAATAATAAATTTTAGCTTAAAGAAGATTTGATGTGAAAAATAATTGATATTCATCTTTCTAGCTCTATAACTCAAAAACTCGGAGGGAATTGATTCAGAAAAACTTTTTGTAGCGAATTTGATGCCCTACAAAAGCTATACACGGGTTTCTCCTAAAAAATTTAATATCGAAAAATCAAATTGAATCCAAAAATTTTTTTCCTGTTATTTAAATGGGAAATCGAATTTTTAAATGAGCTAAGTCGCTATTGCATTTAGAACCTTTTACACAGTGGCAAATTTTTTAAATTTTTATAAAGTTTCAGATTTTCAGGTAGCACAGAGAAAAAAAATATTGCCTGAAAATGAAGTACCCTAATCCCCACATAACATCAATGTTCTATGAATATATTAAGAACGTTCTGTTTATATTCTTTTTAGTATGTCCTTTCTAGAATATACTTTCATAGTATATACTAGGTATATACTGAGTACGGCCTTTGAAAGTATATTCTAAAAAGTATATACTGAGTACGTCCCTTAAGTAGGTCCTTTCGCCACCAATGTTAAATAAAAAATATTAGATTATAACTAAAATTAATTTTTTTCTAATAGTAGATGTCCTTATTTATCTAATAGTGAACTTTTAACTATACCTTACCGTGCAAATATTTGAGAATTTTTTTTTTTAAATTTTATGAGAAAGTAAGACTTCAACAACAATTTTCGAAATATAATTAATTTTACTATTATTTATTGATTAGATGGAGTAGAAAAAAACTAAAAATAAGGTTTTTGAAATATTTAGGTTTTGTTTTTTACAATAAAATATATAGGTTACCGTGGAATTTATTGAGAAATTATTATTAAAAAATCACAAAAAATTTTCAACTAGGTTACTTGAAAATTTTTTGTGATTTTTTAATATTAATTTCTCAATAAGTTCCACGGTTTACTATATATATTTTATTGTATAAAACAAAATCTAAATATTTCAAAAACCTTATTTTTAGTTTTTTTCTACTCCATCTAATCAATAAATAATAGTATAATTCGAGAATTGTTGTTGAGGACTTACGTTCTCGTGAGGCACTGTACAAATACTCACATTTAAAAAAAAATTCTCAAAAATTTGCAAGGTAAGGTATAGTTAAAAGTTCAGTATTAGATAAATAAGGACTTCAACTATTAGAAAAAAATTAATTTTAATCATTATCTAATAACTTTTTTTTTAACATTTGAGGCGAGAGGTGTGGCGAAAGGACCTCCTTAAAAGTATATTCTAAAAAGTATATATTGAGCATGTGCATTCTTAGAAGATACTAAAAGTCATATACCCAGCATGTACTTCATATTCTGAGAATGTTCTAAATGCTTACGGGTAAAAATTAACACCAAATACATGTAAAAACACGTTTATATACATATCTATATGAATTTTTCCCAGATGACGATCTGATAATTCGCTAGCAAACGCACTAATGTTGAGTGTTCACAACCTTAAGAGAAGAAGAAGAATAACATAAACTACAAATTTTTTGAGGTCTATCAATTAGACGTGTTTTTACATTTACATTCCGTACACGCCGCGAGGCGTGTTTTTAGAATATAGATTAGGCGCTCGGCGTTAAACGTGTTCTGTGGTCAATTTTTAAACGCTTACCTATTGTCATTAAACATTTTGTATTTATGGATTCAAGACCAAAAATGAAGCGTTTGATCTGTTTGTCTTAGATTCCGGGTCAACATATTTTAATGTAGAACTTTGAATTAAAAAATATTGATATTCTGGGTCAAAAAAATATTCAAGAATTAAGAAGCTTACTACTAAACTACTTAATGAATAAGCACATATCATCCTATGTTTTCTTATAGGTATTCTGCGTCAAAGAAACTACTGTTAAAATATTTCCATGTTAAAATTTAATCTTAAATTGTAGAGGAAATATTGACTGTCTATGATATTTTTTTTCCTATCTCAAATAGGTGATGCCATTGAGTTTAGATTATTTAATATTATTAGCATAGTTTCAAAAAGTAATTATTAGCTATTGGAATAATTGTTATGAGTTATATCAGAAAAGTAGAATAATTAGCAAACAATCCTTTAGTATTAGTATATATGTATTTAAGTTACTCTTACAACGGCGTGTATGCAATTTATTTCTTAATACACGTCCCTTACTGCAAGGAAATGATATTTCCTTACAGTTGTTAGTGTTCTACATAAATGATTGAAAACACGTTCTTTATAAGGATTATATTTTGAAAACCTCAATGTATTGCAGAATACATTTTAAATTTAGTTTGTTATATTTACAGTTATTTGACAGTACAATTATTGAACATTGGAGGAATATTATTAGAACTATGAGAAACATTTTGGACAAAATGTGGGGTGGTAGGGATATTTTGTTGAACATTTTGTACTTTGAAAATTTTATTTGCCACCTCAACCTTATTGTTAAGAAAATTTTTAATATATCCTTCAGCAACGTTTGATGACTTCCATGCTCCATGCCTCTTTAAACTAGTTGTGTCGACACCAGAGTCAACCAACATTGTTACAGAAGACCGACGAAAGCAGTAACCAGTTTATTCTGTCGGATTTACCAAGTTCAAATAAGTAGCTACTATTTTTATTTTAGGCATTTTTCTAAATTGATGTAGTCCTAACCACTTGTGTACAACCCTTTCCGCTTTGATATTTAAAGAAAAATCGGTCACTGGTCTTAACGAAACATACTTTCGATAAACATTCAAGTACATCTGATTTACTACATACAAATGATCTTGGTTTGTTGGTCTTCGAATCAGGTATGCTAATTAAAAGCTTAGATTTTAGGTTTTCTACATCGTGTAGAGTCATTCGGACTAACTCATCCATTTTACAGGCCCCAGAAATACCAAATATTAAAACCATCTAAGAAATAAATAAATCTGTAATCTAAATAGAAATTAAAACCGTGTAAATTATCAATCATTAATTTTTTTTATTTGAAGCTTCCTGGATAAATTTTTCGATTTGTTCCTTCCTTAAAATCTTTCTTTGCCCTATAACCTTGAGCTTGCCGTTTCAATAAAGAACGAAGTTTTGAAGGTCGCGTGCTTAGACAGGGTTGGCTCCGCGTCACAGTATGTTTACCTCGTAGGAAAAGCCACATTCCTGGACTCTGTGTTGCTAACTCTCGGCTTGCGCCTCGACTTAGCAATCTTCACAGTCGTCCAGGAATGTTAGACTTTTCCTAATTGGTAAACAATATACTATTTTGCCAAATTTTTTTTTTGCCAAAAATGTTTTTGGCAAATATTTTTTTTGGGCTATTTTTTACAATTTTTTTTTCGGTGAAAACTTCTATATGCATGTTGTCCGTTTTTCGGATGGTTAAAATCTTCCCAGCTAGCAACATCGACATGCTAATAATAGTATATCTATAGCTATAAGTATGACAAGCGCTTGGCGAGCAGTGAAAGTATGGACCAAATTTTTTTTTACAATTTTTTTGGCAATTATTCTTTTTTCACAAAAATTTTTTTTGGAATTTTTTTTGTGACTTTTTTGTGACATTTTTTTTGTGACAATATTTATTTGTAAAAAAATTTTTTGGATCAATTTTTTTTTACAATTTTTTTTACAAAATGTGCTCTTCAATGAACTAAACCATCACAATTCGATAAATATGGTACAATTTATAGAATCTGGTTCATTTTTATGGAATATGGTACATTTATCAGACAAATCTGATACATAACAAAAATATACTCTGGCAACACTGGTACGTAGTCACAGCCAATAAATTAATAAAAATTAAAAATTAATTGCATCGTGTGTTCTATATAAAAATAAACAAATTTTATTATATTTGTAGTTTTTAGGACCTATAAGTGATGTTAGAACACAGGACATCCCAAATATTAATTGCCAGTGTGAATTTATTAATATGGTTAATACTAAAGTAAGTGATCTGTAATACTAATGGCGAATTGAAACTAAAATACAGTGTTACCAGAATTACATACACACTTTCTATGAAAAGAATCCTGTAAGGCCAGAAATTGACCTTGAAGAACTAGAAAATTAGCTAAAGGAGGACGAAAACTGCAAAATGGTGGTAAGTAATTAACAAAAATATATTTAAACTTTCACTAAACATAATAATCATTTATGCAACTCTTGTTTTTATTAGTGGAATGCCATGTACAATTTTTAATGTTTGTTGATTTTTTAAATTTTTTTTAGTTTAAATGAAGATCCAATGGAAGCAATCAAATGAAATTCAAGCTATAAGCCATTGATACAATAAAATATTGGTTGGTTAAGGCCAAAGAAAGAATTTGTAATAAAAATAAGTATGAATTTTTGGAAATAAAGATATAAAAAATGGTCAAGACTATCATTATATACACTTATTCTTTAATGTTCAATATTAATGAAACATCCTGTATTAGGGTGTCTAGTATATGCCTAGCATATGCTATATTTAAATACTTAGTATATACTTAGAACTTACTATGAAATAAAAGTAGATACTTATTGCATACCTCGTTGCATACTGACACATATTTGAAGTACATACTCAGTATCTGCATAGCACGTATAAACAACATCACGTAACATATGCTTAGTATATTTTGAGAATGTACTAAATGCAAATAAAGTATATTCTCAGCATATGCGTATTCTTAAAAAGTATATTCTAAGAATGTATAACTGTTATCTGGGCCAGTCCAACTTATCACATTCTCAAGCTCTGTCAAAGTTTATCAGACACCTATTTTTAACATCTGATTAACATCGTGAGGTATTTATTCCTATAAAATACCTTATTTACGTATATATCATAACCAAAATTTATTTTCACATTGTCTTGCTATTTGATAATAATTAAAATAATTGGTAAAACAATTTTTAAAACATATATTTTTCTAATGTCTTTTTTTACGAAGAGTCATCACCGATTCCGTCAAGACCAGCGTCCGCTAATCTTTCCCCTCAGATAAAAACATCAACAGCTTTAAAGGCTCCGGTCCAACTTAAACCCAGTGAAACTAAACCCAGTGAACCTAAGCCTAGTGAAACTAAACCTAGTGAAACCAAACCTAGCGAAATTAAACATAGTGAAACTAAACATAGCGAATATAAACCTATCGAAACTAAACCCCCTGAAATCAAACCAGAAGAGAATTCTGTCGAATATATGCTTAGCGATCCTAATGTGCCTGAAAATTTTGAAAATTTAGAACGCAGCGAGATGACCGAATTGGAAAAGAATGATGAAACCAAACCTAAGCCTATGCAGGTTTTAACAGTAGTATGCATTATGTTAGCTTTGTTCAAAGATTAGGAAGGGTCTGGGAAGAGTAAAGTTTTGGAGTATAATAGCATCAATGTTAATGATTCATATCGATTAAGTACGGACAATAATAGCCTTTCACGAATAATATAGATCTGTCCTTACTTTTGTTAAATTCGTCAGATTTAAATTGTTAAAAATGTATTGGAAATCATTTTGAAACCCATTTAATACTATATAACTGCAATGCAGATATTTTTTCTTTCGCAGGTGTGTTTAAGAAAACATCTTGAAACCGTATCCACATTTCGATACAGAATTATCTTATTAATGGCGTTATATTTAACGTTGACCATAACCACTTTTTTGTTCCCAAGACTCTTCTAAACCTAATTGATAAACCTAAAAAAATATAGCAATCTAGAAACGAAACTAAATAAATAAATAAAAATGTTATAACATATTTGAGGATTTTTTACTTCGCTATAATACTGTAAATACTACTCGTTCTTAGGTTAGTTGGGTTAATTTGAGTGATTGGCTTGAAATAATTATTGTTAAATATTTCTGAAAGGAAGGAGTAATGACGATAATACTCATAAATATAAAAAAAATAGCAAGAGTGATATTTACTCTATTTTATTAAACAGAAATACTTTATTGATTCAAAAAATCTTAATTTTCATTTTTTTGATTGTTTATTTATAGGTTCACAATATTTTAGACCATGAAAATTCACCACAAACAAAGACACCTGCAGATCATTAATAATTGAAGTGAGAAATACTTTTTGTAAAGTTTCGATCAATTTTTATGAAAACAGTATCAATGTTGCAAATCACAGGTAGAGTCATGGGTCGGTATATAGCGGGTACCGACTAGTAAATGGCAACGCCGATACCACATCCTTTCCTGCACATTCGAACGCTATTCACTCATCCAACAGCAAATCAGGACCGAATGTTTGATCTTGCTAGCACTGTATATAGAAGAACGCTTTAGAGTAAAAACCCATCAAGAACTAAGAGACTCACGTACTCACGACAAACTGGTTCCGTATATGAACAACATTTAAGCAGGCTTCTAATGTGTCACGGTATATCTATGGGACCATTATTTTTCTTCCACCTCTAGGATCCTATCTTTAATCAGTGTTACGGTTCTGTGTTTTGTCAATCGATAATCATTTGTTATCAAATAGATTTTAGGATTCAACATTGATTTTCTTAGCCATCTTTCATGAATTAATTCAGCTCTTGATTAACAAATACCATCGATTTAATATGTTATACAAAATCTGGATGGCGTAAATAATTTGTTCTTTTGAATGTAAAAGTTAAAGATATTTTTGGATCTTATAAGCAATATCTTATTTTGGATGTGGAATCAGATGATTGGTTCTAAGACACTGATGTGTACCTACTTAATATGACCGAAGCAGCAATTTAACTAATTCCTAGCTTAAAACTGACGATACCGTCCTCGTTACCGCATTACCTAGCAGAAGCCTATGACCTATAAGTCATTTTTTAAAACACATGTACTACTTTATTCAGCGAATATACCACCGTTAACTACTACTAGTTAACTAGTAAATTAGAATTTGTTTCTTACCGTATCTAAAGCACATACTTTAATTTATTAAAATTTAATTAGTAATGACCAGAGATAACAGAGATATAACCATTCATTGATAAAATATAATATTCACGATGCCAAGATTAATATGATAATCAATACGCTCTATTTGTAGGTCCGCGGCGAGGAGACGAAAGATGAGAAGTAAGAGAGGGGATAAGGAGAAGAATTTTACCCACGTTGGTCGCCAAATTTGTAATAATAGTTGTTATTTTTACAATTTAAGTGTAAAAGCTCTTTAAGGTAGTACATGTAGTATAAATGACTTATCTAATAGGTTGTATATAGGCTTCTGTATAAGGTAACATTGACGGCCTCATCAGTTTCCGGTTAGAAATTAGTTAAAATGCTGCCTCGGTCATCTCAAGTAGATACACATCAGTGTCTCAGACCAATCATCTGCTTCCAAAAACAGCTATTTGCTAAGATAGTACAAGTAAGTTCCAAAAATATCTTCTGCTTTTACAGTCAAAAGAACATACGCTATCCAGACTATTATATCGATGGTTTCTGTTGATCAAAGAAGGTATTAATTAATAAATGTTGAACCCTACATTGTTTCTTTCGATCTTGTTGAATACGATTTTATGAATCTACACATGAAGTCAGCCCTAACTACTTCCTAGGATATTATTCTCGAGCGTGATTCAACAATCAATTTCTTTCTTCTACGGTTATAATTTTATGCAGGCATGGAAATATTAACAGACAACGCATACCTTACAATGACTTAAACGATGTATAATAGGAACATATAGAAACCGCTGTCACTTGTCGCGCATAAATCTGTATTTAATGTATGAAGTCGGACGTGCAGAAAACGAAGTCGTTTCGATGCTTGCTGGCAGCGGTCTCTCTCTGTAATGTGCATGTTCCTATTAAACTTTGTTTAACTCATTGCAAGGTATACGTTTCGTGTTGAAAATTTCGTATCTGTTTATGCTATACAATTATGTTTCCACCAAAATGGATCGAAACTTTAAGCATTCAAGATTTTAAAGTTGTATTGTATTTGACAAAAATGTACCTACTTCCAAAAAATATCGAATTTATTGACTTTGTAGATTGAGAAATCAGAGTAAAATATTTAAAAAACGGCTTTCCAAATTATTTAGTGACCGTGTTTTGTGATGTGATAGATACTATGTGGTTGCGGTACATAGTACTTCTTTGCAATTTTTTTAGCAATTTAAAAGTAAAACGATTTTTTTAGAAGCTGTATTATGTTCTGGTAGATTTTAATTAAAATAAAATGTTTACTTGAAAACATCCATTACATTTAAAAAATAAATATCTTAAATGAAATACCACAAAATAATTTTCATAGGGAACACATATTAAAATGCATGAGACTTTGTTGATTAATATTAAGATAAAATATTTTCTTTATTTATTTTTAGTCAGCGATACTAATATAATGCCTGGAAAGCCGATTTTTGGATATGATTTTAATTTTTTGCCAATCACTAAAGTTATCCACACAGTATATAGTGTGAAGTAAAAATGTATGTTTAAAAAAATCGTTTCCTGGATAAAAATTAAGATATTTTTTAATGAAAATGAATTTTTTATAACATTTTGCGAAGAAGTACTATGCAAAAACAATTCTTATAAATAGCAAATTTAGTGTCATTTTTTTTTAAATATCTAAATAACGAGTAAGTATAACATTTTAGGGTCAATGTTATTATTTAAAGAAAAAATTACGAATAGTGAATGATTTCTTCCTATTATTTTGATTTAAACTCATTTTTGTTTGTTTTTTTGCAGAACAATATCAACTTTAGCCATTTGTGTAAAAAATTATGGATCTCACCCTTTCTTGTTGCGCTCCACTGAATCTATTGTAAATATTAAGCCGTTTAAGAGTTACTAAAAAAATCTTGTTTTAACTTTCAAAAACGAGTTATATTAGACGGTAATTTTTATCTTATTTTCAAAAATTTTATGAAATCTACACTACAGCGTTGAAAGTGTAGTTTGTAAGTTTTGCCAACAAATGGCTAAAAGTCGATATTTTGGTTTCACGATAAAAATGCATTTTCTTATTTCTTAATCTAGTTCAGTATTTCTCTAAACACTTAATCAAGCAACTTATCATATACCCATATTATTTTTTATCAAGACATCATCAACAGAAGAAGAGAAACCCCAACCTATCATTGTTGAAAGTCCCAAATTTGTCCCTTCGTGTTCACAACCACCACAACCTGTCGCTTCATGTCCACTACATACAATGGAAGTACCAGTGTTATCTGATTCACATTGCATACCACCACCAGGATATGGGGATACTGAAAACAAACCACCCCAACCAAGTAAAATGGAATTCGCTTCTAAAAAACTTAAAGACTGTTCAATTCTAAGACAGGGGGATCAGCAAGATAGAATATATTTTGTAGGTAAGGCGTTACTCATGCAATAGGTACTTATGAGCAATGGGGTTGCGTCAGATGAGAACTCTATTAGATCAGTTTGCGCCACTATCTAGAATCTATTACCGTCGATATTCCTATTAGGAGGAAACACATTTCATCTCGTCACACTATACAAGTTTCAAATAAGACTTAACATCAAATATAATTCATATATTTGGATAGATGCAGCAACTACAAAGCGTAAAAACTCGTTTCTCTTGGCCATCAGAGCGAAATTTGCAATTTGTCTTAGTTGTCCACTCTTCCGAAATTTCCTTCATTATTCCACCGCTAGTTAGAGCGATTCACCAGTCCTTTTGACACACGGAAAAGTCAATAATTTTATATTTAAAGATTTGAAGGTAAAAAATATGTTTCTATCATTTAAATAAAGCTATTAACAAAATGGCATTTATTCTCACCAAAACTGACTAGCTCCACTAGCTCGAGTTTGACAGATGACGTAAAAGCGTAATTTAAAGGTGCAGAGACTTTAAGTATCGTCATAGCATCTTCTCTTTAACCTATCTCAATGGTAGAGTGGCTAGACGTTAGGACTCTCTTCCCTAAGTTTTTCTTAACCATCCCAATAAACATGTGTTTAAAGCACCTCTCCTTTTACAGAGGACGCTCAGAGTATATAAAACTTATTGGTTTTACCAATGATTAACACGTTTTGTCTGCGTTTTAGGTGTAGATGTTGGTACAGGAAGTGTTCGAGCAGCTTTGGTAACGAAAGATGGACAAATAGTAAAAACGTCCGTATGTGATATAAAGACATGGAACATTCAACCTAATTTTTATGAACAGTCCTCAGATAATATCTGGGGTGCCGTGTGTTTAAGTGTGAAGGTATGCCATTACATAGCCCCTGACTAACGTATATAACTTGTGACACAGTCAACACTCAAAATCTTATTAATTTTTAGAATATTGTTTCACAAATAAACCCTAACATGGTGAGAGGAATAGGATTTGATGCTACTTGTTCTATGGTTTGTCTAGACCAAAATGGCCAGCCGCTATCTGTCAGTCCTTCAGGTAAAAATATTAGCTTCGATTTTTGTGGTCCTCACACAGATTTTATAAACCATTTTTATTAAAATGTATCAAATAACGGCTTTTTCGGACAGAAATCATAATCGAAAAGTAGAACAGGTCGAAAAAGTCAAGCGGCACCGAATTCTATTTTGTTTTTAATTTTCAGTTTACTTTTTAACAATACTGCTACTCATTTTTTTTATTGCCAGTAGTTCATAATCGATATTTATATTTATATCAAATTTGAATACCAGCATTTTTCACTGAAAAAGAAAAACTAAATAAACATTATAATTAAATTGATTTGACATCAGCACACTTACATAACAGCTATAGTTCAATCACAGAATAGATAAACAATACAGAAAAGACAGTAACGATCGGCACTTTGAAGTAGAATGGATAGATGCGGGGGTTGGTAACTCAAATGGAAAAACATGAGGAATTTAGTACCACCTCAAAAAACGGGATGGCGCTAGTATCAAAATGTCAGTTGTCAGCTCGTGTAAAACTTAAAACTTAGAAAAATTAAAATAGCTGTTCGAGTTGAAGGTGGATTGTATTTTGATTCATCTAGATTTATTTTTCAATATCTTCCAATTTTAAGCATGTTTTCAAAAGATGGGAAGATGAATTTCAACAACGAACAATAAAGTACTCTCAGATATTGGTAGTGATTTAATGTATACCACATATTAAATATGCGGTCGTCATATTAAGGACAACCAAACAATTTGTAATAAGTAATTATAATTCTCTCCCTAATTCACCCCCCTACGAGTGAATTTTAACCCCTAAAGCTGAGCTTGTGCGGGGAAAGGGACGACTATTATTATTATTTGCCGTGGCGCTCCGGGGCGACTTAAAGATGATTGATGGTGCCATTTAACTTATAGGTAAGTAAAACCCGGAAAACCTCACCCACCATCATCGGGACGGTAATGCATGGCGATTTTATAATCTGCATGTCATATTAACAGAAGTGTCTTAAGAAATATGCATCTTGCACTGTTTGGCACCAATGGTAAGTAATATTTACAAACTTGTTTTTGATTCAGTGTTAAAATAATTAGTTTATTCAATTTTTTTTGTTTTCAGTTTTTAAATGATCATTGTTATTGTAAAAAAAATGTTGGCCCTCCAAAATACCCTGTAAATGGATGAAATATGTGAGCCTCAACCATCAATATCAAAAATTCCATTGACACCAAACAAGAAAACTTACCGCAAAATCTTCATGGGTCCAAACATGTGTAAGTTTAATTTAGCTCGAAAGCTAAATTCATTTATCACAGTGTCCAGATGATGAATAAGAATTTGATAAACTACAACTGCTGTACAGATAAATCAATAAAACAATAATTATAGGATGAAGAAATGCTCCTCAACCTAACTAGTCGACTCAATAAGCGTATGGCAAATTTTATCCACACTCAAAATCGCCTTGATAGTAAGACACTAAAAGAATGATGCTTCAACTTCAATTTTTTCAAAATTATTTGCCACTCGCAAAACTTTTATAAAGGTCTTGAGCACTATATATGCTGATTTTGTTACAGGAAACATTTTTAATAGGTTTGTTTTATAAATATTTAATTATTTAAATGGTGTAAATGGTATAAATGCATATTTGTCTAAGTATTTTTATGTTTAAATAGACAAATTATATGATGTGGCGTTAATTTACTGTAATAAAAACAAAAATTAAATATATTTCATTTTAATTCAAGTTTGAAACTATTGCAAAAATATAATGAAGTAAAATCAAATAAAAATATAAATTAGCAAAATATTTGACTAGTTTCAAATCATAAAACAACCATATTGACTGTTTTGTGATTTGAAACTAGTCAAATATTTTTCCAATATATTTTTTTTGTTTGATTTTCTTCAATACATTTTTGCCCAGCTAGCAGAAAGTTTAATTTCAAAAATCTCGCCACTGGCGGTTATATTGAATTTAGTATCACTCTAATTTATAGCAACACATCGCCTCAAAATTTTACCATTGAATTTTCCATCTTTTCACTTTCCCATAATCTATGGATAGATATCTCTGACCCTTAGATCCACCATAGAGGTATATTTATATACTGTTTTTAAACTAGGAGGAGCGATTTTAATTTAAGTTGGCAATCCTGTAACTTCTAATGCGCTAGTTCAGTGTGATGTCATTTTGGTTCCACTGACATTTAATTCTAACCAAACTTTTAACAAAAACATCAATAAATTTAACATATACGTTTTTACTGTTTTTATTTTATTTCAAAATATTGTTTACAGGTCATAAAAATAGTTTAAAGGTATGTAATTGGTAACTAAACGATTGTATATTTGATATATGCTATCTACTTACTTTAGGAATATATTTATAAAAGTGAAAAAAACGATATAATTCAGGTAAACAAAACGAACAAAACGCACTCAAAAAATTTACTGTCACTTTAACTGTCAGTGGAACCGTAATTACATCATCACTGAACTAGCGCATTGCGGTCAAATTGCAGTCAGTTTCACACATCACTTTTTAGCATTAACATCAGCTAATAGCATTCAATATAAAAACCGATGCACGTCAGAGATGACGTCAGTGACAATCATTGGTACCACACACACTAATAAAAATAATTAAATTTTATTTTGCAAATAAATGAATAAATTTAGACGCATGGAGTTCATTTTTATAAAATTGCATATTAAAAATGTATTTTTTATTATATCACAGTAGTAAATGTACTGTAGGCAGATTATTAACGGAATACTTTCTAGTGAATTTCATAATAAAAGTTGGCATCAAATGTGTCAGCTTTTAATTTTAATACATTGTTGTCAATTGAAAAATGCCAAAACAATTAAATAGTCGCTGCTAGAGGAATTAGTGGCTTCTCTAATAAATTATTTTGAGAAAGAACGTGAAAACGGTGGTGGGCCTTTGTTACCTTTAACAGCTGTAAGAGAAGTGAGTTGATTAATAATGTATCACCGTCAAATTAATATAATTATTTTGTTTCAGCGTGTTGCAGAAGCACTTAATCTCAATGTTTCTACTGTTAGTTCTATTTCACAAGCTGTAAAGAACAGAGAAGTTCTAAAGTCACCACCAAAAAAGCGACCTAGGCAAAAGAAAGTTACCAACACAAGAATTCTGAATACCAGTGCTATTCGAGATGTTATTTATAGCATGTACGAGTCTAGTAAGTGTATATGTATATAAATTATTATTAAACAATTACAAATTAATGTATGATTTCAGAGGAGCATGTAAGTTTAGATTCTTTGTTGGTGAAACTTAATGAGAAGGAGTTGTTCAATGGATGTCGCACATCATTGCATACCTTATAATTAGAAATACGTTTTAAATGGCAGAAAGATGAACCAAGGCGAGGTCTTATGGAACTTCCAGATATTGCCGTGAAACGGGCAGAATTTTTAAGGAAATATACCAAAGAAAAGGAAGCAAATTTGTACCAGTTTGTTTTTATTGATGAGACTTGGATTTTCCAAAATGGCACCATAAACTGTTATTGGCAAGACAGCATTAAAAGAAGTGTAAAAAGTACAAAAGTTGATGGTAAAAGGTTAATAAAAAAAACTAATGAATATATACATGTTAACTGTATATTGATCTTTTTTATAGATATATAATTCTTCATGCTGGAAACGAAAATGGATTTATTGATGGTGCCGAGGCCATATTTGCTTCAAAAAGCAATGATTATGATTATCACGGTGAGATGAATAATGAAAATTTTTAAAAATGGTTCGAAGAACAATTGCTTCGAAGACTGCATGAACCATCTTTAATTGTAATGGACAATGCTTCATACCATAGCACATTGGCACACAAAACACCGAATAGTAATTCGACTAAGGTTCAAATTCAAGAGTGGTTGACGAATCAGAATATACCTTATTCAGTCACCATGTTTAAGGCTGAACTTTTGAACCTTGTTAGACGGTGAGTAATGGAAATATACTTTTTCTGTATTTTTATGATTTTATTTTTTTAGTAATAAACCACCAAAAATATATGTAGCCGATATGCTGGCTGAACAGTATGGACATAAGGTGTTACGTCTTCCTCCTTACCATTGTATTTTTAATCCAATAGAACTGATTTGGGGTATTTCAAAACAATATTATAACAGGCACATTGGTCGGGATGGAAAGACACAAAGAGATTGTATAGACATGTGGTCTGAAGCACTCCGAACCATTACCCCACAAATGTGGGCAAACAGTGTAAGACACACTGAAAAAGAAATTTTTAAATGGTGTAAAAGAGAGCATATACTGGACCGATTGGAAATTGCTCCCATTATTATAACACCAAATAGAGATGATTCTGATTTTAGTTCTGATTATTCTGACTGATTTTAGCTTAAATATTGTTAATTTTATTACCTAACTATTGTTACTTCTTTTAAATATGGATGTTTACAAACTAACTGAACATAATTATTTTTTATTGTAAATTAAATCAAGCCTAAATAAAATTTGTTAGTTTTTTCATCCTTAACCTAACGTTTTTTTGTCATTTTAAACCTGTTGTGCAAAATTTATTACTATTAAATTCAGTGTTTATCTAAAACTTTAATTTAAACATTATCAATGACCTTCACTGGCTTTTATATAGAATTCATTATACATTTAAAATTAATTGTTCCTAATAACATAGCCAAAAAACATAACCTCATAGTTTTAAAAATTCCTACATTCTTAGACTATTTTGAAGATTGGGCAACACTGCAAGGCTATGACTTCACAACTGATTGATGACGTGTATCGGTTTTTATATTGAATGCTCTATAATTGATATTGTTGACAGTTCTGAAATTTTATATTTTGATATATTTGATTTTCTTTTACTATACGGAGAATGGTCGCACTGCGCAGCTTTCTGAGTGCCTTTTAAAAGGAGATAGAAAACTCCGCCATTTTGATCCCTTATTACGTGTTTCCTACATCTTGGCGCAATATTTTTAATAGGTGCGTTTTAATCATCCGCTTCTGCTTCGGAATTGTCGGTTTTCTTGTTTAAATCTGACAGGTTAAAACGACTAAACCGACAATTCCGGAAGCAGAAGCGGATGATTAAAACGCACCTGATATTTTGCTTGCTGCTGTCAGTGTCAGTGAATATTATTTTTGGAGTCACAGTTTATTGCTAAAGAATCAGTTAGCTCACTCGGACCAGTTGAAAGTTCCAAAATAACATCCACTCCAGGGATACAAATTCAGGATACGCAGAAGACTGCTGTTTTATTATAGGCGGTTGTCATATATTGTATTATCCGAGTTGCGCAGTGTATAAACTTATTTTATTTCGCACGATTATAGAATAATTTTGTTTGTTTTATGTTATTTAAAATAGTTGTTTATTTAGAAAATGTATATTATGTTTATTGTTGTAACCAATAAAGATTCTACAAATAATATTTAGTTGTTACAATTTTGTATACATAAAATTTTACAATTTTTGGCAATTTAAAAATTCAGATAATAGTTTTGTATGTTTAATAACAAAAATTGAAATAATTTTTCAACAAAATTTTGAATTATTTATCACTAAATTCGGCGTTTGTAATTTTTTTTAGATTTAATTAATTCCGAGATAACATTTGACGCTGCTTGTCCTCGATTTCCAGAAATATATGTTATTAAGTTATATTTAAGGCTACTCATATGTTACACTTTAAAAATATTAATAGAAATTTTAAGACCATCAATAAAAACAAGCTAATTATTTGGCGCAATCTGTAGAGCATATTGTCTTTCTTAATGCTGTTCTTATAAGTTAAAATATATTTCATTTAAATTTTTACTTTTTTGTTTTAATACGATCCTGCCTATCAATACCTTATTTTATTACAACATATTTAAATACGCTTTAATCCGACTCTGACTAAGACCCCCGAATGGCGTCGCCAAGGTCAAATTTTGTTATCATAATTTGTATGCGATCAGCGGCAAGTGAGCCTGCCGATTGTTTCTTATGCCGTGCTGGAACATTGAGATCAAAAGTGCCGACGCAGAGTGAGCGATCTGATTCTTTAGCTATAAACTGTGGCATTGGAATCAAAATGGCCTATGTTGGGCGTGTCGGACCTCTCTCTTGCACCGTATAGTAATTAAAGTATGTGGATATTCGTAAATAATAGTTCTTTTCAGAACTTCAGTAAGCAATTGTATTGAATTTCTACGATTATGGATCCATCACCGATTACTATATTAAGGGTAGCAATTCCTGAAAGGCCCTACAAGAAAGGGAAGATGACTTATTATTTTACATGCTGATTCTGAAGATTTTGTAGAAAATACATTATTGGTTTTAAAGGCAAAAAGACGGGTGATTAACATGAAGAGATGAATTCCGAAGTATTCCAGAAAAACCTAACAACTTTATTACTGATTTAAAAAAAAAATATTTATTTGTTCCTTAATCCCTCATTGGCCGTTCGCCGACTAGAGCCGATAATAACAACTATTACATAAATTTTAAACACGACTATATTTCGGAAAATGCCCTTTGTAACGAATCTAGTTACTTTTCCTTGTGTAAATGCGTCTTTTAAATTCGCTCCTCCTAGTTTTAAAAACAGAGTATTCGCTGTGTGCAAGACTGGTAGCGCTCTCTGGTGACGGGATAGCGACAGTTCTCCTCATTCATTCCCGCATACTTGAATGATGGTTCAAGAACTTTTTTCCGGCGTTAAACAATTGTACATTTTATCTCGTCTATTTTCCGCTTCATAAAACGAGCATGTCTGCAATAAAAACATATTATCCTGCGTTTTATAGAAACCTCTATGAATTTAATGAGTTAACATTTTAATTGAAGTATACCTATTCACGGCTGCGATTTGATTTGCGCTTTTTTTCGGATCTGACCAAGGAAATATTGTCGGTACATAACTTGGGCTACTTTCTTCTTCTCGTTTTTTATTTCCAATAAAATGACCACTGCATATATAATCATTCCGTTTTGGCACCCAAGGTGAACCATCAGCGCTCTGGAAAAACCATTAAATCTATTACGTTATAAATAATTTATTTATCACTATTACTTGAGCATTCAAATACCGCTCCTACTTTCGATGTTTATGATATATATACGACAGAGGTTATGTTACTCACTTTTTTCTTTTCACAGCTGCTATCTATTTCTTTCTTTGCTCCAATTTATGTGATGCGGTTGGAAACGTATAAAACTTACACGCACTATTTTTGCTAGTGTTTTTACACTCGACAACACTACAATAACGACGACTCATTTTAATACCCAACACGAGACCCACAACACGCTGCCGCGCTACTACGATGATGTGGACAATCGCCGACTCCTGCTACCATAGGCGCTGCGATAGCTCAAATGCACACAGCGAATAGGTAGGTACTCTTGAGAAAAATAATGTACGCGAATCTAAATTATTCATTGAAACTACACTGCGAAAACTACATTTATTTATATTTTACTTTGTTAATGCTCCAACATTAATAAGGCGTGGTTATAGTGGCTAAGGTTTTTCTTTCCTGTATAGTTCATCTATTCTGTAGATAGATCCCAGTCATTTTATTTATTAGAAAAATTGGAAATAACATCATTTCAAATTTTTCTCTATATATTTTTTTTAATATCTAAGATCATTCAAATAAAATATAATGCGTGAAATATGAACGAGAAGTTTTTTATTCACCCTCATACTTTTCGTAGTCGCTCGTCTTTGTAACATAATAGTAGTTTTTCTACTCCTATACTATTAAAGTTGTTAATTAAATGCTAATTTTCAGTTTCATAATGATACTCATTATAAAACTGGTTTTCATTATGAAACTGAAAAATTGACTAATAGAAATTTAGATTTTTAAATAACCAAGTAGACAGACCCAATATTTTATGTAGAATGTTTGACAGTTTCTAAGAGATTCGTGTTTTATGACAGTTTCAATCTTTTGCGTTAGTCAAAAAGGTAGATAGATACCTTTCACTTATTTTTAAAAAAATATCGAGCGACTAAGAGTTTTCATGCACACCACCTGAAATCGCTGAAAAGGCGAAAAATGTATCATAATACTCATTATATTGGTTATTGTGTAGGAATAAAAATTAAGTCGAAGAACTTATTTTTCTTTCATATTTTATTTCTTATTGTTTGTATAAAAAAGTATTAAAAAATTGAATTGAAATAGTTTCTTGGTCGTAGAAAAATTAGTGTATGCAACTCTCATGTAATGGCTATTAATACAATCGCTTGAGATTAACGACCTTATCTCAAGCTCGTGTAATAGCTATCATTACATGATCGTTGCATAATAAACTAATTTTAGTCGAATGTGTCATAAAACGTCGTTTTTCGGAGAGAAAACATAATCGAAAACTTACTAATAGTATATTAAGTAACAAGAGTTGTAGGTAGCCCATTACGCACGAAGCCCCGCAACGGCGAGTGCGTAATGGGATTACAACTCGTGTAACGTAATATACTTTTTCTACGCCCATTTAAAACATTCTCGGAAAAGGATTTAACGTTATACTTGTGTCACTTATCCATAAATGTTCGATAGGTAATTTCGTACCTTTCTTTGGATTTTAGCGGTAACAAGTTATGTGTGGCAGCTTGAGCTCTTTCTAAAATCTCCGGTGGAGTGCTCATAATTTCATCACTTTCACTACTAACAAACATATTCGTATGTAAAGTTGAGAAAATATTCGGATACAATAATATTTTGTTACAAAAATTAACAATGTAAATGACATGACGTTTATTTCCATAGAATGCTAAGAAAACGCGACATATTTTTTGAAAAATTGTATGATGTGTTGCCAACATATAGGAGCATCACTTTTTTAATCCAAACTTTATCTCGCTAATGCTAAAAGTTTTTGTATTTTTTAATTAACTAAATTTATGTAAATAGACCATTTAAAGTCGTACGTAAACAAAAATTTGATTGTAATTTGATTAAACCAAGAAATTTAAGTTTTCTTATCAAAACGCACGTGTATATTATAAGATCTCATTACGTGCATGTTATTGTTTAATGTCATTTACAAGGAATGTTGACAATGCGATTTTTAACGTTTACTGACAAGGGCGTAGAAAAAAATAATTACCTAATAAACTGAAGAAGGGTATCCAACTGCTCAAATTTGGTCATCTTGAAGATAATATTGAGATTGATTTAGAATTTTTCTTATCTCCAGTTACCTAATTATTGATTCTGATAATCTGCCAGAGATCACAGAAATACCTGAAAAGGCTACAAAAGCCTCATTGTTACCCGAAAAATAAAAAAAAAATATTTACATGAAAGCCTATGAAGATTGTTTAGATTGGGCCAATAATACAAATAAATATGAAAAGGGTTTTATTGCCTACTTACCTGAAAAATCCAGTACTTGTAAACCATCATCTTTGAGGCCAACTTAATGTTAAAAACCATTATTTTATTTTTTAAAAGGCAGTCAGAAAAATATAAACGAATAAAAACCGAAGTACTTATACACGAACAAGTTTATTAATGCTCCGGATGATAAATTACTGATGTACTTTTGGGCACCAGTTGCGGTTTTTGCTACTCGTGTTCAAAAGCATATCTTCACAGACTTGTACCCCAAATAACTAGTTTATTTTTTATCATTTTTTTTAGAATTTGAAGGAATTGTAATTTATAATATTAAAATATTTGTGTAAAAATTACAACATCCTAAAATTTTTAGGTAATGATGAACAAAACGTTATTCTTTGGTTAGATCACAGAGCAGTGATAGAGGCTCAAGAAATAAATAGTACCAAACATTCTGTATTGCAATTTATTGGGGGACATATATCGCCAGAACACGAAATTCCCAAACTAAGGTGGCTGAAAAAAAATTTAACAAAAAATTGCTGGGAGAGAGCAGGCTATTTTTTTGATTTACCGGATTTTTTGACTTGGAGAGCAACCGACGATGATTCTAGGTAACTGTTTCATTTTCCAAAATAAATAAAATTTATATATAACACGTAATACATAAAACATATTTTTTCTTCGCCCACATTCTCATTTCCGATCGATTTTAGCGCGAGACAATCCCATGTGGTGAAAAATTGCTGCCACAAATTCGCGCTAAGACAAATACAACCCTGAACTCTCCACCAGAGGAAAGCTACACCATCCTGCCGACCAAATCAAAAATCTGATGTGTCCAACACATCCGTTAAAAACTCTAGGGTGAAACAAATCATAATTCCTATACTTTCCTTATCTGTATACAGACAGGAAAGTAAAAATGATACTGTCATGCGATGTTTCACAGCAGTACAACGCGTATTACGTAGTATTTGGAGACAATCGAAAATTGAATGTTGAAGAATTTATAGTTTCTTTCTCTAAATTTATCGTTGTAGGTAATTTAATCCTAAAAAATGTTAATAAAATTTAGATTGCTGATTATACTTGGTCGGTTTGATAACAAGTGCAAATTAAAATATCATTTTGACACTATAATCAGTCGCTAATTTGGCTCACAATTAAATTGCAATTTTCTCTTATACGATAATTTAGCTCGCTATTCTTTGACCAGGCGCTAAAAATTTAAAGAAAAGTTAACAATGCACTTCTTATATATTTGCTTCTTAGGTCTGTATGTTCCTTGGTTTGTAAATGGACTTTCGACATGAAAATAGACGGTTCAAAGGTGAAGGGCACTGAAGGTTGGAACAAATCCTTTTTCGAACAAGTAGGATTATTAGACTTATCCCAAAACGATTGGAAAAAGATTGGTTCCAAAATTTTGGTACCTGGCTGTTCAGCTGGCACTGGACTTTCCATAAGGACGGCTAAAGAGTTCGGTCTTAATCCTGGAACACCCGTTGGTACTTCAATTATAGACTGTTACGCTGGTGGATTAGGATTAATTGGATGTAATGTTGAAGGAATTGACCCAGATTTTCAAACGAGACTCAGTAAATATTTATTTATTTTTAATGCTATTAATACACTAAATTTATTGTTCTTTAGGTTTGATATGTGGTACTTCAACATGTCACATAGCAGTTTCTGATACTCCAGTTATTACTCCTGGTATGTTTGGACCGTATAAACATGCTATGATCCCCGGTATGTGGTTAAATGAGGGTGGACAAAGTGTCACTGGAAAGCTGGTAAATCACATGATCGAGACCCACCCTGCCACACCAGAGATATTAAAGCAAATTGGAAAGAGGCAAGTGAACATCATATCACTTTTTATATAGAAAACGAAACCTTAGAGGTTGTAACGGCTGTGTGTATGTACCACATATGCAAAACATTCACATATTTATATACATTTGTTTATGTATCGGGTGTCCAAATAAGAAAGAACGCCCGGCCATATCTAAGAAACTGTTTATCGTACGAAAGTTCTTTATTATGAACCCTCAGATATTTGTTTATTAAATAAATTTTTTCTATCGCACGTTTAAGGTTATGTAAATAAAAAAAAATAATTATAAAACAATTTATTATTGCAAAATAAATGACTATTGAAATAGAATAGAACATAATAGATTTTTATTAAAAGGAAGATTTACCGTCTACAAAATAAGCTTACTTCCATGAAATAAATAAATACTTTTGAATTTTCTAATTGTAGGCCCATCCAGGATTACTTGAATGAGTTGATATGTAAGATGTCAGATCGTGGACAGGATATAGCTCTTCTATCTTCTGATTTTCACGTATGGCCAGATTTTCATGGAAATCGGTCACCAATTACTGACCCAACATTAAAAGGAATGGTAAAAGGCTTAAACATTTTTATCCGTATTAACAAAACAATTTTTAAATAGTAAAATTAAAATAAATGATGTAATGTTTAATCAAATCATTAACAAATTAAATATTCAAGGATAATTAGGCATTCCAACGACCTGTCAAACAATACCTACCAGTGGGAAGGTCTCGTATATCTAAGAGGGTAGTCTTGCATTTTCGAAATATCAGTCGCCAAGTCTGCCAATTTTTAAAAAATACATTCAAGTAGTTTTTTTTTTGAAAAAATATTTGTATTGTGTTCGATATAAAATATTTAAATGTAATCCAGTATTCATGATTTTACGTATTATAGATAACGTATGTCGCAACCGTTAGATATACCAAACCTTCCATGATTCAAATAATTAAATAATAAAACTCCAGCTTCGGTGTAAAATGAAACAATTTTTTAATATTTATTTCATTGGAAAAGAGGATTAGCCATTTCACTAATGTGGTATCATCGGTAAAGGAGAAAGGAAACTGATAGTTTTTATGACAGGTGATAATAATATTTTCAACCAATACAAATCATAGGGATTAGATTGGGTATTACCTGTGCCTATACAACGGGTAATAGAAAGACTGATGACTGGTGACTGGCCCCATACAGGGCAATAAATAATTTCAACGGAAGACATATTGCAGTTGCAAGGTCATTGCAAGAACTTTGCGCCATCTATCAGTTTATACAGCAAGTAACAGAAACAGGATTTAATTTCAAAGTAAATTATAAAAAAATATCTTTCGGTAATCTATCTACGGCGTTAGTATAGATACATTTCTTCTTTTTTTTCTTGTCTTCTTCTTTAACTGTATGGGCTCAGTTTTTCACTAGGACTATCTGAGGACTACCTAGCTTGCCAGAAGCGCGTGTTAGGACTCTTATGCCCAATTCCACCGCTAGTAGTTATTAAATAAAACAGGTTTAAAATGACATTTTTACATTAACGGTGTCATTTTAATCTTCGCTTAGTAATTTAAACTTTTATACAACTGTGAAATCGTCCCTTATGGCTGATTTTTGTAAAATAAAAACTTTCTAAAAAATGAAACACTGGCACTGAATAAATATTGAAAAAATGAATCCTTACAACAATAGAAGAACAAATTTATGCTGACGCCGTAACCTTAGATAGATTGTCAAAACGACAAATTTAGAGTTTCCTTTAAAATAAAGTCCTGCTTCTATTATTTGCTCCAATGCTATTTGACCAGAGACGTAACATGTTGGAAATAAAACATTTATGTTATTAGTACTTTATTGATTTTCTAGATATAAAGCAAGTTCAAAGCGTAAAAATTAAAATAAATAAGGAACAATAAATAAGACCCAAGAAAAATATGTATACATGGTGTGTCACGCTCAACGGGACGGAGCCTGGTGGGTAAACTTCAAACGATATTAAAAATTCCTTAGGTACAAATATACAACTCAACGGCGGCTATAAATTAAAATTAGTTTCATATATACCTACAGGGTATCCCAATCCAGAATCCCAATATAAAGTTATATTTTTTTAAATGGGACACCATATATATTTTCTTTTATTAGGTTTTACTCCTAAAAATAATTTTAATTTAATTAAGATTTTCTGTTCCCATCTTTGATAATTGCCGATTTATTTGACATTTTTTTAAAATATAGTGCTCTCGTAATAAATTAACTACTCTTCAAATTACAAAATTACAAAATAATTAATTAACGAATTTTTGGCAGTTCCTGACAAAATGTACTTTTTTTATCAGAATCATTAAAATATTCCAAAAATATACGGGGTGCTTGTGCAATTTGAAGTTTTATTTAATTACTGCGTTATTTTAAATGGAACACCCTGTATTTTATGATACCAATATTAAGGAAATTTTATTTACGTTAAAAGTTCTATAAGTTTCTTTATACCCAATACCCATATCTCCTGTTTTAAAAACTATTTTTTTTTTGTGTCATCGGCTTCAACTGCTAAGGTTATTTCGCCTCGTGTTCTGTGTAGGCTTTGTTACTGTTTCCCAGCGCCACTTTAGGAACAGTACTGTTAATTAGAACCCAATCAATAGTTTCAATGAATCAGCAAACAAACATCTACAAAATAGTTTTATTTTAACAAAGCTATTTAATAAACATATTTATTCTAAAATTTGTCAGTAAATTTTAAATTTACAATAAATGTTCAAAATTATGTACATTATTATCAATGCATATTCTGATTCGCTTCTCAAAATTATTTTTTACATTACTTAAAATCTCTAAATTAATAATAGTAAACACATTACAAATGCGTGTTTTCATATCTTCTGCGGCGTTCGGCTGAGTTCGATAAACTACATTTTTAGTAGAGTGATCTAGGGGGGAAATTAGTAGGGCCTATTCTTCCTATATATTTTTCAGGAAATGTTTCTTTTAAATATGTTCTGACATGCGAAGAATGGACGGGAACACCATCTAGCCACATTTTTCGTCTAATATACAAAGGAATGTCCTCTAGAAGGTTCCAGAAATCTTTCTTAAAAAATTTTAAAACATTTTTTAAAAAAGTATGGCCCCACCAACTATCTCTTTGTAATTCCACCATAAATGTTCAACGACCATCGGTGTTGTCGATCTATAGTTCGAAATACATGTTTATTTTCGGTGCTGTAATAATGAAAATTATATCTATTCACAAATCCGTTATTATGGAAAGTTGATTCATCAGTAAATAGTATTTGATAAAAGTTAATATTGCTTAAAAATTATTGAAAAGTATTAAATAAACAAACTTGGCAGGTAACATTTATTACTCTGGAGTGAGTACAATATATAAATATCAAGCCTTATAATAACGAAATAAAACAAAAAATACAAGAAAATATATAAAGTATAAATGATTGATGTTTATTATTTACCTATGAAACGGTATATCTGATATACAATAAACCATTGTAACAAACTGATTATCAAATATCGTTTAATTCAAAAATCCCAAATAAACACGAGTAAAATGCTTTAGTGTCGCCGAAACGCTTAACACCAAAATAATGGCGGGTAATCGATAGACGGCACAGAATACTACGAGTGCTTGATACTATACTTATTACGCGTCCTCACTCTTTCCTTGCATATTTGCTATGTAAACTGATAGATGGTGAAAGCTCTAGCAATGACCTTGCAACGGCAATATGTCTTCCAAACATCTGTTATTTTAGCGCATATATATGTAGGAAACACCTGGAAACAAAGTAAAGTGGTTTTTTTATATAAGCATGCGTCCAACATATGCCTTGGAGAAGGCCTATACACCAATAACTCTGACGTCATTTCTATTGAACGGATTGGAAAAACTGATTGATCACAGCATATTCTTCAAACCACTCTGATAAAGAGGTAATTTCATGCAAAACAATATGCTTATCAATTAGGAAACAAAATGTTCCTGCTCTGCACCATCTTGTAACCAAGGTAGAGTGTGGACTCAACATGAAATAGTCCTAGGAACATTTATTGAGATAGACATACCTCCTTCGAATTAATTGTAGCTGCCGTTTGCAAACATGGAATAGAAAATACCATCTGCTGGTTGATAGAAAACATGTTAGTCGGCCGGCAAGTACAGGCACAAATGTTCAGGGAGAAGTCCTCTCTACTCTACTGTGGAACCTAGTGGCAGATGAACTGCTGATAACACTGTACCATCAAGGGCTGTATGCCCAAAGATATGCCGATGATCTTGTCCGAAGAAAACACCAAACCACACTATTTGAACTTATGCAAACGAGCTCTAAAAGACTGACTTACAAAAAGTGGTCAAACAAAAAATATCTCATTGCAGGGAGAAGAAGAGCATTTGGGAAAACATGGGGATTATTCTGTAATTTGTGAAAAATGATAATTAACATATGGGTGTATAAAACTACAAAAAAATTACATTAATTTTAAAGAAAAAGTGTGATTACATTATTGCTAAAATTATTCTCTAAATTTGTGCTGAATTTTTTTTAGGTATGTGGTCTTACTCTGGAAAAAAGTGCCAAAAATCTTGCCTTAATTTATCTTGCCACATTACAAGCCCTTTCAGTAAGTATTATGCAACCAATAAATTTACAATTTTGATTTTACTCAAAAAACTATTAATAGTAAAACTCTCATTTACACCGAAAAATGATTAAACTATATTTAGTATGACAGCTAAAAGGTTTTAAAAATGTAGTCTTATATTTTCTAAACATAGTTAAAAAATCTGTAGGTCCAATTACCAAATTTTTCTGTTAATATCATTTGACAAACGAAAAAGTACAAGCAAAAGCTCGCAATCGAGTGAATACGACTAGGAAAACAAGTTGATATGTATAGAAAAGAAACACTAGCAGGAAAGGTTAATACAAGCAATGATGTGTATAACCAGGTATTGCCGTATGGCCGAGCATCAATGATTTTTAATCCAATGATTTAGATTATCGACAATTCTCTGTCTATGTCAACATGGATGCCAATTTTTCTTATTATTTTGTAATTTTTTTTAATTTATTCAATCCTCTAAGTTTGCATGCATTTAATTTCTGTATGCTAAGGATTAATACCAAAATTATTATATATACCATCTAGAAGAAAAAATAAAAGAAATATTATCCTACTACATATAAGAAAAAGTATTATGACGAAGTCACTAAATTTTTTTTTAGTTTAATTATAAAAATGTTTAGTTCAAGTTAATTTCTGTCTGTTAGCGTCCAGTTTTGAACACCGGTGTGAAGTTAGCAGTAACTTTCAGCAGTAAAAATAACCGAAAACACCCGATCGGGAAAACAGTGGCGTCCGGCATACAACTATTTTATTCATCTTGACAATATGTATTTTACACATTAATATCGACACTGTAAGCAAAAATCCCTTCCGACTCGTCAAACAGGGTGCAATTAACCCTTAAATTTTAAAATAAATAATAACCCAATGAAGACGATCAGATCCCAACTTGGTTTTAAATTAAAAAAAAACATAAATACACTCATCAAAGTACACTGTATGCTAAAATCCCTTCCGACCCGTCATACAGGGTGAAATTGACCCTTAAACTTTAAAATAAATAATTACCCTATGAAGACGAATTAATCCTAACTTGATTTTAAAATTAAAAAAATACAAATATACTCGTCAACGTACACTGTAAGCGAAAATCCCTTCCGACCTGTCAAACAGGGTGAAATTAACCCTTAAACTTAAAATAAATATTTACCATATGAAGACGATTAAATCCCAACTTGATTTTGAAATAAAAAACATAAATACACTTGTCAAAGTACACTGTAAGCTAAAATCCCTTCCGACCCGTCAAACAGGGTGAAATTAACCCTTAAACTCTAAAATAAATATTAACCCAATGAAGACGATCAGATCCCAACTTGGTTTTAAATTAAAAAAACATAAATACACTCATCAAAGTACACTGTATGCTAAAATCCCTTCTGACCCGTCAAACAGGGTGAAATTAACCATTAAACTTTAAAATAAATAATTACCCTATGAAGACGATTAAATCCCAACTGGATTTTAAATTTAAAAAGACATAAATACACTAACAGAAGTATACTGTAAGCAAAAATTTCTTCCGACCCGACAAACAGGGTGAAATTAGCCCTTTAACTTCTAAATAAATAATTACCAAATGAACACGATCAGATCCCAATTTGGTTTTACATTAAAAAAAAAACATAAATACACTCATAAAAGTACACTGTAAGCAAAAATCCCTTCCGACCGTCAAACAGGGTAACCCCTAAATTTTAAAATAAATAATAACCCAATGAAGACGATCAAATCCCAACTTGGTTTTAAATTAAAAAAAAAAAACATTAATTCACTCATCAAAGTACACTATGCTAAAATCCTTTTGACCCGTCAAACAGAGTGAAATTAACCCTTAAACTCTAAAATAAATAATTACCCAATGAAGACGATCAGATCCCAACTTCGTTTTACATTAAAAAAAAACATAAATACACTCATCAACACTGTATGCTAAAATCCCTTCCGACCCGTCAAACAGGGTGAAATTAACCCTTAAACTTTAAAATAAATAATTACCCTATGAAGACGATTAAATCCCAACTGGATTTTTAATTTAAAAAAACATAAATACACTTATCAAAGTACACTGTAAGCAAAAATTTAATCCGAGCCGTCACACAGGGTGAAATTAACCCTTATACTCCTAAATAAATAATTACCCAATGAACACGATCAGATCTCAACTTGGTTTTTACATTAAAAAAAAAACATAAATACACTCATCAAAGTACACTGTAAGCGAAAATCCCTTCCGACCCGTCAAACAGGGTGAAATTAACCCTTAAACTTTAAAATAAATATTTACCCTATGAAAACGATTAAATCCCAACTTGATTTTGAAATTAAAAAAACCTAAATACACTTGTCAAAGTATACTGTAAGCTAAAATCCCTTCCGACCCGTCAACCAGGGTGAAATTAACCATTAAACTTTAAAATAAATAATTACCCTATGAAGACGATTAAATCCCAACTGGATTTTAAATTTAAAAAGACATAAATACACTAACAGAAGTACACTGTAAGCAAAAATTTCTTCCGACCCGTCACACAGGGTAAAATTAACCCTTAAACTCTAAAATAAATAATTATCCAATGAAGACGATCAGATCCCAACTTCGTTTTACATTAAAAAAAACATAAATACACTCATCAACACTGTATGCTAAAATCCCTTCCGACCCGTCAAACAGGGTGAAATTAACCCTTAAACTTTAAAATAAATAATTACCCTATGAAGACGATTAAATCCCAACTGGATTTTTAATTTAAAAAAACATAAATACACTTATCAAAGTACACTGTAAGCAAAAATTCCATCCGACCCGTCACACAGGGTGAAATTAACCCTTAAACTTCTAAATAAATAATTACCCAATGAACACGATCAGATGTCAACTTGGTTTTACATTAAAAAAAAACATAAATACACTCATCAAAGTACACTGTAAGCGAAAATGCCTTCCGACCCGTCAAACAGGGTGAAATTAACCCTTAAACTTTAAAATAAATAATTACCCTATGAAAACGATTAAATCCCAACTTGATTTTGAAATTAAAAAACCTAAATACACTTGTCAAAGTACGCTGTAAGATAAAATCCCTTCCGACCTGTCAAACGGTGAATTTAACCCTTAAACTTTAAAATAAATAATTACCCAATGAAGACGATCAGATCCCAACCTGGTTTTACATTAAAAAAAAAACATAAATACACTTATCAAAGTACAATGTAAGCAAAAATTCCTTCCGACCCTTCAAAAAGGGTTAAATTAACCCTTAAACTTCAAAATAAATAATTACCCAATGAACACGATCAGATCCCAACTTGGTTTTACATTCTAAAAAACATAAATACACTCATCAAAGTACACTGTATCCTAAAATCCCTTCCGACCCGTCAAACAGGGTGAAACTGTTCCGAGGCTTATGTGCCTCGTAGCGCCATCCTGCTGTAAATAAAAATTGTCTAAATCCATATTGTCCAATATAGGACAAAAAAGTCAGTTAACATTGTAGGGTAGCGATCCGCATTGACTGTAATCGCAGCATCTTTATCATTCTCGAAAAAATATGTCAGATGATACCGTTGACCCGAAAACCGCACCAAACAGTATGTCGTTGGAGATAAAGAGATTTCTCGACTATGTAGATTTGAGAATGTTATGGTGGGCAAATTTGAAAGAGCTGAATTATTCGAATATATATTTTTTAAAGGACTAAAATTACTATTAAACTTGTAATTCATATTTTATGCATTCATAAATTTGGATGGTGACAAAAAGTCTGATTATAATTGATTTTTAGTTTGTAAATCGTAATTGGAAAACATAACGTAACTTTTTTATCCAAGACCCTTTTTATTATTATATATTAAAATAGAAACATGATATTCCAATAAAAAAATCTCCAACTGGGACGGATTTAAAATTAACAAAATTAATTGAAATAAAAAAAATATTTCAAAATAGAAAATTTCAGCACTTTGGGTTTGGATTTTCTTTTCTTCTGCTTCATTTGCTCTCCCGCTCTATCTATATAGAGTGAAGAGGAAATGAGGACAATTTCATATGGTTTTTTGCCTCAAAAAGTGTCCACCAAAAGCAGTAAATAAAGTTTCAGAAAGTGACCACCAGAATGGCGCTCGTGTACCTATTCTCCAGTTGAGAGAATAATAATTTCATTTCATGCGAACTTAACAGCCGTTCTCTTAAAAAGTGTGTAAGTGGTATTCTTGAATTGAAGTGAATGATCACTTCGCATGAAAATCGAGAGAACGTAGTCGAAACCAGTAGATGAGCATCATTTTGGGAGAACTGTCATTGTCGTGCGTTATCAAAACGTCATTTTTTTTATAGGCCTTTTTATCACAATTTTTTTTTGTGCGCATGCGTCAATATCGGCCATCTTTTTCGTACTGTTTTTTGTAAACAAGCATGTTATAAAATGTCTAAGTATGTACGTAAAAAAATTATAATCGATAAATATTAATTTAAGTATATTCACTTTAAAAAAAGGAAAAAAAAAAGTAATGTAATAATTTCCTTAATTGAAAAATAAATGTGTTTGCAATTAATTATGTTATCTGTACGGAAAGGAAAAACGAAATGGTATTTTTATGCATATTATGTAAAAGTAACACACGGTATAAATCATTTAATACATTATTATTTTATAAATATTCTAAAGACTTGCCTGCAATATCGTAAAAAAAAAACTATCAAATCATTATGCAAAATACATTAAAATATGTTCAAAATGAGCAAAATTGATGAAAAAATGTGGTCGAAGTGACGTAGGTTTTCGATCGATTGATGATGTTACTAAAGATATTTATATTTGTTCACTACATTTTCATGAAGAAAGTGGTTCAACAGAAGAAAATCCTTATCTGGTATTACACAATATTTTTTTAATAAAAAATATTACTTCGGTATACACAGTAATATTATTAGAAATGTCATGTTGATCCTTAAAATATTAAATAATTTATCTCATTAATTGATTAACTTTCATGTTAAAGTGTTTTTGCATTTACTAATAGTTGGTTAGCATAATTAATTAGAATAGAGTTATAATCATTATAAGTTTTCATTAATTTTTTACACGGTAAGTAAACAAGTATTGAAACCTAACCTTTCATTCAGTACAGTCAGCACACTTTTTTTCTTGTTCCGAACGTCTACGACACTTCAAGAACCTTTTCAATTGCTCACAGCTATGTGCTTCCACAGAGTTATAAAAATGTAAATCACCATACGATTTTTTCTAATAATTGATTTGTATGTAGAGATAATATTGCTGTTCCAGCCATTGTTGATCAAAACAGTACGAAACATTTGAATTGGCGCTATTTCAACATGGCGGCTGCGCTTGCGCTCTTCACATGATGAAAAGGTCTATTAAAATGGATTTGGACGTAATCAAAGTATGTGGCTTGATCTATTTTCTTAGAAAGGTGACAAGTGCCATTCGCCATGTGTTCTGTGTTTGCTATTCTACTGTCAGTCGACAATAATACAGGTTTCAGTCTTGTTGTTTGTTGTTCGTTGTTTGTTGTTTTTAAAATTATGAATGACCTTAATTTAAAAACTCGTAAAAGCAATGGTAGTGAACTTTTGAGTGAAGGACAGAATATTGTGAAAACAAGGACAACCCTTCCATGGAACGAGGTTAATGTCTTAAGAAAAGGGAACACTCTGAATGACTCAAGAAAAGCCGAACTACATGTACTTTCGCCAGAAAACAAAATTTCTGAAAACAAAAAAGTTTGATTTTTATGATACCTTATCTAACAAATCCATTGCACAATTTTTTTTACAAAAACCTACCAGAAATAAAAGAAGTGGCTTAAACTGATGCTGGAAGCAGCAGAACAGTAAAATATGGCGCTTTTTTAGTGTTTTCAGATTAATAATTTTGTGTTGGCACTTATCACGTTTCTATTTTTTTTTTAGAAATTTCATTATTTTTTCGATATCTTTTATATACTTAACTGGTTTTTTGTTATATATACTGATTTTTCGTATTGTTCTTGAGCTAAATTTGGAACAACAAAATTGGAACAAATAAAGAATAAATAAATTATTTGGTTGTTTTATTATTTTTTTTCTTAATTATTTCAAAATATAAATTTTGGCACTTGTCACCTCTGTTACTTTCATTCTTTATATTTAAAAAAATTATGATTATCTGCCTGCATTTCTAGCACCCAAACGAAAGTTGTTCATGATCCGCTGCCAACCGGTCAATTTATGTGTATAAAGTGGGAGAACTGGCAAAAGCATTTCCAACTTTTACTTCTGTTCTAGCATGATTCAATTCCTATGCCAGCTGCAGTTTATAAGGATATATGCTAATATTTTTATGCTGAATGGAACAATAAATCCTGGCTCTTGAATCTTGATGAGCCAATCATAGCTGGCTACCTAGTGAACAACTTTTGCTCAGATATCATGATGTGTCATAATCCGAATTTTGAGAAAATTATTTCATCTGCATAGCTACATCTAATATATTTTTTATTTGCAGTATGGTACTCGTTACATCATAGAACGTTTGAGACATAGTGGACATCACGAATTGAAAACAATATTGATATGGGGCGGTCTTGGTAAAAATAAACTTTTTTTAAAATCCCTGGCAGACGCTTGTAATATGCCCGTAATTATACCACATGAATCAGAGTGTGTCCTTTTGGGCGCTTCTATCCTGGGAGCAAGTGCATCTGGCATCTTCCCTGACCTAACGACCACCTTACAGAATATGGCGGGTACTGGATCTGTGACGTTTCCCAATTCAGAAATTACCAAGTATCACGAGAAAAAATACAGGGTATTCATTAAAATGTACGAAGATCAAGTGTCCTATAGAAATATAATGAATTGAAAATGTTTTTTTTAAAGTACCTACCTACACACATGAAATGTTTTGCTACAGCCTTTGCACATTAAAACCATTTTTGGATACAAAGTGAATTGTTTATTGTACGTATATTTTCTAAAATATTTTTGGAGTCCTGCGACACATTTATAGAAACATCACTCTGTCAACCTAGATATTAATGAATTAGAAAAATCTGTAACTAGTATGATTCGCTCACAAATTCCTCACATTACTGTAATTTTTAAACTTTTTACTATTTTATTTCTAGAATCAACATATTCGTTTGCACATTTACAAAATTTTCAATAGAAGAGATTCTTACTAACTACAAAAATCATTAGTTTCCCACCGTTTTCAAATTTTTGTGCTTCAAAACTAGAGAAGTTTCTCATCGAGGCACACCATTGTCTTTTATGATACTATAAAAATAGGGTATGATGATATTACGCCGATTAATATTACGTCACGGTGTGAAGTATTGTGGTGCTGACAGGGCCGCCGAGAGCCAGGCCGGGCCCCAGGACAATTCTCTAGATCGGGCCCCGTGACAAAAAAAGCTCCTCAAACAAAAACTTTTCCTCTTCTACTTGAATTGAATTTTCTTAAAAAAGAAGGTCCTCGCACTAAAACTTTTCCTCCTCTACTTAAATTGAGTTTTCTAAAAAAAAAAACCTCCCCAACCAAAAACGTGGCTTTTACGAATTTGAGGTACTATATGGAGTGTAGAGATAAGGAAAACTATATCTGTTTACAAAAACTGTACATTAAAATATATGAAATTAAGATGGGTTTGAAAGTTATGACAGTTGATAATTCAGACTACACAATCACACCAATGATGCCTATAATAATAATATTACTCGCCCTAATTCACCCCCTTACTTGTGAATTTTAACCCTTGAAGCCGACTGAGCTTGTGTGGGGAAAGGGATGGCTTTTATTATTATTTGCCGTTGCGCTCCGGGGCGATTTAAAGATGATTAATGGTGCCATTTGACTTATAGGTAAGGAGAACGCGGGAAACCTCACCCACCATCATCGAAACGGTAACGCATGGTGATTTATAATCTGGAAATTAAAATTCTGCTAATATGGCACACATCAAATCCTATAGCGAACCATGCAATTTAATTAAAAATTCACATGGTCTGCAGTAGGATTCGAAGCAGCTTTGACTCTCAATTACAAACCTATAAATAAATATAAACGAGTAAGACAACTACGTTACCGACACGATCATACAGGGTGTTTCAAAAAGGTATGTCATAAATTCTTCCTCAGATAGATTACCAAAAAATAAGTGGATTTGGCTATATTTACCTATATCAAAAACTGGCTCCCAACAAACGATTTTTTCTTTGAATTTTTTGCCAGTGCTGTAGATTTTAAAGCCCAATATTTTAAGGAGAAAAAAATGACAGCCACCCCCTTAAAAAAGTTGGGGGGTTGGGTACCTTTTAACCCCCCGTATTTTTTTTTGATATAAAGAAACTTGCTTCATCGATCTTAAAATCAAAAAGAACTATGAATTTTTAAATTTTTTTTATAGCGAAACCAAATTTGTATCTTTGTTAACGAGCTATTTACAATTTTTTAACTGAATTTCTAGAGCAATTCGTCCATCCTGGACTTAACATATTAACAAAACTAAGAGTAGGTCAGGAGTTATATAAAAATCAGTGGTGTGTTGTAATAATTGGCATTATTATTATTTGAAAAATATAAAGAATTTACCAAAAATTCTAAATAAGTATTTTAATGTTTTAAATTAAAAAGAAAGACACATATGAAATAAAATAAACAATCTGGTCATTAATCTAATAAATGACTACATTGAGCGTGACATTTTTAAAAAATACAACCATCACGTAAATTTTGGTTTATATAGAGAGGAGACAAAAAGAAAGGTCTCTTGGGTAAACTCTCAGTCGAGTTCGGACTAAGGCCCAGAACTTTCGCCCAAGGGGCGAAAGCTCCCGTGTTTTTTGGGACTTTTTAATTCCCAAAACAATGTGATATGTAAAGTTTTGTGTACGATTTGTAAATTATGAGTAAATATTTTTAACTTAATTTTAAAGTGTTTTGTTTAATAATAAATGATTGATTTACATATAAATGCCAATTCTACATTTTCGTCCCGAATTATCATATTAGTCTTATGCATTTTTTTATATTATTATGTAGTTATAGTGCTTTATTCCCTAAATGGAATTTTATTTATCTTTTCTTAAGACTATTAGTCAAATTTTATACTTATTGTTAATATACATTTGTTAATGTTTTAATACTTATTATTAATCTCTCCTCCCTTTCCAAACCAGTAAAATATGGTCCATTTTAGGAAAATTTTGTATAGAACAAAAATTATAGATAATAATATAAGAATAAAAATTTTCTTCTCCAAACGTAAATAACAGATATATTCCATAAAATATAAAAATGACCATCTATAAAGTACCTCCCCAGATGTTCCGACTCTGCTCAAAGTCTAATCAGTTCATTGGACGCTGGAACAAAGCGTAAGTTTAAAATTTGGTGTTTTTCTGTGTATCGGTTCATGAGTTATCCGACACACACACATACACACACACACACACACACACACACACACACACACAAACACACAAACACACACACACACACACCACACACACACCACACACATACCACACATATCACACACACACACACACCCCACACACACACGCACGCCCGCACGCACGCACGCACGCACCTACGTACGCACCTATACACACACACACACACACACACACACACACACACACACACACACACACACACACACACACACACACACACACACACACACACACACACACACACACACACACACACACACACACACACACACACACACACACACACACACACACACACACACACACACACACACACACACACACACACACACACACACACACACACACACACACACACACACACACACACACACACACACACACACACACACACACACACACACACACACACACACACACACACACACACACACACACACACACACACACACACACACACACACACACACACACACACACACACACACACACACACACACACACACACACACACACACACACACACACACACACACACACACACACACACACACACACACACACACACACACACACACACACACACACACACACACACACACACACACACACACACACACACACACACACACACACACACACACACACACACACACACACACACACACACACACACACACACACACACACACACACACACACAAATTATTTTAATTTATTAGAAATATGGCAACATTGGAAATGCGAAAAGTATCTAAGGAGACATAAATTACGTCATTTCCAGTTATAAAACGAATGTGTCTTAAAAATAAGCATTATATAACAATTTAGAAATATAATTGCTTTATTAGAAACAACTACACGATAGTTTAGTTACATAATTGTTTCCGAAACAACAAAACTGATTTATTGATTGACTTCATCTTGGATATGTTTATCAAACAGTAAATCTAATGTCTACCATGTTTTTATATGTAAACCATTTCAAAATTATTAATAAATGTTTACACTAGTTTGTTCAGATATCGAAAATAAGCAAATATTTTGTACAATAGACACAACATTATCAATATTTACTAATTTTGGTAAATTTTTGAAACACTAATTAAATTATTAAAGTAATTTTTTTAATAACAACTAATTAAATTCAGGGCCCGTGAAAATTTTCCCATAATTAGGCTTATATGTCAGTAAAATTTGTGTGACAGAAGAAATTACTGGATAAACAGTAAAAATAATATGCATATAGTTTATTGCATGAAAACTATCGCCATTATATATTTGTTTATTCTGAGCATCTTAAAAATCTGTTTTGTCTTTGTCACCACAATTTAATTTTAATTTACATAACTGTAAAACTAATTGTGTTGCATAAAATCTAAATGTTGCGAATAAATCAATTCTGTGTATTATAAAATAATTATAAGACTGTTAAACAACAATTTTATAAGTCGTTTCGAAATATTTTAATATGGTCGTAAGCCATATCTATAAAACAAATATATAATATCCATAAAACTATTATATAATAGTAGTTTCAGAAACAAACTTATTTTATAGGTATGTTTATAGTTTCAATAATATAACTTTACAAAAATTGTTATATAAAAATTTTATAACATACTCCAGAATGTTTTATACTTACTTTTATACCCCATAATAAAACTGTTAAGAATCACATTTATTTTATAAACCTGCGCCTTTTCCGTGTTTATAAGTGCCATATAAGCGTCTATAAAATGCTTTTAAAATATACAATTTTTATAACAAATTGTTATATAGTTGTTTATAAAACTCTTTTGAGCATTTTTTTGCTGCTTGGGATAGAATTGAGTAGGTACCCAGCTAGCACAAAAACATCCCATCTACGTTAATAAGCTGCAATTTTAGGCTCTTTAAGCTCGCATGCAATGTACCGTAAACGTAACCCTATTATCCCTGCAACTACCGAATGTCCGCAACTGCAAGACTTTTATAGCACATCTCGTAGAAGTTATAAAGTGAAGTTCGGAAAACATCACACTAGCACTTTTACGGTACTTACCCCGAAAGTTGCTCTGAAACGTTCTATTGATGTTATAATGTGAATTAGATCTACAGCATTATACAGTGTGTCCACGGATGGGCTTAACTATACTTGTGAAAATATTTATTTTAAATTAAAAAAGTAATTCTTCATAATTTCTTGCTTGTTAAATAAATTCGATTCACATTGAGAAATTATGAAAAATAACTTTTTCTTTAAAATAAATATTTTTACAAGTATAATTAAGTCCATCCATGGACACACATTGTGTAATGTAATACAGAGAGGCTGAAATTGAGGCTATAGTAAAATCTCAATCGAGACATGAAAATTTCAAATAAAACAAAATATTTATATAAATTTATTATTAAAATGTTCTTGAAATCAAGTACCAATAGCACAAAAGTAGAGGTAGGTGTAGGCGTGTTCTTTTATTCAGTGCTGTATCCAGCGCTTGCAGCAAACCGTTCGTAAATTAAGTGATGGAAAGACGATTGTATGTGTCAATCATTCTTTTTTCCAGCGGTGAGTTCACCAATGAGCCAAGGCATCCATCGGCTTTAAAAGCCGATGGATATGTGATAGACGAATGGTGAGGATAATCAATCATTTAAGTTAACCTAAAATATAAGAGTTCAAATATAAAACGACTGCAGAATAGATAAATTACATCAATCACTGATAGAACAATTATTGAATAAAAGAACACACCTTATATCACAAACACAAGTACACATGTGGGATAGAAGAAGCTACCTAGAAAGCACTGAACGATTGGACAAAATTAGCTAAATAGTATAATAAGGTACCAATATTGCAAAGGTTCACTAAAACCTTAAATGGTGAACGATGATAAAGCTAGATTGGTGAAAAATAATAAACGAATACAACAATGACTAGGTACATATTATTATATTAGATTACAAGAGGATAGCTAAGTTAGCTGATTTCTTACCTAAGACGCAGAGATATATCTTTTTTAAATCAAGCCTTTTAACTTTTTTTGCATAGATATTTATAAAGTGCTATAATGTAACCTAAATATGACAATTTATTAGAAGAGAATAAATTATATTTTTATATAAAAAGATTTTACTTCTCAATACATTGAATAAAAAAGAAATTGATAACTTGTTTACCTATTATTAATTAAAGGAAATTATATAGAAATTAAAAAATATGCCTTACTTTGTTGTTTTAAATAAAACAACCAATGTTAGTGTATTGAAATTTGTTTGAATTTTACAAATTTTATGCTTGATTTCCAAAGTAGATATATCGATGGCTCAATCAAAAAACGCCACAAGTCAAAAAACAAAGCAATTACATTTTTGGTTCAATGGATGCAAAATATCATTACGGTTTTACTTTAAATACCACCACAAACAAAAATATCCTTAAAGATAAATCATTTAAAATGTAGCCACAAACTGTGTCTAAAACTGCCTCAATTCGAGTTATTTTCTTCAAAAACACCCAAATTTTTTACAACTATGCAACAACTCACTTTTATAATCGTAATCATTTTATTTAACAGCAAAATATCGAAGCTTTTAAATAAAATATAAAGAGTATGTCAAAAACAAAATAATGATAATAGAGACTTACAAAATTTCAAAATGAAATTTCTCGAAATAATAGTATTTTAGTTGTGGCAGTATTTGATTGAGCCATCGATATGTAGATTTTATAAAAAACAACTGGTGTTTTTTAGCAAGATATTCTATTATACTTGAGAGTATCATCTATGATTTCTTTCAACTTTTCTGCTGGGTTTTCACTTGAAATGATGGTTGCATTTCCAGGCAATCTAGCCTGTTGAAGAAAATGAACTGCTTGAATTCTGATATACCTGACATATCATGTACCTATAGATTCACTTTTTATAAAACTTGGTGTTATATTCTTCTTTACACTTCTGTAGTATTTACTTTTGCTTCTAAAATTCCTAGAATGTCGAAGGAAACTGTAGAGTTATGTGATTTTCGGTAGAAAGAAAATTCTTATCAACTTTGACAAAAATAACTTTATTGACAACTAAACAAAACGTATATGTATATAACATAATCAAGTAGGATTCTGAGTCACAATGAAGCAAACAGTTAGTGCGCTCAGCTTCTAACACCCCCACTTGATGATGAATCTGTCTTGAGTCCCATTTCTCTCAGACACCAATCATTCTTCTGGCAGCTGACTGCTTTGGTGAGTGAATCGGCTACCTGGTGATCTGTGGAGACCTTCACGACTTCTATCTTCCCTTCCTTTACTGCATTGCGGATGAAATGATGCTGCACATCGATGTGCTTGGTTCGGGCATGATGAACTGTGTTTTTTGAAAGATCGATTGCACTTTTGTTGTCGCAATAAATCTTTATTGGGTAATCTTTTTCTGAAGTGCTGATCTCGGTGATTGCATTGAGTAGCCATATTGCTTCTTGCGCTGCATAAGAAACCGCAACATATTCTGCTTCAGTGGTTGATCTAGCTACCGTTTGCTGTTTCTTGCTTGACCAACTGATTGCGCCATTTCCCAATTTGAAAGCATACCCACTCACTGATTTTCTGTCGTCCTGGTCATCAGCATAATCAGCGTCGGCATAACCGTATACTCTTTGGTGCTCGTCTTCTGAATAAGTCAGTTTTAAATTGCTGGTACCTACGAGGTACCTCATTATCCTCTTCACTCTTGCCCAGTGCTCTCGTCCTGGATTTAGGTTAAACTTACTTAATGCCCCCACTGCAAAGGCAATGTCTGGGCGTGTGGTTTGCGCAGCATATAATAGACAACCAATTGCCATTTGATAGGGGACTTGTTCCATGTCTCTTCTTTCAGTTTCGTTCTTCGGACACATATCATGATTAAATTTTTTTCTTGTTTCAATTGGTGTTGTTACGGGTTTTGAATCATGCATCCCGAATCTTTTGAGGACTTGACCTATATATGCCTCTTGGTCCAAAAATATTTCTTTGTTATTCCGATTTCTAGTGATTCGCATGCCCAAACAGTAATGAATTTCACCCAGATCTTTCATATCAAACCTACCTAAGAGTTCGTTTTTGTATTGGTGTAGATTGTTTTTATCATTTGAAAATAGAATTAGGTCATCAACGTATAGTGTGATTACAATTAACTTCCCCCTCTCAAAATGATAATAAACACATACATCGAATTTTGCTTGTTGCAGACCCATCTTCTTCATCTCTTCATCTACTTTGATATTCCATAATCGGCTGGACTGTTTTAGTCCGTATAAAGCTTTCTTCAACTTACAGACTTTCTTTTCTGTCCCTTTATTTTTGATAAAACCCTCTGGTTGCTGCATGTATATTTCTTCATCCAGCTTAGGTTGTAGAAATGCGGTAACTGCATCCGTTTGGTGGATTTCCCAGTCATTCATTGCGGCTAGTGCTAACAGAAATCTTAAAGACGTGCCTCGAACTACCGGGGAAAAAATTTCTTCAAAGTCTATACCATATATCTGGGAACATCCTCTAATTACTAGTCTGGCTTTATATCGTTTAAGGTTCCCTGCGCCATCTTTCTTCCTTTTAAATGTCCATTTACTGGTTAGAACGTTCTTATTTTCTGGAAGATTTACCAGTTCCCATGTATCGTTTTTTATAAGTGAGTAATACTCTTCTTCCATCGCTTTCATCCAAAATTCCGCCTCGTCCCCGTTTAACGCTTCACGAACGGTTTTTGGTTCATCCTGCATTTCTATTGTGTTGACAAAGGACATGACATAATCATCGAATTGTTTTGGCAGTTGATGTTGTCGTGATGGATACCTGGATTCTGAAGGAATTTGTTGCTTGGAGACTGTTGCGGGTGGCATCTCCTGTTGCATCGATTCTGGTGATTGTAGTTGGCGTTCATTAATTTCTTCGGTCTCTAGAAGCTCATTCTCGTCATTCTCATTGGTGAATTCCGGACTTTTAACTGCAATAGGCGACTCATCTTCTGCGCCTTCGCTGTTTCTTATTGATTCTAGCTTTAAATAATTTGGATATGCCATATTTCTCTCGTCAAAGATGACATCTCTTGATTTCTTTACTTGTTTTGTCTTTAAGTCGATAAGTCTATATCCTTTTGATTCCTCACAGTATCCGACAAATACGTGCTCATGCGACTTCGCATCCCATTTTCTTCTCTTTTCTTTCGGTATGTGTGCGTATGCGACACAACCGAAGACACGTAGGTGATCTAGATTAGGCTTGCGACCGGTCCATGCTTCTTCGGGAGTCTTATCTTTAAGAGCTACAGTAGGCGATCTGTTTTTTAAATAACATACAGTGTTGACTGCTTCGGCCCAATATTCCTTTGGAAGTTGTGCATCTTGTAACATTGACCGGGCTTTCTCAACCAATGTTCTGTTGCATCTCTCTGCAACGCCGTTTTGCTCTGGGGTATACTCAACGGTCGTTTGATGTTGAATACCCTTCCTTTTGAGAAATTCTTTGAACTCATGATTTATATACTCTTTTCCATTGTCCGTTCTGATGGATTTAATCTTTCTTTCTGAGAAATTTTCGACTTTTGCTGTAAACTCTATAAATTTTTGAAGAACTTCAGATTTATTTGATATGAAATAAATAAATGTTTTTCTAGTGAAATCATCCGTGAAAGTCAGAAAGTATCGTTTTCCTCCTAAGGACTTTTCTGACATTGGGCCACATACATCGGAATGGACTAGTTCAAGGGTCCTGGAGGCTCTACAGGCCTTGCCTTTTGGAAAAGTGTTACGAGTTTGCTTTCCTTTTATACAGCTTGGGCATATTTTGGTGCTTTCATCTTTTTTGAATTCGATACCTTCTGCCAGACCTTCCTGCAATCTTCTCATGCCTCCTGCGCTTAAGTGACCTAATCTACGATGCCAATCTTCAAAACTTGTACAATTTTCTTTTTTAACTGCATAACATAGAGATTTTTCCTCTACGCAGTCTAATTTATATAGTCCATTTGGTGTCGTTTTCGCAACTGCAATTAATTTTTTTGTTTTTGAGTGGGAAATTTTACACGTATTATTCTCAAAAACTATCATTAGACCTTTGTTTTCTAGCTGCCGACAAGATAGTAAATTATATTTTAAACCTGGTGCGTATCTGACATTTGATATAGGTGTCTTCACTATATTTCCATCTACGTTTAGGTCTACTAATACGCTTCCATATTCGATAATTTTAAATTCTTCTCCAGATGCAGTGGTTATACGTTCGTTCGGTTCTAACGTTCTTATGTTATTTAGCCAGTCTTTTCTTCCGGTTACATGTACCGATGCTCCGGAGTCGATGTACCAATCTGCTGGGTTGAGGTTTGCTATCCCAAGTACCGAGGAATTTAGTATTAGCCCTACTTCTGCTTCTGACTCTACTACGTTGCCTTTTTGTCCCCTTTTATTTCCTTTTCGACAATCTTTGGCAATATGTCCAAATCGATTGCAATTGTAACATTTGATTTGGTTGTTTCGTGTTGACTTTCTTCTTTGAAAACTACTATGTGCCATTAACGCTGGATCGTTATCTTTGTCTTCTGCTTTTGATGCTGCGGCCGATAAACGTTCTTTTACAAGATCTGTTGTGAGCGTGGCTCCACAGTTTTCCAGTGCCATTATTAGGGGTTTGAAATGGTCTGGTAAACTTACGAATATTAGCGCAGCGAGTACACCGTCTTTGATTTCGCAATCAATGGATTTGAGCTGCTGTGCCAATTTTACTTTCTTGGAAAGGTATTCGTCCATTCCTTGACACTCGCTGTATTTTATTGAAACCAGTTGTTCTATCAAAGAGGCTACTCTGGAAAAACCTTTTGGTTGGAAAACTTTTTCCAATCGATCCCATACTTCTTCTCCCGTTTTGAGATTTCTTATTTCCGTATAAATATGGGATTTTACGCCCGATACTATTGCTGCTAAAGCTCTTTTGCTTTTTGCTTCATCCGTTTTGGAACCAGTAACGAATTCCCACAATTCACAATTTATAAGGTGAATTTCCATTGCGTATTTCCAATCCATGTAGTTTTCGCCCCCTTCCAACTTTTCGAAGGATGCTGGAACTGCCGTGTTCATTGTCGCCGACGTTTCTACCGTACTTTAAAGCTTTCTTTAATTTGCTACAGCTTTACCTGGGCCCATAACCTGTAGAGTTATGTGATTTTCGGTAGAAAGAAAATTCTTATCAACTTTGACAAAAATAACTTTATTGACAACTAAACAAAACGTATATGTATATAACATAATCAAGTAGGATTCTGAGTCACAATGAAGCAAACAGTTAGTGCGCTCAGCTTCTAACAGAAACCTAAAAAATAATATTTTTAAAATGTATTTTTAGTTCGATAAAGTATAATTACCTTTTATAAGTATTTGGTGTAAAATGTTGCCGGACATTCGGTTAAATGTTTATCTTCTGGTTTACAACGATTGATCTGCAATTCTTTGTATTTATTGTAGTTTTTTTTTATTTGGTGTCATCGGCATCGACTGCTAAAGATACTTAATGAATGAAATAATAAATTTACATCAGGCATTGTAATCTGAAACAAAGACAATGGTTTAGAAAATATTTATCTATTTTATAGAGGACCCTTACCAAATCTATTCGAATGTATAAATAATAATTATTTATAAAATAAATTCTGGATGTCGAAAAATAAACCATTAAAAAAGACAATTGACAAGAAAAACTGACAAGTGACAATTGACATAAAACTAAACGTTCTGAATTCAGATTTGTAATGTTTACGGTAGGTTAACTAGGTAAATAACAAATAGAAGTTTTGCGAGGTTTTGATTTCCCTCAACAACTTCTCATGAACGTTGCATTTACGTTGTATAGTAATGTTATTACGTTCCCTTAATGCAACATCGCCGAAAGGCTTGGCAACGTTATGTGCTAGCTGGGTATGGTCTTACATAATCGCCAGGTTCGTTTTCCGATGCCAGTTCGGCCGTGTGTTGCCGTCTTACTTTTCTGTCTATAAAAAAATTCTCACTACGCCCGCTGTGGAAGTACTAATCATGGAGGAAGGTACTAATGTTATGTATTAGCCTTAGATCTATAAGACCGGCTCGAGAACTCTAAGTGAAATAATGCTCAAATCGTGTCTCTCAGCATTGAGAACTTCTCTATAACGCGGGAATTAGCAAACACCATGAGTGTCATATTTATGCAATCAGTTACGAAATGACTTATTTTATGTAACGACTGATTATTTGCGTAACGGCATTTCGTAACGTGTTACATACAATATTCTCATTTTGACTAGATTATTTATAAAATAGTGTTTTGGTAAAATATTACTAACATCTACGCAACTAAAATTATTTTCTTGTATTTTTGTTAATTTCAATCATTATTACTAGGCTGTAAGTTCACTAACCAAATTCTATTTTATATCATTATTTTAAAATAAAAAAAGGTTTAATTTTATTTTTTTTTTTCGCAAATGGTGACGTAATGCATTTTTCGTAACCAGTTTCATAATGCTCAACATGAACAAATAAAAATCAGTTTCAAGTTCCATCAATACATTTATTATTAAATACAACAGTATCGCATGTATAAAACAAAAATTATTTCCTTATAGATAATAAAACGTAATACTTGATAATAAAAAATGCAGAATATAAAAAAATATAATTAATTATATCACATCTCATTTATTTACATTTCTACCTATCTACCAAGAAGTCACAACATATAAAAGTTTAGTAAACGCTCTAATATGTCGATGGCTCAATCAAATACTGCCACAACTAAAATACTATTGTTTTGAGAAATTTCACTTTGAAATTTCTCTATTATCATTATTTTGTTTTTAACATAAGATTTATTTAAAAGCTACGACATTTTGCTGTTAAAATTAACGGTTACGATTATAAAAGCGCTGTAACTCGAGTTATTGCGTAGTTTGTAAAAAATTGATGTTTTGCAGAAAATAACCCAAATTGAGGCCGTTTTAGATACAGTTTTGAGTTGTGGCTAGATTTTAAATTATTTTTGGGCATCTCTCAAGGATATTTTGGTTTGTGGCGGTATTTAAAATAAAAACTCAATGATACTTTGCATCCATTGAACCAAAAATGATTTTTTCTCTGTTTTTTGACTTGTGGCGGTTTTTGATTGAGCCATCGATGTGTCGTTAATGTCGTTTTCTTATATTAGCATGACGAAGCAGTTTATTGTGAAACAAAATTGTATATAGATTGTTAAATTTCCTAGAAAGACCTAGAGAAAATAAACTGTCAGATAAACGACGAAATTAAATGAAATCTCACTAAATGAAAATCGTGGCTATACCTCGTTTTCTTTCTTGATTTATGTTTGTTTGCCTCCCAATAAACGTGTAAGTAATTTAACAATCTATATGTGATTTAAAATCCCTAAATTGCGAAGCATTATAAAAACATAAAAACGATTTTTTAGCACATTGACAAATAATTAAAACAATATGTATGTTATGTAGATATATTATAAAATATTTTTAATCTAATAGAATCGAATCTTCTCCTGAAGTCGTCAAATTGGCAAAACACATTTCGAAGGTGCTACCAAATCGTTCTGATTTTATAATTTATTTATAAGACGGATTCCATTTAATGTTAACAGGAAAAAGAATAGTTTTTCAATTATTATAATTATCAACTTTCAAAAGACAGACCAAATTAACAAGATGTCGAATTATATTACCTATCTAAAATTATAAGGAAAAAGGTTTCGTTTTCCTCTAAATTATCCAGAACACGGGTTTTCATAATTTTAATAAATACTAAAATGAGATAATTTACAATTTTGTGATTAAATATATAATAAATAAAAAAATAATCTTAGTGTATCCAATAAAAAAATTATTTAAACTAAGAAACTAATGGCATATGTGCAAGGAAGCAAATTACCTATATACTAATTAACTGTTTTTTTATTAATAAATGGTATGGGTATAATCACATTGGTTTTATAATAAATTATATTTTATAGTTTTGTATTTTGTTTTTTTTTTGTTTTTTTTTTGTTTTTTATGATGTTATATTAGATATTCAAATATGAATATAAACGTGATAGATGATCAATTTTGCGATTTTACAATTTTTTTATTTTATTGAAGGTAATTATCAAAAACATGTTTTTATAGATTAGCTTAAAATAGGTGATGTCAGTAAGAATACTATATTATTATTATTATTATTTTTTTTTTGTTTTTCACTTAACGAATCATTGACACCAAACAATTAACGAAAGGTACCTTCACTTAAAATGCAAATTATGGCTAAAGTCTTAATTTTCTATGAGTAATTATGAAAACTTAAAATATGTATATTTGTTTACTAGATGATCCTAATTGTCCTTTATATTTTTTGGTTATGCATTTTTCACAGTGTCTAGGTACACGCTAAATTGTACGCAATTCAAAAATTTATATACACGCGAAACGTCTTGACAGAGTAGGTGAGCTGTGTGCGGGCCATTGGTGTTTACGCCGGTCGTAGCTACGAAGCTGGGTATGGATTGAAATTTTTTTGTGGCGGCGAAGCCGCCACCCTACGAAAAGTCGTTGCTTCGTTTTCTTGTTGTCACGGCATTATTATTATTATTATTTGTTCATGTATGTGAAATTTGCTTCTAAGGTTTATAAAACACTACTGTGCTAGTGCTACGGCGTCAATGAAAACAAACAAGACGCATTCACACAAACACCTCCCACCATAGCAATATAACGTTTCGCGTGTATATAATTTTTTAATTTTTGTACACATTAGCGTGTACCTAGCAACAGCGTTTATTTTTATACAGTTGCAATTTGTATTTGCACTAAGACAGGTTGGAATTTTTATTTTCTCATAGTATAGAATAAAATAGAAATTATTTTTACATTTTTTCACAACCAAATAAATCATTTTGAAAAGCATTGCAGCATTAACATTGTAGCTGACTGAAATGTATGTTTAAAATTGTAAAATTTTCGCTCTACGTATCTTCTTTATAAACCATGGATGGTATTTTGAAATCTTTGTTCCATTTTGGAATATTTTCACCTCTGCGATCTGACTCTGGACGATGATCATTAGTGGTAAAAAGATCATCTCCCGTTTCTTCTATTTTACAGGTATCCGCCCATTCGCTTTCTGGATCAGAAAAAATTGGTTCGTTATCGAGGATGTCGTCGATGTCGTATTGGGATCCATCTAAAATACTAATAGTTATAAGGATGTCAATGATAGGAGTTAAAGATTTTTAACTTTTTGTTCAAAAAGGCGTAAGACAAACTCCCATTACAAAGGAGGAAATTAGTTTTGGCATGTGATTAAATTATTACAACCAAATTTATCCTATCTGATATACATTAATTAAGAAGGCACGTGTGGATTCAAACAGAAATAAATATATAGTGAAAGTAATATTTAACATTACTCACCGTCGCCCAAGTCCGGGTTCCAATCTGATTCAGCGTGGTCAGGCCAATCATCGTCAAACTCCAAGTTTTTGTTGGCACTTCTCTCGTGAGAAGTCTGAACAATTGGAGAATCGCTATCGGTTACGTCGAATATTTCTGTGACTTTAACCTAAAAAAAAAAACAAATTAATATGGTTAATATGGTTAACATAACTCATAAAAGATGTTTCAATAACAAGTTATAAAAGTAATTTTAAAAAACCGACTTCAAAATCGTGCAGATGCCACCATCACATCTTGACCAAATTTATAGGGGATCACACCTGATGTACCCCTTTTTTAACAAAAAAAGAATCTTAGAAATCGGACAAGGTGGTAAAGAATTATCGCTAAACATACATAAACAATGAAAAGTTTGAGGATTTTCTAATGGACCCAATTATTAGATTTTGAACAAATTGATATGGGATCACTCCTGAAGTACCCCCTTTCTAACAAAAAAGAATCATTGAAATCGGACACTGTGTTAAAGAATCGCTGAACATACATAAAAAAATATTACGACGAATTGAAAACCTCCTGCTGTTTTGAACTCTGTTAAAAACTGCTGAACCAATATCCAATTTACAGGGGGTTTCAAAAATATTGGTCATAAATTATACCACGTATTCTTGGGTCAAAAATAGGTCGATTAAACCGTACTTTCCTATATACAAAAGTGCTCCCAAAAATAGTATCAGATGAAAATTTAATTGAATTTTTTTAACGTTGCTCTTAAACCATTTGACATTTTTTCATGAAATTTTATATGACGTGTTGGAATACCATGACTAACAAAATCGAGGTAGAGGCAATATATTTTTTTTTATTTTTGTAGGATTTTGGAGGGTGTTACCGCCCCTTTCTCTACTCAACTTTTTTTGTAATATAAAATTTAATTAAAAATCGAACGCTACTGAAATGCAACATCTATTTGGAAACTTTTTTCTTTCTTAGTATTTGTTTGTAAAATGTTTGGTTTAGACGATACAGCCACTTAAAATGACATCTTAAAAATATTCAATGTAAATTATACGTATGCAAAAATATCAACATTCGATTTTCATTGTTAAAACTATGTAGTAAGTGTATACAGGAGGAGAATGTAATTTTGAACACTGTTAAATTAATTTTTTTTATTTTGATGACATTAGTTTGTAATTTAAAATAAAACTTGATTTTGATATTTTTTATACGTACAATTTCCATTGAATATTTTTAAGTTGTCATTTCAAATGGCTGTATCGTCTAAACTAAACTTTTTACAAACAAATACTAAGAGACAAAAAAGTTTTCAAATGGATGTTGCATTCCAGTGGCGTTTCATTTGTAATTAAATTTTATACTACAAAAAAGTTGAGTGGAGAAAAGAGCGGTGACCCCCTCCAAAAACCTATAAAAATCAAGAAAAAAATATTACCTCTTCCTCGGTATTATTAGTCATGGTATAACACGTCATATAAAATTTCATGAAAAAATGCCAAACGGTTTAAGAGCAACGTTAAAAAAATTAATTAAAATTGCTAATATAGTGGCCAAATCTAAATAATTCAAAGTAAAAATGTGTACCAAGTCGGAATAAAACTTTTGAATTGTGAAAACCCCTTTTTTATATATGCTGTAGTTTATCGTGAATTTTCCTTGGGGCCCCCTGTAGAGTAAACTAAAACTTCTAATAACATTAAATTTAAAAAATGTTTTTATTTAATTGAATATCACGAATTAATATTAAACATTCAACAGTTGTTTAGATAATTTTAAATTTAGTAGTTTTCTAAATGTATTTTATATTATACTATAACATTGTTTATCTATAAATACTAAGTGGGTCATCGAGATTATGAGACAATAAAATATTTTAAATTATTGACCTTTCAAAATCATTTATAACCCGGCAATGTCAACTTTGACGTACTTTTATTTACTTTAACGATTTCATTATAAAATTGAGAACTTAAATCTTTTAATTGCTAATAGAGGTCGTCTGAATCTTTTTATATAAATAAAATAAAACAATTCTAATTATAGATTGTAGTTCTTTTTAAATTTTAAAAGTTACTACCTTTATGAATTTTTTCAATAATCGAAGGTGATTTTGTCCTATTTGTAGCCAGAAAGCCAATCTGGACAGAGTCCAAAAAAAATTTAATAAACGTTATTTACCTTATTATTTTCGTCCAAATAATAGTAAGCCATTATCGTATCGTGTTGTGATGTGACATGTAAAATGTGATCAAATGTATCGTTGTCCATAGTATCGGTCCTATTTATTGTGAAACTGGGTTTTCTTTGTAGAATTTCCTTTGTGTTGAATTTCCTTACTGGGCTTTGATTTAAAGGCAAATCGCTAAAAAAAATTAAATTTTAAAAAGATCTAACAGACTAATTAAAATATCAAGGAAAATGGAAATAATTTATTCTTCTGTCATATGATATTCGATCGCACGCTTATGAAAATAAAATAATATAGTTTGATGTAAACACCAGAGGGAGGTACTATTATTTTTATTGAAAATAATTCATTATAGGTACAGTTGACGAAACACAAATGTGAAAAATTTAAGGGTGTTGATTTAGACTTTGCATCATAGTCATATTCAAATTGGCCATCTTTTAAAATTGGTGATATTGTCAAATAACTTTTTAAAAATGCCGCAGTATTTAAATGAGGCTCAAAAATCGAGGGCTATAGTAAAGACAAAATGAAAATAAAGATTCGTAGAATTAAGCTGCTAAAAACCTTTTGGAACCGCTATGAAGGTACGAGAAGAAAAATTGTTCCGAAGATCTTTCAGAATAGCTCAAATGCGTTTAAAAGTTTTTTAACTGCATAAAATAAATAGGTGCAGTCGAGTTAAGCTTGCAAATGAATTTTTAATTCACGGGGAGCAATTCTGGAACAACGTGGTATTCTCCGATGAAAAGATATTCCAATCTTCTAACAGCGAAAGGCTACAAGTTTATCATTCTAGAAACTCAATGTTTGAAGAGAATAAACTTTGGATACTACCAATACTGAGCTTTTTCGTCAATGTATGGACGTGAATAAGCGTTAACGGTCCTGGAATGTGATGGCAAATTGATAATTTATACGGCTAGAATAGTAAGAGAGTAGCTCAACAACAACAAAATAAATGTTTTGTCATTGCCAGCAAAAAGTATCGACTTGAATCCCATTGAAAAAGTATATGGCTTCATAGTCAAAAAAATATATATGAAAAGTTCATGTTTTTTCTTACGACCCCCCTTTCCCATGATGAACACCTCTGATATTTAGAATTTACGTTTAATGAATATGTTGACAAGCATTTAATGTATGGGCTTGCATCTTGTAATGCCTTAGAAGACAGAAGGCTTTATGAAGTACGATTTCCAAACAGAAGAATACCTAATAGGAAAATCTTTGAAAGAGTGAAACGTCGTTTGAGAGAGACAGGTAACAAAAAAGAAAAAAAGAAAAAAAGAAAAAAAGAAAAAGAAAAAAAGAAAAAAAGAAAAAAGAAAAAAGAAAAAAGAAAAAAGAAAAAAGAAAAAAGAAAAAGAAAAAAGAAAAAAGAAAAAAGAAAAAAGAAAAAAGAAAAAAGAAAAAAGAAAAAAGAAAAAAGAAAAAAGAAAAAAGAAAAAAGAAAAAAGAAAAAAGAAAAAAGAAAAAAGAAAAAAGAAAAAAGAAAAAAGAAAAAAGAAAAAAGAAAAAAGAAAAAAGAAAAAAGAAAAAAGAAAAAAGAAAAAAGAAAAAAGAAAAAAGAAAAAAGAAAAAAGAAAAAAGAAAAAAGAAAAAAGAAAAAAGAAAAAAGAAAAAAGAAAAAAGAAAAAAGAAAAAAGAAAAAAGAAAAAAGAAAAAAGAAAAAAGAAAAAAGAAAAAAGAAAAAAGAAAAAAGAAAAAAGAAAAAAGAAAAAAGAAAAAAGAAAAAAGAAAAAAGAAAAAAGAAAAAAGAAAAAAGAAAAAAGAAAAAAGAAAAAAGAAAAAAGAAAAAAGAAAAAAGAAAAAAGAAAAAAGAAAAAAGAAAAAAGAAAAAAGAAAAAAGAAAAAAGAAAAAAGAAAAAAGAAAAAAGAAAAAAGAAAAAAGAAAAAAGAAAAAAGAAAAAAGAAAAAAGAAAAAAGAAAAAAGAAAAAAGAAAAAAGAAAAAAGAAAAAAGAAAAAAGAAAAACGAAAAAAGAAAAAAGAAAAAAGAAAAAAGAAAAAAGAAAAAAGAAAAAAGAAAAAAGAAAAAAGAAAAAAGAAAAAAGATGTTTAAATTGGTCCATTTTACAGTCTTATCTAGTATCCATCGAATTTAAAAATTATTAAATTATAACAAGTACTTTAAAAATAATTATTAAAAAAAAAAAGATTTTCAGTGGTGTCCATTACGGGACCATATCTTTGAAAAGGGGGGTTGTAGGAAAAAAAAATTATAGGAACCTGTCATGTTATCTTTATGTGTTCTATCTAAATCTGAGAGATAGCCAACATATTATGGGACACTCTGTATCAAAGAGACTAGGACAGCAAACCGCGGTCAATTATAGTAGCCCAAGAGCCCACTGCAAACGTTTACCGTCATCTGATAAAAAAATGAAATATACCCCAAAAGCATGTAAAAACATTGTTCTTTACCAAATGGTACCTGTGCCAATCCCAATCCTGAGCAAAGTGGCTTAAAAAAATTATTTTATATTAAAAAAATCACATAAGGCATGACAGCGCTAATTTTGTTTGCCCTTAAAGATTTCAAGAAAATAACATTTAAATATATGTTGATATATATCGTTAAAGGGAAACATTTTCTTCCCCTTAACATGTCACAAAAACATCTATCCACGATTAGTAGGTAAAAATCATTAAAAATATGAATCAATTTTTGCTGATTTAAAAATTTATTTGTATGCCTATTGTTGTGATAATTTTTATAGGTTGCCATAGAAACGACAAAAAAACTACTATGATTATGGTTTAAAAGAATTGTCTAACAAGAGTTTATAATTAATATTGACTAGCTCTGCAAATGGTTTATACAATGCCATCCTTCCTCCTTTCACACATACACATGGTTTAAAAGGTAGGTAAAAATATTAATAATTCAGGTTTAAAAGCTAGGTTCACTATGAATTAGGATTGTAATTTTCAGGGAAAACACAATTGTCGCTGTCATGTCTTATGTGATTTTTTGAATATAAAATAATTTTTTTTAACTACTTTGCTCAGGATAGGGATTGGCACACGTGCAATTTGGTAAAGTACAATGTTGTTACATGCCTTTGGAGCATATTTCATTTCGTTATCAGATGACGATCGAAATTTGCAGTGGGCTCTCAAACTATAGGAAGTTTTAAAAAATGCTTGGGAAAAGCTCGTAGATTCCTACGACATGCAACTTTTAATTTTGTCCATACCAAGAAGAATGGAAATCGTTGTGGCAACCAATGGTGCAGCAATCAAATTTTAACAATATTCTTGCTATATCTGTTAAATTTCGAGGACTTTATTTTCAATACACCTTGCCTCAAAAGTCTTTGCAATCTTTTATTGTTTTTTCCAGCGTTTTTTAACGTAAAACATGCAACTATTAAGCTACCATTTGGGCAGGCGCAACCTAGACCGACTTCAAGCGTAAAATGACAGGAAGGAGACTGAAAACGGTCTCTTCACGTCTGAATACATGTAATTATATGAAACACATTTAGGAAGGCGCGACGGACGACAGCAGTTTTAGCACGGTAGGATTTGCCGCTTGCTGCCTGTCGCTTGAAGTCGGTTTCCGGACATTTAACATTTAATTATTCTGCACCTACTTTACATAAATACCAATTACCGTCCAATATTGCTATAGCCTTTGATTTTCTCTTGTAATAAATGGTTTTTGCAGTTTTATTTGTTCATATGTAAATTAAATTTTGTTATTTTCTATTATAATAAATAAATGTTTTTTGTAGTTTTATAGGCTTACACGTTAATTTAATTTTAACAGTTTATTCTTTTAATTTTAATTTTTTTTATTGCACATTTATAGATAAGATCGATTAGACAAAACGGCACTAATAAGAGTAATATATTTTTTTACGCCCATGTCAGTAAACGTTAAAAATCGCACTGTCAACATTCCTTGTAAATGACATTTAACAATAACATGCACGTAATGATATCTCATAACATACACGTGCGTTTTGATAAGAAAACTTAAATTTCTTAGTTTAATCATTGTATTTAGAGAAGATAGTAGAACAACCTTATGGACGTTTCATTGGAGGCAATTCTGTCGCGACATCTGTTAGAAATTCATCAAAATATCCCGAACACTAGCACTTCCTCGATCTTTGAGTACAGAATTCTATGTACATAAAATTTTCTTAATTTTTAAAATTCATATGGGTAGAGTGCTAAATTTAAATTACTGTTCTTTATATTCTCTAAAATGATAATAAATCGTAAATGAATGTTCAACAAGCATAATTAAACTTGTATATTCCATTTTTAAAACAAATATTCTGAATCGATTATGGACCCATCTATTAGTAAATAGAGAAATTACGTTCGTTTCGAAGACGACAAAATTATCAAAGACATGACTTGGACACCACGGAGCTTGCTGCCATCTATTGATACTGTCCATTGTCCTCCAAGATAATTTGCATTGGTATTGTTTTACTAGTTGATCTAAATACAATGGTTTAATCAAATTGCAATCAAATTTTTATCTACATAAGACTTTATTTGGTCTATTTACATAAATTTAGTCATTAACGAGATACATTTTGGATTAAAAAAGTAATGCCCCTAAATGTCGGCAACACATTATACAATTTTTAAAAAATAAGTCGCGTTTTCTTAGCATGCTATGGAAATAAACGTCTTTGTAACAAAATATTGTATTCAAACATTTTCTCAACTTTACCTACGAATATGTCTGTTAGTAGCGACAGTAATGAAATTATGACCACTCCACCGGAAAAAGCTCAAGTTGCCATACATAATTTGTTACCGCTAAAATCCAAATAAAGGTACGAAATACCCTATCGAAAATTTATGGATTGGCGACACACGAATATGTCCTTTATTTAATAGAAGAAAATAAGTGGGCGTACAAAAAGTATAGTACGTCACACGAGTTGTAAGCCCATTACTTTTTTACTTCGTGCGTAATGGGTTACTTACAACTCTTGTTACGTAATATACTATTATGTTCTCAATATATTTTCCTCTCTCGTTGTAATACAGGAATAAATTTCAGCAAAAATCCCATGACAACCAAAAAGCATTCACCTTTGGGTTGCGCCAACTGTACATACGATTATTAATTTGAAAATTGCAATTTCTTTTGATGACTATTTTTACTTCCTTCGATAAGAGGAAAGTATTGTAATCGTGAAAAAGTCACCTTGCGAGATTATTTCAGATTTTCACGTTTCAGGGCCCCTAGATTACGAAAAACATGGTTTCCCATTCCGTCGATCTGTCTGTCGTCTATCTGTCTGTTGGCACGATAGCTCAAAAACGGTTTTATAAATGTAGATAAGGTTCCTTTCTGTCTCAAAACCAGTTATATACAGGATGAGCAGTTATTTTACAAAAAAAATATTTTTAAAAGTCGGCAGATTTCGACTAAAATTGGAATCTGTGAATTTTAGAAGTCAAAGACAACAGATCCTAAATAGATTTTCAAAAATTCAAAATGGCGTTGAAAGAAATAGTAATTAATCAAAAAAAGTCTCCATTGAATGGAAATAAGAAAAGGCGTCCTTTTGGTTTGTGTAACTGAACCATTTTAAAAGTAGCCAATCATTATTATTCAATAACAGTGAACGTGACGAAGAATACTGAGCGGGCGCGAAGTGAGATTTCGGGTGGGATCAAGAAAAAGATCGATTGAGAGAGAAATATGAAAAAGGGGTTTTCGGTTTGGTGACTTTAATTTTAAATTAATAAAATTTAAGAGCTTAGGAGTTCCCTGTTTCTACAATTTCTATATCGAGGGAAGTTCTGGGTAAAATACTTTACCGACTTTTTTAACGAAAATTAAAAGCGTGACTAGAAGCAAGAAATTTTTGAGTAATAAATATTATAATCAAAATTTTGTTTATTTGCAATAATTACCTGTCTTCTAATTTAAGTGTGAAGTTCAAATTCATTTTATTTTCACTCTTCAAATCCTGACAAGATTCCACATCGTACTTATCTGTAAATAAATGCAATAGTTAGATTTATATAGGTTTTTTAAATAATGAAAGTATTATTTTAGATGAAAACGTATTCAGTTTTATTTTTATAACGTCCTTATTTTTGAACCAAATAAATATGTTAGCGGTATTTCTCTATACTCCCCACCATACATTCTTGAAGTCCATACACATGCGTGTCAGGATGGACGAGCGGGAGAAGACAGACTAGCGCAGTAGTTAGTACGCTAATAGACAGTGGCAATACCACAGCAACATTGTAATTGAGAATACTTGATCGTGAAATAAACCATTGAAAAAGCAGTTTAGACATTTTTATTAGGGATGATAGATCCCTTATGTTTATATCAGAAGTGGGATCACTACGCGTACCGCGGCTAATAGACTGTAATTAATTATTTAAGTAGAAGTTAGTGCTAGTGACAATGGCGGACGAAAATCCTGAACCTCGTGACAGTGCGTCAGCAGAACACAATGTCGGTCGATGCTAAAGACAATGTGAACGGACATAGTTCAAAGCATGCTAAATTTCAGTGGTAATAAACATTAATAAACTTTGTAGCAGCCCAAGAGTAATAAATTTTGATGTCTCTCAACATTCCAAGATGGCTACGTAACCGTTCGTCAAGCCAACGCCCAGAGTTGCAGGAACAAATTAATCTAATACGCAAGCGCCGACATTTGCGCCTGTGCAGTTTTCGACTAACTAGTTATGACCCTGAAGACAGCACATATTCCATAAAAGAATGGTTTGAGTAACGATACCAAAAATAAAAGGCGAACTCAGCGTTAGAGATAACTTCATGGCCGCTAAATCGAGCAAAGCATCTAAGTATCGCGGTTATTGTTATTGTTGTGACTGGCGACTTCTTTCTCGAACGTGGCAAGACTTTGTGATGTCCTAATTGTTGCATTTGCTGACAAGGAAACACCAGCTGCTCGTGAATACAAGGCTACACTTCAATGCCATGATTGTAACTCACGTGTGTGATTGTGAAAATCAAAAATTGTGAATCATCACTAAATTTTAATAATGCTTTGCTGTGGCATTCAGTTCCGGTTTAGACAATTCAAAAGCCAAATTCCGAACGAGAGTGGTGAGCTCATAAAATTACTTGCTGAATTTGATGCGATCCTTGTTAACTTGAGTTCCCGAGAATGACGAAAAATGCAGAGATAATTAGAAAACCAAGAAGTCAGTTTAAACGAGAAGCCGCCGCCAGGACACCAACAAATAATATCATGTCGGAGTACATAACAGGCGAGTACATTTAACACGGTTACTACACATAAAAATCCGACAGTATTAAAGCATTCATTAAAAGAAAAATGGGTCACCTCGAATCCAATTATTGTTATAAACAAAGAAAGTCTAAAAAAAAAACATTTGTGTTAAAATAAATAATGCCATCTAAATTCGACACCGACAGCCGATAACCATGTTATTATACTGTGAGCAAGCTCAGTCGTTAAAATTCCTTATTGATAGTGATGCTGACATATCAATAATTTAACAATCTGTAGTAAAAACATTAAAAGGATCGATTGGGCTAGCTGAATAAGATGCAGGTGCTTCTTGGAGTTGTTGACATTATCGCTTTTTGTTATTTGTTAGTCATTTACCGACTGTTACATTAGAGGTCGTTCCAAATATTGTGGTTGCAGAAGATATTGTTATTGGATGCAATGTCAGATGCCGACCTTGTTTAAGTGTCGAGAAAAATGCCGATGGGATTAGGTTACATTATGACCTGCTCAACATTCAGAAAATGTTTACAATAAAAAAATTAACGATATGAAAATTAATCAATTAGAATTAAAAGACACTTTAAAAATACAAGTGAATAGACTTTTAACATTTTACAAGAATAAATCTCCTGACCACATAACTACCGGAAAAATGTCAATTAAGATTAAAATGCAGTACTCCAGTAGCGTATCGACGAAGGCGATTAGCGTATCAAGACAAAATTCAGCAGAAGAAAATTATAAACAGTGACATTATCCGCAGAAGTCACTTAAAATGAAGGTGGGTAAGGTTTTCTGGATTTTCCCCATCTGTAAGTCAAATGGCAGTCATCTTTAAGTCGTCCCGGAGCGTCACTACAAATAAAATGATAGCCGTTCTTTCCACACACAAGCTCAGTCAACTTTGCAGATTGAAATTCACTCGTAAGTACAAGGGGTGAATTAGGGCGAGAATTAGGGAGAGTATTCCTATTGTATTATAAAATATAAAAGTCCTATTGTGCTATTAAAAAAAAAAGGTTTTGAAGATCAAATTAATGCTTTTAAAATATTTTACCACGTTGGACATAAAGTCAAGCTTTTATCAAATGGAAATAGAAGAAAGTTCCAAACAGGTAACTGCTTTTGTTACTAAACCTATTGCATACTATAGTCGCCGCACGACTGATTGTGAATCAAGGTAACATTTTTACAATCTAAAGACTTGTTATAGTGAAAGCGGTTGAACACTTTCGTGTGTATTTGTACAGTGTGCATTCAATAGTATATACAGACTAATTCGGTTCGAGAAAAAGCTGTAAACAAATTATATACGCGCGCGACGCGTTGATGTGATAAGTTATAGAATTAAAACTTTTCTATTGAGTACCATCCTGGACATAAAATGTAACATATAGATTATTAAAAAAATCCAGTGAATTATGTAAGCGAGTTAAAAGTGTGCCCGTTAAAAACAAACAAACAAACAAACAAAATTACCGATAAGCATACGCTCCGAGATTTCCAGCAAAGTGATACGATTTGTCATCAGATAATTAATAAGCCGGTCTTTGACTTTGACCTACCTAATTGTTAAATAGGACAACTATAAACAAATCTCCGAAAATATTGTATGTTCGTCGCAGCGCGATTGTTTGTTTATTCTGACTATATATTGATGGGTGTAATAGAATGATTGGAATATTACGTAAAAAAGGGCTGATTGTAACAGTCGAAAAAAATAAGATAAACGTGTCTCAAACGCGCTTACCTTCTGTGCTGCATCATATGGTTCGTCGGATGAAGTAGGTGGTAATATTAGTCCAGTAGCCAAGACCGGGCCCGGTTACACAATTTATATAACAACGTTTATTATACAGGATTTATAATAGCGGATTTAACGGCACATACACACCACAAAGCGTTCGTCGCGGCAATTTCTGTAGTACTCTTCGTCCAACGGCGTTTCACTTGTCTTACAGTCAGACGAAGCGCATGTGTGGGCCAAAGTTTTAAGTAAGCGATTTGAGACAAAGCGCGAATATTTAAATAATAAAATAGAAATTAATTCATTCTGGAACATTTCCTGCCCCGAAAAAATGTAAATAATACATTTTTAAACTGATTAGACAATTCCCCAAAATAAAAACTAAATATTAAAGCAAAAAAAAGGAAAGTTCAAATAATAGAATTAAACCAAAAAACAATTATAAAATACTACAGGTAGCATATAAAAAAAAAAAAATTAATTATTAGGTAGTGGACACAGTTTTACCAATGGCCGTTTTAAAATAAAATTTTGTGTTTTTACCGTAGCTACTCTGGCTATGTTATCATTACCAAAATGCAGTTGAGTAACACGGCCTAACAACCATTTATTAGGAGGTAAATTATCGGTTTTAACCAAAACTAAAGTACCAAGTTTGGGGGTGTTAGCAGGGTCTAACCATTTGGCTCGCTGCTGTAGGGTATGCAAATATTCTTTATGCCAGCGACGCCAAATATCTTGATGGATGCGCTGTAACAATTGCCACCTAGAAAGGCGATTTAGGGGGACGTGTTCGAAACTGGGAACGGGAAATGTGGTTAAAGGTTCCATGGTCAAGAAATGACCGGGCGTTAAGGCGTTGATATCGTCGACATCATTAGATATGGCAACTAGTGGTCTAGAATTTAATATGGATTCTATAAGTGTCAGAACTGTATAGAATTCCTCAAATGTGAGAATTTGATCACCTACGACGCGGCGAAGGTGAGTTTTAACACTTTTAACGCCAGCTTCGGCTAGACCATTAAAGTGAGGAGCTCCGGCGGGGCTAGGAAACCATTGAATAGTTTCACTTGCGCTGGCCTGTTCCATAAGAGAAAGCAATTCGCGTTTTGCACCCATAAAATTTGTGCCACAATCACTGTATATCTGTGAGACTTTTCCACGCCTTGCAATAAGTCTTTGTAGAGCGGCTAAAAATGTTGGTGTAGATAAATCACTGGCAAGTTCCAAATGTACAGCTTTGGTAGCCAAGCAGACAAAAATGCAGAGGTAAGCTTTGCAACTTTTTACTCCTCTGTGACGACTAATAGTTATATTAAATGGGCCTGCGAAATCAACAGCGGAGCGACCGAAAGGTTTTACCTCAGACACTCGAGACAGCGGCAAATTTCCCATTGGGGGTTGATAAGAGGTAGGAGATGTTTTCCAACAGCGTAAACATTTCGAAATCACTGAGTTAATGGCTCGTTTTGAGGATAGAACCCAAAACTGTTGAGCTAGTAAGAAGTGAGTACTTCTAAAGCTAGCATGAAAATACTTTTCATGAATGTGGCGAATGACGAGTGTAGTTAATAGACTTTGTCTAGGTAATAATATGGGGTGCTTAGATGAATAAGATATAGATACATTATGCAGTCGACCTCCCACTCTAAGAATATTGTTATCATCTAAAAAAACATTCAACTTACGTAGAGGTTTAGAAAAACGTTTGGACTCAATTTCTTCCTGAAAGTGAGTATATTGAGTAGTTTTTACCAAAACAAGAAGGGCCGAATACAATTCGTCGGTGGAAAATATGCCACAATGTTTAGAAAGCGGGTGTTGACAATTGTAGATAAAGCGCAAGATGAAACTTAAAATATTTTGAATAGTAGTCAAAGAAGAATAATTTTCAAGCATAGAAATTACAAAACTCTCATTGTTATGATTGAGTAATGTTGAAAATAATATCATTTTACGTTGTTCTTCTTTGGGAAGCGTAACCTCATTAGCAGAAGATGGGAAGGTAGGCCAAGAACTTTCATCTTCGTAAAGAAATTCAGGACCGGTTAACCAATATTTATAGGTTAAGAAGTGGGAAGGAAGAGCCCCTCGCGAGGCTATATCTGCGGGGTTAATAGCAGTATTCACATACGACCAATTATCAGGAGAGAGATTTTCTTGAATGAAAGATACCCTGTGGGCGACATAAGTTTTCCAGCGATTGGGACATCCCTTTATCCAATGCAGTACGATTTGAGAATCGCACCACGCGCGAATTTTTATAAAGCTAATTTGGTTACAAAAATTCGTTTTAACATAAAGAATTAATTTAGTCAGCAGAACGGCTCCACAAAGCTCTAAGCGAGGGATAGTAAGTTTCTTGGTAGGTGCGACTTTAGATTTGGAACAAATAAATGATACTTGAACGGCATCTGTTTCGTCTTTAATACGAAAATATATTACACAACTATAGCCTCGTTCGCTAGAATCACAAAACCCATGAAGTTCGAATTGACAATAATTAGAATATGAAATTAACGTAGAATATTGACGAGGAATTTTTAAATCGGCAAGCAAAGGTAATTCTGACTGGTATTGTTCCCAAAGTTGAGTAATAGACTCATCTGGAACTACATCCCAATCTAACCCAGAACGCCATAATTTCTGAATTAAATGCTTGCAATAAAATGTGATAGGTGAAATAAAGCCTAACGGGTCATAAATTCTAGCAAGTTCAGAGAGAAGTGTGCGTTTTGTACAAGGTTTATTTTGGACAGGATTAACAAGAAAGAAGAATGCATCATCACAAGGATCCCACTGAAGACCTAAAACTTTTATAGAACTTTCATCAGAAAGCGAATTAAAATCGAGCGGTTGTTTAGCTAAATCAGAAGCGGGAAGAATTTTTAACAAATCAAGGTTATTACTTGACCATTTATGTAGTTGAAAGCCTCCTAATTTCATAAGAGAAACCAACTCAGAAACCAGCTGTTTGGCTAGTTTTAAACTAGAGCACGAGAAAACAAAATCATCAATATAGCAGTAATTTTCGATTGCATGTGCGGCTAGAGGAAATCTGTGTCCTTGGTCTTTCACTAATTGTTTGAGGATTCTTAACGCTAAAAATGGTGCACTACTAATTCCATATGTAACTCGAGTTAATCGATAATCCCGAACTGGTTGGGTTGGAGAAAATCTCCAAAGAATACGTTGATAATTGCAATCTTGCGAATTGACTAAAATCATTCGGTACATTTGTTTAATATCAGCACACACAGCAAAAGCATTAAGGCGAAAATATAACAAAATAGCACATATGTCCTGTTGTAACTTGGGTCCAACAAATAGACAATCATTAAGAGATTTCTGATTAGGTAAATGAGCAGAAGCGTTAAACACAACCCTTAATTTGGTTGAAATACTATGCGGCTTTACCACACAGTGGTGCGGAATATAATAAGCATTGGTTGAGGAAAGCGATTGACCAGAAATTAATTCCATATGGCCAAGGTCAAGAAATTCCTTTAAAAAAGCAGAATATTCTAAATACAAATTTTCATTCTTTAATAATCGGCGTTCCAGAGAATGAAAGCGAGATAAAGCAAGGTCACGAATACCAGCAAAAGGCGGAGGATCACTCTTAAAGGGCAGTGACACGCTATATCGACCATTAGTATAGGTATAAGAATCTAAAAACAATTTTTCACAAAGGTCATCATCACTAGAAAAGGTCGTAGTTTCGGGTATTTTTTCAACTTCCCAAAAATTGGTTAAAGTATTATTAAGTTCTCGAATACAAGAAGATTTGCAAAAAAACGTGGACATAACAGGACGAGGTATTGAAGAAGTTTTTCCCAAAATCACGTAACCAAAAATTGTATGAATGGCATCAGGTTCAGATATGGTTCCGGTAACATGTCCATTTAATAATAGTTTTGGAAAGACATCTGCCCCAAGTAACAGATCGACAGGACCTGGAGTAAAATATTTGGGATCAGCAAGCTTAAGATCTAAAAGATGAGACCAATTATGAATAGGTAATGTAGAATCAGGAAGGTTATCACATATTTGATTAACGATAATAGCATCTAGATATATTTTAGGTTCTGGCTGATTAAGGGGTTTGCACGTTACCCCTACACGAGCGGTGTCAAGGGTAGATGTCATCGAGTCTAAACCTCTAATATCTACGGAAAATTCGGTTTGGGCAAGATTTAGACGAGTAGCAGCTCGCTTGGAAATAAACGAGCTCATACTTCCTGAATCTAGTAAGCAACGATATGAGCGGTAAATTCCTCGATTATCAAGAACATCGATAAGGGCGGTAGCTAATAAAATTCGACTTGATTCTATTACTCCTTGAGCGGTAAGAATTTGATTTCCTAAAGTACTAGTACTGGTGAAATTTGGCAGAGACGTAGACGAAGTAGGAGGCAAGCGGTCCAAAGGGCGGTGATTTTGAGATATTTGCCGATCAAAATGCAACAAGCTATGATGTGATTTTGAAAAACAATATCTACAACCTTGAGTACTATTGCAAGACCTCAGGTCATGAGAACTACTCAAGCAATTATAGCACAAATGGTTAGATTTGCAGAAGGCATGTCTTTCAGAGGGCGACTTTGAAGCGAAATTCTGACATTTATAAAGCGAATGAGTTTCCTTGCAAAGAATACAATTAGAACTAGGCGATTTAGCGCCAGTATTCGTAAAAAACGAACGCGGACGTGGTGTGATAATCTTAGGTTTATTTTTTATATTTGAACTGGATGGCGAGTCCGAATCAATATTATCATAAGCTAAATATTGTTCGTTTAAGAATTTAATAAGACTTTTATAGCTAGGAACCTGACAAGAACGATGTTCAAGTTCGAAACGTAGTTTAGTTTCATTATCAAGTCGTTTAAGTAACATCATGGCTAGAATGAAATCCCAATGTTCAACCGGAAAACCTAAGATTTCTAGAGCGGCAATATTTTCTTTAAAAATATCAAGTAATTTTTCTAAAGCGTGCGGATTATTCGATTCAATTTTAGACGTGCTGTCAATCTCATTCCAATGAGCTTGTGCACATTTTCGTGGATTTGCATACCTCTCTTGTAAAGTATCATAAGCTAATTGATAATTATTAGAAGTTAAAGGCAAATGCCGAACTAAAGAATATGGTTTTCCATCCAAGCAAGAGAGTAAATAATCGAATTTTTCAATATTAGATAAATGAGGTTTTTCATGAACTAAATTATTAAAATGGTCTATAAATGAGCGAAAATTTCTATAATCGCCACTAAATTTCTTTAATTCAATCACCGGCAAACGAATATGAGATGAATTTGGATCTATATGAAAAAGTGTAGAATTATGCAAAGCAGTATTTTGATTAGCGTTTACTGGTTGAGTATCAGATTCAAATAATTCCGAAAATAATGCTTTAATCTTATAAAATTCTTCTAAAAACATTTCTTTGGTAGCATCTTCGCCCCCAGCATCTTCAGGGATAGCAAACAATGTGGCAAGAACATTATTATGATGTTTAAAAAAATCCTCTTTAAGACTATCAATATCTGCGCACCTTACTTTAAAGACATTTTTGAATGATTTATTACTATTCGCTTTATCAGCGAGCATACTAATTACGTTTATTTCATTTAAGCAAGAAGTTCTTAAAGTTTTATATTTAACAAGTTTTTCAACCATTGTAATAAATTAAATAAATCGAATCGCAAGCAAAACAAAATTAAAACCAAATTTATTTGTATCAGCTGATCAAAAGGCAATATTAATGTAGCGGCAGCGGTATCAAGCTCACCTCGATACGAAACACGGCGAAAAGGCGGGCGATTTTTCACAAATTTCAAAAATAACGAAATATACGGTAGCGGAGTAAACGACAAAGCGGTGATTGATAAACAGAGCGACAATTAGCGAAAAGGCGATAATAATAATAAATGAAGGCCACTTGAAGGCCGATTGATTGGAACCTGTGTACACTACCGATGTCGAACAACTTGAGCACGACTCGACTAAAAAAATGACCAATATGTCTACCTGATAAATTTTACAATTAACTCAATAAATTTAATACTTATTGAAATAATATTGTATGCAAACTAAATGATTTTTTTTTTTAGTAAGAACTGATTAATTTTAGCAGATATGCTATAATTTTGAATAGCGCTTTTGATAATTTAAAAAATAAAGAAAATTTTAAATCGAATTTTTCGCAAAAAAAAATCCCACAGTTATAATAATGCAACAATTTAATTCTAACTGTTATTAAAGTACTCGAAGGACCAAAAAAATGTAATAGAATGATTGGAATATTACGTAAAAAAGGGCTGATTGTAACAGTCGAAAAAAATAAGATAAACGTGTCTCAAACGCGCTTACCTTCTGTGCTAGAAAAATTACTTGATATTTTTAAAGCGTGCGGATTATTCGATTCAATTTTAGACGTGCTGTCAATCTCATTCCAATGAGCTTGTGCACATTTTCGTGGATTTGCATACCTCTCTTGTAAAGTATCATAAGCTAATTGATAATTATTAGAAGTTAAAGGCAAATGCCGAACTAAAGAATATGGTTTTCCATCCAAGCAAGAGAGTAAATAATCGAATTTTTCAATATTAGATAAATGAGGTTTTTCATGAACTAAATTATTAAAATGGTCTATAAATGAGCGAAAATTTCTATAATCGCCACTAAATTTCTTTAATTCAATCCGGCTCGAAGGACCAAAAAAATGTAATAGAATGATTGGAATATTACGTAAAAAAGGGCTGATTGTAACAGTCGAAAAAAATAAGATAAACGTGTCTCAAACGCGCTTACCTTCTGTGCTGCATCATATGGTTCGTCGGATGAAGTAGGTGGTAATATTAGTCCAGTAGCCAAGACCGGGCCCGGTTACACAATTTATATAACAACGTTTATTATACAGGATTTATAATAGCGGATTTAACGGCACATACACACCACAAAGCGTTCGTCGCGGCAATTTCTGTAGTACTCTTCGTCCAACGGCGTTTCACTTGTCTTACAGTCAGACGAAGCGCATGTGTGGGCCAAAGTTTTAAGTAAGCGATTTGAGACAAAGCGCGAATATTTAAATAATAAAATAGAAATTAATTCATTCTGGAACAATGGGTCTTCACATATAGGATAGAATAAGGTATTCAGAGACTGTTTATTTATTATTTTATATTGGCTGAAAATGGGTCAGTGCTTAAAAAAAAACATAAAAAAATTGTACCATTAAGAAAATCATATACTAGCAATTGACGTGAATTTTGGAAAAATCACATAACATTTTAGACACATAGTATATTAATCATGCAGGTTCTTTAGTGAAATCTAGTGGTTGTATTCAAATATTAGTTGTAATCGATGCATTTTCAAAATATTGCAAGCTAGAAACAATTTCTAAAGATTCCATATGTTGTCTAATATCAATTATTGAAGAAATGAGAAAACCAATATAAATTATTATAGCTGCTGCATTTAATTCAATAACTTACAAAAACTTTCTTAGTAAACGTAACGTGCAGATTGATTATATAGTAACCGGAGTGCCACGTGGAAATGGTAGAATGTGTAATGATTAACTCTCTTTAAATTGTTATGAACAACACTCTCAGCAGAAAAAGAAAACCAGTGAATAGCAGTAGAAGAAGCCGTCGTAGTATCACAACAATGCATAAAAAAATTGATAACTGTCAAACCAAGGTTAACGATTCAATGAAACTAGGCGTTGAACCACATTATCTAAGCCAGGCGATATCGTGGCAATTGAAGATTCACAGCTCGCAGGTGGAGGAAAATTGAGGCCAAAATACAAAGGGCTTTACACAGTTGGACAGGTATTACCACATGAAATATATCAACTTCACAAAGAGCGACAGCGAATAACTGTAGCCGCTCAAGATTAGTTGCTATGGTCATCGAAGTAATTATAAAAAAGGTGAGTGGAAATCCCACAATATTAAATTAAAATAATTGTTTTTGTTGATTTATGGTGGAAATCCCACCAAATTTAACTAAATAAATCATGATAAATTAACACTAGGGTTTAGTGTTGTAACACTAGTGTTTAATGTTAGGGTGGCAATCCCACCAGATGTTCCTGAATAACTCATGATAATAAATGCACACTAGGGTTTAGTGTTGTTGCACTAGTGTTTAGTGTTAGGGTGGCAATCCCACCAGATGTTTCTGAATAAATCATGATAATAAATTAACACTAGGGTTTAGTGTTGTAGCACTAGTGTTTAGTGTTAGGGTGGCAATCCCACCAGATGTTCCAGAATAAATCATGATAATAAATTAACACTAGGGTTTAGTGTTGTAGCACTAGTGTTTAGTGTTAGGGTGGCAATCCCACCAGATGTTCCAGAATAAATCATGATAATAAATTAACACTAGGGTTTAGTGTTGTAGCACTAGTGTTTAGTGTTAGGGTGGCAATCCCACCAGATGTTCCAGAATAAATCATGATAATAAATTAACACTAGGGTTTAGTGTTGTAGCACTAGTGTTTAGTGTTAGGGTGGCAATCCCACCAGATGTTCCAGAATAAATCATGATAAATTAACACTAGGGTTTAGTGTTGTTGCACTAGTGTTTAGTGTTAGGGTGGCAATCCCACCAAATGTTCCAGAATAAATCATGATAATAAATTAACACTAGGGTTTAGTGTTGTAACACTAATGTTTAGTGTTACGGTGGCAATCCCACCAGATGTTCCAGAATAAATCATGTTAATAAATTAATACTAGGGTTTAGTGTTGTAGCACTAGTGTTTAGTGTTAGGGTGGCAATCCCACTAGATGTTCCAGAATAAATCATGATAATAAATTAACACTAGGGTTTAGTGATGTAGCACTAGCGTTTAGTGTTAGGGTGGCAATTCTACCAAATGTTCCTGAATAAATTATGATAATAAAGTAATACTAGAGTTTAGTTTTATAACACTAGGCGTTTAGTGTTAGGGTGGCAATCTCACCAACAATAAATAAAAATAAAGGTAGTTAGTGGCAATCCCACCAAGGTTAATTGAAAAGGTAGTTAGTGGCAATCCCACCAACTTTAATTGAAAGAATAATTAGTGGCAATCCCACTAATGTGTATTGTAATGGTGACAATCCCACCAACATTTATTGAAAGAGTATTAAGTGGCAATTCCACTAATGTTTATGGTAATGGTGGCCATTCCACCAACGTTGATTGAAAGAATTACTAGTGACGATCCCACTATGTTTACTGTAATCGTAGCAGTTTCACCAACATTAATTGAAAGAGTAATTAATCATTTAGCGTCTAAAAAGAACATTAGTGATAATGTTCATAAGTCGTAACAGTAGTTCTGTTTTCGTATTTTGTAATTCCAGATATATGTGGCGCGAGGACGCTCCAATTGCAGGATGGCCGTGTTAGCGGTATTTCTCTATACTCCCCACCATACATTCTTGAAGTCCATACACATGCGTGTCAGGATGGACGAGCGGGAGAAGACAGACTAGCGCAGTAGTTAGTACGCTAATAGACAGTGGCAATACCACAGCAACATTGTAATTGAGAATACTTGATCGTGAAATAAACCATTGAAAAAGCAGTTTAGACATTTTTATTAGGGATGATAGATCCCTTATGTTTATAAATATATATTTTTTTAAACAAACAAGAAATGATGCAATATTATAGGTAGAAGAAATTTCACTATCAATTTTAAAACATTTCTTTGGTAAAAATTTGTTTTTGTTATGAAATAAAGAACAAAATGAAAACAAAACCACGATTATTATGCTGATGACAATCATGTAAAAATATAAGTCATAAATCATCAGTCTCGGATCTACGACTTTGACGCCACTTGACTACATCATTTGAGTTTAAAGATTTCAAAAACTCACGAAACAAATATACTAAGCGGAAATTTTCATGACTGAGATAATAAAAGCCATTAAATAAATGTGCATTCTGCATTACCTATTTGCTAATAACTTTTCATTATACATATAGGGTATCGAAAAAGTCTGGCAACAAGGAAAGAAAAAATGAATGAGACTGTAATCTGAATTTTTTTAGAGGACATGTCAAATTTATATGACGTCAGCTTTTAGCGTACCGCCACCGTCTTGAATTTTTTTAAATGAAAATGTAGATCGAGTGATATATCAGAGACAAGCTTAGTTTTTTCTCTTTTAAAAGAATACTAAAAAAGTACCACATTACTAATGTAATACAATTCCATTCATCATCCTAAAATACCTTGTTACTAGACTTTTTCGCTACCCTGTATGTATAGTATCAGAAAAAACATAATAATGCAATACATCATCCTACAATTTCATAATTATATATTCATTCGTTTCAAATAAAATACCTTTGTGTCAGACTTTTTCGCTACCCTATATGACATAAATATACTGTGTACATAAAGTATTTTATTCTAAATAAACAATTTTGAGGAAAAATCCCGAGACAGGTCGATTTTTGATTTAAATTTAATCTATTTTTAAATAACAATGAAATATACAGGGTAAACCATTTGTGAGTAACGATGTCGTCGACAATTTTTTTAAATGGTACTCTCTCTATATTTTTTTTAGATAGTAACTTTCAAGACGATTCTAACAATATATCATACTTAATAGTTTTGAAGATACGACCAATTAACATAAGAACTTCAATCCTTTGTTTTATAAATAAACGCATTTCTAAACTGGTACTACACTTCACAAGTGTCAATGTCATTACTTCGTATTAAAGTGTAGTCTACTGAGTTATTGCCACAACGTTTTACATCTGACAAAATTTTACAATAATCATACTCAAAGGTATGCCAGTAATAATTTACCGGACACAAGTATGATATATTTTTGGAATCGTCTTGAGATTTACAATCTAAAACAAATAAAATATACGGGGAGTGCCATATAAAACAATCATCAATGGTGAGTGGATTTTATGATGGTGGGTGGAGTTTTCCTGGTTTTCCTCACCTGTAAGTCATCAATCATTTTTAAGTCGCCCCGGAGCGTTACGGCAAATAATAATAATAATAGCCGTTAACGGGGTGGGTGGCTCAGTGGTAGAGTGTCTGCCTGCAGATCCAAGGGTCACAGGTTCGAATCCCACCGTTGGCTGGGATTTTTTCATTTAATTTAATTATTTAAAATTAATTCTGATGCCTTGGTAGGATTCCCCACTCGGCCATTCACTGTTGGGTACTAATTAACAGTGCTGTTCCTAAAGTGGCGCTGGGAAACAGTAACAAAGCCTGCACATAACACGAGGCTGATAACCGTATCAGTTGATGCCGATGACACAAAAAAAAGCTCAGCTTTTGGGGTTAAAATTCACTCGTAAGTGGGTGAATTAGGGAGAGTATTATTATTATATTATTATTATCATTGTTACTCGCAAATGGTTTACCCTGTATATTTCATTATTATGTAAAAATACATTAAATTTAAATTAAAAATCGATCTGTCTCAGGATTTTTGTTCGAAATTGTTTGTTTAGCATAAAATGAATTTATTCCATACTTTATGTACACATTTTAGAAGAATATACAATAAGTGTAGACAATGCAATAACCAGGCACACCTTTACCTAATCCTTAGGTGTCAGAAAATTTTACCTTCTAATTTTACTACAGCTTTACCCTAACTGCAAAAAGACTAACTACAAATAGACACCGCAAAAGCTCTAAATTAGTGAAGATATAATTTTGGCTCCACTAAATATTACAGTCACAATAGACTTGTTTATTATTTTTGTATTTATGTATTTTGTTTGTTTTGTTTACCTAAATTATATAGCTTTTGAACTTTTATAAATAGATTTCTAAACTTTAAACAATTTTTTGAAAAAAAACCTAAAAACAGTAAAAACGTATAAGTAGGTCAAATTCAATGATTTTTTTGTTAAGGTTAAAAGTGTCAGTGGAATCAAAATTACGTCACAATAATATTGCGTATAGACTATAACTTTTTCTGGATGTGATGACGCTGAATAAGCGCTAAGATTTAGAGAATTTTTTAAAATATCTTTTTATTATAATTTATTTGTTTTAAAACTATTATTCTCATATTTTTAGTTAAACTTAAGAATGTTTATTGATTTACTGTATTGATCAAAAAATAAAAGAGAATATGGATATATTTCCATTTCTTTTTTCTAAACATTTTTCTAAACAATAAATTTTATTTTAAAAGCAAAATTCATATGGATATTGCTCTGGGGCGGTATAGAAGGGACAGAAGTGGAAAACGCTTTTCGCAGTCGCAGTTCTCCCACTTTATTATACACAGGAATTGAGAGTTTTACCGCGAAGCTAACCGAAGTGAACGCGATGCAAGGGCGTAGAAAATTATTTTTTAGATGCTAATAACAATTTCGTGTAATGCATATAAATAGTTTAATAAAAGGTGAATAGCTGTGGAAATTTTGTAGATTTGTGATTTGGGCTATTATAATACTTGGTTAAATAATTATTTCTAACCTATAAATATATAAGTATATTTGCCTGGTTTCGCCGGTAACAATTTAAAATTACTTATTCTATGATACGACACTGGCAGATAAACATTACCGCGCAGTTCTCGAAGTCGTTCGACGGGGTTTGACCATCTCTCCACGTATCAAAAGCCTTTCTAATTTATGTGTATGTTCCTGCTTTAGTGCCTTTCAGTGCCTTTAATCCGAACTATCCATTAATGGGCGCATTTCGATATGCGACGCAGCAGTTGAGGTACTACGTATCTATTGCGCAGAAATCAAAAGTTTAAAATTTAATAATTTATATAAATATCATATACATTTGTTACAACAATAAACTTCTAAAATTTTGTGTCTAAACAGCGATAGTCAGTGTATGATTTTTAGAAACGTTTTAAAATTTTAGTTTTCCTGCTATGCTGCATTGCACACAGTGCCTTTCGGAATGCATCTAATAAAATATTAAGCTATTGCATAGCTTTTATCGCGGGCTTTGAGCATGGCGACCAAATCAAGAAATTCCGTAACGAAAATAAACCTAACACCCCCCACTCCAACCGGCACAGCGGTGCGGTGTTGAAAGCCGTGCATCGTCTAACGTCGTTTCAGTTCGGCAGACTTCGGCATGGTGTTTGTGTGCGTGCGACTAGACGTATGCGTGTACACTAGCTGCTAACTGCCGATAACTGATTCTATTTCTTTTAAAAACAATTTCGGAAAAATTAAATTTGAAAATAAATAATGATCCACAAGAATCCGCAACAAAATATGGGACCACCATTGACGCGATATTTTCCAGATATTTAGAGGGTATCAAGTCTCAAACTTATATTTCTTATTTCAGTTACCATAAACCTATAGTTTCAATGATAAAAATTCCTGAATAACCTACATGTATTGTAAGATAATAAAAATATTTTAAACAATATTAACTTCTCATTTATTCAATGAAAGAAAAAAAATTGTTTTCTTATCGGTGACCACCTCAAAAAGTGTAACTTGAATTAATATAAAAAAAAAACTTGAATTAATATCAAAGAAAAAAAATACTGCATAAATAAAATAAATAAATAATTATAATTGCATAAGTTGATAAAAAATGCTATGCAATAGCTTTACCGCGGCAGTCCCCGAGTGCCACACGTATTTTTTTTACATACGAATTTGGCACCCCCTTGAACCCCCCAGCCTGTAAATCATTACTTACTTTTTCCATATTCGGTAATGGCTAACTGGCAGGTGATTTTGGCGCTGAGTTGCTGTCTCTTTCTATTTATTTTATTAAGTAGATAGGACAATTTATCCATAAAAACTTTGCTTAATTCCCATGCTCCGTTACCAAGTTGTGGAGCTGACATCATTAATCTGAAAATAAAAGAAATTCAGGTAAAGTAAAAGGAGCACAGTATAAAGAAGACATAATGATTATTGAGTTCAATTAATGTTTTAAACTTACTGAAACCTTAAAAAAAGAATGTTTTAATACATTCAGAGCGTGGTCTACTTACTGTAGGGTCTATACAATTTGAATATTGTAATTTCGTTAACAACTGGAAATAAAAAAAGTTTCTAAATTATGAAACCAACTGAGTTTTAAAATTCAAGGTAGCAGGTCAGGTTTCCAAGAAGTTTGAGAAAATTTTTAGCAATGGTTCCTTTATTTTAAAAAATATCAAAAAAAATTATTGAATTCAACTAAGACTATTAAAAGTAAATTCTTTCTATTATTTTATTTGTTCTTATTGATTTTTACAAATAAAATATAAATAAAAAGCTACTCTAAATTTTCTCGACAATTTTATACTATCGGAACTTTTAAAAATGTAGGAATTAGGAGTATCTATGTACTTTCAAAAAATTCATACAAATACAGGTCCTTATTTAAAAGTACCAATCTCGATAGAACTTACCCACAGTTCTAAGTTCTATATTTTATATAAAAAAAACTTTAGAAAATAAAAGTACCACACCACAGCCAAAAAATAAAAACGGCCTATTCAGTTTTCCTCAAATAACTTGGAAACCGCTCCTGAATATCAAAACATCAGTAAGGTGGTCTTATAATTTGGCAACTGTTTTCCCTGTCTTTGTATTTCCAGTAGTTTGCAAAATCATAATAGTGTGAATTTAAATTAGCTACCAATTTTTTAAATGGATGATCCGTCGTGTTGTACCTAATTTCAGAAGGCTTAAAAAAGGAAACTAAACAAACCGCAACTTGACAATGTTAGTGAAGTTTAAACAATAGCTATTGTTTTAGATTTTAATAATAAGTAATATAAATATTCGCGATTCAAGCTCTGAAGGAAATTTGTGAAAGGTGTCTATAAGTAGGACTTTGTTCAGTGTTGCCAGGAGTAGCAGAATTTCGCTACGTCGTCGTATTTTTAGCCCTTGAAAAAAAGGAAAGATCTTTTTTTAAGTATCAAAATTTATATATACTCTATATTTATTTACTGATTTTTATAAAACCGATTTAATAATGTATTGATTTTTTTAAATTTTAATTTTAGTTAATTTATCAATTTTGTTTTAAAATCATTATATTAAAAATTAAATTTACGAAAAAATCCCCAGCAAATTGCAATATATGGTGTTAATGTCAAAATCAAAACTGAAGTTTTTAGTATTTTCCAAGCGTTAAAGTCGTAACATTTTGTTTTTTAGGATAAATGAATATCTGCAAATTCATATTACTTATTGAGATTTGGCAGAATTTTGTCTAGAATCAAACTGCATTCTGCATTGTGACAGTTTTATTACCGTTTACATGTATACAAAGTACTACACCATTCACTTTATAATATAAGAATAAGGATAGCAAGATTTTCAAAGTTTATTAATAATAAACGTTAGGTACCTGACATTATCTTTAAACATGACCTGTGTTAAGTAAACAAATATTTCTAGATGTTTGTGTAGCATCCAGATAGGCAAAGATTTCCAACAAATTAGTCATAAACACATGATAAATATTATATTTGTGACGGAAACTTAACACTAAATGAAACTCAAAAATACTATTATAATGATATTATCTAAAAACAGTTAAAACATCATAAATACGAAATCCCGCCCAAAACAAACGCAATGTAAATAAACAATATTGAGTTCGGGATATGGACTACGTTAACTCTTTTCTCTCCATATCTAACTTCACATCACTGAATTACAATACAAAATCCCGCACAAAACAAACACTGTAAATAAACAAATATCCTACTTATAGGTGTCAAATGACAGGTACACGAAAATTAATTTGAATCGTGAATGGAAAAAGTTGTGAATTTATTAGTATGTTTGTTTGGAAATTTTATTTTTTCAAGCCCATTGAAACGAGGTAAAACTTACTTTTTAAGTCACCTCTGTCGAAGGGTGAAGTTTGAAGTACCGTTATAATAGTAGTTTGTGCAACAAGAGTGGATATGAGTGCGATGTGGACAATCCACTCGAGTTGTACAGTATACTTTTTCTACGACCACTAACGAAAATTTACAAATAAAAAAAAATATGTCAGGTTATTAAGACAAAATACCTAATTTTAGAATAATTTATGACTTTTAATAATTTGTAAAATAAAATAAACGAAAAAAAAAGAAGCAAAGTTAATTTCATTTTTTCCCATTTGAGAATCGAACTCGAGTCTTCAGTGTGGAAGGCAAGAACGCTAACCACATGACCACCTATTCTTTTATTTTTGTTGCTTTAATACTCGTAATTAAATTGACTTCTTATAGTATTATTTAAATTAACAAATTATTTATAATCATAGACGAAATAAAAACAGAAATGCTACGAACCCTAACACAAAAATGTTCGGACAAATCACATCAATAACTGGTTGCATCTCCCTTTGCCTTAATAACAGCTTTTATTCTATCAGGCATAGTTTTAACAAGCTTTTCGCAATCTTCCGCGGTAAAAGAATCCCATATATTTTGCAATTTTACCCGCAAATCAGAAATGTTGCGCTGTGGATCATTTCTTAATTGCTGCTTCATCTTGTGCCATACAGTTTCGATTATATTTAGATCAGGGCTGCTGGAGGGCCAGTCAAGGACGGAAATATTGTTGTCCTGCAGCCACTTTCTTGTGGTCTTGGCTGTATGGCAGGAGGCGCCATCTTGTAGAAAAGTAAAGTTTCCATCCGGTGATAAAATTGGAATTGACACTAACAAATTGGTTTCAAGAATGTTCTGATATTTATCTGCGTTTACAATTCCGTCTATAAAGTGCAGTTTTCCAACACTGAAACCAGACATGCTTCCCCATACCATAACACCTGATGGAAATTTTATTTTTCTCTTTAGGCAGTCTTTGTGAAAGGCTTCATTTTTGTTTTTTATAACACGTGATCGATGGTCACCCACGCAAATATCAAATTTTGATTCATAGCTCAAAATGATTCTTCTCCAGTCTTCAAAAGTCCACATTGCCCGTTCCTTTGCCCACGCTAATCATCTTTTCTTTTGTTTTTCCGTCAGCAACGGCTTTTCTTTTGCCTATACCAATGATTTCACTGCATAAATATGAGATTTTCCTTAAACGTAACCTACGTACCTTATAAAAATATAAACCAGACTTATGGATCCAGCGACGACACGTTCCTCGTGAAACATTTCCAATTGTTTCTTCATTCCATTTTGCTATTATTTCCCTTACAGTACTTCGGCGATCAGTTTTACAAATCCAAACAAGAGATCTTTGCATTCGGGAAGTGACTTTGCGTGGCCGACCAGCACCATGTCTTGAAATTTGAGGTGAACCCGTTTCTCCATATTTTTTCACAATATCTGACACCGTCGACTTTGCGACATTTATTTGTTTAGCAATATCCCGAAAGGTTTTTCCTTGGTTAAACAGTTTTACTATTAATTCTCTAATTGCACCATTTGTTGCTTTACCACGCGACATTTTGGAGCCAATTAATAATCGAATTAATTCTCAAGTTAAAATGTCAAAATAGAAACACTTTTTTTTGTTTCCATGGCTTGCTATTATTTGTTTTACTAACGTGTCCGAACATTTATATGTCAGCAAATATTGCATTTTTATCAACATTAGTTTAGTTTTATTCAATATTAGTTTATTTGAAAACAATTTTATAAATATGATGTAAACAATACATATTATGTCTTATAAATGAAAAACATATGATATTGAATCCCTTAAGGAAATTTTCAAACTTTTTCGCAAAATCAGTTGATGTCCGAACATTTTTGTGTTAGGGCTCGTATTATTTATATATTCTACACAAGAATAACCCATTTTAATGTATGCTTAATCTCAATAACTAGAAAATATACTGACAATTTGACAGAATTGTCACTTATTTAAAATTTTAAAAATAATAACAGTCGGTTGATCAAAATATGAACGGTGATTGGTGGATTTCATTTTTTGCAGTGTTCTCACTATCTAGAATGGATATGAAATATATTCGTTCAGTTGAAGGCAATAGCTTACTTTTTCTTTTTATAATCTGTGCGTAGATAAGCTAATATCCATGTGTGTGTAGAAAAAAAAAATAATTATCGTGTTATTCAATATAAATAAATTCGGCGTTTCTAGACTTTTATTCGACTTTCCTATTATGTAATAATTTTTAACTATTTTATAGTGAGGTGTTTTTTGCTGTCTACATTGAAATTTTTATTATTATTTGTACGGGACGATGATTTATTGGGTCCCAAACGGAATTATCTCGAGAATGGTTCTCGGGAAAAAATTATTTTTATAAAATTGGCAAAAAGAAAGTATTTAAAAATATGTTTTATCCACCTGGCAAAAAAATTACATTTGTTGGTTGATATGAATACGTAAATTATGCAATTTTTTGACAACGAAAAAAAAAAAAAAAAACTTGTACGATTTATAATTTTCTCATACTGTGAAAATTATCTGTGATAAATAATTTCTAATGGTATAATTTTGTATGTTTTCACATTTTAAATAAAAATATATTTATTGGAAAAATAATGTTACATCAAACAAAATATCAACTATGGCCGAGAAAATAGCAATTCCAACAAGTATTAAAAGTAATTTTAAAAAACCGACTTTAAAATCGTGCAGATGCCAACACCGTATCTTAACCAAATTTATATGGGACCACCCCTAAAGTACCCCCTTTTTAACAAAAAAAGAAACATTGAAATCGGACACCGTGTTAAATAATTATCGCTTAACATTCATACAAAAATATATACCGACGAATTGAAAACCTCCTCCTTTTTTTAAAAAGTGACAAAAATTCAATTGATTAAAAAAATAATTTCGAAACAATACTTTCGTAGTGCAGTGAACAGATTAAACAGTTTTTAAAAAAGTGAGTAAAAAAAGTGAATAAATAAAGTTCATAGAAATTAATATAAAGCTAAACTCATGCAGGAGATAAGAAAGGCTAAAAGGCAGTCGTGGAGGAAATTCTGTGAGGAGTTATCTGAAACACACACATGCTCTAGAATCCACAAAGTCTTAGCTAAAGAGGGTGCTGCAAACCAAGTAGGATTTCTCAGGAAAGATGATGAAACCTATACAAAAACCTTCGAGGAAACGTTAACAATGCTCACAGAAGTACACTTTTCGGCCGCAGAAATTTTGCTAGGCCCGATAGTAGTATACAGCCCTCAAAGAAGGTCTCGTAGGCCAACTCCTTTGGAATGGAGGCTAGCTACAGAAATATCGAGGCCAAACAAAATTAGATGGGCTACAAACAAATTTCAACCATACAAATCCCCAGGAGTAGATGGAATATATCCCGTTCTACTACAAAAGGGACAGGAAACTTTAATTCCACATATATGTCGCATATTTAAAGCATGTATAGCCTGGCGACATATACCAAAGGCGTAGCAAAAGGTGAAGTAGGAAGGTTTAATGATATGACACCAAAGTCGTACCGCCCAATCAGTCTATCGTCATTCATGCTGAAAACGCTAGAAAGACTAATAGATAGATACATACGAGACGAAATACTGAGAGAAAATCCTCTCAGCGACCGTCAATATGCAAATCAGCCAGGCAAGTCAACCGATTTGGCCCTGAATGATCTTAACAGGCCATTGTCAAAATCCTTGGAGGATAAAGAAATGGCAGTAGCAACTTTCGTAGATATTGAGGAAGCTTTTAGTAATGCCCAAATAAGATCTATTAGTCTAAGAGTCAGTGGACGGCTACCTGTATGTATTTGACCAGACCTGAGTTTTTGTACACTGAGACCCCTATACCTACCATACCTGAGATAGGGAGTCACTAAGCCCAAAGTGGTGGATGCGGCGGGCGCTCAGGTAAGACAGGTATTGATTTTTGGTAAATTTTAAATGCATTTGACCACGTCTGCCGTTTTGAAATTTGAAAATATATTATTATTATTATCAGAAAACAAGAATGGCAGACCATTATCGCGTGGTTTAACATTTTGGCAGACAGTTTTGAAAGTGCTGAAAATAATAAAATTTTGAAAGTAATTGACCAGATCTGCCATTGATATATTTTATTTATTAGAGTCTTAAAAACTTAATTCATCACGGCAGACGTCTTCATTGAGTACACACGTCAGTAGACAACAAAATCTTAGCTACTATCTGACCAGGTGTATGCGTATACTGTCGATAGCTATCTTTCTTTTTTCCCCTATGGATTACTATTGTACTCATTCTAGCCTACAACATTTTCTTTTATTGATACTAGTATTCAAAGATAATTCAGATTTTATACCTGAGAGGTTCCAGATATCTCTCCATCATAACGGTTAGTGCCAGATGTTTTCAATATATCTGTAAACCTTCATACAGATACCTCGTGTTTTGTGAAATTAATAAAATACATAGTGATTCTTTCTTTTATTTTGTTGATTAGTCTATTATTTAATATAATTATGTCGAGTGAAAAAAAAAAAAAGAACTGAAGTGTGTTTTTGTGACACGGTAAAAACTGATAAATTACTGATATTTTCAAAAGAAACTATGTCAAAATGTCAAAAGATTTTAAGGTTACGAAAGTTTCATAAATTGAAATATAAAGATATCATTTTACCGGACGAAATTTATGATTATGCTCATCATAATAGTTGTTACAAGACATTTACAGCATTTAAAAGACATTTTATGTCGACAGATGTTAAAAAAAAGTTCCATCACAGCCCAGTAAGTCTTCGTCTGCAATTGAACAACCATCTATATTATATTTCAACAGTTTGGAAAAATGCTTACAAAAAGCAACCTATTACATTGGACCCATTAGAGTAGGGTTGATTTGAGCAAGACGACAGATTGGTATTTAAATGATTTGAAGGAGATCAACTCCCAACTTCCGTGAGTGACTTGATTACCCAAGTCCCTGGTAAGTTCATAATAATCAATTCTTTACCGAATATGTTCGGATCGATTTACAAATTACTTTTATAATTTACGTTTTATTTTTACAGATTCCGATTCAATGGATGATTAAGACATGATTCCGATGATGATGATGAATGAAAATTCAAGTCAATGAAAAAAAATATATATATTTTGTAATGCATGCATGATTCATTTTTTAGTTCATTATTTTTAATTTTGTCTTAAATAAATAAAAAGAAGAAAATAAAATAAATATTTGTTATCTGCAATATACCTTAATATTTAAGATCCTTTCAAAATATATTTACTTTTTTATTATCAAACTTAAATTTTAGTCCATAGTTAACTAAATTAAATATTAATTCCTATAAATAAAGTAATAACGTAAATCACATTGATGTGAAACAAGGAACGTAATACACATACATCTGATCGGATGGTAAGCTAAGGTTTTGTTGTCTGCTGACGTGTGTACTCAATGAAGACGTCTGCCGTAATGAATATAATTTTTAAAGACCCTTATAAATAAAATATATTAATAGCAGATCTGGTCAATTACTTTCAAAATTTAATTATTTTCAGCACTTTCAAAACTGTCTGCCATAATGTTAAACACGCGATAATGGTCTGCCACTATTGTTTTCTGATAATAATAATATATTTTCAAATTTCAGAACGGCAGACGTGGTCAAATGCATTTAAAATTTGCCAAAAATCGATACCTGTCTTGCCTGCGCGCCCGCCGCCTCCACCACTTTGGGCTTAGTGACTCCCTATCTCAGGTATGGTAGGTATATGGGTCTCAGTGTAAAAAAACTCAGGTCTGGTCAAATACATACAGGTAGCCGTCCACTGGCTCTTAGACTAATAATTAATGCACTAACAATGAAAGGAGTACCAGTAGTCCTATGTCAGTGGATAAAAGCCAGCCTAGAAGAAAGGCTAATAACATCATCTCTAGACGAAGCTACACTGATAGCTAAAGCAGGCAGGAGCTGCCCCCAGGGAGGAGTACTATCACCCCTCCTCTGGTCAGTCCTAGTGGATGAACTCGTAAAAATGCTGCAGATTTTTACTGCCTAGGGTATGCCGATGACCTGGCGATCGTCGTAAGAGGCAAGTTCGCAGGTACAATATCGGAGCGCACACAAACCGCTCTAAATATTGTTGACGAGTGGTGCAGCGAGGAGGAACTAAAAGTAAACCCTTACAAAACCACAATAGTCAACTTTACAAAACGAAAAGTACCAACAGGACTAAAGTCGCCAGTACTGAAAGGACACAGATTAACATGGAATCAACACTTGCAAAAAGTCACCCAAAAGAGCACAATATCCTTTAACTTATGTCGAAGGTTGTGTGGAAAAAATTGGGGACTATAACCAAAAATGTCCCTATGGTTATATACCAGAGTCATAAGGCCGACGATAACCTACGGGTTGGTGGTATGGTGGCCAAAGACTCGACAAGCTGGAACCATTCGACAGCTCAATGGTATCCAAAGGCAAGCATGCCTGAGTACCACGGGAGCTATGAGAACGACTCCAACAGTAGCTATAGAAATAATGCTAAACCTAACACCACTACATATATTCATTCAAGGCGAAGCCAGGTCTGTCACATACAGACTGCACAAAGGTTCATCATCCATAAGCAGTTTGCATGGACGCGACTACAGCGAGCTATATAAAAAGTTGGAGAACGACCATATAATGGGAATGCCTTCAGACGAAATGCTCCCAAAGTATAGCTTTCAAAAGCAATATAAAGTAAGTATATCAGAAAGAGAAGCGTGGACGGGAGAACCTCCTATCCATGCAGATTTCACCTGGTATACAGACGGCTCCAAAACCCATGAAGGTTCAGGAGTAGGTATATATAGTACCAAGCCAAAGACAAGAATCTCACTGAGCTTAGGTAAACATGCGACAGTATTCCAGGCAGAAATAGCAGCAATCCATCACTGTGCAAAAGAAGTAACATGACAAAAGGTAAATGGAAAAACCATTGTCATATACTCAGACAGTCAAGTGACGTTAAAAGCTCCATGCAGGTACACTCAAAGCTTGTGTGGGACTGTTTGGAAACCCTAACAGAGCTGGGTAGTCAAAACAGACTAACTTTAGCCTGGGTACCAGGCCACAGAGGACATAAGGGCAATGAAGAGGCTGATTTACTAGCCCGAGAAGGAGCCTCAAATGCTCTTATTGGCCCAGAACCCTTATGTGGTGTAACAAAAACAACTATCAGAACATGCACAAAGCAGTGGATGTTTAAAAAATCTCAGGACTGTTGGAAAAACTCACCACGCCAAAAAGTTCTTAAAAGGACCATCGCCTAAACTACTAGTAGGTCTATTAACAGGGTATTGTAGGCTTAACAAACATATGTATAATATCGGTCTGACAGAAGAGACCTTGTGCCGATTCTGTCAAGAAGAGGAGGAAACGGCAGAACACGTATTGTGCTACTGCGAAGGTCTAGCAAGCTAACTGAGATTCCGTACACTAGAAAAGTTAATAGAAAAGTGAATAGAAAAGTTAATAGAAAAGGTAATAGAAAAGTTAATAGAAAAGTTAATAGAAAAGTTAATAGAAAAGTTAATAGAAAAGTTAATAGAAAAGTTAATAGAAAAGTTAATAGAAAAGTTAATAGAAAAGTTAATAGAAAAGTTAATAGAAAAGTTAATAGAAAAGTTAATAGAAAAGTTAAAGTTAATAGAAAAGTTAATAGAAAAGTTAATAGAAAAGTCATTAGAAAAGTTAATAGAAAAGTCAATAGAAAAGTTAATAGAAAAGTTAATAGAAAACTCTTATTCCCACTCACTTGTTACACAATCTACTATTTTTTCAAATCTTGAAAACAAGGAGTAACACGTTAGTCAAGTATATCATTGATTTTTGAAGTTCTTAGCAGGTACTGTTATTTGATAGATGTAGCCCTTAAATAAAGTAAATCTGTTAAGTTATCTGGAATGAGACCCATTAAGATTTTATAATAATTGAAAAGAGATTTCCTTGATCAGGGCTATCCAGTGTTCAACCTGCTTCCCGCGGACCCCACAGACTCAACACAGCTTAAAAAGCGAATAGCCCAAATATCACATTAATTTTGTGATATCTAATTAACTTTAGAATTATAAATAAATTATATAAATTAAATAAAATTTCAAATATAATGTAAATCATAAAACAATGTAAACAAATATTAATACAAAAAAATGAATAAGATATTTAAATAGTTTTTACGTTTTTATGCTCATTACCTATATTTTGTTTAGCCCAAAATAACTAGTCCTTCCAATTTGGAATCTAAAAGGTTAGACACCCTTGTGCTAGCCTAGCTTGATGAATAAACAAATAAACAGGCTGCCCTTTATTAACAGCCGCCCCAACTGGGGAATTGAGCTTCAAGATAAAAAAAATTAATAATAAAATAAACCTATTCAAGCGTTGTATGAATTATTATTACGTCGGCAATTACACTTTGATCCACAAAAAAATTATCAGCGGCGATTTCACATGGCAACAATAAAACATTCTAATTACTATGATTTGTAATTGCTCACATAATTTGTTTAGGTCATTCACATAATACAAACATTTCTAAGAAATGTGTCATCTTATTTAATTTTAATTAATCCAACCTTGCTTTTCTATATCATTTCAAAGGTAATAGGTAAATCTTACAATTATTGTTAATGAAGTTCGTATAAAAAAGGAAGTCCACAATTTGTTGTAGCAAAGTCCACTGTTATGTAAGAGCAATATTTAATCAAAGATTTTTCTCTATATTGTTACAAAACCAAGTTACATCTTAATTATCAATAAATATTGAATATGCGAGTTGTTTGGTTTAAAAATATTATTCTTAGGGGTCTATTCTATAAAAATTTGGTTAAATTAACCCTAGGTTATACAAATAACCGCATGTTATTTTAACTTTTGTATTCTGTATTATATGGTTAAAATTACATGCCAAATATATTCTTTTTCTTATTTTTAATGCTGTGTTGGGCTTAATTTCAATGCACTCTTAGGTAGGTTACACCAATGCCATATATATTTTAACCGGGGCTGGTTATAAAATAAGTAATAACAGAAATTAAACCTGATGGAATACCGAGTAAAAATTTGAGTTAAAATTCAAACGCCATAGTTAAAAATAACCTTTTAACCTGGCTGTTAAAATTAACTAAACTGCTACAGAATAGACTCCATACAGTCATATAATATTAACACGCCAATAAACCCCCAGTAGGCGGCGATAGCCAACGAATTACTCTGTCAATTGATGACGTAGTTGTGTTCTTATTGTAATCGGACTCTAACTCCTAACCACGATGGTTATTAAGTGGTAAGTGCACATTTACACACATCGACAAGTGCAAAGAATATTGTGAAGAGTGAAATTTTTCTGTGGTTGTAGTTTGTTTTATTTGCTTGGACATTTTTGTATTTACTATGAAAGTAATTAAATCAGAAATACAGGATACTGAAATAACGCTTTGTGAGATCAATGGTAAATTTAATCTTCTTGGAAAGCTAGAGATATCTAATATTGATATTTCAATTAAAATATAAAGCTGGAAAAATAAAACTACTGCTGTTGTTATCGTTGTTATTTCATCACAAATAACACAATAAAACTTTTCTTCTTTTTGCATCATTTTAAATAAATAACAAAATCAAAACATCCTAAAATTTCTTGTAATTCAAATTTGGTTTAGAAATTCCCCACCTAAATTAAATTTGACACATGACAATGACAAGGGTTAAGTTAACACGGTATGTGTTATGTGTGACGTCACTAGAGAAACTACAATAATGTTACCTGGTAGCTGTATTAAGGTTATAAATAAATGCCTATAGTTCACCGTACAAGCCAATGTTATAATGAAATCCATGTCTGTTTCTGTGAGACTAGTTTAGTGTCAATGGGCACCAAGCAGATCTGATCGTTAGTTTTTTAATTCATATGATTTTTTAGACGAGAGGACACTGTCAGATCTATTAAATCCATAGATAATTTTTTCTACTGCGTTCATTGAATCAAAATTATTTGTGAATTGTTTCTTATGTACGTGTTTGTAATGAATGGTAATGGCACGGTTAGTTACGATGACATAAATGTCATTCTTTTATTTTTTGCACATAATAAATCGATGGCTTAAGTGCAAAACGTCGTAACCCACAAAATTTCAAAAAATCACTTTTCGCGTCATTGGAGTCGTATGCGTCTTGTGTAAAACTATCGTAAGCCACAGTACAAAATGAAATTAATTTTACGCGCCAAAACAAAAAGTTGCTCTTTGAAATTACATCTAAAGTCTAATTCATTTTTTTATTCCCCTGTAAAATTTACTTTTTGGGGTTACGACGTTTTGCACTTAAGCCATCGAAATTCAAGTTTTACAAAGTGACGAGTTACGCGAGGATCAATCTTGTAGCATTTAGAACTAGATGATGCTCCCGGGCCTCTCGTGAAAATAAAAATGTTAAGTTTTTCTAATATAAATTTGTACAACGATAAGGCAGCACTTTACAGAGACATTTAAGGAAAAACCTACTAGATATTTATTAAAACAAATAGCAGAAAATGGTCATAGATTTAATACAGAATGGCACTTAAATTTTTTTGATAAATTAATTTTAAACATTATCAAAATAAATACCTACTTTTCGAAGTTTTACAAAAAAAATCAAGGTTTCTCCACTCTTAAGTTTTGTTATTATTGGTATTTCCTCAAAATTTTACAAAAATCGGACTAAAAATGAAGACGGAAATGAAAATGTTCGAGCTATTCGGTTTGCTCGCACAATCGTTTAAATATGAAGAAATTTAGTAACGGCATTGAATACAAAGGGGCTAAGATAACGAATAAAACATACCTACCTACCTATTTAAGATATTTATTTACGTCGTGAATAATGATGAAATAGGGTTATATTCCACTGAATAGGAATCTAAAAAACATGTTGATGTAATGTGTATTTCCAGATAAGAGTATTTCTTATAAAGTTAAGAAAAACAAGGAGTGAGCCAATACATATTATATTGAATCCTATTCTAAATGTATTTTTTTCATCATTGTTACACTTGCACGGAAATACACAGAATGTTTGTGATGCAGATATGCATCTACAGCTGTATTGCTATGCAAAAATGTCCTAACTACAACATAAAGCACTCGTTTCTTACATTTAGTTTCGTCCTTATATCTACACAGTGAACAATATGAAAATAGAAAATCGTTAATATCTCAATACTTTCCTCATGTTTGATAGGACGTTTCAGCTTAGCAGGGCAGAATGCCGTTACTAAATTTCTTTATATTTAAACGATTCGAACATTTTCATTTCCGTCTTCATTTTTAGTCCGATTTTTGTAAAATTTTCAGGAAATACCAATAATAACAAAACTTAATAGTGGAGAAACCGTGATTTTTTTGTAAAACTTCGAAAAGTATTTATTTTGATAATGTTTAAAATTAATTTATCAAAAAAATTTAAGTGCCATTCTGTATTAAATCTATGACCATTTTCTGCTATTTGTTTTAATAAATATCTAGTAGGTTTTTCCTTAAATGTCTCTGTAAAGTGCTGCCTTATCGTTGTACAAATTTATATTAGAAAAACTTAACAGTTCTTATAGAAATAGTTCGTAGAAAATGTAAAACTTTACAGGCATTGTTTATTTATATAAAATGGTACAGGCACCGGTTTGGTTTTATGTTCATGTACTCGTATACCTATAGGTATTTGAAAAAAAGAGTAATTTCACAAACATTCAAATTTCCGTTGAAAATTTAGTTTAGTTTTGGTACTTGCATATTTTGTATTAGTATGTTTGTGAAAATTTAACAACAAAAGTTGATTGATTCATTCAAAATTAAACATGACTTTCACAAGTTTTAAATAAAAGATTCACTAATATGCGTTTTCTCTCCTTATATTACTTATAAATAAATATTAAATAATAATTCATTACTCAATAATTTTTGAACAATCAATAAAAATAAATTTTCATTACTCATACCTTCTAGAAAATCCTAAAATTGTCTTAAACATAACATCGAGTTTTATGCCGTTTGTTTTGACGAGTGGCAGGTTCATATAGACCAAGAAAATAAAATCATTATGTTTATACCACATAAGTGGTCTATTTATTAAAAAAAGCTAATCACATGTGCGTCCATAAAGTAACACAAATTCATTGTTAGCTAAATATACAATACTATTAAAAATCCTTTTCATTTACTCTTTCTTAAAATAAAAATCTAATATACAGGGTGAACTACCTTCATGTAATAACGTCATCATTATTTTTTTTATATTTCTGAATTTCCCTTGCTTAGCTGATTCCAAAAATGTATCACATGTTGCTTCAAATTAGTACAGGGTAGTCAAAAATACAAAAATTACAAGTTACGTGCAAAAAATGAATAAACAACGTAATAAACAAATTAAATGTAATTATTTATTAAGTTCCGTGCAAAAAAGGAATAAATAACGTAATAAACAAATTAAATGTAATTACTTATTGTTATACAACTACTTTGATAAACTGTTGAAAAACCCGTATATTTTTAACATTATATGTAATACTATTTTTTTTGTTTGTAAATATTTTTTTACTATTTTTTTTTTTTCATTTAACGTTAAAACTGTCATAAACATTAAAATATTAAAATACAATTCTGTATTGTAGGTATGTTCACATGAACTTTATCTAATCTAATTTATCATATCGTATTTTATGACGTGCTTTTTTTGAAAATCCCTCTAACTGAAAATGAGAGGATTAAAATATTAATGATAACTGGATACCTATTCTCTAACTCATGGGAGCACTCCCATACTCCCATGCTCCCATACTCCCATGCCAACGTTGCCAAGTCGACAGAATAACTTTGATCTACTATTTAAGAGTCGATTCCACCGTTGTGTTAAACGGAGATTAAAGTGACATTGTTAATGTAAAAATGTCATTTTAAACTTCGTTTAACACAACGGTGGAATCGGTCCTAAATAGTTTAAATTTCTTTTGTGATAAATACGGACCTAAATCTGGCAAGCCCGCAATTCTCCCTCGCATGGTATAAAATCTGACCTTACTACGCATCTACTTAGGCTAAAAGTGAGTAAGTACGATATACCCATCTAAAAGTAAGAGAGCAAAATATATGGGAGCACTCCCATGGGAGCGCTCCCATGACTTAGTGAATAGCTATCCTGATGTAGGCGATAGGATGCGAACTCAACAAGAGATATGTAGATTATTCCATGAAATGCACCAAATGCACTCTACTCTAAGCAGAATAGAGCGAAAATACAGAGAACTAGGACATGTGAGGGATGAACCAAAGCAAGGTAAAGCTACAAATAATGAAAATATTCAACAATATATAATTTTGCCGTTCATAGAAAATCCACCCTGTACAGTGCGGGGATTATCTAGGAATATACTCGAAAGTATTGGAAAGTCTTCAGTATCGAAAATTTTAAAAAGGGTAAAGTACCAACTTCATAAAGTAGGTCTTGTCCATGAATTTTCTGAAGGCGACTTTGACCGAAGAACTGAATTATGCGAGTATATGATGGATCAAAATAATCGAAATAATTTAATTGATGTTTTATATTTAGTCGAAGCAATGTTTTATTTGAACGGACATGTTAACCAGCAAAACACCGTTATTGTTCTGATAAAATCCTCACTGGATGCAAGAATACCATACGCAAAGATCACAAAAAATTAATCTATGGGCTAGTATAATGAGAAATACAATTATTGGTCCATATTTTTTTTCAAGCAAAAATAATAGGAGCATTATATCAGAATTTCCTACAAAATATATTAATTCCTGATTACCTGACCAAGATTTTTCCTGATATTTAAATAGCCAATAATTTAGACCGCAGATTATGGTTTCAAACGGATGGTGCACCGCCTCATTGCGCTCGAGAACCTTTCCACATCGGTGGATATAAAGAAAGGGAATGGTGGAATGGCCCGCTAGATCACCTAATCTGATCCCATTAACTTCCTTTTATGGAGTTATTTAAAATCTTAAGTCTATGTTAACAGACTTCAAAATATCAGAGCTAAAAGACCAAATCAGGCAAGAAATGCCGAACATAACACCTGCTATGCTACAAATGGACAATGAAGAACAATTTGAACAGTTATTGTAAATTTTCTTTTGTTTGTTTGTTTGTTTGTTTGTTTGTTTGTTTGTTTGTTTGTTTGTTTGTTTGTTTGTTTGTTTGTTTGTTTGTTTGTTTGTTTGTTTGTTTGTTTGTTTGTTTGTTTGTTTGTTTGTTTGTTTGTTTGTTTGTTTGTTTGTTTGTTTGTTTGTTTGTTTGTTTGTTTGTTTGTTTGTTTGTTTGTTTGTTTGTTTGTTTGTTTGTTTGTTTGTTTGTTTGTTTGTTTGTTTGTTTGTTTGTTTGTTTGTTTGTTTGTTTGTTTGTTTGTTTGTTTGTTTGTTTGTTTGTTTGTTTGTTTGTTTGTTTGTTTGTTTGTTTGTTTGTTTGTTTGTTTGTTTGTTTGTTTGTTTGTTTGTTTGTTTGTTTGTTTGTTTGTTTGTTTGTTTGTTTGTTTGTTTGTTTGTTTGTTTGTTTGTTTGTTTGTTTGTTTGTTTGTTTGTTTGTTTGTTTGTTTGTTTGTTTGTTTGTTTGTTTGTTTGTTTGTTTGTTTGTTTGTTTGTTTGTTTGTTTGTTTGTTTGTTTGTTTGTTTGTTTGTTTGTTTGTTTGTTTGTTTGTTTGTTTGTTTGTTTGTTTGTTTGTTTGTTTGTTTGTTTGTTTGTTTGTTTGTTTGTTTGTTTGTTTGTTTGTTTGTTTGTTTGTTTGTTTGTTTGTTTGTTTGTTTGTTTGTTTGTTTGTTTGTTTGTTTGTTTGTTTGTTTGTTTGTTTGTTTGTTTGTTTGTTTGTTTGTTTGTTTGTTTGTTTGTTTGTTTGTTTGTTTGTTTGTTTGTTTGTTTGTTTGTTTGTTTGTTTGTTTGTTTGTTTGTTTGTTTGTTTGTTTGTTTGTTTGTTTGTTTGTTTGTTTGTTTGTTTGTTTGTTTGTTTGTTTGTTTGTTTGTTTGTTTGTTTGTTTGTTTGTTTGTTTTTGGTAGTGTGTCACAGTAATTGCGTTTATTTTATTTAGCAAGCAACTTGTTATATTGTATTTTTGGCCACCCTGTACCAATTTGAAGCAACGTGTGATACATTTTTGGAAGCAGCTCAGCATGAAAAATCCGAAAACCGTAAAGAAATGGGATGTTTCATTAAAAAAAAAATGGTGATAACGTCATCACATGAAGGTATTCATCAGGTATATTGGATTATTATTAAAAAAAGCAGTAAATTAAAATTAAAAACCGACCTGTTTCGGAAATTTTTAATAGTATTGTTTATTTAGCTAATGATGAATTTATGTTTTACTTTATGGACACACTGTATAATAGTAAAGAAGACAAATCAGTTATTATTAATAAATATAAAAACTAAGATGTCCATATAAAGAACTTAATTTTGGCAACACTGTTGTCTGTAGATTGTTGTTAAAGGTGCCATTTGGGAACGCGAGACCGAAACAGGAGACAGAGGCAAGCGACTGCGTGAGGCGATCGTAATGTGTCTATTACGTTTAAATCATATGTAATTAAATGAAAAACATTTGAGACAGCGCGCCCGATGCAAGAGACGCGTCAGCATTTTTAACACGGCAGTTTTTGCAGCCTTGTTACCTGTCCCTCTTCTAGCCAGCCCTGTGCCTGTGGATCAATAACAATCAGAAATTTTCTCGGAACAAAAATGTATGTAATAAATAGTTATATTGCCAAGGTCGTTATTTATTGAAGGTTAAATAATAATTTTCCATGTAAAAGTTGCACCAAACTTGAGAACTTTTACAATAAGGTACACAGATAAATTAAATTTTTAATTTAGTTCTTTTATTATTTTAAACGCATCAAATCATTAGATAAAAATGTATTGTAAAACTATATACTACCTCCTATGTTAATTAAAGTATTTATTTAGTTTGGGACAAACTGTATTTGCACTATGCCAAATAACGATGAAAAAGATATTGACTGTTATGTTATGAAGTGACGCACTAGCTTTATCTAAGTTGTACACATTTATACACTTATAATTATAATCGCGGCACGTGTTGTTTGCTAAAATTCGTAAATTGTTTTTTTGCGTAACACTTAAATAGGAGCCCAGAAACCAAAATAGTCCATTGTATAACGTTTCAATGAAAACATTGTGTTCCTTATCCGGTTGATTTAAAAAAACATAACAACAGATAAAACTTGTTCTTGGTATATTGTTTAATAAATAAATAAATAAACTATGCGTATTGTAATGCAACGTATATTATTTAATTTATTGTGCGTACTTTTGGTAACTTTTAAAATTTTTTTTAAATTAATTATTTACAGCTTTTCAAGAAAATTCATGATGAGATGAAATATTAGCGTTAACGATGACTCCACAAAAACAAAGAGCTGTGTTATCATTAATATCAGTGTAGGTAATTTGGGTCCCCATATGTCATAGATGGAATATAATAATTTAAATCCCCTTTATCGATAGTCAAATTCGGTCCCAGCTGCTCTTTACTACCTAAACCTTTCTATTTCGGGTAAAAGTACCTGCTGTACGAAATTCCAAGCATTACGGTATGTTTGCCAAATTTCAAATAATTATAACCAAATTCAATCAAATTTAAGAAAGTTTGACGTTTTCTAATTTAATTGATAAGTTTTTGCAAAGCAATCGCGGTAGCTCTAGGCCGCACAGGTTAGGTAAATTAGTTAAGTTATTTTTTAATTTTTCCCCAAAAAATATTCTAATAATTTAGAACTGAAGAGTTTTTATTTAATACTTAACTGCTCTCTTCGTCCGAATGTATATCCTTTCAATGTAGATTTAAAATTAATAAAATCCTTCAATCACTATTATTGCCTGTTTTAATTTATTTACCCAGATAAGACAGAAATTATAGGATCGAATTTACATGTTATTTTTGAACGTTAATTTTTAATTTACTCGGGACCCAATTTACATGTATCCATTACTATTACAATTACCCAATATAATTTACTATTCACCTTTTTTGGGTGTACAAATGTTGGTGGCATGCAAAAGAGGGTGCAGTTAAGATGGCATTTCCCAGTAACTCCAATTCATAGGATTTGATTTCTACGTTATTGCCAAGGAAATTTTGAAAATCAAATTTGGCTAAATTCCTGTAAAGAACTAGTGAACCCTTTTCCCTTGGGAACGTGCGGAACCTGGAATGTTTAGCGTGGATTTAACCATTGAACATAGGAATATTTTAAATGGAAATATTCGTAGGTAAAGTATGAAAACGTTAAAAAAATTTTAACAGTCACCTGCATTTCTAATTCAGTTTAAAAAACTATTTTTTTCTAAATTCAATTCCAAAATTCAATACAATGAATTTGATGAACAATGGGTATTTTATATAGTAATCAAGTGGTATTCGAGTATAGTAGTTTGTGCAACAAGAGTGGATATGATGCCCATAATATCGCACAATCCACTCGAGTACAGTATGTTTTTTGTACAACCCAATAAAATCTACAAAATTTAAAAAAAGTTTGTAGATTGGGCAATTTTTGTTCTAAAAAAAAAATTTAATAATTTCATAACGAATATCCAGAATATTTTTATGTCCAATGGGATACATGTAGTTCTTCCATAGTATTGGAATAAAACGAAAATGTCCCTATCCAGTTATTATAAACAACAAAAGCAATAAAAAAAAAATAACACATAATAACTCAGTTTTTATTTGAAGACGGTTCAAAAATATTCTCACGCCTACTAGTATTCATTATATTGGAATAAAAATATGATTCAATTAAAATTGGGTATGTAGATATAAAAGTTCAAAGTTTAGAGATTAAAATAATTACAAAAATAGCTAATTTTTTATTAAAATTATCGCTTGTAGGTATACTCTTTTTTTGTAAGCAAACTTTGATGTCAATATTTTAGTAAATTAGATTTTTTAAACAAGTTTGTAAAATATTGAAAACGTCTAGCACAGCACATCTTAAGTACATCTACATCTTAAAAAATAGCTACTATTTAAAATTTAAGCACTTTGCTTAGGATAGTGATTGGCACAGGTGTCGTTAGGTAAAGTAGGTACAATGTTTTTACATGCTTTCGGGGCATATTTCATTTCGTTATCAGATGACGGCCAAACTTTGCAGTGGGCTCTTGGACTATATATTATTATGTACTATGATCCAACTTTTATATAACATAGATATATTCGCAGCCATTTTGATAGTGTTCCCAAAAAAGTTTCTCATAACCAAGTTATTACATATTAATTTTTGATGCATAAGCATAAGCATAATGAATCATATAAGACACACACATAAGGTAAGGTAACTTTAGACGGTGCCTTTTAACGCATGCGCCATTTATTGTAGCAACGCATGCAATATCAGACAAAACCTTTGCCTTTTTGTACCTTGAAACATATTATTTACACTAAATCGATATCGGCGCGTGTGGCACATTTTAACATGGATTATTTAAATGGCATGGCAAGCATACGCGAACCAACTGCTTTTATGTTTCGGAAGTTGCGCTCAGGGCCGCCGAGAGTCAGACCGGGCCCCAGGACAATTCTCCAGATCGGGCCCCGCGACAATTTTATAAAACATTAAATAACAAAAGGTCATCAAACAAAAATTTCTCCTCCTCTACTTGAATGTCTCTAAAAAGAAAAAAAGTCCTCAAGCAAAAATTTCACTCCTCCTCTACTTGAATTCCTCTAACAAAAAAAGGACCTCGAGCAAAACTTTCTCTCCTCCTCTACTTGAATTCCTCTAAAGAAAAAAAAAAGGTAAGGCCTTCCCCTTCTTGTGTCAAATTTCTGAAAGTAACAAACACCACCGCTGCCGGGCCTCCATTTGAGCCCGGGCCCCGGGAATTACTCCCGGCTACCCCCTCCCCCTCTAGTCGGCCCTGGTTGCGCTTCCACTTTTCTTCTTAGTAATTTTTGCATTTTCCTCGTGGAAGTATGACTTCAAGCTCTTAATTTTATTCAAGACTTGCTTTGGTGTTATACTGCAGGTTATATAATTCTTAAACAGCATAATTTCGTATAATCTGGTGTTTATACTTATAGGATCTTCGCCTCAAACAAGTGAAATTTCTATACGATTCGATAAACTTAATAGTGTTGTCATTGTTCCATTCCAGTTTCAAGTAAAAAGAAGCGTAGACATAAAGATAACGCGTAGAAATTCCATCGGTCTCGGGAAACACTAGGCGTGTTCTTTTATTCAGCGCTGTATCCAGCGCTTGCAACAAACCGTTCGTAAATTAAGCAATGGAAAGACAATTATATGTGTCCATGGTTCTTTTTTCCAGCGGTGAGTTCACCAATGAGCCAACGCATCCATCGGCTTTAAAAGCCGATCGATAGGTGATGGATTATAATAATAATATAATAATAATACTCTCCCTAATTCACCCCCTTACGAGTGAATTTCAACCCCTGAAGTCGAGTGAACGACTTGTGTAGGGGAAGGGACGGCTATTATTATTATTTGCCGTGGCGCTCCGGGGCGACTTAAAGATGATTGATGGTGCCATTTGACTTACAGATGAGGAAAACCCGGAAAACCTCACCCACCATCATCGAGACGGTAATGTATGGCGAATTTTTTTAATCTGCATGTCATATCAACAGAAATTGAATTTATATTAATACGCCACACATCAAATCCTAAACCGAACCATGCAATTTAATTAAAAATCCACATGGTCCGGTCTGGGATTCGAAACCCAGCAGTCTCAGACTCATAAACTTGCCTATAAATGAATATAAGCGCGATAGACCGCTACACCACCGTCCCGATGGAGGTGATAGTTAATTAATTTGTTTGAACGTGTAAATACAATTATTTAGGTAAAAGTGAACCTACATTATAAAAGTTTAAATATAAAACTGCTGCAGAAGACATATTAAAATAGGTTTAATTTTTAAAGCTATGTCAAACGTCAAATTTTTCATTTTAGAAATGTCGTTCGTTCTTATTTTCTACCAGAAATTAATCAGTGATGTCATGACATCAATCATTGATGGAACAATTGTTGAATAAAAGAACACACCTACTGCGTCCCTTTGTCTCTTGAAGCAACCGATTGGTGCGCTATAAAGAGCGCATGCGAAGATGCATGCATCTCAAGTGCGCTACAACGCATGTGAAGATGCATGCGTCTCAAGTGCGCTACAACGCATGCGAAGATGCATGCGTCTCAAGTGCGCTACAACGCATGCTTCAAGATATACAAAAAAAAGGCACCGTCCAAAGCTACTTTTACATCAACATAGACTACAGATATCGAGCGATTCTTCGGTGGAATTAGATTTTCCATTTTTAATTAATTTGGCACAACTTAATTATTTTTGAAAATATATATTCTTTTCTTTTTGTATACATTTCCGCGATTTGCCTTTATCTTTGTCTCTTTCCTAATTATATTTACAAATAAAATATCAGGTGGTTTTTGTTTTCAAAATTATTCAAAATTATAATATCACATGTATAAAAAACAGATATAAATGGTGTTTGGTCGTAGAATAAATATCGTATATATCTTGCGCAGAAAGTTCCATTGCCGTTTCCGACAATAGGTAGCTATTGTTTTGATTTGTAATTCACTTTTACATAAATAAGGAGTGGTCCACAAAATATGTTTCTAAAGTAGGCCATGGAAAAATTCACGTATGTCGGCATCTACAATTCTTCTTCTTTTTAAGTTTCAGTTTGGATTTAATTCAAAGCCGCGCTTAGTTGACGGACATGACTCGCATCTCTGTCTTTATCGGTCATGGCCTACATTAGAAACATTTTTTGTGGATCTGTAAAATAGATTTATTAAAAATATATTTAGCTGTATATCCAAACTTTTATACCTACTGAATAAAAAAAGAAGTTATTGCCAAATTATTAAAACTTCGACCTCTGAAACCCGACATTAAATTATACAGTTAAACTTTACATTAAAAAAAGCATTTTTTTACTTGGAAAAAAGCAAACAAAAGCACTTACTTTGTGAAAGTAGCATACATAACATCTGCTGGCAAAGTGTACGGTAACGTAAGCACAGACAACAATTTCATGCCCCTGTGTTTGAAAAGCCAATTCAACAAGCCATTGTTAGCCTTATCTATCGCTTCTTGGAATTTGCTGAGGACTGATTCCGGAACGTTGGACACCAGAGCTTCCTGTAAATTAATACAAAAGGGTGGGTGCTTAGTGGAATTTTCCTTTAAATCCATTAGAGAAGAGGTAGAAAAAAATTTCTATCGTTGTTAACTTGACGAAATATGTTTAATTTAGATTGTAAAAAACAATCTTTTTTATTTAACAGAGTATCCGGTGACTCAATGGCCATAGCTTATGATCATATTCCTTGGAACTCAATAGTTAAGGAATTATGGGCAATATTAAATTTAACAGTAAATAAATCTGTTAAGCCATTTAATTGTTTTATGTTGCTGTTTAAAAAATTAAGAAAAATTACTAAAATGGGTCAGTCACAATGTATACATATACAGTCCCGTGACTCGATAGCTATAGCTTAAGATCGTATTCCTTGGACAATTTAAAGTCGAAATTTAAAAAATATTTAATGTCGTTACATAACAAAACAATTACATGGCCTACCAGATTTATTTACGTAATGTAAAATTTAAAACAACTCACATTTAGTTAGTTGTCCAGTGTCAGTTGTTTGTTTGAAGTTTTAACGTTCATTATTCAGAATTGACAGTCAGTTGTTAAATATTGGACTAATTTAAGGTTTTTTGTTTTCAATACAAAATAAGGTATCTGTTTATGTTTTTAAGCTATTGCATAGCTTTTATCGCGGGCTTTGAGCGCGGCGACCGAATCAAGAAAAAAAAACGAAACCGTAACGAAAAAAACCTAACAACCCCCACTCCGACCGGCACAGCGGTGCGGCGTTAAACTTCTCATTTATTCAATAAAAGAAAATCGAAAAATCGAAAAATCGAAAAATCGAAAAATCGAAAAATCGAAAAATCGAAAAATCGAAAAATGGACAAATGGAAAAATGAAAAAATGAAAAAATGAAAAAATGAAAAAATGAAAAAATGGAAAAATGGAAAAATGGAAAAATGGAAAAATGGAAAAATGGAAAAATGGAAAAATCGTAAATTCGAAAAAGAAATTCCGTAACGAAAATAAACCTAACACCCCCACTCCGACCGGCACAGCGGTGCGGCGTTGAAAGCCGTGCATCATCTAACGTCGTCTCAGTTCGGTAGACTTCGGCACGGTGTTTGTGTGCGTGCGACTAGACGTATGCGTGAAGACTAGCTGCTAACTGCTCATAACTGATTCTATCTCTTTTAGACACAATTTCGGAAAAATTTAATTTGAAAATTAATAATGATCCACAAGAATCCACAACAAAATATGGGACCAACATTGACGCGGTGGTCCCATATTTAGAGGATATCAAGTCTCAAACTTATGTTTCTTATTGCAGTTACCATAAACCTATAGTTTCAATGATAAAAATTCCTGAATAACCTACTTGTATTATAAGATAATAAAAATATTTTAAACAATATTAACTTCTCATTTATTCAATAAAAGAAAAAAAAAATGTTTTCTTATCGGTCACCACGCTCAAAAAGTGTAACTTGAATTAATATCAAAGAAAAAACTTGAATTAATATCAAAGAAAAAAAATACTGCATAAATAAAATTAATGAATAATTATAATTGCATAAGTTGATAAAAATGCTATGCAATAGCTTTACCGCGACAGTCCCCGAGTGCCACACGTATTTTTTTTATTTTAGTCCATGCCATAATGGAATTCGTAGAAACAGTACAGTAGTTAATTTTTTGTCACTACTGAAATAATATACAATTATGATTTTCATTACAGGTCCTACAAATATTATTGTTTAAATTTTTAGTTGTCACGAAAATATATTTTTCCTACGACCACTTAGGAAAGTGACACATATAACACTATACAGGGTGTTTCAAAAATATTGGTAATAAATTATACCGCATATTCTTGGATCAAAAATAGGTCGATTAAACCGTACTTACCTATATACAAAAGAGCACCCAAAAATAGTTATAAGATAAAAATTTAAATTAACTTTTTTAACGTTGATCTTAAACCGTTTGGTATTTTTTCATGAAATTTTATATGATGTGTTAGAATACCATGACTAATAATACCGAGGAAGAGGCAATATTTTTTCTTGATTTTTATAGGTTTTTGGAGGGGGTCACCGCTTTTTTCTCCACTCAACTTTTTTGTAGTATAAAATTTAATTACAAATGAAACGCCACTGGAATGCAACATCCATTTGAAAACTTTTTTGTCTCTTAGTATTTGTTTGTAAAAAGTTTAGTTTGAAATGACAAAAAATTCAATGGAAATTCTACGTATGAAAAATATCAAAATCAAGTTTATTTTTAAATTACAAACTAATGTCATCAAAATAAAAAAAATTAATTTAACAAGTGTTCAAAATTACATTCTCCTCCTTTATACACTTACTACATAGTTTTAACAATGAAAATTGAATTTTGATATTTTTGCATACGTATAATTTACATTGAATATTCTTAAGATGTCATTTTAAGTGGCTGTATCGTCTAAATCAAACATTTTACAAACAAATACTAAGAGACAAAAAAGTTTCCAAATAGATGTTGAATTTCAGTAGCGTTCGATTTTTAATAAAATTTTATATTACAAAAAAATTGAGTAGAGAAAGGGGCGGTGACACCCTCCAAAATCCTACACAAATAAAAAAAAATACATTGCCTCTACCTCGATTTTGTTAGTCATGGTATTCCAACACCTCATATAAAATTTCATGAAAAAATGTCAAACGGTTTAAGAGCAACGTTAAAAAAATGCATTTAAATTTTTATCTTATACACCCTGTAATTATTTTTGGGTGCACTTTTGTATATAGGTAAGTACGGTTTAATCGACCTATTTGTGACCCAAGAATACGTGGTATAATTTATGACCAATCTTTTTGAAACACCCTGTATAGGCCTATGGAAAGAGCCCTATAACACACGTGTATAAATAAGAATTTACTTTCCACCCGTATGCGAATATGCTACTTTTCGCATCAGCTGTTACAAAATGTCAAACGCATCATTTCTATTTTGATATATGTAATGTCCATATTAATACTAAAATCGATATGATTGTTAAATTATTGAAATTGTTGTAAATTAGATCCTAGACATTTATCTTTAACAATTATTATTAAAATAATTTTAAAATAACTAAGTTATGTTTGCTTTTTATTCTGGTTAAACACATAACCGATTAGATCATTCAATTGACGCAAGGCCTATTAGCTCAGGTGGTAGAGTATCAAACTTTATCAACTTTGCCATTTGAGACCTGGCGAGCGAACGCGTTCAAATCCTTGCGGGGCGGGGGCAGAATTTTTTTTTGTTTTTTATTTTTTTTTGTTTTTTAGTTTTTTTTGTTTTTTAGTTTTTTTTTTTTTTAGAAAATATGAAAATTGAATAAATACGATTATTGTTGATTATTTTTTTAAATACATTTTAATTATTATAATAATAACCAGGTTTTACATTTTTTGATGAAATTATTTTGTGGTCGTAGGAAAAATATTGTACATCACTTGTGTGAAAAGTGATTTTCCACACTCGTGTGACAGTCGCACTCGGCTTGTGCCTCGTGCGACAATATTTCCCATTCGTGTGAAAAATGTCACTTTCCACACTCGTAATGTAATATACTATATTTTGTTATGCCTGCAATAAAGGTGTTTCGAGTTATGAAAACTCAAAATTTAATAGATTAAATTTAAAAGGACTAGTGGCATTTGATATTTATATTTTGTATGAAAAATACACAATAAACATATTTGGAATAGGTAATAATCTAAAAGCCTCACAAGTGTTTATTAAACAAGAATTGCAAGAACTGGTAAAATTGTAAAAAATAGTAAGCGGAGATTACTTATAGTCTTACCTGTCTATGTAACTTGCATTCTTTGCATTGAGGGTCATATTCTAGTTCTTCGTCTAAAGTTTCTGATACTACAAAAGTTGATTGTACTGCCAAACACCTGGTGCAGTTAATAAGATTGTTTCTGTGCAAAAATCTGAGAGCATCGTCGAAACCTTGTTTACACATGTTTGACAAAACTTCAGGTCTGGGAGGAAATAGAATTCTTACTATCCTGTACATGTTGTGTTTTGACAATTCTATGCTTGTGTTTGCGATGTTTATCTATAAAAAAAAGAAATGACTTTTTACATGAATAACAAAATTTTATAATTATTAAAAATATAAGTGTAACAAGGGATGGTATTGGATTCCTGAACTAAAAAAAGGGTACGCTACCGAAAGCAATAAATACATCATCTAAGAATGCCGTTAACTGAGAGCTCTGCCGAAAATCAAGAATTTTTAGTGTAATAAAAAAAAAGACTAAGTATAATTTTCTTTTTCTACGTTCATGTAAAAACAAAACTTTATTGAACTATATTTAGTGAAAAAACTGGGTCTTTATTGCACTAGTGCAATAAAAATTTTATTGCACTCATCTGTCATTTTACTACAGCGTTTTATGATCATGACAAACATAAATATTCAAATCAACGCCAAATATTTAGTCCATTTTCATTTTCTGTGTTACGTTTTAAAAACAATTGCATATTTTATATTATTTTCAATCATTTAATAAATAAATTAATAAAAAATGTATTTTATTAAAAATGTCATTACAAATTATGAACACAAACGGAAATAAATGCCTCAAACAAAGGTACACGATCACGGCTACTATGATTTGGACAATACAACTGCAGTTCTATAAAACATATTTTGGTTTTTGCATGAACGTAGAAAAAATATTGTATGCAACTCGTGCAAAAAGTGTTTATTGCACTCGACGTGTTGTCCAACTCGGCCTGACGGCCTCGTCGCGTGCAATAAATACTTACTTTTTGCACTTGTTGCATAAATAACTATTTTTAGTATTTTATATAAATAAGAATTTATATAATTTATGAATTATTCACTAAATTTCGGTCATAAAGAAGTCTGTGCATTGGTTGTCGGTTTACGTCATTTTAAACTATTTTTTTTTTTGTTAATTTTTGAAATTTATTTTCTCTTCTGTTCTTATGTCATAAACTTACAAAACCTAGATTTAAAATAATATATATATTAAGGTCGTTGCTATTTAGCATATGTCACTTAATTAATACCAAAATAAAAAGAAATATAAGAATGTTAGTATTATCTCTAAAACTATTACCGATTGGTATAGGGAATATCTATCTTGTTTGAAAGGGATTTGAAAGATACTTCAAATAATCTTAAAATATACTGAGTTGTTCTATTTAAAATAATGGAATTTTTAGTGTTTTAATCTTACTTATTTCGTAAACATTATTTTTTTATGAGTAGGTAGATATTTAAAGACTAAATTTACCTCAAAATAGCTATTTGTGCTCGAATTATACACAAGATTTTTTCTACGATCACACTATAATAAAATAAATAATTTAATTTTATTAGAAATGGGCTACCTTCTGTCGTTATAATATTGTAAGTATTTGACATAAGCCTACTCTTCGTAGAAAAAAAAATGTTTTAGTACTTATATGTCGGTAATCATTTATGATTTAATTATTTATGGAAAATACTGTTGGATGATTTAAAATATTAGGAAGTCAATTAAAATATTTTAGATTAGCCTACAGTTTGTTTTAAAATATCGATTAGCTTTTCTTTATTTAATTCAAATGAAAACAGACAAACGTGTGCAAAAGTTACTTTGGCGCACATGTGCGCCAATAGTGTCAAATTATGACAATTCGTGGAAAACGTTAACTTTCTAGTTAGATTTGAATGTGCAAAAGCCTACTTTGGATAGTGATCGTAGAAAAAATCAATTAAAAATATTAAGAAATTTGAAACATATTTGTATTTTATCAATTACTTAAAAACTCGGAGTTTCAGGGTATAAATCGTAGATCTCGAAATATAACCTATGAATATTGTTCTACTTCCTATACAGGGCTGTTTCGTAATGATGTTCCAACCAAAAGGGGTTTTCTTATGAAATTTGCAATTTGGGTGCTTCATCTATTATATTAAAAAGTCAAGAAAAAAATGTTTTGTACGTAAACTGCTAGATATACGAAAAAAATTACAAGAGTGAAAAAAGTTTTTAAATTAGGTGTAGTGCTTATTAATTTTGTTATAAATGGCTTTTAAAGAAAAAAGTTCCGAAAGAAAAAAGTCTAGAAACATGAACTGGAAGAAGAGACACCATCACAAAATAGGGTTCGACTAAAGGATAACGTGTACCAAAATTACAATTTCTAAGTCTAACTTTATTTTAAAAAAATCTGTAAAGTATTTTACCCAGAACTTCCCTCGATATAGAAATTGTAGAAACAGGGAACTCCTATGCACTTAAATTTTAATAATTTAAAATTAAAACCAAACCAAAAACCCTTTTTCACATTTCTCTCTCTATCGATCTTCCTCTTGATCCCACCCGAATTCTCACTTCACGTCCACTCGGTATTCTTCGCTGCTTTTAAAATGGTCCAGTTACACAAACCAAAAGGACAATTTTTATTATTTCCATTCAAGGGGACCCTTTTTTGATTAAATACGATTCCTTTCAGCGCCATTTTGAATTTTTAAAAAAATATTTAGTATCTAAAATATTTGGCTTCTAAAATTCTCAGATATCATTTTATTTTAAAAACTGCTCACCCTGTATATAACTGATCGGAAGTATAAATGGTTTCGAGCCAGAAAGGAACCTTATCTCCATCCAAATTTGAAGTTTTTCTATAAAGCCGTTTTTGAGCTATCCCGCCAATAGACAGACATACGACAGACAGACAGAATAGTGAAACATGTTTTTCGTAATCTAGGGGCCCTAAAACCTGAAAATCTGAAATAATCTCGGAAGGTGACTTTTTCACGATTACAATACTTCCCTTTTATAGAGGGAAGTAAAAAATAACAAATTTTTTCACCATTTTGAGATCTAAATATCTCGAAAGAGAGGACCCAAATTGCAATATTTTATTAAACCTCCCCACCTAAATAGGTAATAGTACACCCTGTTAAAATATTTGAAAAACATTACGGAACACCCTGTATATTAATAAGCAGCTTCTGTCTACTTTGCAATTTACGAACTTTAAATTAAGTAAACAAAAAAAAATGTTAATTATTTTTGGACTTACGTGGAACAACTGTGAACTGTCATCTCTCGGACAAATGTCACTCTCTCCGCAAAATGGACTAACTGTGATGGTATTTTCGTCTAATGTGGGCAAATTGTCGCTGTAACCTCCATCCATGTAACGCACACCTTTGAACTTTGGTGGTATCAGCCCCGAGAAAAATGGTATAAACGCTGATGATAAAAGAACTTGTATTAGATCTTCCCTCGAGTCAAATTCTGAGACCTGAAATAAATAAAAATGCATGAGTTAGAAAAAATAGCATGTTTTAGTTGCATACGCTATTTTTTCTACGACTGTATAAATACATAAATAAGCACTGATGTAAAATATAATTCCAAAAAACTGAAAAAAATACTGTTCATAAATTTCACTTTTATTGTTTATTGGTAAGTAGGTGTGTGGTCACAGAATAGTAGTTTGTGTTATAAGGACGCCTGGCAAACTTCTCGTAGTCAAGCATAGCAAATCGTACACTTTTCGTCCGTGTTTCATACATTATTTTTTATTTGAATATGCTTATAGATATTCAAAAAATATAGAAAATTAAATCCGAAATGACATTATTTCCAATTTTTCTTATGACTCAGATGGCTGTGATCGATAAGAATAACTAGGTAAATATATTCTTGATAACAATTTAACAATTGCAGTCATGTCAATGTGTTTATGTCAAATCGATTTAGTTATAGTTTATTTAGTTTTCTCTTATTCAATTAAAAATATTTCTATTCAAATTTGATATAGATATGGATTATGGACTACTACTTTACCATTCGCGATTCAAATTAATTTTCGCGCACCTGTCATTTGTCACCTATAAGTAGGCTGTTTGTTTGTTTGTTTACATTGCATTTGTTTTGAGGGATTTTGTATTTGTGATCTTTTAACTGTCTTTAGATAACATTCTCATAATAATAGTGTTTTCGTTTAGTGTTAATATAAGTTTAGTTTCCGTACTTTCGTCATACATATAATATTTATCATGTGTTTATGACTTAATTTAGTGGAAATCTCCACCTATTGGTTGCTACACAAACATCTAAAATATTTATTTACTAAACCCAGAACATGTTTCATTATGTGGTGTAAAGGACATTTCAGGTAAGTACCAAATGTTTATTATTGATGAACTTAATTAAAAATCTTCCTATCCGTAGTCTTTTATTATGAAGTGAATGATGTGTAGTATTTTGTATAATGTAAACGGTAATTAAACTGTCACAAATCAGATTGCCGTTTGATTCTAGACCAAATTTTCAATATTGTGGATTTGTAAATTCGTAAAAAACAAAATTTTACGACTTACGCTTTGAAAATAATGAACACTTGAGTTTTGATTTTGACATTAACACCACATATTGCAATTTGCTGGGGGATTTTTCGCAAAATTAATTTTTTATAGTTCGAGAATATAGGGTACCAGGTACCCTATTCTCAAACTCAGAAGAGTGTTCCATCACCAGTGTTGCCAGATGACCAAAATCAAATTGTACCATGGTGTAGAAATTATGTTTTTTTTTTCATGATTTTATCGTACAAACTGGCCGTACTAGTGTGACGTTATCGAAGGCTGGTTAATGTAAGAGTTCATGGGGTTAAGGTTGGGGTAATTTGATAATTTTATTGAATAAACATATAAAAATAACACTAAATCTTTTCTTCTTGTTTCAAAAATAATGATTTTGATCTTCCAATTATTTTTGTCTATATATTTTTAAAGATGTGAATTTCATTTCACCTGTAGGTGTGAAACTTAAGACATCAATTACCCAAAGGATTCCCGCACTTTCCTTATGTGAAGTGACGACCGGTTAAATTTTCTGAACTTTGGTATGTTATTGTACTTAACCTAGTAACCAAAAGTGTCAATAGGCTCAACTCAATCCTATGACTGGGTGTTAAAGTTGAAAATTACTTAGATTTTCGAAATTTTTATTTTCAAAATTACGAGCTATATTGAATTTCTGTAGCATACATAAGTTTACCATATGTTTTATTATTACATTAGTGCCTATGTACAATTAAAAATATTTTTCGTTACAGGATGATTCACAATGTATAAATCATTTTACTATATTATCAGGGAAGCATATAAAAGATTTTACAATACCAATTTTTTTATACAGAGAGAACTACAACAAAATTATTTATTAATTTTTGGGAGAGGTAATCCCACTTAAATATGTGTACCTCTAAGCTTCGAAATATATAAGGTGATTTATTTATTCGAAGATATTCCATTTTTAGAAAATTTCCCCGTTAAAATGTAACTATTTTATAGTATATAATGCTTTTATCACCTTTTTATGAAATGTGAATTTTAAATTCGAGATACAGGGCGTTAAAGTGAAGAATTACCGATTTTAGTTATTTTTCTTCAAACTGAAAAGCTTAATTGACTTTATGTAGCATAATATAAGTTTAATATAAGTTTTGGTCAGATGTCCATAAAAAGAGACAGTTCAAAATATTCACGAATAAATCACACTCTATTTTTGCAATTTGCAAATATCGGAAAATGATGTATATACTGATATATTTTATAGGTAATTATAAAACAATTAAATTACCCTGTATATTTTAAAATCTAATTATTAACATATTCAAAAGTCACTAAAGAAATGTACGGCTTCTTTTCAATAATTTCTAAACAATTTGTGAACGTGTAAATATTAATTCAATGAGATAATTTTTCTGTAGCGCAACTATAGAGATATTGAGTGTTTGCAAAAATATATTGTGATTTATTCGTGAATCACCCTGTAACAATTTTTTTAAATGGACCGGACATCTCACCAAAACTTATATATTCTACACAAAGACAATCTAGCTTTTCAGTTGGAAGAAAAAATTACTAAAATCAACAATTCTCCACTTTAACGCCCTGTATCTCGAAACTGGTCATAATAAAATTATATCTCCTAAAATGGTGTTAAAATTATCATATACTGAGACTTAGCAAATTTTAGAATACAAGATGTTCGTGGTGTTTTTGTACTGTTAATAAAATAACATATCTTCCAACAAATAATCCGCCTTGTATATTTTGAAACTTAGAGGTACACATATTTTAGTGATATTCCCAAAAATAAATTAATGCATACAGGGTTTTGAATTAGTCCTTAACGAATAATTTTGTGGTTCCCACTACAAAACACCCTGTATAAGAAATGTGTACTGTGCAATATATCAAAATACCATATTGAGTAATACTTTTTGAAAATATGCTTCCCTGACGTCACAGTAAAAATAGTGAGATCTTACAAAAACTACCTTCACAGAGTTGTGAATCACCCTGTAATTAAAAATATTTTCAAATATACGTATGTAATAATATATTACTAAAACATCTATTAAACGTGTGTATGCAAAAGAAATTCAGTCTAGTTCGTAAGTTTGAAAATAAAACTTACGAAAAACTGGACAATTTTTCACTTTAACGTATATCGTACAAATACGATCATTTTCGTATGTCTGGCATCGCTGCTCTTATCATTCATGTGATTCCGGCCAAATAGTGAGAGAGTACTCGCCTACGCCTACTCGCATAGTTACAAGAATACGGCCCCAGATAGAAAAGCGTGAAAATGTATAGTACACCTTCATTCATTTATATTAGGTAATGTTGTTTCACTCTCTTGAGAGATGTATGACAAAGATTTAGTTTTTATTGTGCTTTATGTGAACAAAATATAATTTTCTTCTGGAGAGTTTATTGAATTTTTATGGATGTATGTTATATTCGGGTATGTTCCTTTTTTTAATTATTTTAGGAGCTTTTTTTATAAATCAAAAACAGTATTCATCATTAAATACGGTTGATATTGGATGTATTATCGCTGTGGTACATGGATTACCATGGCTACGAAATAAACTTCTTTCGAAATAATTATGTCAGTTATAGTCGTTGTCATCATACCCATTAATTCCCTTTTTAATAACCTAATTCACAAAGCATCTTTAAATTTCCCTACATGTAAAACCTTATAGATAAAAACTTCATTATAATCAATGTCCAATAGAAATGGGCGATATTTCACAAACTGTTACTTAATTATTTTAATCTTGGTAAACTGACATTATTTACATGTTTTGTATCGATTTTTTAAATGTCTTCCAGAACAATATTCACAAATATTTAATTAGTTAATAATTTAAAAAACTAACCTTATTTTTTAAATTTTTTGAATCACAGTAACGATTCAAAATGCGACTGAAAAATCACGCCATCGTCCAACTCTACTTTTTCTGTGAACTGACATTGACGTTTCTATTGCTAAAGATATACACGTAAATAACTGTTAAAAAAATGCTTTGTAAATACAGATGTTAATAGAATTTCGTGGTACGCTTAAATATCCAACTTATGGCGGTCCCAATTTTTGGAAAATAAATAACATGCTCCGCACTTATTTTTTTAGTAATTTAGAGTGTCATTCGTGAAATTTTAATCCTTTAGGAACATATTTGCCATATTTCTACTTACCACAACATTTTTGCCATCGTGCACCCTCGTAAGAGAGACATGTAATTTTCCGGTACACATTATATGTGCATCTTCTGGTAAGAATTTTTCTAGATTTTCTAAAAGTAGTTTATTTATGTTAAATGATGGAGAAAATGCTCCTAGAGACCGACTACGAGCTTCTGTGCAGACCCGCAGAACATCGCTGGTCATATCACCTGCAATAAAAAAAAAAACCTTAATAATATTACAATAGTAAATTATAAATCGAAAGACGAAATATTATCTTTTAATTTCATACTAATAATAGTGCTGTGCAATAATATACTTGTCATTTCTATTTTAATCAGTATGCTGTTGATTTAATTTAAGCTTTTAGATAACTAAATGAGCTCGTAATCTTGCTTGAACAATTCAAATATATGTAAACATGTCCGATCGTATTAAGAAAATAAAAAATTGCAAAATCTTTTTTAAACTACATTTTTCCATGTCTTCCGTTCTGCTCGGTAGTTTCTCAATTTAATTAAATTAATTAAACTCCGCTCAGGAAAAAACCTTTTTTTTCTAATTAGAGTGGCGTGAACTGTTAACCTAAACCACATTTTTCGTTTCATTATTACCTCCTTTTCTGATAATTTTTCTGTGCATTTTGAATCCCCTGAGTTCCGTTATTGCTTATTTATGTAATTCTTCATGATCAATTTTAATATAATAACTTTTCAAATACCTGAAATTAAAAAATTGCTGGAATCAACCTAATATCCCTTTTAGCTCTGACCATGGCCTTCAATGGCCGAAACTAGTCAACTTTTAACCTCCCTTAATATAAATAAGTGTCTAGCAAATGACTTTGTTTTTCATTCTCTAAACATTATACCACTAAAAGTAAAAGTGTATAAAAATTAGGGAATCTAGCTCTATGAGAGAAGCTCTTACTATGATAGGCTTTATTGCCGGTTGTAGTGGGTTTTTCCATTGAAAAGATTAATTGGGAAGTAAACAAGAGGGATAACAACACAAGGAAAGTTATTTAAATTATCAGACAGATGTTTTTTTGCCACCAATCTAATGATCTTTACTTAAAATGAAGATGTATCTACCAAAAGTTTCACACACGCAATACGTCACACTAACGCAGAGAAACCTCGCACGGCGCGTCTGTACCCTATTCTAATGTATGTGGTCAGAGGCGCCGTACGAGGTTTCTAAACAAATTTTTCAATAATCTTGAAGATATCCATAACCGGTTTGGGGTAATACCGCCAGAAATAATTTGGAACACGAACGAAACTGAATTAACGACGGTTCAAAAACAAACTACTCGCACGGCGCGTCTGTACCCTATTCTAATGTATGTGGTCAGAGGCACCGTACGAGGTTTCTAAACAAATTTTTCAATAATCTTGAAGATATCCATAACCGGTTTGGGGTAATACCGCCAGAAATAATTTGGAACACGAACGAAACTGAATTAACGACGGTTCAAAAACAAACTAAAATGTTGGCCTCTAAAGGGGAAAAAGTAGTTGAAAGTGTAACTTCAGCCGAACGTGGTCAGTTGGTTATTCTTATTTCCGGAACCCATATTTCCCCGATGTTATCTAAGGATTAATTTCAAAAACCTTATGCTTAGTGGTGCTCCCCCTGGGACCATTGGAGGTGCAAATCCCTCCGGATGGAGTAATGAAGACTTTTTCTGGTGTATTTAAAGCATTTTGCCTCTCATGTAAAACCTTCAAGAGACGAACGAGTGAGTGTTACTTCTTACTTATGGACAATCATTTGTCTCTCGAAGCTCTCGAATATGCGTCTAAAGTAGGTATTGTTATATTAATGATTTCCCCTCGCACGTCTTATAAGCTTCAACCCCTGGACGTTTCCGTTTATGGACCCTTGTAAACTTTCTATGGCCAGTCTATTGATGCGTGGTTGAGAAACCATCCGCTTAAAATATTTACAATGTATTACATTGCTGAAGCCTTAGGACAAGCTTACCCCCGAGCATTTACTACTACTTAGTAATATTGTTAGTGGTTTTAAAAATCCTGGAATTTATCCCTTTAATCGTGCCGTTTTTTGGAAGCAAGATTTCATGATATAATATGTAACAGATCGGCCTAATGAATTAGCACTTCCTTCTGATGTTCCTTAAGATAAAAGTTGTAATATCCGTTCATCTTCAAAGCCAATTCCGGGACCGTCCTCCCGAGAAAGAACATCTACCATTCCAAATAATTATAGTTTTGTTTCCCCGGAACTAGTTCGTCCATATAAAAAGGCTGCACACAGAAAGAATACAAAAAGGCAGAAAACCAGAAGACACCAGCATTGTGACTGGTACGCCAAAAATGGTAGAAATTAAGCAGCGAAAACAAAGTAAATCTTCCAAAGCCAAAACTACGCAAAGGGCAAGCAGGAATGTAAAACGACATGTGTTTTATAGTGATTCCGATGATCGATCAGGGACAATTTTGTGAACGATGATAGTGATTCCGATGTATTGACAGAAGAGATCACCAATTTTGAGGAAGAAAAGCAATTTATTTTGAACTCCTACGCTGTGGGCGATTATGTTCTCGTTCATTATCCTTAGAAAAAGAGTTTGACAAATTACTACATTGGAAAGATTGTCTCAAAGGATTTAACCGACAGCGAGTTTATAAGTGAATCAGTGAGTCCAAAAAATGACGTTTTGAGTTAAGATAGCCAAATTGATATTAACATGTGTCTCCACCCATTGAGATCAAAAACAGTGTAATACACATAATAGGTTCGGCAGTATAAATTACGTTGAAACTGGATGAGTAGAAGAACAGTACAAGTCTAGGACATGTACTGTTTTTACACTCATTACTGTTACTTTGAAGTTGATGTTTTAAATATTATTTTATTAGTTGCGAAAATCACTCTGTGAGAGTTGATTCTGTTAATTTTCTCTTCAAAATAGTAGCAACAACACGTTTTAAAAAAATCTTCCAATATTTTCCGATCAGAGCCACTCATTTTTGCCCTGTGATAGGGATTTGAGAGTCCTAAAAAGATGCGTTAGAAGACGCGATCGTGTATATATTCCAGAGGAATATGAGGAAATGATATTGTCATTTCGACAAATTAAACCATTTACCAATAAACAAATTACCTACGGACATATTTTAGATTTTAAAAATTAGTGGCCTCAGTTTTACAAAAAAAAAAATAAAAAAAGAAGCAATGAAGAGTTCTCTCTGTCAAATTATAGGCAGTTTGTATATGACACCAGTGGATATGTGAAAACTTATGAATATATAGGTGGTCTAGTATCTCATAGCTTTAAACTAATGAAGCAAAATAAAAATTGTCCACCCCTTCCTACCAAATGCGCATACGAACAACAAATTCCAATAAATGTAAAAAAAATAAATACCGTAAAAAAGGTAATGCAATATATTACAGGAGAATTGCTGGAATTTTACTATCACGTCACCTCCTGGCCCCACATTTGCAACCCATGAAACCGAAGAAGTGGATGCTGAGTGGTGGTGGGGGCACCCCAGACCCCCCCCCCCACAGCTACGTGCATGTGTTTTGCAATAATATGTTATAATAGTTTATTTGTCAACCTTGCATTATTTATAAAATAGAGGCTACTAAAACTAAAATATAAACTATATAATTGACTTAAAAAACAGTACATGTCCACAATATAGTTTTGTAATGTCCGGTGCATCTGTAAAAAACTTCCGCAAATCGTCTTCCTCGAATACATATGCCTTCTTGACTATCTCATTTTTGCTAATTGCCTTCATGAATGCATGCACTTTGACGAACGATTTTATATCGACCCCTTTGTTTATCCTCAACATACTTTGTAATTTTGAATGGATAGTCCACATAGTCGATACTTTATACTGTTCCGACATTTTCTGGAGATAAGCGAGAACAACTCGTTCATCTATATGTGTAACCATTTGCTCTTCCATCCACGTGTTGAATCTATTGTATTCTTTTTTATAAACCGCTTCGGATTTTTGTGGTATTTAGCGCGATTCTACTTTATTATTTAAATACTCAATATTTGAACTCATTTTAAACAATAACTGTTGCGACAATTAATCTTACGTGACAGATTGAAAATAAATTTTTGTTTGTCTCGTTTTCATGACAACGAGGTATACTGATGTTACATCACAAATTCAACCATTTTCAGTTATTAGATTTTTTTTTTAATTTGGTGTCATCGACGTCGACTACTACGGCCATTAGCCTCGTGTTCTGTGTAGGCTTTGTTACTGTTCCCAGCGCCACTTTAGGAACAGCACTGTTAATTAGAACCCAACAGTGAATGGTCGAGTGGGGAATCCTACCAAGGCATCAGAATTAATTTTAAATAATTAAATTAAATGAAAAAATCCCGGCCAACGGTGGGATTCGAACCTGAGACCTTCCGATCTCAAAGTCATGACTCTAACCACTGAGCCAACCCCCTCCCCAGTTATTTCCATTTTTTTGTAGAAATAATACCAATATTTAGGATTTTAAAGTATACCAATAAAAAAAAATAGCGTAAAGTATTCATGGATAACTGGTCTTTAAAACACTTGCTCTATTTCGAGCACTCCGGCTGCGCTGTCGTGCTCGAAAAATCGCGCGTGTTTTAAAGACCGTTATATCCACTTATACTTTAATATACTATTAAATATTTCAGATACAGACCCTGTTTAATAGTTGAAACACACATACTTTGATTACTATACGAGGCAAGAGAGTGGTCCGACACGCCCAACATAGGGCGAGGCCATTTTGAACCCTGTGACACAGTTTACAGCTAAAGAATCAGATCGCTCACTCTGCGTCGGCACTTTTGATCTCAATGTTTCAGTTTATACACTGTGCAACTCAGATAATACAATATATGACAACCGCCTATAATAAAACAGTAGTCTTCTGCGTATTCTGAATTTGTATCCCTGGAGTGGATATTTTGGAACTTTCAACTGGTCCGAGTGAGCTAACTGATTCTTTAGCAATAAACTGTGACTTCAAAAATAATATTCACCGACACTGACAGCAGCAAGCAAAATATCAGGTGCGTTTTAATCATCCGCTTCTGCTTCCGGAATTGTCGGTTTAGTCGTTTTAACCTGTCAGATTAAAACAAGAAAACCGACAATTCCGAGGCAGAAGCAGAACGGAAGTATTACAAAAACATTCCGAGTTACAACAGTCTCCCCTATCTAATAATTGTTTTTTATTTATTATATCTTATATATTAATTTAGGTCGTATCAAATATTATCTGATTTTTCATAATTGCGTTACGCGCGATAAATCAAGGCATAACACTATTTATAATGCCGCTGCGGTTCTGCTTCGTCTTCTTTTGTGTATCGACTTCACTTCCTAGATCAACTTTTTGCAATCGATTTTTATGAATTGCTCAAGTTTCCATTTATATGTGGGTCAGTTTCACTTGATCATCTTTTCACATAAAAAAATGGTGATCATTTAAGAATGTCTGTTGCGTTCTGTTGTTATCTTTCTGCTGCATCTAGCAACACTTTCGCTCACTTTGTTGAGAATTGTTCGTCTGGTAGAAATCTTTTATTTTTCCAAGTTTATACACTGATTTTTGGATCAATTTTATAATTAGTAGGTTAAAACACAATATGATCTGCTTAATTATATAAGAAAAAGTTTGTAGATAAATCAGATCAAGAAAATAAAATAAATGGTTTAAAATATATCAGAAAAATTGTTACATATTAATTTATGACTGCAAAGTTTTACTTCTGTCGATTTTTTAAAATTTTAAGTTTGTATAATTTGTATAATATACACTAATTTTACTCTATTTATATTTAGCAATAGGTTTCAGAATTATTGTAGTAAATTTGAATAATATCTTATTTTAATTAGATTACATTTTTTATTTTGATAACTTCAAGGGCGGATTTAGCTTTTTTTTATAGGGGGGGTAAAATTTACCAAGAATACATGTTTAAAATAAAATTTTATTAATATTAAGTTTTAATCACAAATATACTAGGACAGTACCTAGAACTAAAAATAATTAAAACAGAAAACACTTTTAAACTGTTACTAGATATTAAAAGTCTAGTCAAATAAGGAAGCTGTATATACTTTTCTTTTAATATATCTCTGTAATGTGTGGAATGTGGGTTACCCCACGGCACTTATGCCTCCTTAGGCCCATTGTGCATCCTCTTGAGAAGATATGCACCTCCTAGCTCGTGAGTCAGCCTACAGATTTAATGTAGTTGACAACGTCGCCAAGAGGTGCTTGAGCGTCGAGCAATCGTTAAGGATATGCTCGATGGTCTCATCTTCTTGTTCGCACCCTCTGCAGAGTGCGGATTCTGACAGCCCCATGATATGGAGATGCTTTCGTACTTGGCAATGACCAGTCATAATGCCTGTGACTAGGCGCAGATTCTGTCTAGTCATAGTCAAGTATTTGTTTGCTGCAGGGTTGTCAGGATACCTTAAGAGCTCGCTGGCAACTCTGCAGTTTCTTGTTTCATCCCATCTTTCCTTGAATTTCACAAGGGAATGTTCTTTGATTAGGTCTGTCACTACCGATTTTGTCAGGCCAATAGAAGGGCCAGGTCCAAAAAGTATTTGGTTGGCTGCTTTCTTAGCTAGTGAATCAGCAAAACGGTTACGTTTCGATGTGTCGTGACCTTTAATCCATCTTAAGGTGACCATGTTATTGATGGATACTTCGGTCAAAGCTTCGTGACATTATAGTACTAACTCTGAATAAATTCGTGGTCTGTTCAGGGTGAGTAGTGCTTGTCTGCTATCTGTATAGGTGAGCATGTTCCTTCCAGTGATATTGTTTCTGGTTATTTCTTTTGCTGCTATGAGAATCCCCGTTAGCTCTGTTTGAACTACATTGGCACTATTGCTCACAGCCCATTTTATGTTTAGATTTAAGAATCTGGAGTATACTCCACATCCTGAGCCTTGTTTTGTCCGGTGTAGATATGAATCGTACCTGCCACTTCTGGCTCTTCTATTTCTTCTAATATAACTTTATATAGCTTATGAGAGATATATTTTGGTGAGATGGAGTCCATGTTCACTTGAAGCAATGGAAGCGTATCCAACGCCTCCTGCCAAAAGTGATGTCTCGCCTCACCAGATCCTACATCAGGTTCTATTCCGACCGTGCGGAGGCGTGTCATTGTCGTCAGAGCAACCTCCTTGATGTAAATATCAAGGGGAGTGAGACTAAGAATGACTTCCATGGCTCTAATCGGTGTTATTTTCATGACAACTGCACCGTATGTTAGCATAGGTCTTATGATAGCCGTGTGTCCATGCGACGACTCTGGAGGAGAAATCCCAGGTGCGCCCCACGGTTCGGCTGCATTGTTCATAAGCAATGTATGCTCTTTTAACTCTGTTTTCTAAATGCGAGTTCCATATTAACTTGCTGTCAAAGGTGAGATCTAGGTACTTCACCTCTGTTGCAAAGTTTAGTTTTGTGTTTAGGAGTTCTGGAGGTTTTAATTCCATTTTCAACCTTTTCCTTGTGAAAAGGACCATTTCTGTAAAAGGACCATTTTTGTCTTTTAATAAAAAAATAATTTAAGGTGCTGCAAAATAATAAACGTGTATTTCTTATTTCTATTATATGAAACCCTTTTAAACTTAATTTTTTACCCTGTAATAAATATGAGTCGAAAAAATAATTTAGGTACTGCTGGATTACTTTAAATTATTTTTTGTTTTTTATTTTCTTGTGTCGTATATACAGTCATTTGGTTTAGTATTAATGTCATACACCTAACTCTTTTAGTAAATACAAGTGAAGTTGAGATACGTGAATTTGTCTTTTTTTAATGTTTTTCAAGCTATCTGATGCGTTAAAAAAATTAAACAAAATGTGGTTTTTTGGGATATCGCTTTTTGGCTTAGAAAGGCAGACTACAAAATCAGCCTACCTTTTTATAAGTTTTTTATAAATTATAATCATGGGGGGTAATTACCACCAGTACCCCCCTCGTAAATCCGCCCTTGGATAACTTTCAGAATTATTGTTAAACCTCATTAAATCGCTACCCCCCCATATTCCCTACTATTGTTTTTCTGGGCACGCGCTGCTGCTGCAAATAATAGTATCAAATTGACCCGCTGAACCATCTAGTAAATCTATTAATAATAAGATCAATACGCGTTTGTGATTTATTATGATTATTAATAGTCATTTTAAGAGTTTTATTAAAATTTTATGTGACCAAATAATTATATCAATATCAGTTGCTTTTGCTTTCAACAATAATTATTATATTTTCATTCGATAACACTGGAATCTATAAATAATGATATATCGGTAAATAGTCTAGAATAATAACAATCGTTAATTCTATTGATCCGAATGTCGAATGGTTATTCCAAATTGCATATAAGTTTTTAAATAAAGCAGGCTTGCATGGTGTTTTCCTTTAGCTTATTTCATGACTAAAAAAATCATATTATAGGTCCGCAAACGCTTCGTTACCGATCTACAGGCTGTTAAAATATGATTTTTTTTCTTTATAGCTCCTTCATTTTCCTTATTATGGTTATTATGTAGGTTTTCCTATTGTAATAACTAATTGCTACAAAAACCGAGTCATCCCAGCTCTAATTTTTAACAAGTAGTGACAAATATACTAAAAGTTTCACTTTCATTTAACGAATTACAGAAAATCGTTTTGTTTTTTCTTGATAATGGTCGCAGATACAAAAACTACAAAATATCAAAAATTTTCTAAACAAAACAGCAAATTCATTTTGTTTTTCAGAATTTACCAGCGGCCATCGCAAAAAAGTTCAGGGGAAAAAGGGGGAAAGACTCCTGAAAAAAATATCATCTGGTACATTCTCAATGATGTATTTCCTACAGCGCAACCTAGATTCCAAATAAGAACAAAATATATCAAAAACTGCAGAAGCTAAAAAAAAAATCTTGAAGTTTTAACACCCTGGAAATTGGTAACGAAGCGTTTGGGAACCTTTGTTTATGATATTTTAGTTGTAAAATAAGCCAAAAAATGTACATAATATTTAAAAACACCCTATATATTTCAAAATAAATTAGAAAGAAAAAGTTAAGCAGAAAAAACATTGTAGAGAATTAAAAAAATCCTTTAATTTTTAAAACAAGTTTACAATTTACCAGATGTTGGTTCTTACATTTTTATATTACTGAAAAAAGTCCTTATCACCACTTTTTAACACTTTCTGCGTTTCTGCGTCTTAAAATAAAAAAAAAACGTCTGATCGTCTGTGAGAATGTGCGCTGGCACGATAACTCTAGAATGAAAACTGCGATCGACTTACGGTTTTGACTTTACTATATACTTTCTACAAGCCGAGATCCTATTGATTTTCAGAATTTTCGATTTATCTTCAGTTTTTTAAATATCAGTGTTTTTAAAATGCAATGTATTTCTTATGGAGCTTATTTTAGGCACTGAGACAACTCTGAAACCACAGCCATTTTTGATACATTATTATATTTTATATATTATTATATTTATTTTATATATTATTATATTTTATATATTGCTGTCGTTCGTAAATGTCAAATAAATGATTTAAAGTTTTGTAATAGCTATTTATGAAACCAGTCAAGAAATGTTTTATTTTATGTAACGAGTGAATATTTGAAGGACGAGCAAAACGAGGTCCCGCAACATAAACGAGTTACATAAAACGGTAATTCGTAACGTGTTACATACAATATTTTTTCTAATTTTGATTGTAGTTTATTTATAAAATTGTGTTTTGGTAAAAATTACTAAAAAATATCTAGGCAGCCAATATTACTACTTTGTTGAATTGTTAGTTACACATGATTAAAAACATTCTTTTATTGACAGAAAATAATATTAATTTATTCTCAACGACTTGTTGTAATGTGTTTATATTGCTTGTTAAAAATATTTAGTTTTCAATAAAATGGGTTATTTTGTCGTTTATTCTGTTTTAATTATTTTGTGCTCATTTAGAATGGAAAATAAGGACAAAAACAACATTATTACTAGGTTGTAAGTTTAGCCAAATTCTATTTTTATAAGTCAAGCTGCATTTCTTTGATATACATTTTCAATAATAATGTATATTATTGATTTTAAAACTAAAAAAGGTTTATTTTTATTTGTTTTCTTCTCGCAAATGGTGACAAAGAATTTTTCGAAACCAGTTTCATAATTTTCAACATTATACAACTGTTTGCGTAAAGCAGATCATTTTGACACTTGCTGCGATTACAAAAAATGTCAGTATTTGAGAGTTTATTCATTGATTTTAATATTAAAATAAAAAGGTAAAAGGACCCAAATATAATTTTTAACATGGAAAAACTTAAGGGGAAAGGATCCGAAATATTGTTACACACACAGGCAAGATTAAAAGGTAAAGTTCCAAATACTTTTACAGTGGCAGACGTACGGAGTAAAAAAGCTACATATTTTTACTTGAACAGACTATCCAAATATTTTTAGATGGGCAGGCTTTAAGGATAACGGGTTCAAATATTTTTACAATGACAGGTTTAAAGGGTAAATAGCTTAAATATTTTAAAGAGATAAAGGGACCAAATATATTTACATCGACCGGCTTAAGGCATAAATGGGCCAATTATTATTACATGTGGAGGCGTAAGGGGTGAAAGAACCAACTATTTTTACAAGGGCGGGCTAAAGACATAGCGTCCAAATATTTTTACATGTGAAAGCGTAAGGGAAAAAGAGCCTCAATATTTTTACTTGAGCAGGCTTAAAGAACAAACGGACCAAATATTTTTACACGGGCAGACTTCAGGAGGAAAGGATCCAAATATTTTTACATAAATTGTTCAAACAAATTGCAAACCCTAATCAAAAGGCTATATAAAATTATTCTTAAAAACCAGAGCTAACGATGTGAAGACCCTCTACGTAATTTATCCTAAATAATCCCAATGATTCAACCTGAAAAGTCAACAGTCTCGTTTCTTTTATGCTATGAGTGTGCCCATGGGGATTTCAGTTTCGTTAAGGTGACAACGACCAATTAAGCGACTCGCACATTTTATTCAAACTCTTGAATATGGAATAACAGATTATAGGTAAATCGGTTCAGTTGATTAACTTCCATAAATCTATTAAGCCGGCTCCCCTCATTGGCTCACAAGGCCAGGCCAATGTTTGTTCCTGTTGAAAAATAATTATTAAAATATTTTCCTAATATTTATTTATACCAACCCCTCAGACTATGGTTTTAATTTAATGTGTTCTTATGTTGCTAGGAAATAGTATTTTAATTAAGACAGAATATTTTTCCTTTAATAAAACTCATATAGAATCTATAGTTTCAATTAAAAGGAAAGTAAAGTAAAATCACAACAGTTCCAACACTGGCTGTTCTTTCTCGCATCACAAGTGGTCAACCACATATTGGCGTAGAGACTTGTCACATCGTCAGTTCCCAAGTTACTGATTTAATATTTAAGATATTTCTAAAGAGAGCGACGTTTCTATATAATATGTTGAGAAAAATATCGACCCAAAACGAATATCTCAAAATAATAGTTATTTATATACCAACTGTAAAAAGTCAGCAAAGTGATTCTTTATCGAACTAGTCTGATTTTATGAGCTGAGCGAGAGAAGCGAGCTAGGCGATTAATAGGCGTGTTCGATAAAGACACTGACGTGGTCCATACAAACTTTTATCGCCAACCGTAAATAATAAGTAATAAAAAAAGGATATATTATAACACCACATTTTAGTATGATAAAGTAAACAAACAGAAAAATAACTGAATACAAAACAAATCAGTTACAGACTAGTTCTGTCTGTCAGTCATAGCTATGTTGATAAATATTAGCGACATATATAATATATGATTTTCCTACGACCACTTAGGAAAGTGACACATATCACACTATATAGTCCTATGGAACGTGCCCTATATCACACGCGTATGAATAAGAATTTACTTTCCACCCGTGTACGAATATGCTACTTTCCGCATCAGCTGTCACAAAATGTCAAACGCATCATTTCTATTTTGATCTATGTAATGTCCATATTAATACTAAAATCGATATGATTGAAAAATTATTGAAATTGTTGTAAATTAGATCCTAGATATTTATCTTTAACAATTATTATTAAAATAATTTAAGTTGTTTGCTTTTTATTCTGGTTAAACACATAACCGATTAGATCATTCAATTGACGCAAGGGCTATTAGCTCAGATGGTAGAGTGTCAAACTTTATCAACTTTGCCATTTGAGACCTGGCGAGCGACCGCGGTCAAATCCTTGCGGGGGCAGAATTTTTTTTTGTTTTTTATTTTTTTTTTGTTTAGAAAATATGAAAATTGAATAAATACGATTATTGTTGATTATTTTTTTAAATACATTTTAATTATTATAATAATAACCCGGTTTTACATTTTTTGATGAAATTATTTTGTGATCGTAGGAAAAATATTGTACATCACTTGTGTGAAAAGTGATTTTCCACACTCGTAATGTAATATACTATTTTACAGTGAGATAAAGTGTTTGTTTGCAAATCGCTATGCTAATGCATGCCGTTATTGCCGGCTGACGATAAAATTATATAATTTTGTTCGAGCTTTCTTGTAGAGAGTCTCAATAAATTTTTACATTTACATAAAATAAACCTGTTCAATTATGATTTTCCTTTTTTAATAATTTAGGGAGTTTTTATAACATTTCGGCTGCACCCATATCATGAAATAACATTAAAAATTATATGTAGGTCGATTTGGTAACAACGTCAAAACTTCAAATTAAAGACAATGATAAATTATCCATATCTCAAATGTGGACAGTTTACTCAATCAATTAAAGGGTTGAGGTCATCGAGCGATTCTTGAGACATGAATGTCCGATATTGGTAATCTTTGATTTTAGCATTATCCTTCTTTAAAGATGTTGACCTATGCACATAAAACTATTGGGTACAGATTGTGAAAGAGATGTAATAAATTTTTACCAAACATACTAATAATTCATAAAAGACTGACATCAATAATTGTTCCTCTAAGGTGGGTATATCATAAATATTCTTTGATTACCTAAGAGTCAATTGTCAATTATATAACTATTATGACTGACTGCAAACTGCAATGTTAGTACTAGTAAAGAAAATCATATAATTAGGAGAAATTTCTCGTATAAAGTAACTAGCCATTATCTACATGTTAATATATTTTTGTATCTTAATTGCAAATATTCCATTACGGTTTTGTGTCATTAAAAATTTAAAATGACGGAAATTTTTTAAAAATAAATCTATATTTCATGTTCTGTTAATTTTTTTAAAATTAGAGGACTGTTTTTAGTACGACGATCTTGCTTAGACTGGTTTTCGGCTATGAACGACAATTTATTTATAAAATTGAAAATTATACAAACAATCGGTACGTTAACCAAGTGTTGTCTGAATACAATAATAACAAATATTTATATTATGACGTGTCCAACACATGACTTTCCTGTAAAGTTATCAAAAAGTGTTAATGAATTAAAAATAATCATTTTACACACACATTTAATTCGAAACATTTTTTCATATCTTCATATCCGATGAAAATTCCAATTTTAACATTTCCTCAATTTTAGAGAAATCATGTAAATGACAAAAATTATAGAAAATGATATAAAAACACTTATTCAAAATATTTTTTCTCTAAATATAAATAACAGAAATATTCCTTTAAATGGGCTTTCCTACTACAAGTGTTATCGATATAGACCAGTAATTGTGAACCTTTTGAGCTCAGTATGTCAAAATTCTTATTTATTATTGTTTATTATTGTGATATTAGTTCCAGTAAAATAGTAGTTTGTTCAACAAGAGTGGATATGAGTGCGATATGGGCAAGCCACTCGAGTTGTACAGTATATTTTGCTACGTACGACCCACTAACGGAAATCTACAAATTAAAAAAAATATTTTAGATTTTTTTTTTTTAAATAAGTTTTGTTATTATTGGTATTTTCTGAAAATTTTACAAAAATCGTACAAAAAATAGAGGCTCAGAAAGAATTAGAAATTTTCAAGCTATTCATTTGCGTCTTAATTAATTGCATTGTATTTTTCAGGATTCTAAATTGATTAAATCTTTCGCTGCGTTTTGACAGTTTTTCGCCGATGACCCTCCGTAAACAATGTATGTTATCCAAATTATCTTAGCGTGTCACCTTTGATACATGTTTTATAGGTTGGCCATCACTGACACACAGACATACATCATCGCGAAAATAGTCAAAACGGATTCAGGGTACCCAAAAACGGTAAAGATCCGAGAAAACTTTCCTTAATGGTTACAGAAAAGTAAAACGTCAACTGAATTGCTACATTTATTTAAACGGCTAATTGGATAAAATATCACGGCTAAATCGTTAACTGTGTAATAAATTTTGCTTGTGACTCACGATTTTGAGATTAGTTTTTTTATTTATTTTATTATTTAGCCGTTAGCCTGATTAGAACGTCTTTGTTTTGCGAAACTGTCGCTCTTTCAAACTTTCGACTTTCTTTGTTTCAAAATAATGTACCTCTTATCTCTATGATGCATGTATCGATAATTTAAATATTGATGCAATGATGCAAAATTAAATTATTATCGTCTTTTGTATTACAATTAATTAGATTTTCAAGTGGCTTAGTAACATACATAAATAGTATGTACCTTTTTTATATTTGCACTCAATTATATTAAAAATGTAATTAAGCCGATGCATCTGCAGTTAATTAAAATTAAGGAAATAAAATAAATAAATTATGTATTAATATACATGCTTTCATTAATTTGAAATGTCTATTGGTTGTAATGATAAACAATGTAAGAGGGAGAGAGATAAGTAGTACCGCACAGTTTCCATTTAGCAAGTTGATGATCAATTTAAAATTTTTGCAACAAAATAATGTTAACATTTATTTCCATATTAAATTATAAATAAACTGTACAACTAAACTTTGCGGCAATGTGGACTGACAATTTAATAGGGTGCGATTAAAGTAATTATGATTAAAATAATTATAAAAATACCCAATATTTCTAAAATGTTGTTTATTGATATAGAACGCCACTGACTCTTTTTTCTGAGATTTTATTTTTAAACTTGTCTTTATTTATTTTGGCCTAGGAATGTTTAATTCAAATCGATCTATCGATTGATTTTGAAGTTTTATAGAGTGAAATATTGAAATGAGCCCTGTAGTTCCAAGGTTATTAAGTAAAAAAAGGATTTTAAAGAAAAATCAATGAAATATACATTTTGAAGAAACGGACTATGCATGGGGCAGTTCAAAAGCCTTTTTTCAGATGTATTTTCAGGTCAAATGTAGGTATTCGACGAACCGTCCATTCTTATTTAAAAAAAAAAGTATACAGGGTCGATAATTTTTGAAACAAAAAAAAATAATAGTAGGATGAAACTCATTGGAAAAGGAAGAGAATATAATAAAATGAAATAATTTACGGGCGATCTGAGGTCGGGAAGTGGATGGGGGTGAGTTTTATGGTAAATGTTCTCAGAAAATGCAAAAAAAACAAAAAAAACTCGAATCCGATTTTTTTTTAATCAATTTTGAGCTATTTATTAAAATGTACACTTTAATTACTCGAAAAACGTAAAATTCCATGTTACATTGATAAACAAAAAAATTGCAAATCGAAATATACTACTATAATTAACAACCAAATAAGTTAATAAAGTTAATGTTTAATAAAACATCTACAATATTTTAAGAAAGTTGTAGAATCTTCTTTAAATTATATGCGGAGAGGCTTATTTATTGCTATTTTAAGATAACTTATATACCTGAGTGACCTACGGAAAATTTTAGCCCATCAAAAGGTATTTCATAGAGAAGTGAGGAAGGGTCTAGGAGGGTCTGGGCCTTACCAGCTGTTACCTGTTACAAAGAAGATATCGAAAAAAATGGATTACAATAATTAATCTATTTATAAATATAACAATGATGATAATATAACACTAAATCAATAAAGATTTCGAAAATATCAATTGGCAAAAATTAAATCATCTTTTATATTAGCAAATCTCCCACCCACAGAAGGTGCAGCGAACAACATTGTTACAGGGCATATTATCAGGTTCAAAATTGGCTGGTTAACGAACTGACAGCAACAGATTGGGACTGGAAGCAACATCAACGTGTTATTATGCCCAAATTTACAGAAAAGGAATTAATTCCGGAAATATTTTTCAAAACTATTTGCTGCAGCTGTGAAACTGGATGTAACAGTTTAAAATGTGGCTGCCTAAAACATGGTTTAAAATGCACAAATTTATGCTGAAATTATCATGGTTCTAAAAAATGCTCCAATGTGGAAGAAAAAACCTACGAGGAAGTTAATGATTCAGATGAAATTGTGGATGAAGAACCAATGCAGAAGGGAAATAATATTGGAAACGAAGACCTACTAGAATCGGGAAGATTTGTCGAATCTAACGATGAAGAAATGCCATCAAAGAGACAAAAATTAATCGATAAATGATTAGAATTCAAGATAAGGTATTTATAAATAACAAGATTAATGTATTTAAAAATATTATAATGAATAACAATAACGTTATCAGTATAAAGTATCTAAATTCAATAGTACGATTTATAGCACGGGCAGAAGTTGGAAAGGCTTTTGGTATATAGAGAGGGGGTAAACGTCAAACCACGTCAGACGGCTTCGAGAATTTCGCAGTAATGTTTACCTGGCAGTGTCGTTTCATAGAATAAGTAATTTTAAATTGTTACCGGTGGAACCGGACAATCGCATGTATTTATGGACTATAAATAATTATTAAACATGTATTGTAATATCCAAATCATAATTCTACAAAATTTTAATAGCTATTCACAATTTATTAAAACTACTTACTCGAAATTGTTATTAACATAATTTTTTACGCCAATGTATCGCATCTACTTTGTTTATACATGTATATTTATATATTACAAGATTTTCTATGATATAAATGTAATTAGAATTTATTAAATCAATTTTTTTACTGAAAAAAAAAATGTTTGATGAAATCCTCTTTAAATCCTATCTTTAAAATTTAGAACTGTTTTCGCATGTTTTTTGCAATCTTTATGTTTTATGGATTTGTAATTTTTTTGTTTATCAATGTAACATGGAATCTTACGTTTTTTAAATAATTAAAGTGTAAATTTTAATAAACAGCTCAAAATTGTACATAATGATTAAAAAAAATTTTCGCATTCGAGTTTTTTTCGTTTCTTTGCATTTTCTGAGAACATTTACCATAGTACTGTATATATAGAAAGTAGAGATTTCAACCAACAAAAAGCCCACCGACTTTTTTAAAAATCAGATATTTTGACGTGAGAATTTTCGATTGAAAATTATGGTGTTTTTCGATATTAAGTCAAAATAAGGTGAAAAAAATAAATATTTTAAATCAAAAAAATGACAGTATGTTTGGGACATAAAAAGGTAAGTTTTCACCAAATTTCTTAAAAAAACATTTTTTTGTAAAAGAAAAATAAAAAATCAAAAACTTGGTTATTTGAATTTTTCACATAAATTTTGAGGTTACGTGAAAAAAGTGTAAATAGAAAAGTGGTAGATCTTTTTATTACCTAACACTTTGCCATTTAACTTTTTTCCATAGGACTTGTAGTTTTTCCGGAAATCGAGATAAACCATTTTTACCCTTAAAAACTCCACTTCCCGACCTCAGATCGCCCGTAAATTATTTTTCCTTTCATTTTGGTTATATTCTCTTTCTTTTCCAATGGATTTTATCCTACTATTATTTTTTTCACTTTTTACCATTTACCATAAACCGGAACTACTTTATGACATATTTTAAAGGACATGAATTTTAGTTGCGGAAAAGTTAATAAAAACACCATTTTAGTAGAATGGGATGAGAAGAGGTAATAGGCTAACGTAGAAATTACATAGGTCAATTACAAAAGCACGAGAACAAAGGAAAATATGTTACTTATACGAGACCTGGATATCTATTCTTGAATCTCAGGGAGTAGAAATTTTGAGGGAAGAATGAGACAGAAATTCAAATTTTGTACGTTGCAGATAAAGGGGTAAAACCAGTTTTCTATTCTCTCAATTCAAGAATAGCTACCCAGATGGATAAATGAAAGCCAAATTTGGCAGAATAAAAACGTTACATCCTCATGCCAATCCTTCATGGAAGGATTGTTTTTAAGATTGAAAATACCTATAGAAAAAGGACGTCGATTAATGAGTAAATTCACAAAAAAATATTTCTAAAGTAGGTCATGACCGACAAAAACATACATACGAATTATGACCCAGATTGAATTAAATCCAAACTGAAACTTAAAAAGCAGAGGAATTGAACTCTCTGATATACATTAATTTTTCCAAAGCCTACCTTAGAAATTTTTTCTGGACCACTCCATAATTTTACATATTAGGAAGTAGTAGTGGATTTCTAAATGATGGACTTCTGCTCTTTGAATCCAAAAAATAACGCGTTTACCACGGAGGAGATGAATTCTTCAGTTTTGAGGATTGGTTTATCAAAATGTTGCTAGTAATAGTAATGGTGAACGCATTATATCATAGTTGAAGACTGGAACAGTTACCCACAAATGCTTGGCGTAAAAATAAAACTAAGAATTAGCTTTGGGAAAAAGATATCGGATTTGTACAACAAAAGTATTGAGTTGATGAAATGGCACGAGTTCGCAATGTGGAGTACGTAGAGTGCCCCAGTAAAATTGTGATTTTTAATTCTATTAGGCTAATTTGGGTTAACATAAAGGGAACTGTAGCTAGAAAAAATATAAATTGGAGGCATAGAATAGACGTCACAAAATGCGTAGCACACCTGTATCTGTAACGTATGGAGAGTAAATTCGTTCAGGGTGAGTAGTGCTTGTTTGCTATTTGTACAGATAAGTAGTGATATTATTTCTGGTGATTTCTTTTGCTACTATGAGAATCCCTGTGAGGTCCGTTTAAACTACACTGGCACTACTACTCACATCCCATTTTATGGATATCTGGAGTATATTACACATCCTGAGCCTTGTTTTGTTTTAAAACTGTCGGTGTAGATATGAATCATACCAGCTCTTCTATTTGTTCTGTTATAACTTCATATGGCTTATGGAATGGAGTCGGTGAGATGGAGATGGTGAGATTGGAGTCCATGATCGCTTGAAGCAGTGGGAGCGTATCGAGCGCTTCCTGCCAAAAGCGACGTCTCACTTCGCTAAATCCTATATCAGGTTCGATTCCAACCGTGCAGAGGCGTGTCATTGTTATCAGAGCAACCTCCTTGATGTAAATATCAAGGGGAGTGAGACTGAATGACTTCCACGGCTCTGGTCGGTGTTGTTTTCATGGCTCCTGTTGTGTTGAGACATGCTGTTTTTTGAATTTGTTCTAGTTTGCGGATAGCTGTCAATTTTTGGGTTTTCGGTACCCAGACAACTGCACCGTATGTTAGCATAGGTCTTATGATGGCCATGTAAGTCCATGCGACGACACACAGGTGCGCCTCACGGTTCGACGGCATTGTTCATAAGCAATGTATGCTTTTTTTACTATGTTTTCTAGGTGTGAGTTTCATGTTAACTTGCTGTCGAAGGTGAGATCTAGGTACTTCTTTTCTGTTGCAAAGTTTAGGTTTGTGTTTAGAAGCTCTGGAGGTTTTAATTCCATTTTCAACCTTTTTTTTTTGTGAAAAGGACCATTTTTGTCTTCTTGGGATTGATAGACAGTGAATGGTTCCGGCACCACTGTTCTATATAATTATATAATTTTAAGAGCTACTTGCGTAGCACATGTCAAGGAAAAAGTAAAACCGAAAATGTGGCAATTGGATATTAATATCAATTCCATAATCATATATTTATGAAAAACGAATAGTATCAATGATTCGGACCCTCGGTTTTATACGATATTGACCATCGAATACCTTCCAATACAGCTTGGCACAAGTTCGTATGAAAAATACAGAGGGCCAGAACTAGAGCAAGCAGGAAAGGAACACAACCAGCGATGCCAGCCTATACGGCCTGGCCAACGTTACAACGCGATCGAGCCTTCAAAATGGCACCGCCGGCATCATTAATTTCACGCTCGCTGCAATGCCAACTCTCTGCACTTGTGCATCGCGTATTGGAAGACTTTCAGTGGCCGATAGTGTATAATATATCTCTCCTCTATCGAACTCAAAATTAAGTTTTTTCCTTCTCCGTATCTATAAGTTTAGTTTAACCTGTCTTTTAGTTTTATAGGACGATAGCGCACTGAAATTAATAATTACTGCTTTACTTCGCTTACAATGAATTTTCATTGTTTAAAATACAAACTCGTACATTTTGTCGAAGTTCGATATGCTAGCGAACATACTTTAGGCCTCCCATAGTTCGTTGTACAGTTTTTTTTTTTTTTTTAATTAAAAATCTATTTTTATAAATATTTTTTTTAGATAGTTAGATAAAAAGTCTAAATATACAGGGTTATACATAAAACTTATATACAGAAAGAATATTTCTGACACAGTTAACACATTTAAAGCCGCTAAAAGCCATTCGGTTGATATTACATATACCTAGCTCTACATTTCAGCAATTCGAACTTTCATGCCGATTAACCAAGATGGCGTCAAAGCACAAAATATATGACGCACTTAATTATATAGACTTCAACAATATCCGTATCTCACGTGAACTACTAAAACAAGAAATTGAATGAAAATTATATTGTTTATGAGAATTTATGTGTCAGTTTTGTCAAATAGGCTAGTGGAATTGTTTTGGGGTTACTGCTGAAACTATCAATTAAGGTATTATTGAAACACTTGTTTAAATGATAAAACAATTTTTGATTGTAAAAGTTAAAACATTGTTAATAATGATTTTGACTAACCCCCAAAATATTAAGATTGTTCATTTTGGCTTATAGGTCATATTTAACTTTTTTTGAGAAATGTATAAAAAAAATATTTAAAAAAGTACACGGTTTGACCAGAAATATGATGAATTTTATAATTTTAAATGGAACATCCTATATTTTATGTAATAATCAAATTCCGAGAATACAATACAGTGGTCAATAATGGTAACAAATTCATGACTATCTACTAAAAATACTGCTCTATCTGCTGTGTACTGCTCAGATGCCTAACCTATTTAAAAATATGTCAAAAATCCAATATTCACTTTTGTAATACATTTGTACTATTTTAAACATTTATGAATTTAAATTGTATTAGTGTTAATTTTATTTTTCTGATTAAAAAATACAATAAATATAAAAAAAATTCGCAAAACTCAAAAACATGTTATATGGACAGAATTCCTTTTATGTATTAATACGCTAAATAGGTGTAAAATAATAAGTGATTGTAAAATAGACGAAAAACCAAGATAAACAACAAATAGTACGAGAAAGACAAACAAAACTGAAAAATCTAGTAGAAACAACTGAAATGGGTTAAATAAATAAAACAATTAAAACACGTATTCTGATTAAAAACTACAATAGAGGTTTATTAATTACTAAAAAAATTTTTTTTGTAAAACTCGAACCTTGTTTGTTATAATAAAAACATGAATATTTTTAAATTAGACAATTTAAGTAATAAAACGCTAAATACAGTATGGTTCAAATGAAAGGAATAAATTCATTATAATGGAAGTAGTTGGTTTTTCGAAAAAATGCTCGAACAGGTCAATTTTGTTTACTTAAAGCGCAATTTTTTAAATAAAATTCAATTTTCCCCCACTTCCCATTTTTGGGCAGTGACGTCATTGACAATTTTTTTAAATAGCAACCCCAATTTTTTTTTCTTGATTTTGATAGATCTTGCAATTTCCTACTTGGAAACGTAATATTTGAAATATCTGACATAACAATTTTTTTTGAAAAAAAGTCATTTCAAGATCAGATACATAAATTTTATGGTATTTTGAAACACAATAAATTAATAAAAGATAATTATTTGTAATTAAGTGCTTAATTTAAAAAAAAAATAATAATAATAATAATAAAACGAATTTAATGACAATTTCACAAATTCTTTTTATTATTATTTTGTTAGATTAAGCATTTAATTACAAATAATTATCTGTTATTAATTTATTGTGTTTCAAAATAACATAAAATTTATGTATCTGATCTTGAAATGACTTTTTTTCAAAAAAAATTGTTATGTCAGATATTTCAAATATTATGTTTTCGAGTAGGAAATTGCAAGATCTATCAAAATCAAGAAAAAAAATTGGGGTTGCTATTTAAAAAAATTGTCAATGACGTCACTGCCCAAAAATGGGAAGTGGGGGAAAATTGAATTTTATTTAAAAAATTGCGCTTTAAGTAAACAAAATTGACCTGTCCGAGCATTTTTTCGAAAAACCAGCTACTTCCATTATAAAGAATTTATTCCTTTCATTTGAAAATGTGTAAAATAATAGGAATATAAAATAGACGAAAAAACGAGATAAACAACAAATAGTTCAAAAATCAATTTTTTTTTTGTCTCCGACATTTTTTTAATACGGACGGACATGAATCTTTTTGAATTAGACGTTTTATGTATTAAAACGATAAAATAGGTGTAATATAATAGAAATTTATTATAAAATAGAAGAAAAATTTTATTTTTCACTAATTAAAGTCAATTAAAATTAAGAATTAATTGTTTTTAAGCACGGTTACTTGATGTCGGTGGAATTCTAAAAACAATTTGTAATTTTAATTTTTCATTAAAAAATGATTAATTAAATGGAATAAAAAATATCTTCTCTACCTTAAATATACCTTTTCTACCTTCTCTAATTTATTTTGACATTTTACTCATTTAGCTAGATATTTTGTTAATTTCATATTTTCACTATTTTTATTAACATTCCAATTAGTTATATATTTACTAAAAATCCTGTGAAAGTTAAATATTTAAAATGTTGAACAAATAAAATGTACTGATAAGGTATTGTTTTTCGACTATCGATGGAAAATATTTTTTGGGTGATACATATTGTTGTCTCTTTGTTTAAATAAATTGGAGCATGTCAACTAAGAAATGATAACTAAAAAAAGGTTAAAATATCTAAAAGTAAACTAATAAATATTGTATATTTAAATATGAATTATTAAGTATTTAAATATAGGTAATACTTATGTATGATAGCTGCCTAGGTAGATACGAGGGCTGTGCACACAGTTCAAGTTGCAAAGCCCATGGGGTTCAAGGAAATTAATTATACACCCTACAGTCCAACCATTTTCATGGTCGATGTAAAAGGTGTATTGTAATAGATCAAGACTATATTAAAAAATTAAATATATAAAAGTTTTAAAAAATCAGTCTTTCTACCCTAGGATCATTTTCTGCCGTCAGCCCTCGTATAATGATTAACCAATTTTTATTTGTATTTTGTCTTAAATTGGAGTTTTTTGTTTGAAAATAGTATATTTATGGTTCACATTTTTGCATTATGGTTTAATTGAGTATTTTAGGAAAATTTTGCCATTAAGATATCACTGGAGGCCGAAGAAATAATTAAAGTTTAAAATTTCATGTCCCATATGTCCCGTGACGTGTACCAATAAACTCAGAAAATTTTAATTTTGTTGCCAAATGTCTACTTTTATTTTTCTATTAGTCTCATCTCTGTGTGTGTTGTAGGAAGAGTAAAACAGATAAATAAATAGGTGTCTGTTCTTTATTTTAACAATTGTTGACAATGCATGAAGTGGTGTTGCAACAAAATAAATAGGGCAGCGCCAATTAAAATTTACTGCTAATGGGGTCTATTCTGTAACAATTCCTTTATATTTAACGGCCTTTAAAAATATTGGCGACCTTTAAAAGTATATTTGTATTCGTTAATTTACTTCTGTTATTATTTAAACAGATTTCTTTAAGATAGTCCTCTAATGTATTTTAAAGATCCGTTTAAATAATGACAGAAGTAAAGAAGAAAATATTTTTAAAGGCTGTTAAATATAAAGGAATTGTTACAGAATAGACCCCTATAAATTTTAAATTTTTTGTTGTTGTCGATGTGTATTTTAAAAGGATAATAAGCTACCTATAATAAAAATTCCAAGCCACTATTTTTTTTATTTCGATAGACAATTAGTTTTTATAAATTAAAAGACAAAAATAAAAAAAATATTTTAAGTGTGTCCGTGTTTAGATACGATACGATATAATGTATTTACCTGCTGTAAAATTGATTACAAATCTAAACCCCTTGATTGCATTTAGGAGTTACCTTGTACATTTATAGCTATTTGTATTACTAGGGAAGAAAGTGCCACTTTGCCTCCCGCAGGATGAAGTTTACTGCCCTAGGGAGGAAAAGTACGACTTTGCTCCCTGCAATGAGGCCAGAAAATGTATACTTTGGATAGAGGTAGGCGGAAAAAATATTTGCAACATCATTATAATATTCCCTAATAAATCACGTGTCAAAAACTTCATGTATATGTCAGTTTGACACTGAAATTAATTTATACAATTCTGTATATATTTCAATTTGAATCTTTGAATATGAATCCTAGATTTGTAAAAGCATATTCACCTAATTTAAAAACGTTTACAAAAGTAAAATTCAAACAAGACAATTAGAACAAAAATACAAACTACTGAAGTAATCTATGCATTATGATATTTGGCACCGTTGTAACAATGTGTAGTTATTCTATAAGGTGAATTTGGGCGCGAAATTTCATCAAAAATAGTTTTTCAATCCCAATTTTCTTCTAAATGCTTAATTTAAAAGAATCAATGTTTTCTTGTTAAAATAAACACCATTATTGATTGTTTCTATGTAAATAAGATTAAAAATTCCTATGCGTTGTTATAGTCCATTTTTGACATTATAATAAATAATAAGTACCAACTTTCTATAAAAATGCCTACTTATGTACTATTTTTTTGATGAGGCTGATTCTTATTCTTTTATCAAAAATTTTTAACAAAAAATTGTTTAAAACTATTATGTTTTTTTAAGAATGCCGTTATTTTGAATATTTATGAATTATTAAGTTAAATAAAAAAACTATAATTTGTTTATTTTTATTTTTCACAGAAATCGTTTGTACAAAAACAAAAATTTTAAATTTCGATTATTTATAAAAAAATTAACGGAGGCAATGACCTTTTTGTAACCTATGCTTTTAAAATTGGAATATTGCATTAACAAAAAAAATACAATAAAAAATCAATCATTTGACCCGAAGATTATATATTATCTCTAACAGGCCTCTTTACTATATACCACAAAAATGAAATAAAATTGTGTGGGTGATAAAAACCTCTTAAAAAAACTTATGTTTTATTTATATTATTTAGTATATAAAGGTTATCATATTTTTAAAGATATTACGCTAAAATTTGTATAGGCGTAAATAGGGAACAAAATAATTTGACACATTAATAATTGTCGAAATAAACTTTAAATAATGTATAAAATAAGGAAATTATATAAAATTACTTTATAATAACTCCCGTGGTCGGGAACGAAGTCTCTATACCTATCATAACAACAGAAGCCGATATATAAAAAATATCACCGCGGACATAGCGGAATTGAGCTACTGTTGGCAACATTGGAAAAAGTCCTACTTAGACACCTTTTACAAATATCCTCCAGAGGGCGCATTGCTTAGTTTAAATCGCGGATACTTGCTTGGTTTAAAATTATAATAGTGAATAAAATAGTATACAAGACTTGGCGGAAATTAAGTTTAAAAATTGACACTGTCAAAATTTGAATTTCATTTAGTAAGGCTACCTAGCTTGAATTTGAATCCTGGAAAATCTATTTAAAAGAATATCAGGATACCTTGGAGTCATTTGTTTTTTGTTAATTGTCAATTGGGATAAATGAATTAATTTAGAAAAGTGAGAGGGGTAAATACTGATTGTTGAGAAAAAGTTAAAATAGGTAGAATGATTATTGGGTCAAAAGCAGTGGGGGTTTGCCCGTAAGGGCACTTGGACACGTGCCCTAGAATAATAAACCAAAAAAAAAACTTACATATTTTATATTTTCGTAGTCGTTTTAACCTGTCAGATTAAAACAAGAAAACCGACAATTCTGAAGCCGAAGCGGATGATTAAAACGCACCTATTAAAAATATTGCGCCAGGATGTAGGCAACACGTAATAAGGGATCAAAATAGCCGAGTTTTCTATCTCCTTTTGAAAGGCACTCAGAAAGCTGCGCAGTGCGACCATTCTCCGTATAGTAAAAGAAAATCAAAGTATGTGACTGACACTGACAGCAGCAAGCAAAATATCAGGTGCGTTTTAATCATCCGCTTCTGCTTCCGGAATTGTCGGTTTAGTCGTTTTAACCTGTCAGATTAAAACAAGAAAACCGACAATTCCGAAGCAGAAGCGCCAAGACGTAGGCAACACGTAATAAGAAATGAAAATGGCGGAGTTTTCTATCTCCTTTTAAAAGGCACTCAGAAAGCTGCGCAGTGCGACCATTCTCCGTATAGTCAAAGTATATTAACCGTTGAGTAGCGACAGCTGGGGAACCGAATTCTAGTGCGCTGACGCGAAATAGAGAGGCGAGACGTCTTCTAAAGATGTAAACAACCCCTTTCACTTTAGTCCGGCAGCTGATATAGGAATTCGTTGTTGTGGATTTATTAGTCAAAAATTGTATTCAGCGACATGTTTAAACAACGCGAAATTTAAAGTTTGAGACAACTCGATTAATAAATAAGAAGGTCCATAAGTAATAATTTATATTGTTACCAAAAATCAAAACCCTGTGCACCTACCAACTTTCAAGTCTCTAGCTCATCAGGACGTAGGTAAAAATTGAAATTTATCAATAGTGATATATATTTTTATATTTATTACATAAGTTAAATACTCATAAATATAAAACTGCCTGATGACCAAACCTTTATTATAAATGTAAACTACAAAAGAGTTTTACTTCAAATTACGTCGAGCAGTGTAAACGTCACATTCAAGACCATCATAATTCGAGCAGTGTTTTAGTGTGTCGTTCCGTCAATAACGTCAAAAGAGAGAGAAAGAAAATTTGCACCACCCAAGATCAAAGGCACCGACGCTTTATGTCGCTACTCAACGGTTAATATACTTTGGTATAGTAAAAGAAAATCAAAGTATGTGAATTTTCCACATCGAAGCAAGTGTGTGAGATGTAAAAGGAAGATGTCATAATAATGGATAGAGCTAAAGCCAAATAAGATGCGCATTCTTTTAAAAGCATTGCGGATAAATTGTCAATTCCAGGTGAGGAATTTGACAGAATTTTTTTGAGATTTTCATTAACAATTGCAGATGAGAACATTACATAAAGAGGTTGCTGTTCGGGCATCGTGACTAACTGGGATGTCGCCTGTGGGTTCTAAGGAAAACACTTATAAAAATGGTTGGCCAGAGCTTCAGCTGTTTCTTGATCATTATTACATAAGATTCCATCCATTTTTTTAAGAAGCGGTACTAATACTTTGGAAGATAGAGAGCATCTTATGTGTTTAAATAGCTTCTTATGGTTATCGCTACTAGCGATATGTTCTTCGTATTCTCTTCTTGCGTGATCAATAACATTGATTAAATCGTTTGCGAAACGTCGATGGTTAACAAAATCATTATCTCTTTTGGTTGCTTTAAATTTTTTCCATATATTTTTCTTATGTTTAATTAAAGTTAAAAGTTGTCCATTGATCCAGGGTTTTAATTTGTTTTGAGGACTTTTTTGTTTTTTGTGTTGGCCTTCACAATTTCAGATATCTTTGTATGAAATAGTGTCCACATATCTTCTACTAGTAAAGTACTTCTAAAAAAGTGATTCCAATCAATTTCGTAGAGGACTCTCTTTACGTTATTAACGTTTGTTACAATGTAGGTTACGTCCCTAAGGGGATTAGGGGTTTCTATGTTAAATTGAATATTAAATATAATAACGCCATGGTCAGATTTACCAATAGGTGAGTAGATAGATGGAGAAATTAGAAGTTGGTCGTCATTTGTTAATATAAGGTTTAGACCTGGTTTAGACTTAAAGGTTCTTGATTTAAGCAAAAGCGGGTAGGTTCGTAGTGCCTAAATATTATATAAATCAATTAGTACGTTATAAATAAATTGTAAATAAAGGGTTTTAAATAAATAAACCATAAAAATACTTATGGTACTCGGGGACTGCCGCGGTAAAGCTATTGCATAGCTTTTTTTATCAACTTATGCAATTATAATTATTTATTATATTTATGCAGTATTTTTTTTTCTTTGATATTAATTCAAGTTATACTTTTTGAGCGTGGTGACCGATAAGAAAACAATTTTTTTTCATTTATTGAATAAATGAGAATTTAATATTGTTTAAAATATTTTTATTTTCTTACAATACATGTAGGTTATTCAGGAATTTTTATCATTGAAACTATAGATTTATGGTAACTGAAATAAGAAACATAAGTTTGAGATTTGATGTCCTCTAAATATCTGGAAAATACCGCGTCAATGGTGGTCCCATATTTTGTTGTGGATTCTTGTGGATCATTATTCATTTTCAAATTCAATTTTTCCGAAATTGTGTCTAAAAGAGATAGAATCAGTTAGCAGCTAGTCTACACGCATACGTCTAGTCGCACGCACACAAACACCGTGCCGAAGTCTGCCGAACTGAAACGACGTTAGATGATGCACGGCTTTCAACGCAGCCCCGCTGTGCCTGTGGGAGTGGGGGGTGTTAGGTTTATTTTCGTTACGGAATTTCTGTTTCGATTTTTCGATTTTTCCGATTTTTCGATTTTTCGATTTTTCGATTTTTCGATTTTTCGATTTTTCGATTTTTCGATTTTTCGATTTTTCGATTTTTCGATTTTTCGATTTTTCGATTTTTCGATTTTTCGATTTTTCGATTTTTCGATTTTTCGATTTTACGGAATTTCTTGATTCGGTCGCCGCGCTCAAAGCCCGCGATAAAAGGTATGCAATAGCTTAATAAATTAAACAAACGGTACAGTAGTTTTAAGATTTTTGATTAATTGGAATTCATATACAAGGTGTTTCCATATCAATATAATAAATATATACACTTTCAGATCTAAAGAAATTTTTAATTCTCAAATGGTTACTTACTGATTGTGTCAATATTAACTATATTAAATAGCACAAATAAAACTGTCGCCATGTCTGTATGGGTAAAACCAGTTTGTTTAAAATTCTATTTTACAACTTCCGAAAAAGGTCAGTCCAGGTCATTAAACTGAACTACGGCTATCGAAAAATCTTTCCAAACATTTAATAAATTTAATATGTAATACCTAATCTCAGAAAAACTAGAGTGAAAAAAAAACTACTAAAATATTGAAAGATAATGACGAAAAAGAAGAGTATACACAAATAAAAAATAGCAATACCTACATAATTGTAACAAAAAAATATATTTTTATAATAATAAAATATAATTATGTATATTATTTTAGGTTTTATTATTACGATTATATAATTATTAAAGGTCTAATTAAAATCGTGATAAAAATAAAACGATAATTTAAAATAATAACATTAATATCGAGCTCCTTCCGGAAGTTGGTACGACTCGATCCATTAAAACAAAACGGTCGTTAAATTCGAGATACTAATTATAAAAAATTTAGAATTTTTAAAAAATAAATGTGAGTAATTTCAAAATATATGCAGATTGCAAAGTATTTTCAATCAGCTGGTAAACCCATGGACGCAATTAAATTGAATTTATCTGCAAATAGTTGATTAACTTTTGTTTTATTCGATAATCATATTCTTTGATAACGCCTTATTTATTTTCTAAAACAAAAAATATGTATTTAGGCCCTCAAGGAGTTTCAAATCATTATATATTATTTTAATGTAGTCGTTCTCTAAAAAATACAAAAACTAATTAGCTACAGCATATTAACTACTTTGGATAATTCCAATTACTTTTGGAACTCCAACTATTCTTACAAGTATTTTAACTTCTTTTTTTAAAGTATCTACAACTATACAGTGAGCACGTAAAGGTTGGAACAAAACTCACTATTAGGCATTCCAAACTGAATGGCTACCAGTGGGTTTTGACGGGTTATGATATGGCAAAATTATGGCAACCCTGTAGGCCTGGTGATTTGACAAGGTCAGTGAAATAGATAGTTACATAGATTGATTATCCATATTTTTCAAAATAAACATAAGCGTATGCCTTGAAGTAAAAATGTAAGCAATTATTTATTTTAAAATATCTAAAGGCTAAAAATTGGTTTTAAAACACATTTTTGCTAAACCGATTCAAATTAATAAGTATTTGCCAGGCAATATGGCCGCTCGTAAACGACCAGCTTTGAGCAATCTATATAACTATACATGTATCATAGACCCTGTTAATGACAACATGACAACAGGGTTGCCATATCTAAATTGTCATTACCCACTGGTAGCCATTTGGACAGGTCGTTGGAATGCCTAATTCAAACAGGTCAATTTTTTTAGATGCGCATATTTTGGCATGCGTATATTTTGATGACACCATCATTTTTAGAAATATGACGTAATCAGCAGTTTTTTAAAACCTTGAAAACATTACATTTTATGCGTATAGACATGAAATTTTGTTGTCTGTTTTATAACAAAACCAAATAATAGGTTTAAGCATACAACACTGTTTAATGAATACCTATAGTACAGATATCAAAACACTAAAACGTGAACGCCCAGGTCGTTAATATTGAGGCTAGTTGTCAAAGTGTTGCTGATATTCCCCAAATGTCTATTGAGCATCATTTACAACGGTAAGCCTCAGCAAAACAGCAACATGGCTGATTTCAATAGTTCACTCCGGGTGAAGCCAAACGATCATATTTTAAAAATTTCTTTTATTTATTATCAAAATTCGAAAACTCTTGTTGGAACACCCATTAATATCAGCCAACAATATAAGTGACCTTTCTGCTGATTACCATACAATGACATGATTGCTAATTTGTTTGAAACGTTGTTTTTACATTCAGTAGTTGAAATGTTCAACGCTTCTTAACTCATTTAAAATAAAAAAGCACAAATTGAAATATCGCGTAATTACGTTAATTGCTAACAGTACAAAAGTATCTGTGACGTCCAATATTTCACAGATATCTTATAATTGCTCTTGTTTTTAAAACAGTCCCTGCCTGTTATTTGAAGACAATCTTAAGGCTTTTATCTCAAAGACTGGTAGGAAACAACTCAGCTTTACAATCGAACTTCGATCGCTTCACTATGAGGTGCAATTTCTATGTGTGTAGTCTTTATGTGGGTCTCTAAATGATAATTAGTGCTATAATTCACTTCACAAGATCTCCCAACCCTAGTAAGAACTTTATGTACAAAGCGTGGTTTTATTAAACATCACTCACATCACATAAACGACACTGTTTAGTCAGTAACATTCTAGAATCTCTGCTAGAATACTGTCCTGTAATCTGGCTACCCATTTAGGCTCGTTATATTAATAGAATGAATTTCGATTTCCATACCAAGAGATATTATACTATGAAACAAGACGAATCATTTGCGGTTTACACAGCCTAGAAGATAAAACACTCCCTTGTTCTCCTTTTTTAATCTGGAGAAAGGGAAGATCTCTTATGATCCCTCTTAAAACTTCTTGGTACCTATCATATGTTCATGACACACCTTTCCTAGTTCAAGTGAGAAGACATCGAAGCACCTATGGGGGATTGGTTTAAAGTCGTGCACTTTTTTTAGTCGACGATTTAAAATTGTTTAATCTTTGAGAAAAATAAATTCCAGTACATAACCTTTAAAAAATCTATATTTAATTTAATTTTTATGCATTTACAATAATTAAAATATTTATTTATTTTTTAAATCTTTGTACTTTTTGACAATACTAAAAAAGTCACTTTGACTTATTTCAAAAGGACCAATTCCGGCAATTCCTAACAATTTTAGAGGTACATAGAAAATCGCTATTATCAAATACAAAGATTGGGGACATAAAGATAGGAAACGCAACGACCGCAGCAACGATGGCGTCATATATGCGTCTCAGATGTTAACTAAAGGTACACGTCGTTTGTAGATAGCCAGTAGACGTGGAAAACAGTTGACAGTTTGTAAATATAAATGTCAATTAGTTGTATGTAAATCGTAGAATCCTGAATTTGAATTTTAAATTTTGAGTTGATGATTGTGTTATCCTCTAGATCAGTGGTTCTCTAACTTTCTTGGTGACGGAACCTTTTTGAAAAGTGAAATATTTGACGGAGCCCTAAACACATTTCGGAAAAACGCTCTCCTTGCTCTAGCCTCTTGCCAGGTCCCTCCCGTTTCTTTGCGGAGCACCTAAAAAAACAACCGAAAATACCAAAACCATATACTCCTTCCTCTTCCTGACCTCTAAAAAAAAAGGTCCTCTAACTCAAAATACCAAACCCCATATACTCCTTCTAACAAAAACAATAAGTCCTCAAGCCAAGTCCCTTTCTGTTGTAGCGATAGGTACTACAAAGGCTATGCGGAGCCCAAGGGCTCCGCGGACTACACTTTGAGTAACGCTGCTCTAGATAAACTAAGCGAAATGGTTGTGGTTGTTTTTGAGTGAAATTGATTACAATAATTATATTTTGTAATATTACAATAAGTCGGAGCACGTATTGCATTAGTAACATATGCCACATTAATAAATTTAACAACCCCAATGTGGCGTTCTTTAATTTACCAAAGTAAGATCTAGCAATGTAACACAAATAGTAGCCAACTTTTGTCGAAAAGCAAGTATTTATTTATTTATTTATATATTATGTATTGTTTTAGAACAAGAAAATGGCGTCAAAACGTTAGAGACAAGATTTGATATAGGAAGAAAAATATCTGCATTCTCATTATTGAGTTTGTACTCGACATTTTTAAATAAGACACCGTTGGCCATTCGTTTGGAAAATAACAAAAATGCGAAAGTTACACATAACGATTAAAAATTAAAAAATATTTGTCATAAATAGATCTACAATAATTGATCAATAATAAGTGTAGTATTCTTTTTAATAAATAATTTAGCGTAATTAGATTGTTTAAATTTATTTACCAGAACATGAGAGTGCAATCAATATTTATACAACCTTTATTATCATGTTTTCAAATTTCCCACTACGTTATTTGTTTAATATCGATGAAAGCGCCACATAGTGGGTCATATGTTAACTGCGTTAGAGCTGGTCGTTGTTAAGCATGGGTTTCTTATGAGCGTTTCCTATTTTTATGTCTGATCAAATGAAGACACCAATTTGACAAGAAAGGATGGGAGCGTGTCTCTACAATTGTAGAAATGTGTGGATTAAATTAATTAAGAAAATTAAGCAATTTTTATTTTCAAGGTCTTTCTACCTAAACAATCACACAATATTAAAAGTTTATTTAACCGGATACCTGATAGGTCCGTGAAGATAGCACCGCCAAATGCGAATTTAAAAATAATACGGCATTCGTTTGTCCACGATTGTCCAACAAAAATGTTCATTTGTCCACATTTAAAAAAAAAAGCTAAATTTCACATCAGCACCGTCATAAAAGCTATTTCATAATTTCAAAGTGACATTGGATTGTCCATGATTTGTCCACGTCTGTCCTACTAAAAGTCCAGACCTTATTTTCGTTTGTCCACCCAACAAACATATGTATTAACAAATAAAAAATTCAAAATATGCACAAGTAATTCCAATGGCAATTTATTTAAACTAACTATTGCAATCGTTTGTCCACACATTATTTTCGTTTGTCCAGGCCCAATTTTCGTTTGTCTACCCAACAAAAAAAAGTTATAACAACATTAAAAATTTGAGCCAAATTTCACATCAGCCCCGCCATTAAAACTTTTTGATAATTTTAAAGGGGCATTCGATTGTCTACGATTTGTTCACGTATGTCCAAAAGTTTCGTTTGTCCACCCCCAAAACTGAGATATTAAAAAAATAAAAAAATATTGCACATGGTTTTTAGCGAAAACAATAAATTTTATGCGAAATATATACGGCAATCGTTTGTCCACACATTATTTTCGTTTGTCCAGGGGGTTAATTTTTGAATCATTCGCCACCCTGACGTATGCGAAAACGTATACTTTTACCTAAACTGTATTTTTGACATACTCGATTCGTTTTCGCATGCGAAATTGACGTCACTTGGAATAGGCATTTAATAGGTTTTGCAATGACAAGACGTTTATTCATCTTGGTAAAGCAGTTTCATACTAGGTTTCTATTGGTAGATCATCGAATTTTGCTGAAATAATCTACAACTCTTCGTTAGGTTGATCTGTTCGCAAAATATTTATCGAAGGGCATTCAAAAATATACTTTCCTTGACGCATGCGATAAATGTCATATGCCAATTGACGCATACTATTTTTAGCGAATGGTTTCAAAAATTAACCCCCTGGCCTAATAAAAAAAAGTTATGACAAAATTAAAAATTTGCCCAAATTTAACATCAGCACCGCCATAAAAACTTTTTATTAATTTCTCATTTTATCCAAATTAAATATTAAATAGTGTGTGGACAAACGACTGCAATAGTTAGTTTTAATAAATTGTCATTAGAAGTACTTATATATTAATAATTGTTCATATTTTGAATTTTTTAATTGTTAATAACTTATTTCTGTTGGATTCACAAACAAAAATAATGTGTGGAAAAACGATTGCTATATTTAATTCATATGAGATGTATTAAGGTTGTCCCTAAAGACCATTGGCATTATTTATTTTTTATTTTTTAAACAGCTCGGTCTTGGGGGGTGGACAAATGAATTTTTTTTTGTTGGGCAAACGTGAACAAATCGTGGACAATCGAAAGCCACTTTGAAATTATCAACAAAATTTTGTGGCGGTGCTGATGTGAAATTTGGCACAAATTTTTAATTTTGTTATAACTTTTTTTTGTTGGGTAGACATTGGACAGAAATGTGACCTGGACAAACGAAAATAATGTATGGACAAACGATTGCAATAGTTAATCTATATATAAACAGGCAAGGACAAAATAGTTCAGTACCATTTTCTCTACTGTTTGTGAACCGTTTCTTTTATTTTTGTTTAGTAGCTATTGACGAGCTTTAAAGTTATCAATAAACATTTTTTGGAAATAGTGATTTTTTCCGAATTTTCGATATATGAAATCCATTTATCCACAATTATGAATTATGATTGACTAATAAAATTAGCCTGTAGCGAACATGAGCACCCTTTAATTTCGGAACCAGCATGGATAATATTACATGGACGGATAGAGGATCGAGAAAAACGAAAAAAAAAAATTACTTCTACCCACACTCCTCTTCCTCCTCTCTTTAATGGTAAGGGATACAAAAAACAATAATAGTGGGGCCGTAGGCCCCGTCTGAAACGATTTGAAACCGACCAACTTCCCCTCTTAATTTTTCCATTACCCCAGGGAAGGTCGATATATCGCTGGTTTAAAATTATAAGGTTCTATGTTTCAATTTTGACACAATGTGAATTATTGGGCGCGTTCAGCCGACGCAACAGTTGATTAAAACTAAAAACATGTTTCTGATATGGTGGAAGTCAACAATTAAAAGTATCTGAACGGTATAAGTTGGTTCAGCGGTTAGACAATACACATACACGTGGTGACCTCTAACGATGATATACATAAGATCATTTTCGGTTACAAATTAAGATTACGTAAAAATATATTAGAGAGTTAAAGCAATGCCAAAAACGTATACGTAAACGTATCTAATGACAGCTAGGCATGCGCAATAGCTATTTTACCCACGTATCTATTTACGTCTTACGTAAACGTACGTGTTCTTACGTACGCCTAATACGCATTCGTATCGAGCCGAGCAAATGCTTCGGGAGCATCCGATCGCACCCGATTTAATAAAACTAATGACAGATTGTAACTTTATATTATTCTGTTTTTTAAATTTTGAGCCATAATACACATCACATTTATTCCTAGAAAGTTCATTAAAAAAAGAATTAATAAAAATTACCGGACATTGATACTCGATCATTTTAATTATAGCTGGCATGCCAAGCCTAATTATGTCGATTATTGAAATTGAATCTCCCATATAAAACATCACTATTTTCCAAATTTTCTTTATTATGTAGAATTTGAAATGTACAGCATCATCTAAATCTTCCATCATTTAAAACCGTTACATTAATCATTTACTCAATATAACTATCTACTTTTCTCAAAAAGTACCTAAGGTTATAAAGTTGTAGATACGTTTACGTCAGTGCTTTTGCTTTAACTATTGTTTTCTTCCAGATTGCTCGTTTAGCGTATCAATTTCCACGTTTACGTCAGAGAGACACATACGTATCTAGCATTGCTTTAACTCTCTATTAAGTCATAATCAGTCAGTTAACTTTAGAATTTTAAATACAACAAAGAGTGGTTAAAAATCAATAAAAAAACACTAGAAATCTCTAAATTAAAAATTTGCAACAATGACGGCCATTTGCACCGACTTTTTATTTAAGATTCCTTACTTAAGGTTCCTTAAATATTTAAGGAATCCCTAAAATTATGTAATTTGCACCATCTACATTTTAGGCCGCCTTACCAAAGGAAGTTTAGTTATTCTTCTCATCGGTAAGTAGTCTTGTTCTTAATCGAAAACCAGTAATGTGTATCGAAATTTTGATATATTGATAATGAATAAAAAAAAGAAGAAAAAGTTAACCCATACTATACTTAAAAAAATAAAAAAAAGACCGGTAAATGACGTCTTTCATCGTGAAAAAAACTAAAACTATAAATTGTTAACCCTGCCTGTGTAACTTTTACGTTTACCGGTAGTGGTAGTAGATCTCAAAAATCTCTCTTGAGAAATTTAACTGATTGGAAAAAACAAGAATATATAGAATATCGAAATAGATTGAACAAAATAATTAAAAACACAAAAATCTCTTATTATTCAAACAAAATAAAACAATTTGTGATATTTTTAATTTGTTCCAGAACTTGCATTAGGTACAGTTTCTGTATACAATCAAAACCTTTTAAAGAAGATCAAATTATCCATTTCGTTGAAATAATTAGTTCTATTATACAACCACCTTGGAAAGAAATCAAAATTTGTGTTCTTATTGCTTTCAATTTTATCAAATTTATTTAAAAAATAGTGCTATTTCCAAATACAATTTTATTGCAAAAAATTCGAACAATTCCAGTTACAATTGCAGATAATTCCAGACAATTCCAGTTACAATTCCAGACAATTGCAGATAATTCCAACAATTTCAATTACAATTCCAATAATTCCAATTACAATTCCAGTGAAAATTCCAACAATTCCACGGGGTTGTACACAATAATTCCGGGGAAAATAAAGAAGTATTAATAATACCATTGTTTAAAGAGTAGAGAACAATGATAATACCAATATTGTAGGACTCGTCAATTAATAAATATTTATAGTGAGATTTGTTTTGATCTGTAGGTAATTCGCGTTTGGCCAAATTTTTTTAGTAAAGAAACTATTACTCTAGAGCAGTGGTTCTCAAACTTTTTTGGTGAGGAACCCTTTTGAAAAGCGAAATATTTGACGGAGCCCTAAACACATTTCACATTTCTTAAAAAAAGTCCTCCGAGCAAAATGTTGCTCTAACCTCTGGCCTCTAAAAAAAAGGTCCTCATACCAAAATTATGTACTCCTTCCGTCCTTCCTCTTCCTAACTTCTATAAAAAAAAATAAAAAACAAAAAAAAGTCCTCCAACCAAAATACCAAAATCATATACTCCTTCCTCTTCCTGACTTATTAAAAAAAGGTCCTCAAGCCAAGTCCCGTTGTAGCGATAGGTACTGCTTTTTTGTTATGACCATTATTTTCTTCGCGGAGCCCCCACAAAGGCTTTGTGGAGCTCCAGGGCTCCGCGGACCACACTTTGAGTAACGCTGCTCTAGAGGTACATTTTTATTGGTAATTTTAAAAAGTTATAACAAAATGAAAACCTCAAAATGAAGTACCACATCAGATTGGCTATAGCCATCATCAGGCCTTAACACTAATGAAGGTAGAGGGAAGGCAATATATTAGATTAAAAAGGATGGAATCAATAAAAAGAGGTACTGAGAAAAGTATTAAAAATAACAATTACATTTAACAGTGGGTGAGTATTGTGTACGATATTAGACAAGTAAATAAGAATATCTGATAATACCCTAAAATGTGGCCAATATAGACTATAGCAAAATTAGCTGAGATAATAAAAATATATGTTTTAATTAAACAATTTTTATAATCTCTAAATTAACAAATAGGTACTTATTAGATTTACAGCAAAAAATATCCAAATAAAAAAGATTATTTTTAAATCGCATTAGGTACCTAGAAGTAGAAGTTTATTTTTCATGTCACCTGTTCATGTAATTAATTATTGTGAATGGAAGCAAGCGACTCTTGTTAAATATTTTTTTATGTCGGTACTTAGATTATTATTTAAGAAATGTCACGACTATGTTCCTACAGTTGCCTCTGTGTTTCTATAAAATGTTCCTGTAGTTAGGTAAAGGTAGTTGTTAAACCATAATAATTATATAAAAAAGTTCAACTTAACTAGGTACGGTTTTTCTGTATTTTTTTTTTTTTTTTAATAATTATTGATTTTTCAACTGGTTTTTTTTTTCCAAAAAATTAAATCGCTACAATTAATTTGTTTATATGTATATTGGATATTGCTTATGTTGGTAAAAATAATTTCAAAGTTTGTTAACATTTGATGTTGTTGCTTTGTCCAGAGAACTGCAAAATAATAAAGGCATACCCTAATTTATTTTCCCGCTATTATTTAATATAGCTTTCAGTGATTCACCTACCTGAGAAGAGGGACATTTAAAAATTATATTTTCTAATATCTTTACATACCCAGATAAATTTTTTTTATTTAACTTACCTATTGGTAAATCGCATATCAAGCAGCAAGCTGCAATAGCGCCAGCGGACGCACCGGAAATTTTGTCCAGCAATAAATGGGGCGCGTATTTTCGAAAACAACACGCAACTCCGACATGGTAAATTCCCAAAAAACCGCAACCGGCGAAAGACAGATTCATTATTTAACTCTAACTAACTAATTAACAACAATCAATATCACAATAAATATCACCTAAAATGTTTCGATCACAATTTTTTTTATGTTCGCCTATATATTTCTGTATGTCGTAATAAATAATTGTATTTCGTGTTGTACGTAATCACTCTTAACTTGTTTTGATTGAAGTGGGTAACTGCGAACATATTTAAACTTGGCTGAGCAGTTTTACGCTGTTGCCGGTTGCTCTACAAAAATTTCCGTTAGATAAATAGATATGGACAATACTGACAATTTTTACCTCGAGGTCGGAAATTTACAATAGTTGAAAATAAGACCCGATAAGGCACATATTTTGGAAGTTTTTCAACAGACCAAGGACCCGATTGGTGGATATAGATGCAAGTTTGGAGCCATTAAATGTTGACTTATTATTAGTATTGCGATTATTTATTTCAAAATTAAATACATTTAAAACTTCCTTTTCTCAAATGGTGCCAAAGATGTCATTACCTGGAAACATAATACAGATATAAGTTTAATAATTAGTAAATTGCTATAAATATTTTTAATTCGGCAACAATGTTTTTAATTACGATAAACGATAACATACATTGCCAGACTTCATTCTCTTTATTAAAAAAATATACAGGTATAGTTATTACTTATTAGTTTTAGATTTGCTTAATATTAAATTGAATTTAAATATTTTTAATAATAGTACCTAGTCAATAAAAATAATACTCTCACTAAAGTTCACACCCTTACAAGTGAACCCTTAAAGAGCTTATGTAGGGAGGGACAGCTATAATATAATTATATGTATAATTTTTGCAATTAAAAATGATGAGTAGGTATTTTATGCTTTTAATTAGTAATTAGTTAAGAACTTTATAACTAGGTAGTTTAAAAAGAAACACATTTAAAAGTAAAAATATTAAAATGAGTACTTGACCACAATGAAAATAAGATAAAAAAAGATAGATATAATATGTAGAACACTTTTAGCCACTGGTAAGAGATTAATATATAATATTGATATATTTATATGACATTAATCAGAAATGAATACCTATATATCTACCAAAGTGAAGGGATAATGCTCTTCAATAATAGAATAGTACAAAAAATAAAAATGCGAAACAATAAAAACAAAAATACATATAATATGAATAAACTTTGTACAAAAAAAATGTGTTTTTCATAATGATATTTGATAGGGATAAGGAGACCCCCGCTATGAGTAAATAAGTGTCAGTTTTTTTTATTATATATTTATTGTTTTGCTTAACAGATAATGTAATCAATAAATATCTTTGATCTACCTATTTGCCTAATACGAAATAAACAAAATGATTAGATGAAGGTATAGTTCAAGAGTTGTATTATAGTGTAAGAACTTTTTATTATTATTTTTATCATTTCAACGCCTATTTGATATTTTCTCAACCAATTGGACGGCAGGTTGATAAAGTTCATAGATTAATAAACGATAAACAATAGTTGATAAAAAATTAAAAAATGGAATGTGGATGACATGTGAATTTAAATACTTACAATAATGTACAATTTCGAAAACATATTGCAAAAATATTTGTTCGCTTTTTGGGATTAAACAATTACCAACATTCCACAAGAAACATACGAGAGTAGATATTAAGTGACTTGTAATAAATTATAATACTGTTTATTCACTATTAAGCTTAGAGAACTAATATGATTTTAATAAACGTTAATAGACGATGGAAAAATAATTTAATTACATGCTACAGTTGTATTTAAGATATATTCTAAAGTCTATTTAAATTTAATTTACGCTTGATGTAAACAGAAGCAGGTGGACGCTAAAATTGAGCAGGGCCGCATTTTACTTTTCCGTCTTGCAAAAATGTAAAATAAAAGAGTGTGATTGTGAAATTATTTTTTTATTACGATAAAAACATATTTTGTAAAGTAAAACTATAAAATAAATGCCATACACGGTCTCCCAAATTTTAGTGACATTTCTGGACGAAGCTAGGTGAGCGACATAAACTGCGTTAACCTGCAATACAAATTAATAAATGTATTTGACTTTAAAAGGGATGGTTGCATTATATTTAGTTCATTACATATGTCTACTGTGATACAGAGCATTAAAACAATCATATTATAAAATTATATTGTACAGGGTGTCCAAATAATTGCAAATTCTTTAATAGCTAATATATATCTACTAAAGGCATTAAAAAACTTTAAATGTAAGAGGTATTTGGTATTTGATTTAAAATTGTGCATCTTAAAAAGAAACCTTTTGTATTTTTGATAACTTTTGTTCTTTATTGTTCTTGTTCTACTAATATTTAGATTAGACAACTTGTACCCTGTATTATAGCGATCTTCCTTACTTGACTTAGCACTATTCTGAATCGGATAAATTAGTTAGACTTGAAAGGCTATCTTCATTAATCAAAATTACAAGTGGTTCTACCTGAACCTCTATAATATTATCCAACTCCCACATTTTTACTTCAACTTTTTGGCGAACATGGTCGATACACTTTTTCCATTTTTCTGGAGAAATTAATAATATTACTTCTTCAAAAAGAATTTTAATGTCTCCAGATTTAAATGTTGAGTTTTTATCTGCTACGTATTGTTTAACGTCAACCTAGATTAATTCAATAGGGTTAAGTTCACAATGATACGGAGACATGTGAAGTATTATGTTGTTTTGCTGCTTAGCCATTTCATCTATTACATACCTATCATAATTTTTATGTTGCTTACCAAGTTTTAGAAGTTGGATCTTAAGCATTTGGTAGTCGAATTCAATTTTTTTCCATTATAGCCATTTTTAAATATCACCTTTTTTAGACGTCGTAGATATTTTTTCCAGCTTTCTCGAATAATAATGCAGTTATCTTCTAATTTTGGTAGGGTGTTTGAAAACCACTCTTTGAACGATTCTCCACACATTTCTTCATGGTAGTCACCCGATTTTTCAACTCAAATACATAAAGTGCATTAGAGATTAGAGACAAAGCCTTCTTCACTTCCAATATGGCATATAATGAGCTGTTTCATCCAAAAAGGCTCGTCTGGATGAAAAAACCGACATATCGAAACATACTTTTGATTTGGTGTGGCCTGCGTTAATCCAAGTCTAATCAAGATAATATATTTTTTAATTTTCTTCTCTGTACCGTTTTATTTTTTGTGGCGTAGGACGAAACAATTTCATTTTTGTCTAAAAGCAAACTATTTTTTCCTCGAGTTTTAAATTTAAAATTAAGGGTTTTGAAAAGCTTGTAAAATGTAGCTCGCTTAAAAGTAGACAAATATGGATCATCGTTGACTTCTTATAAAACCTTATCAATTGTTGGAAGTTAATTTCTAAAGAAGAATTGATGTACTTTGCGCCTTATTGCATTTTTATCAAAATCATCCACAGAGCCACTAATTTGTTTATAACGTAGCTTTCTTTTTGGTTCAGAAAATTTATGAATCTGCCTATATCCTTCATAACATTAAAAACGGTTTTAGCGCACATCCCTGTTTTATCAGCAACTATCCTTTCAACATCATGTACCAACATATCAGGGTTCTATAAATTTTAATGCTTATAAATATTAAGAAACATTTCTTTAGTACGGATGACCAAATGTCCCTTTTTCAGTCGCTTTTTAGAAAGAATAAAAACATTTTTCTGGACTTCATCTGTTGTATCTGTGGAGGACATAGTGTCACGCAGCAATTACAAAATATAGTGAATTAAATGTCCATAAAATAGAGTAAAACATGTTCAAACTAACAACAACCACAACAACAAAACAAAAATAACACAATATATGTATATCTAAACTATAATATAATTAATTATAATCAATCAAACATACAAAATGTCCAAACTAACCAACACGGTGAATGCTACCAAACGCCGTTTATAATTATCCAAGTTGAACTGAATTCGACTCTGACAAAAAATATTTGCGCGTCGTCTAAATGACTAACGACCGATTAACCAATAGAAGCGCAAAAAAATATCACGTGAGCTGTTGCTGGATGGGAGAAATTGTTTTGACGCGGCGTAAATGAAATCTGAATAGACTTTAGGCATGTATTGACGTATAATAATGCATAAAAAGACCCCTTTTACTAATCCGAAGAACAAAAAGAAATTTCGGCCACGAGACCTTTTACTAATCCAAAGAACAAAAAGAAATGTTGGCCACGTGACCGAATATTTGTGTTTGTCAATGATATTCGAGTTATATAGCTTAAACGAAAGCCTTTTATTATCTCCCCGGGTTTTCAAGAATAAAAAAAGTCATTTTTACCGAATCGGGTAAAACATGCTTGCACGGTCAATACTCTTATTTGAAATTCATACAAACATTGTGATAGCAATTAAACCACTTTTTACTTTTGGTTCCGATTTTACACCCATTTCAAAAAATATGCCCCTTTTTTCCAGGTTGCATTTCAAACCTTTCGCAGACACAAAAAATGCTTGCAATACCATCTTAGATAAAATAAACGGGTTCAAGCTATACCGAATTTCGTTGAAAAACTGAAATTTACGGCCACGTGGCCGAAATCACTAGACCGGAAGTAGCAAAACCAAAGGACAGAAAATGCTTACAAAAGGATTTTTTAAATTTTATTTTACGTCTTGAGTTCACATTTGAGTTGGAATTATTTTCCGATTTTTTTTATTGTTATAGACGTCTAGAAGCATATTATTTTATTGCTGGCCAAAACAAAATCCATCGAAAAGCAAATTTACTTTGAATTTAACAGGTTATGTGACAGCTCCCGCCACCGGGACATAGTTCATCCCCACACCGTGTACCCAACTACAAATAGCAAGCAAAAAAACACGACATGCTACTTTTTGCAGTCAGCTGAGTATACCTAATCAGGAAGGTATCAGAAATGAGACAACTGAGAACTTTGAGGAATTATCGGAATTCGTACAACATTTTTCGTCATCATCGTCAATTTTACGACATATTATTAGTGTTCTAGTGTTAAGAAGGTGCATTTTGGAAAGATTATTATTGTTGTTATAGCTATCAATTGCATGTTCTCATTACAAACGATTACTTCTCAGCGAGGACCACGAGAAGGTAAGAGCACTTTCCTCATCGAGATAGTATTGGGTAATTGGGATTATAGGCAAAGGATTTTATGAGATTAGAAATTAAAATAAATATATACTCTAATCAAACTAAAACATTAATGCCATAGTAGATAAAGGTTTGGGAAGGTAGGTATTTAAGGGCAATAAATAAAAAAAAACAATATAATTCTATATAATAAACATTTTCTTCTCATTTGCCTTGCATATTTTCTGCTTCACTTATAATGAAAATGGATAATTAGACCATAGACTAGACCGTAAAATTGCAAATCCTAATTTGTTAAATATGGAAGAGAAAATAATACTTAATAATGAGCCACTAACAAGTATTAGAAATTAAAAATTTAAAAAACCGACTTCAAAAACGTGCAGATGCCATCACCACATCTTAACCAAAATTATATGGGACCACCCTTGAGGTACCCCCTTACTAACAAAAAAAGAATCATATCAATCGGACAAAGTGGTTAAGCATTATCGCTAAACATACATATAAAATGAAGAGTTTGAGGATTTTCTCATGGACCCAATTATTAGATTTTGACCAAATTTATATAGGACTACTCCTGAAGTACCCCCTTTCTAACAAAAAAAGAATTATTGACATCGGACAACGTGTTAAAGAATTATCGCTGAACATACATAAAAAAAATATCGCGACGAATTGAGAACCTCCTCCTTTTTTGAAGTCGGTTAAAAATAATAAATAACTAATATAAAAAGTACTAAAGAAGGCACTTACAAAACAGAACAAATCATAATTTAAAACTGTAATTTTATTTAAAATTAAAAGTACCTACGTCCCAAGAATATAAAAATATATAAAATATTATATACTTTTTTGTACTTCTAAAATACTTTTGAAGGCAAGGAAAAAAGCAGCGAAACATAACATTCAGAAGATATAAAAGTAATTTGGAAGATAGTTAATGAAATAGGATTCAGTTTCACTCCTTTGTAAATTCCTTGACCTTTTTTATTTCAAGATTTAGTGTATATATTTTAAAAATACTCTTTTCAGAAAAGCTGTGCTAACATATTTTATTTACATTTAAACTTATTTTTTTTTCGCCCTTTTAGATATCCTCTGCTCCCCCTGAGGGGCTTCGACAGATCCCCCCAATCAGGCTTGGGTCTAGGGCTTCCCTCAATTAGGTTTACCTAACAAGCCTTAATGTCTTTGAGAGTTCATTATCATGTTAGTTCCATTTTGGAAGTTGATCAATTATATTTGAATAATATCTGCCATCTTCACATCAATCACCAGTCTCTGATTATCAAAAGAAAAAGTATTGAAGCTTGGCAGGGTTGATGTGTAGCTGGTCAAAGAGACAAAGTTAATTTTGTCAAAATTTATAATGAGGTCCATTTGATCAAACCATTGAATCAAGTTAGACAGATTATTTTTTGTCTTTTCTTCAAAGTCTATCTAGGTTTTTGCGGACTAAACGATATCTGTATTGTTAGTGAAGCTGAGTATTTTTTCTACATTATTTTTATAGTAAGTACACTGCTTATCTAGACTGCAAATAAAAGAGGTACCCGTACTGTGCTTTGAGGAACGCCATACTCAATTTTTTTTCTACCGTCTACGATTGGTAGAGTAAATTATTTTAAAAATGTTTAATCACATTCCTTTAACAGCTTTGTATGATTAAAAAAGAACAGATCGTTTGCCTAATTTTTTATATATTCTTGATGTTAGGTTGGAAATTGCATCGCTCGTTAACATCCTCTTTTTGAACTCAAATTGGTTATTATAAAGAACTTTATATATATTAAAGAATTTTCATAAGCATTCTTTAAAGGACTATTCGAAAAAAAATAGGTGTCACAACAGAAACTATACCGTGTTAAAATACCTATTAATTATTATTTGACATCAGTTTAGCGATACTGTCTATTATTATCATCTCCAAGAGGTTTATTTGATTTAAAATTTTGGAGTATTCGATGTTGCAAGTTTTTTTATAAAAACTAAAAAAAATGAGCTAACACTATTTGCTAATTCGAGTGGTGAGATTGGTTCCGTTTCTTTTTTTTTTTTTTTTTCGGTAATAGGTACATATTTGTCTGTTTGTATTATGTAAAGATAATTAATAATAGATATAAGATAAATCATAATTAATTTTGTCTTTTAACTAATTTAAAGCAATATTTAGATATTCAAAACAATGTTTTGTTTAAAATAACATCCATATAAATATACAATGTTTTACCATTAAACGATATTCCCTATTTTTGGATTTTATTCTAAAATTTGACAACAACGCCGAAATGCTGAAATCAAGCACCAGAAAGATAGTCAGATTGTCGAAATACAACAAGGAGTCGGAAACCGTCATAACAGCTAGCCCAATGCTAGAACACCATTGGTCGAAAAAAGTGGTGTGGTTTGACGGTACCTTCTTTTAATGACCCTATGATAATAGAAAAGGTAATAAAAAAGGGATTAACAGTGAACAAGAATAGACTAGTCGAAGGGACAATAAATTAACAATGGACTGAATGCTCATGGTATTTCGAGTATTTTGCGAGTCGCTATATACAAGGTGAATCATATTTAAGACCACACTGTTTAGTGTTGATATTTTGCAAGTTTAGTTTAAAAGTGATAACAGCCGATTTTTCAAAAGTAAATTATTAGCTAATTGTTACTTAAAGGTAAATTGTAATTAAGAAAAGAATGTTTTTCATAATTTAAACACAAACGTACCGTAGTCTCAATTCCAGGATACTTTTACAAGGAATCTAATGGCATAAACGTGGATGACGGCTACAATTTCTGTTTGCCTGACATTTTCATCTCTAAACTAACTTACTAAATAATATTGTTCTATCTAATACAGGATGGTACAAGAGAGAATATGCTTCTATCATAATAATTCTAGTAATCCATAATAACGAAAATGTATAATAGTGTATAATTCTACAGCCACTTTAAAAAAATGGAGGTTAGAAAAATAATAAATAATTTATTAAATAATATATTTCTGTTCGTTTACTTAATTTAAACTTGTATTTAAAATTTAATTAAAAATTTAAAAACACCTAATTATTTTCTAATATTGTGCTCTAATCAGGTCAAGACAATTCCGATAAAAACAATAAAATATTTTTGTTTTGCTGATAGATTTTTAATGGGTAAAATTGTTGTTATAATTTAATACTGTTACGATAAAATTGCCAATATTTATCTTTAAATTCATTATCATAAGCTTCAAAACGATTTTTTTTAATATTAGAAGTTGATGCCGTCATCGGTCCTTTTTTCATTAACTGGAATTGTTGAACAATTCAAGAAGAAAAACATTTTTTTAGCTTTAGAGTACCGGATAAGAAATAATATTTGTCATAATATAATGGAACGCCGCATGTTTAACGTCGAATCTAAATGTTATTATCGTAGACGAGTGATTCACAATAATCACAAGTCTTTCCAGAAGTATTGATTAAAAAACACCATAAAATTTCCTAAAGGAAAGATGATTAGGATGTTTTGAATGTATTGATGGTAACTGGTAGGTTAGGTTAGGTTGAAAATGAGTGGGATGATCTCATCGCCTTCCACTGCGATCCAGATGGGTCTATTGTGGCTCATGACTAACTTATAGTCCACCGTACAAGCCACACCTTTTGATAAAGGTCATGGTTGAATTGGGTGAGACTTCTTTAAAGTCGGTAGGCTCCAGTCGGGTAAATCCGAAGATATGGAACCTGGTTCTTTCCAGAGCGGAGCAGGTACATAAAATGTGCTCTGCAGACTCGTCCTCCACGCTGCAGAATCGACAGTCCGATGTTTGTTGCAGACCTATCCTTCTCATGTGGTTGCCCAGACGGCAGTGTCCTGTCATCAGTCCAGTGAAAATGCGTAGATCTTTCCTACTCCATTCTCGGATCTGAGCAAAGGCGTTCATAGAAGGCTTGGTTATAAACGCCTTCGAATGGGTTAGCCCTGGGATATCTCTCCAGTTCGTGAGTGTATGGTAACTGGTAACTACAGTACGTTAACTTTCCAATACTGATTCCAGAAAAACAATACTATTGAATAGACGGAAATAGAATAATATATCGCCGACTGCGCACCTCAATATCTCCTCCTTGTCATTGAAAGAGGTCTAATTAAACCAAGTTACTCTCTTTAGCCCGCTCACGTCCAAAGTTAATTAAGCGTCTTGTCTTTATTTTGCTTGGTGCGTTGATTAATATCTTTATCTCTATATATATAAAAATTTCGTGTCACGATGTATGTTCGCGATAAACTCCGAAACTACAGAACGGATTTTGATAAAATTTTGTAAACATTTATAATATGGTCCAACTTAAAAGATAGAATAGTTTTTATTTAATATTTATTATTGTAAATTAAAAGTTTTTTATACAATATAAAAATTTCGTGTCACGATGTATGTTCGCGATAAACTCCGAAACTACGGAACGGATTTTGATCAAACTTCGTAACTATCTGTAATTTGGTCCAACTTAAAAGACATAATAGTTTTTATTTCAATTATTGGGAAAATGGGGGTTGAAGGTTTGCATGGAAGTATCGATTTTTTTATAAGAAGGAACTTGAAAATTGGTATTATAGCAGCTCATCACAAATAAATAATGGTGTGTTTCAGGTTTCATATTTTAAGAGGGGAAATTGGGGAAAGAAGGGAAATGGGGAAAAGAGGGGAAATGGGGAAAGAAGAAAAATGGAGAAATAGGGGAAATGTGTGGGGGTGAAAGTTTGTATGGGGGTATCGATTTTTTAAAGGTACTAACTTGAAAATTGGAATTGTAGGTACTCATCATAAATAAATAGACATGTTTCAGGGTATTTAGGTTTTTTCATAGTAAGGTCAGAAACGGGAGGTGAAAGTTTGAATAAGACTTTCGGTTTTTTAAAAGTAGGAACTTGAAAACTGAAATTGTAGTAAGTAAATAATGACGTACTTCAAGGTTTTTGGATTTTCACAAATTAAGGAGGGGGGAAATGGGGGATATTGTAAAAATAAATAAAAAATAAAAAAAAATAAAAATTAAACTAATAAAAATAAAATTGATAATTTTTTTTTCGGTATCACATCAAAAAGTTTCTCACGAGTAACGAAAACTGTTATTTACTTTTAAATTGAGATTTGAGAAATTCCAGCGAAGCGGGATCGGGTCAGCTAGTACTATAATATGTTTTCTTGGCTTTCCAACAGTCCTGACCTTAATGTTATTGAACCAGTGAAAGAAAAGGGATGTTTTCAGAAAAAACGATTATAATAATTCATGCTTCTTTTATGGTCACCTAACGATAATGACTTATGAATTACAATCGTGTGAAAAACTTTTTCTCGAAAAAACCTATTTATATTGTGTACTGTGTCTTATAAAACCAAGCAAACCCCACAATGGACACTACCAGAACTTAAAGTTACAAAAACCTGATTTGAAATTGTTTTTTCTCTGAAAAGGGCAGATCCTTAGGTGATTTAATGATCATAAAATTTAAGGGCGATATTACTCTTTTTAGAAATAAAAATTCTTATTATGTCCTAGTGGTCCTAATCCTAGTATCGTGTTGAACACCTGGCTGAAAATTTGTAGATTTATAATTTAGTGCCAGCTGAATAAGGACATTACCAGACAGGGATAGGTACATCGGTTGAGAGTGTTGAGACATCTACTACCTTAAAATTTTGAAAATATCAAAAAACTTATTAAAATTGATATGCTTCTACAAGGTTAAAACTTTCAAGAAATTTTCATTAAAATACTTTTTTTATTAGAAATATAAGAATTAAAACAGTATCAAGGTAAACGCCATAAAAATCGAAAATAAAGTTTGGGCAGCTGTATCTCAGTCCATTTTTATACAAAATTCGTTTTTAAGCGACCATTTAATCATATCCCAGTCAGCACCAGATATTCTTGGAACATTCCTACAGTGTCCCTAGAAGAATATATATATTCCGAATATATTAAGAATATTCCTGGAATATATATGAGCTGGTGGATAAATCTATGAATATTAGTTTTAGATTATTCCTTGAACATGCTCAAATGATTATTACAGTAATAATCCTCTGGGAATATTCCAAAAGGTATATTCTAGGAATAATCTGAAATACATAATGTAAGAATGATCTTACAGGAATATACCTGGAATATACCAGGAATATTAAAATAGTAGTTTTACAATCATAATCTGCGGGCTTGGACTAACTTCTCATGTATTCAAAATGAAATACCTCAAGAGTTAGTTGCACACTTGCACAGTAGTTGTTCTGTGGGTAGTTGTAAAACACAGTTATATCTGTCTTGTAAAAATCAAAAAAGAAGAAGAAAAAAAAAGAAGAAGAATTACGTTGTTTTGATTGCGTACAACGGTTGACAGACAATAATTGCTCTGAACTATTCCCGTCTCTCTTTAGTGCATACAATTAAAAAAAGGTAGAGTATGGAACTCATTCTATTTACCCGTAGTGTAAGTGTTCAGTGTAGTTTTAAAGTTCAGAAAAGAACGCATCGACGCTTCGTTTGGAACAGGGAAAGGTAAACAAAACAAGCATTAATATTAATTTTGTTACACATTAATGTAATTTATCCACTTTTTAGAAATTACTTTGAAGAAAATTCCAGTTATATATCCTGTAACGTTGGAAGTTGGTAAGTGCTTTTTTGGACTGTTACAATACGTAAGTAGATTTTTTTTTCTACTACCCTATGTGTAAAGTACTAATATGACTCAAGCTTTTAATACCAAAGTTATTCATCACAAGTTTGTAAATGGGCACGCCAAACTGTGTTTCAAAAAGAAAAAATTATAGAAACATGTGTACTTAATTTGGGTGACTGCATGTCTTATTCTATATTAATTTTGATAAAATTTGTTTTGTATGCTTAAATTAAAAAATTGTAGATTGCATACAACAATATGAAATATTTCATCGAAAATATTTTAGGTAGGTACACAGTTCACAGTAAGGTGAAAAATACTTATATTTTATTCTTGCTTTGGTTAACAATTTCAGTTTTAAAATATGTATTATGAAATTCGTGAGCAAAGTCTCTTTTAGCTCCTATGAATATCATACTCGCCTTGTTTGTGTAATGATATTCACTTTGTCACACAATACATATTGGACTCGCCTGTTACATGGAACTATATTATATTCTCTTATTTTAGGTGCAGTTCAGATCTACAATAGAAATGTTACTTCCAAAGATGTAGAATTAGTGATGGGCCAATGGCTTGCGAAGGCCAGTGAAAGGCTCAAAAAGACAAGTCTTGAGGAAACCAATAGGTAAATTTTATTATTCTCTATCACAGTTTTACCAATAAGGTCTCAATCATTAGAATTATCTAATTTCTTAATCCTAACTGTTTATTTCTTATTTGGAAACTAAAACAATTGCGAATAAGTTTACAAAGATTTAAATATGAAATCTAACAGAGGAACCCACAGTCTTTATAATTTAATGGGTTTTCTGTGTGAAATATTTACATTTAAAAGTAAAAAACTTAATTGATATGAGGCTGTGTCCAATATTCCTGTAGATCACTAAAACTATATAAAAGTGGATTTACTAAGACACTTTTATAAAACATTTTGTAGCATATAAAACCATTCGGTGAACAGCTATTTACCATGAGGATAGTGCAGTACTGCTTTCCAGTCAGTTACAGAACTGTAAGTGGTAGTACACAGTGCACTTACTGATATGCAGTACAAGTACTGAATAACAATGTTTATAAACATATTTATAAACATTGTTAATCAGTATGTTTCATTTTTAAATAAAACAGTAGTATTTAAATACTTAAAATTTGTAATAGACAAGTACAAGTACTTTAATGAAAACAACGGGAAATTTTTTATTTTTTTTTTACCCTTTCAGGCATCCCGCTGCTCCCCCCTTGAGGGGTTTCAGCTTATCCCCCCAATCAGGCTTGGTTCCAGACCGGGGGCTCCCCCAAGCAAGATTGGGTTCCAATCTGCTTTTTCCCTCTTGGGGTTCGCATGGTGGCACTGAAGCCTCACGGGCTTATTGTACCACCATTTGGATGCCCTACTCCTTCCCATTCAATATTCTCATTTATTCCACCGTTTGGATGGGCCCCGCACTCTACGAGTTCGGTCACCCATCCAAACCGTGACCGGAGAGATCACTGCTTAACTGCGAGAGCGTAAATGCCCATCACTACTCTCGCCGCTAGCCCCTCCGGTAACGGGAAATTAGGCACTAGTATAATTTTAAAATTACAAATTAAATAAAATATTTTCTGCTCTGATTTCTTCTCATTATTTTTTTTTTTTTTTAGAAATGGAAATGACCTGGAATGACATCATGATGTGGAATGACATCATGACGTTTATATTTTGTTTTTTTTTTAAATTTTGTTTTATTTTTGGAAATTAGTTTTTTTATTTTGTGTTAATATATATATATATATATATATATATAGGTATAAGTACATAGTTAGAATGTTTTACTACTCCTAATACAAATCCCATTTATAAAAATCAACAGGAACAACTTAACAAATTGTATTGAATGCTATCAATTAGGATTAAACTGTACATACTTTTTTTACTGATATCTGACAACTGATTTTTTCTTTTTATTAGATCTTACCACTGTTCATGTTTCGGTGCCATTAATTAGTACTAAATTTTCATAGAACATGAGATATCACTCATTTAGAATGAATAATATTTTATTTATGTGACAATAACCTTAACATGTTTGTTATTTTTGTACAGTTTAATACTGATATATTCAGTTGTAGAATTTGCCAGCAAGCCATTTCTCTGAAATACAAATAGAATATTCTTGGAATAATCCAGGATGTCAATCCCAGAATATTCTATTCTGAAAATGAGGATATTCTAGATATGTCTGGAATATTCTAGGAATAATCCCAAAGAGTAGTTCTGACATAATCCACCAAGAATATCCCCTGTATAATATAAGAATATGCCAAATATTCCAGGAATAAACATAAGTAATATTGTAAGTATATTCTCTATAAATATTCTAAGATTATTCCACGAATATCCTAGATATTCCTGGAATAATAGTAAAAATGATCTAAGTATGTTCCACTAGGAATATTCTTCGATTATTCCAGGATTATTTCTAGTATGTTCTAGGAATATTTCTGAGGATTATTCTATGGATCATCCACATATTCCCATTCGCACATTCCAGGAATATTAATATCATATGTATATCTCTGGCGCATATCCCAGGAATATTCCATTATTCCTAAAAGATTATCCCAAGAATATTTCTAGATTATCTGGTGCTGACTGGGATAATTCGAAATCAGGGAATTCAGAATTGAAAAAAACTTTAAACCGTACTAACCAATCCATGTTAGTAACTGAATTGAAAAAAAAAGGCTACAATTAGCAATAAAATCAAAATCTAATCGCATATTAAAAAAAAGTTATTCTGCAAAAACCAATAAAACTGATTTAGATTATGGAGAAAATTGTACCAAAAAGGAATTAGATCAAGATACTTATGAAGTAAAAAAACTTCAATTTTTAAACGAATTCCCTTCATCTGACGTTAAGAGAAATGTAATTTAGGAACAAACTATGTCACAGGCGGATAGCAGGGTTCGGCTTACAATTCGTAGAAAAATGATTACGGCCTCACACTTTAAAGCAGTGTGTACTAGATGAATTACTACTTTATGTGAGCCTTTAGTCAAAAGGATTATTTACCAACTACCAGTCAATGCTGCTATTTCTCATGGCCAAAAGTATGAAAACACGGCACTTTTGCAGCTTCAGGAGCAGGAAAATATAGTGATTAGAGATTGTGGAATTTTTATTGACAAAAAATATCCATTTTTAGGTACGTAACGATCAGTTCACATTTTTACTCACATCTCAACTATAACATATTGCAAATTAGTTCATTTTAAATCAAAATAATAATTTTAAATTTGTAGATGCTACTCCAGACGGCATTGTAGGAGATGAATTACTGATTGAAATAAAATGTCCATACGCTGCATATCAAATGCAGGTAGAAGAGGCGATTAAATTGAAAAAAAATACCCTTTTGGATTTTTAATAAAGACACCAATAATTTTGACATTAATATCCACCATCAATGGGTATTATCAAATACAAGGCCAATTACATATTGCAGGACGAAAAGGATGTATTTTTGATGTATGGACAGGTCCCAATTATCCACTTAAAGTGAAATATATAATAAAAAGAGACGATTTCTGGTGTAAAAATATGGAGGAGAAGTTAAAAAAGTTTTATATAAACTGTATGTTGCCAGAAATGATAGATCCAAGGCATAATCGGGGAATGTCATTAAGAGAACCTGATTACATCTTAGAAACTATTCAAAAATTAAAAAATAAAAAACAAAAATAATTACCTCCAAAAAGTCAAATAACATTAATAGTAAGATGTTTCTACAAAGCCGCTATTTATTCTAAAAGTATTTTCTTTAATATTTTTATTTTAATCTAGGTACTGTTAAAACGCTATAATACCTATATTTATTTGCAGGTCTTCTGTAACTAATTTATTTGTAGTACTGGGTCCAATTAAGTTAAATAATAACCGATCATTTTAAATACATTTGCTGTTTAGTCAAACGCCCTGCTCTTCACAAAAACAAAATTAAATTATTTTATAATTTGTGATACATTTACATCATATCTAAAAATAAAAAAAAAATTTGATGTACAGGGTTCATAATCAGTGGCGACTTGTGGTAATTTAAAATGGGTGTTCACTTTTTCCAATAATTTCATTATATGTAAGTTCGGATCAAAACTTTGTACAAGAGCCAATATCGCTGTTTTTTTTATTATTTGAGTTTGTATTAAGTGTAGTTATTGTTATCAAGCACTACAACTATTAATAAATGAATATTTTAGTTAGTCTGATATTTGTTTTGTTTTTAATACGTTGAAAACCATCTATTAACATTATTAGTTAGTAAACTGACTTTTCTTCATAAATTGAGATTATTTTTAAATATATATCAGGTTATGTAGAAAGCTTGACATTGATTTTTGTGTAAAAAATTTTATATGAAACTTTACCTACCATTTTTTAGTTTTTATTGTAGGTTTAATCATTTTCACAATTTATCACAGGTGTCAAATAAAAAATATATTTTTTAAATACCTTTTATTGGCAAATAAAATAAGAACTAAAATGTTTTAAATGTTTATTTTATAAGATCAGTCCCATCACAATACATAATTATTACACAGACACAAACTAGAATAAAGATATATAATGCCTGGCATTTTAAATGATACTCTTCGCAGTTTAACAGACCCCCTTAACCCCCATTTTTAAGCAGATTGTTTTCACAATCAATAGGCCTCATCTCCTTATAGACCTTGATTTTTACTAAAACTTTCATGTTGATGTCGCTTTTCATTTTTGATTTTTTTTTTAATTTCAACCCCTTTTAAATCCCCCATATTTAATCAGATGTTTTTATAATGAAAGGGCTTCTTCTCCTTTTAGAGATTGATGTTTGCTAAAAATTGTTTGTGAGCGGCGCGCCAATTAATGTGTTCTTTGACAGTTTGCAGGATCTGTTGGCGTGTTGTCTTCTCTTTTTAGCTATATGCATTCAGCATATCGTCTCACTCGTGTTAGGCTCACTCATCATAATGCGCTACAGACACAGTATATTTAGGTATACTGTGACACAAAGACGCGATCAGCCAGAGGACAATGATGTACAAAAAAATACAGATTAACACGTATGAAAATAAAAATATTAAAATTAAATTTATATTTTTGTTATTTATGTAATATTAAAATAATGTGTTTTTATGAAATTTAACTGGGTGTTCACTGCACAAATGAACCAATGGAGAAACCGCCCCTGTTCATAATATATTACGCTAATTTCGACGTTTGTTTGTCCTTCTATAATATTCACTTATTTTAAAAGCAAAAACTCTTTTTAAAATCGTTGACATCAAAAAGAGAAAATATGTAGGTATTTATATCTTAAAGTTAGCAACGACAGAGCTGGGCTGCAAGAAAGAATGGAGCCAGGAATCCATCGCGCTTGCAACCGAAAGACGTGCTATTCAGTGGTATACGGACGGTTCCAAAACCATAGAAGGAACTGGAATAGGAGTGTATGGGCCGAGAACCAAGTACTCCGAAAGCTTGGAAATACCCTAGCATCTTCCAGGCGGAAATTCACGCCATCGAGAAGTGTATCCAGTTTAACATCGAGAGAAACTATCATAGACAAGAGATTATCATCATGTCCGATAGTCAAGCAGCCATCAAAGCGCTGAGTTCTTACCTAATCAGCTCAAAAATGGTCTGGAGATGCCTAGAACAATTGAATGAGCTAGGCGAGAAAAATAGAGTTACTCTCACTTGGGTCCTGGGACATAACGGGGTACAGGCTAACGAGATTACAGATAGTCTTGCAAGGAATGGGCTCAAACACCCTTTGTAGGACCTGAGCCGTTCTGCGGTATCAGCAGTAACATAATATTAGGAGAGATTAAAAAAGAATTGGGTAGTAGAAGAACCGATAATTGGAACAATCTCTTGGGGCTGAGACAGGCCAAGATACTTCTGGGTGAATATAACCAAAAAAGATCGGAAGCCTGCATCTGCCTGAGCAAGAACAGGCTACGTATTGTAACAGGGATCCTTACCGGGCATTGCCGACTAAAAGGACACCTAAGTAAACTGAGAGTAGTAGATGATAGTGAGTGCAGATTCTGTGAGGAGGAGGACGAAACCTCCATTCACATCCTAACTGAATGTGTAGCACTCCAGAATCCAAGGGCACTATATCTAGGAGGATATCAAATAGAAGAGGGAGACTTACCTAACTTGAAGCCACTTCAAATCCTACACTTCCTTGAAAAAATAGGACTGGAAGGGTCGCTATAGGCATTGAGACATTTCCTTAGTGCAGTGGCGACAGAAGGGGACACAATAGATCTTTAAGTCGCAGTGTATTAACACCCCATTCTCAACATAACATAACATAGCAACGACAAAATATGATAACATTCAACGGCAGCTATCATGAAATTCGGACCAATCAAAGCCGGATAGTAACAAAACACTTCGGCTCTGTTCCCTCAGTTTTTAAAATATTATTTCTATAAAAATATCTTTTTGAGTTTTAGTCAAAATATATAGACCGAAATAATTCTGAATTTCATTCTCTTAAACCAATAGCATAAATTACGAATAAGAGGCATTCGTAAGTATTGTAAAAATTGCAAAATACTATTATACGTTAAATGGTGTAAATTAATATATTTTATATATTTGCACAAAATAAAATATTAAGTCATCTTCTTGCTTTATTTATTCTATGCTGAAAAGAGGGCATCCAAGGAAATATCTTTTTGTAAACAATTATACAGTCTACAAATTATCAGATCACTACAACAGCAGACAGCAACAAAATCAGGAAAAACTTGTAAGTAAAACTATTTTCTCCACGTTTCATTCACAGATAAGTCAGAAAACGTAAATTATTAATATAATATGAAACATTTGTTAAATATATTATTTATAAGGCTGATTTATAGATTTTATTATATTAGTAGCTTAGTTGATATTCTTTGCAAAATGAATTATTTTAGAAAATATAATATATACCTACTATACAAATATAATTTTTCTACCTAATTTTTTCTATTCAAACTATGTTTTAAATATATTGAAACATTGCAAATTCTATATTGAAAACAAAATTATATCATGTAATAAAATTTCCCTTTTTGAACCAACAGAGCAACACTAAATTTAAGTTCGATCCTATGTACCCTTATTCCGTATATGGCCAGATTTCAATAATAGGTAGACGAGGAAGGCAACAGCACCCATCCTTCGGTACGAAAACGTCTTGAGAGGGGATATCGTAATCATATTTTTCAATCATTTTTATATCAGAAATTACTTTTCTATTTTAATGATTACGGCTTTATATTAAGTCCAACTTTAAAAATTATTTTTTGATCTTATTACGAAAAAGATTTACTACAAGTTGACATTACTCGTTTAAAAAATAATGCATGTTTGATAATGTTAATTCTCTATTAAAAGTTGTCCTTTTTTAAACAAAATTAATAAACTTTATAATTTTTTGTAGACAAAACGGACCATTTTTTCAAAAAAGTAGGAAAACCCGGGGCTAGTGCCACTTATTCTCTTTGCACATAAAAAAATATATGGTATTATCTTTAAAACTGTGTCTTCTAGGATTAAAACAGAATGCCTATTTTTAATACAAATTTCCTGCTATTGTCATCGGAGCAATAACTCTTAACTATATTCGAATTTTGCTTCGTTTTCGAGATATAATTAAAAACCGTAACGATTGCATTTTTTCTCCTATTTCCAATTTCCACCCTCTAATTCATTAGCACTTCGTGGTTTTTCCATCTTTAATGACCATTTGAATGATTCATGTGATACAAATCCGCTAAGGTGATAGTTCCTTATTACCCCCTTTTTTAAGACTTGATGAAAATCCATATAAAAAAATCAGAAAAACCAAACATGGTAGATTTGCACAAACAAAAAGTAAAATTAAAAATTACACGACAATTGTTTCAAAGTACACATTTGAAGAAGAAGTTGAACTTCGAAATAATTGTCTTTATATTTTTTAAATAAAAGTGTTTGTGAAAATCTTCCATGTTTGGTTTTTTCATTTTAATAGCCTATTAGTTTAGAAATGCGTCCTTGAAATTACGACCTATCAATAAATAACGGTACATTAGAGTGGTTGTTAAAAATTAATTTTTTTCCGACGCCTTTTGATGAAAAAATATGGGGGATTTTTTTTATAACAAGAACACGTGCCTCAATTTCTTTGTATTAGAAAGCGTAGCATTTAGGTGAAATGCGGGGCATTTTGGTACTTTAGCGTAATTCGTGACAACAAGTTAAAAAGCGGGACAATTACGCCTAATGCGCGACGTCTGGCAGCCCTAGGTGAGTACCTAGGTATGGACGCATTTAAGATTTTTGTGAATGAAAAGCCAATTAATTCTCAAGATAACCAAGATTTATTGATGAACATGGCAAAAGGTTTGATAAAATTTCAGAGGCCAAAGCAACTACAACACCAATTTTCTCTTCATCCATGATCTGTATACAAAACAAATATTTATTTGCTATCCTTGCTAATTGAAAACCAAATCCTAACTACAATACCAGAGATAAGAGAAATAAAGATAGGAAACGCCCATAAGAAGTCAATGCTTAACAACGACCAGCTTTATTGCAGATAACATCTGACACACTATGTGGAGCTTTCATCGATATCAAACAACGCAGCGGGAAATTTAAAAACGTGATAATAAAGGTTGCATAAATATCGACTGCACTCTCATGTTCTTCTAAATAAACTAAAACAATGTAATTACGCTAAATTATTTATTAATTATTGTAAATCTATATTCATGACAAATATTTTTTAATTTTTGATTGTTATTTGTAACACTGCATTTTTGTTTTTATTTTGGTATCTTATTTAAAAATGTTGAGTGCAAATTCAATAATGCGAATTCAGATATTTTTCTTCCTATATCAAATCTTCTTTCTAACGTTTTGAAGCCATTTTCTTATTCTAAAACAATAAATAATACATAAACACCTACTTTGTGACAAAAGTTGATTACTATTTGTGTTACTTTCATGAATAGATCTTACCTACTTTTAGTTAATTAAAGAACGCCACATTGGGGTTGTTAAATTTGTTCATGTGGCATGTGTTACTAACTATACGGGGCAAGAGAGATGTCCGACACGCACAACATAGGGCGCGACCATTTTGAACCCTATAACACAGTTTATAGCTAAAGAATCAGATCGCTCACTCTGCGTCGGCACTTTTTATCTCAATGTTCCAGTTTATACACTGCGCAACTCAGATAATACAATATATGACAACCGCCTATAATAAAACAGCAGTCTTCTGCGTATCCTGAATTTGTATCCCTAAAGTGGATGTTATTTTGGAACTTTCAACTGGTCCGAGTGAGCTAACTGATTCTTTTCAATAAACTGTGACTCCAAAAATAATATTCACTGACAGCAGCAAGCAAAATATCAGGTGCGTTTTAATTATCCGCTTCTGCTTCCGGAATTGTCGGTTCAGTCATTCTAACCTGTCAGATTTAAACAAGAAAACCGACAATTACGAAGCAGAAGCGGATGATTAAAACGCACCTATTAAAAATATTGCGCCAAGATGTAGGCAACACGTAATAAGGTTCAAAATGGCGGAGTTTTTTATCTCCTTTTAAAAGAAACTCAGAAAGCTGCGCAGTGCGACCATTCTCCGTATAGTAAAAGAAAATCAAAGTATGTGGTTACTAATGTAATACGTTCTCCGACTTATTGTAATATTACAAAATATAATTATTGTCCTTAAATTTCACACAAAAACAGCCACAACTATTTCACTTAGTTCATCTAGAGGAAAACAAAATCATGAACTTAAAATTTAAATTCAGGATTCTTCGATATACATAAAACTGACATTTATATTTACAAACTGTCCACGTCTACTATCTGTCATCAGTGTTGCCAACCGTACGATTTAAATCGTATTTATACGACTTTTTAACTCTCTGTACGATGTACGATTGCATCAGTGAGATCGTACGTAAAAATATGATCTTCACTTTTTTAGTAGGTTTATCAGCAACAACTTCAGAATATAAAACAATAAAAATCAAAAACTACTTGCAAAGATTTATAGGCCGTTCGTAATTTCTGAAGGCAGTCATTTTCATTCTGACTTATTGTGATTTTGACCATGGTGATTTTGTACATCATGGCAAAAGAAAAGCTTGCATGCAAAATTTCAATCACTTTCAAGTGACAGTCATAGATTACTTTAAATGTGTTAATTTAAAGTTTCATGTATTTTCTTTAGTTTTTTTTCGTTGTAAACATTTTTATAAATAGATAAATAAATTATCATGTCAAAGCTTTTTTTTTTTCATTCCATTTAAGTTATATTATGCTATGCATGTATCTATTGTACAATTTTTTTGTCGAAATACCATTTTTCTGCTCTACTTATACGATCTCTCAAAAAAAATATTTGGCAATACTGGTCTCTCTACAAACGACGTAGACCTGTAGTTAACATCGGAGACGCTAGATGACGCCATCGTTGCGGCGGTCGTTGCGTTTCCAATCTTTATGGCCCTTATCTCTGTACAATACATAATACACAAACAAAAATTCACGATATCTGACAATGTCACATACTTTGCAATGTCATGCCCATTGTCAAGTTAGTGTCAATATTATGAAGACTAGAGAGAAGGAGGCGAATTGGTACAAGTAACATGAGTGACAAAAAATATCAAAGCAAGATTCACGTCGTTTCAGATTAAAACTATGTATTGGTTCAATTCAATTCAATTCAAAAAAAAAATCCCACAAAATTGTAATTATCAAATTTCAGCAATTAAGGAACCTTTTCGAATTTGGTCATACATACCTAATTTGTATTTTATATAGATAAAATTAAATAATTTATCAATTAATACATGCAAGACTTATTTAGAAATAAATACAACAGTATGTTCTGTGCTTTATTTAGCTGTAAACAAGTTTATTTTTATTATTTTGCAAAATTATGCATAATTCCCATAAGAAGCCATGTATTTTGAACAACGTATGCGGTACCAGCGCCCATGCGATTAATTATAGAAGCTCAATTAGCATGCGTTTTTTGGGACCGTATTTTGAGTATGCCGATTCGTCTCCTTATCTCTAGTCTTCATAGTCAATACCAAACATTTTTAAATCAAATTAATAGAACGTCATTATAATGACGTAAGAACCTTGACCACACTTGACTTGGGCACATTTCTAGTAACTGATTTAAAATCGCCTATATGAATTCTAAAAATGACATCGGTGGGCGGAGTTAAGTGGACATAAGTGAAGCATCAATATGGTGGCCGTACCAGGTCCAGACTAACTTTTTTTTTTTTCAATCAGGAAAGAATCTTCCAGCACGCAGGATAGAATGCTCAAGTATATACTAAAATATTTTTTTTTATTTGAGTAGAAAGCAGATATAAATAATTAGTACAATATAATTTTTGATTATATATTTATATTTTGTGAATTTTGTTTCAGAACTATAAAAAAATCAGCTTTTGGAAAACTACCTATTTAAACAAAAACAATTTAACTATTTAAACAAAAACTATATAATTATTAAAATAAAAACATTTTTAATTATTTAAATAGAAATTGTAAATTAAAACTAAACAAAAGATTGATTATTTGGACAAAAATTTTAAAGGGATTAAAATTTTTTTCATTACAAAAAAATTGAGTATTTTTGAGTAAAAAGTGTTACTGTAAAAAGATATCTACTTTTGCCCTAAATCTAAAAGTAATTTCACAAAACAAACCCATACTGGACATGAATGTTAAAATTACTTGCACAAAAATAAAACAAACGCCATCGGTTTAAAATAAATTATATAATTATTGTATTATTTTGATGTCTACTACAAAAAATAAATTTTAAATAAACTGGATACAGATAAAATATTTTTTTATTGTATTCACTTAACGACGAAAAACTACTAGACTAATCCAAATAAATGAAGTCTATTAAAATTGTTTGACGTTGTGAAAACAATCAAATATGTGTAACTACCTTCAGCGTGTTTTATTTTAAAAATGTTAAGTTTGGTCAGCCCCTATTTAAGAATATCTATTAAACATGGTCATACAACTTTTATATATATATATTTTTTTGTATATCCAATAATAGAACAGCTATCGAACAATTACGCACTGATGGGACACCCTATATATGTGTAAGTCTGTATATTAAATAATTTTGAAATTAATATAAACCTATAGAACGAAGAAAAAAATTAATTGCTTGGCAATCCTGTAATGTTTTTAAAAAAATATCTTTAAAAAATATACATTTTTATTTGCCAGACAAAAATGCAACACCCTGTATATCCAAAAAAAGGGGTTTTAATGCAAAAAAAAATAAAATACAAACACCTAAAAACCCAAGAACTACAAAAAAAACTGTTACTTTCAATGCCAAGATATTAAAAAAGTTTAATCCCCTATAATCCTCCTTGTTATTTATTTGTTAAATTTAATTCGTTCAATGTTAAAGTGCAACAATTTTGTCAAAAGCATCAGGTTTATTTTTATTTTTTGTAAATTATATAACTATTTTCGTTCAAAATTTAATCTACGAAGTGCGTGTGTACCATTTTATATGACGAGACCTATTTATATTATAGAGACCTATTTATATTATAGAAACCTATTTTGCAAAGTGACGTTATATCCCCACTTTTACTGCACTCCTCTTTTATTCAAACTATAGTGTTATACTTCCATGTCTGGGACACATTGTATCCCTACTACCTATTTGCAAGGGCGGCTTCGAGAAGAAATTTCTTACGATTTATGAGCCTTTTATTCAAACAAGTATTAGAAATTAAAAATTTAAAAAAACCGACTTCAAAAACGGGCAGATGCCATCACCACATCTTAACTAAATTTATATGGGACCACCCCTGAGGTACCCCCTTACTAACAAAAAAAGAATCATATAAATCGGACAAGGTGATAAAGTATTATCGCTAAACATACATAAAAAAATGAAGACTAAGGATTTTCTCATGGACTCAATTATTAGATTTTGAATAAATTTATATGGGACCACCCCTGAAATACCCCCTTTCTAACAAAAAAAGAATCATTGAAATCGGACACCGTGTTAAAGAATAATCGGTGAACATACATAAAAAAAAAATATCGCGACGAATTGATAACCTCCTCCTTTTTTGAAGTCGGTTAAAAATATGCTAACAAGTGTAAATTAAAAATTTAAAAAAACCGACTTCAAAAACGTGCAGATGCCATCACAACATCTTAACCAAATTTATATGGGATCACCCCTGAGGTACCCCCTTACTAACAAAAAAAAATCATATAAATCGGACAAGGTAGTAAAGCATTATCGCTAAACATACATAAAAAATGAAGAGTTTGAGGATTTTCTCATGGACCCAATTTTTAGATTTTGACCAAATTTATATGGGACCACCCCTGAAGTAGCCCCTTTCTAACAAAAAAAGAATTATTGAAATCGGACACCGTGTTAAAGAATTATCGCTGAACATACATAAAAAAAAAAAAAAAAAAAAAAAAAAAAAATATCGCGACGAATTGATAACCTCCTCCTTTTTTGAAGTCGGTTAAAAAAAAATATCGCGACGAATTGATAACCTCCTCCTTTTTTGAAGTCGGTTAAAAAAAGGGAATATCTAAAGGCAATCCCCCCCCCCCCGAAAATTTGTCTTGAAGCCGCCCTTGCCTACTTGTCATTGCCAATATCAAATTAACATTAACCTTTAAATCTGACAAATTTTTGTGTTATTTTCATAAAATTTAAATTTTTGGCCTTCATAATATAAAAAGACGTAAGTTTTCTATTATTTCCTCTACAGTTTTTTTTATAAAATTGCAATTTAAATAATATCTAAAAATTATATAATTTTTTCTACCTAATAATTTTCTAATTCAAATAAATCAGCTAGTAACAAATTAATATGGAAGAAACAAGCATTGAATCGTTAAAAAACCTAGCGCATCTCATAAGAATCCATAGCGTCGAATCAACTTCAGCCGCCAAATCAGGCCACCCAACAACATGTTCCTCCTGTTGCGAAATTCTCAGCGTCCTCTTCTTCAGAGTAATGCGCTACAAACCTTGCTCACCTCTAGAACCTTCGAATGATCGATTTGTCTTATCCAAAGGACACGCTGCACCCGCTCTGTATGGGTGTTGGGTCGAACTGGGACTTATACCCAAAGATGAACTGAAGAATCTGAGGCATATCAAAAGCGATCTTGAGGGGCACCCTACACCTAGATTGAAGTTTATCGATGTTGGTACTGGATCACTTGGTCAAGGTTTATCTATTGCTAGTGGTATGGCGTATATTGGGAAGTATGTGGATGAAGCTACATATAGGTAAGAAAATATTACATTTTCTAAATCGCCGATTCGCTAAGTAGGTAATCTAAACACTAGCCAGTGACCAGTGACACACCAATAGACTTAGTTAGTATTTGAAGCAATTATATAAAAACAGTGTTAGAATATTAATTTTTTTATCACAAAACAAAATAAATAGAAAATACCAAAATATAAAAAATTTAATTTTTAGATTTAACTTGGCATTTGTCCTTAAATAAAGATGGTAGAATACACGAAAATATATTACGGAAGAAACTGGACTTTTCTACCTTACTTTAGACAAATTGGTTAATTTCAATATGCAAATGCTTTAAGATTATATTTTTATAATCGAAGAGATTGAAATACTAATTAAAATGCAAACATAAGTAAACACACAATAGTTTGAATATTAAAAATTTAAAAGACAAATAACAACGTAATGAGTAGCCTGTACTTCTGCGCAAGATCATCGACTACGTTGACTGTGCTTATCATGGAGAGTGTTTTGAGCTTTGACTGACTCTTTTCTCTGACACATTTTTGCCAGCCAAATAAAATTAAAATCTCCCGATTCTGAATTCTAAGAAACCGGTAGAAATCATCGCAGTAGATACGATAAAATCATGATAGTAACCCTTTAACTTTATAATTTTTAGTATCAAGGGACCAGACAAGATTTTCTTTCTCTATTTAGTTTATAAGGTTATAACACTGAACAAATAGAAGAGCCGGAAGTGGCAAGTACGATTCATATCTGCACCTACGGTTCTAAAACAAAGCAAGACCAAGGATATGGAATATACTCCAAATCCTTATACCTAAACATAAATTGGCTGTGAGTAATAGTGCCAGTGTAGTTTAAACCGAGCTCACGGGGATTCTCATAGCAGCAAAATAAGTTACCAGAGACAATATCGCTGAAAGGAACATGCTCATCTATATAGATAGCAGACAAGCACTACTCACCCTGGACAGCCCACGAATTAACTTATATATTAACTACGTAAATTTACCTGGAAAAATTAGCGAAAGTTTTGATATTTTGTGATTCTACGTATTTTGAGCTACATTTTACGAATTTTAATTTTGCCACCTCGTATCTTTGCCGCTGTCGCCACCATATTGCAATAAATTGTAAAAAAGAGATTTTTTCAAGATATCTCGTTGCCTTTACAGTAAAAATGGTTATGTAGTAAATTAAACTACATAATTTTCTCTACCAAATTGCATCGTATCACTTTTTTCATAAAAACAACCGTTCTCTTGTACGAGAATTACAAAGTTGAGCAAGTATGCAGCGTGCAAAGCAATATGAATTTTATTCATTGAGCCTACCGCTGGAATCTAATAGCGTCTTCGATTCCACTGCCCTGCCTGCGTGGAGTGCACATAAAAGATGAGCGATATATCGATACCGGTTACATTTTAGATTGAAAAGTAACTGGTATTAACATATCTTCCATCTTTCGTATGCACTCAGTGCAAGCCGTACACTAGATTCGAAGACGCAATTAAAGTTGAATACGGATCTTGTAAGCTGATTGACACCTTGGCTTCACTAGGATTTTGTTCCTCGCACTCGGAAGCTCCACTTTTTGAAATTTCGACTTTGATGTGCTTTCCTTTGAATATTGACAGTGGTGCCTTTTCACAGTTCGTTTTCGACAATGCGGACTTTATTACTCAAACTCTGTATGGCAGAAACACTTTTCATGTCATGGGAGGCATCCATTATATAACGCCCGCAAGTGTCATTGCTTCTGATCAGAATATTCCTCGTCTCACAAATGTCAGCTCAGTACATCGGAAATTCTGTGGTAGCATTGCACTACAAAGCCATGAGAAGATAAACTTTTCCAGTCTACAGGGAATTCCTATTACTATTTCTTCAGTCGCAAATACAATAATGTCGGCAACTTCAGATCTGCTGGGCTGATTTGCCCAATATACCTGGATGGAATGGATTTATGGAAAAAGTGAGTAAACCATTCATATCAGAAATCTTTTATAGCTTGTTTGCCTTTCATTAACTCCGACACGATTTTTACAGTTTTAGCAACAGCCTCTGAGAAAAGTCATTTAATCATCAAACATGTTTCATCACTTTTGATCAGCCACTTTATTTTAAAGCAAAACAAATTGTTCGAGTGGCATGAAAGCAAAATTGAAAAATGTCGTTATACCATTAGGTGGCTTTCATTTATTGATGTCGTTCATGGGAGCCAATCGGTATATTATGAATGGTAGTGGATTAACCGAGCTTCTAAGTACAATTTTTGCAGTTTTGAATTCACTTGAACAGATGTTATCTGGACAGGGATTCTTATGTGCGAACTCAACACGTAACGAATCAAATAGAGAGAGACATTTCATAAGAATCGCATTCTGTGGAATGAAGATAGTCGTCTCAAAACATGCCCTATTGAAATATGAGAATCCCAATGCAGGTTATGCATACTCTCGTCCGTGCAGAGCACATGTGTCCATCTCGCAAAATTGATCATGCAGGAAATTGATTTATCACCAGACAAACACGCAGGACTAGAAGCAATTCTATGCGATTTCGACAAGTCAGTAATACTTGAAGCAGACCAAAGAAAATGCGCCAAAGAATTAGCTTCAAAATTTAAAAATCATCTAGTAACGTGGTCCAACTGCTAAATTATGGGTTTTTTGCTTTCGCATGGTATCAGTTACAAAACAATTTATTGAGGCCGAAAGAAAGAAGCGGAAACTGGGACCTTCATCTTAATAGTAGCCAGCAAATGTTGCCCTATTTTCATGCCGGTGGTCATTTTTTGTACGCTAAATGTGGACATTTATATTTACAGGATATGTATAGTTTAAAAGAAAAGATGAATCCTACAGAATACAGGTCTTTTACAGATGGAGGGCGCTTCACAATTAAATGTTCTGATACATTTTGGTGTGGAGCATGGTCAGACATGGTTATTGAGAAATCATTAATGCAAAGGATGAAAACCGTAGATGGACTAACTCGAAGTCCAGGAGAGCATACCTTCTAGGTGGACTATGGGAATGTCATTCTTGCACAATATTTGTGACGCGGTTGAAGATTTTTGTAATATAGAGTTTAGCACTTCAGAACAGCATGTTAAATTGAGAAGTTTCCGGATTCATCGTGATAACAATGACGTAAAAAAATTAATGAATTGGTTTTCTCAACATTCGCCTTTCCTGCAATGAAAGAACTATTTTTGCTGTAAAAGCAACTAGTAACAAAAAAACTTCTTTAACACAATTCATTACAATATGGCGACGACGGCGGCAAAATTACGAGGTGGCAAAATAAAAAATCGAAAAGAGCAGTTAAAAATACATGAAATCGCCAAATATCAAAACTTCCTTAAATTTTTCCAGCTAAAGGTAATATTATACAGCACGTAATTACTGGAGTATTAGGGTTAGTACTAGAATGTGATGAAGCAACAATATGATCACCTTCAGATGGATCAAAGGTCACTGGCCAAGAAGGCAGCCAACCAAATACTTTTTGAAGTTCATTGGATTGACATTATAGGTAGTAACAAATCTAATTAAAGGACATTCGCTTGTGAAATTCAAGGAAATATGGGATAAAACAAGAAGCTGCAGAGTTGCCAAGAAGCACTTTGGGCACGAACAACTGCCCTTCTATGCATTAAGTCAACCTTCATCAAGCTGCCCTTTTGAGTTAAGTCAACCTTCAGCTATATAAACAACTGTCTTTCTGAGTGAAGTCAACATTAATCAAGCCATGTGAACAACTACTGCATTTATATCAACCTTAATATCAAGCCATAATATTAACTGCCCTTACGAGCAGTCAGTGTTCATCATGCCATACCATAAGCCAACCACTAATCAATTTTCAAAATAACAATAATTCTTTAATCATAAATATTATAAACAAATAATTTAATTTTTACTGTTATGTACCTAATTTTTTGTCGTATAGTTCTTTCTTTCAAGTTTAATTAAAAATTATTGAATAAATTATCGATTTTGTTTTATTTTTGTTATCTGATAAGAACTTGCAGGAAACATGTTGTTCCTAACACGTGCGTAAAGTGCATTTTCCGCACTATTTAATGTTTAAATAAATAAATACAATCTTAAAATTAATAGAATATTAATAAATGACTGTAACCTCTATTTTTACAAGTCTACTGTCTTTACCCTTAATTAAATTCCTGCCATAGGCGTGCGGTTTTAACTCAAATTCAAATGTACTTGTCAGCAATGTGTACCTTTCTGGAAACGCCATTGAATGACAAATCGCTATTACCTAACTAATTTTTGAAATACATTTACAACCTTTCAAAAACAAAATCACCAATTTACACTCACCCGCTATTTTTCCAACTTATTGTATTAATATTTTAGGGTATATTGTTTAATTGGCGACGGTGAATGTGCTGAAGGCTCAATTTGGGAATCTATCAACTTTGCTACGCACTACAAATTGGATAATTTAGTCCTCATTATAGACGTGAATAGATTGGGTCAAACTGGATCAACCATGTTTGGGCACGACGTGCAGCAGTATGAGAAACGATTAGAAGCGTGCAATTTTAATTGCATTTCAGTAGATGGACACAATGTTGAAGAATTGGTTAAAGCTTTTGATTGCGTTAAGAAATGTAAAGGAAAACCTAGTTGCGTGATTGCCAAGACTTTTAAAGTAAATATCTAGGTAAAATTATATAAATAAATAGCGTAAGGCTAAGGATGGTTTTGAGTTTTCAGACATCAAGCGCTTCAAATGTAGGGTCCACATCAAATTGACACAAAAACAAACATTAACTGTTTTCAGTCTTTTAGACTCTAAAATAAGCAACAATTTTGACGTATTTCACTATGCTCTCCTCTATAACCAAAGATAACAGGAGATGTAACTACAAACAAATATCGTACTGTCGTCATGAGGGTATAATCCGCTGTTGTCATTATTCTATTTCATTATTCTCGTTTTGTTATCCAAAATTATTTACATATCTTAAAAAACCTAAAATAATTCAACCTATTTTATTGCAACTGAACCCAAAAAATTTTGAATAATTAATTATATCAAATTTATTTAAATAATATGTAATTTCCCTAAATTAGATGTAATAATTTTCAATAAATTTCAAAACCTAGTTAATGTTAAGTTGGATATCAAGTATTTTATACTAGATGCTTGCATTTTGTATGTTGTTTATTATAGGCGTACAATGGTTTACATATATATTCATTGATTGTACCGACGTCAAATTATTCAGTTTATCCCTTCCCATACTTCACTCCACATGTTTCTTCACTCCTGATTTACAACTGGGCCGTATTGACGGTGGTATCGATGTCGGCGTCACGAATATTATATTGTATCAATGAATAGCTATATCTCCTGTTATCTCTGGCTCTAACACTATTCACTAAACAATAACTACATTAGCTCAAAACGTTTAATCATCCAGTCTTCATTTTAGATCTACATTATCTAGGATTTGTAGGACCTCCATATTTAATGTATTCCTTTGTGTTTCCCTGAAAATCTCTTGATTCCTTCTTTAACGATCGGCATTCTCAAATCTCTCTGAAGGTGATCAGTTCTATAATGCTGTGGTGCATCAACAATACATCTCTGAATTTTGTCTATATTGCTGCGTATCCCAGAGCTGGATTCCATTAAACCAGACTGATTTTAAAAACTGTTTACACAACAATAACTTATTATACACAACAATTTTGAGTCAAGCTCCTTCCTTTTTTTTATTTCTAGATATTTTACTACTGCATCGTAGTGTGGTATCACATCATATATGGGTATGGGTATTGGTAATGTTCCCTTTATTTATATGTAAAGCTAAAGAATGATGATTTGCTCTTATTTATTCTTGTTCGACACGTTTTGCTCCATTCAGTTACATTGATACACGCCTCTTGGAGTTTATCTATAGTTTCTTGGTTGTCATGACCCATTGCTAGGATAGCTGTATTGTTAGCGATCTTTACGTGTTTGGATTGTGGTATAAGGTACCTGTTCCTAATAAGGCCATGCTAATTTCAGAGGCCTTTAGAAATTCAAAATTTGTATCGTATAGTAACCAAATTTATGAAGTAAATTCTTTACACTATGTTTATAACTAACACTTATAATAATCGAATTCTTAATTAATTTTAAGTGCATTTCTATTTTAATTGTTAATGGGCCTAATTAAGACCAAGGGTCCTTATTAAGGCCATAGGGGATACCAAAATATGGCCCACGTAATAAAACAGCATATCATGGTTGATAATTATATTTATTTCTTAAAAAAACAAATGCATTCTATAGTAAATATAGCCTTTAGCAATATTAAACAAAAAAATAGTTCAAAATTCCCGTTAAAATAATAAATAATGTACCCTTATCATTTTTTGGTAATAATAAATTGAAGCAGAAAACAATTAAAGTTCACAAAACTCAATAAAACGTGAAAATATAAATAGTTAATGTAATGAGAGATAAATAATTACTAAGGAGGAAATGATGTTGACATATGTAATTTCAGTCAGAACACGAAGGACATATAAATAAAGATTCTTTATCCTTCGCGGTTAACCCTACACAATCTTCGTGAACATACCGCAGGCACATATTACATAGTCGCATATTTGCCACTTGATCTTCATCACATACGGTGACAATACCATTTTTCTAGTACTTTCTTTGCGTTTTTATTTATCCGAGGATGAGGTTTATTAGTTTTTGGAACAGTTTGATCTTTTTGTTTACTTCCCTTAAACAAGTCTTTGGTTACGCGTTGTGCCCTATAATTTAATGATTTTTTTCTTGGTGTAATTTTTTTTTCTTTAATTTCAGGCGTGGGCAATACGTTTTTAAAGGTAGATACATTGTCATATTCTTGTTCTGGAGATTTTTCTTTAATAGGGGTACCTTCACGAATATAGCTACTGAAACTCTCATCGCCCGAAGAAGAATCTCGTACAGAATAATCACTTGAAGTGTCTGAGTCTGAGAAGTTGCTCACTTTTCTAATTATTTTTAGATTTCTATTGGACTTTTGAAGTCCACTTGGACCAGCTTTGCAAGTAGAACTGTCTGAAATTTTTTGCTTAATTTTAGATGCAACATCTAGCTTTCTTTCATGTCTTCTTTTAATGATAATAGTTTTCGGAATAGTTTCAGGGTTTACATGGTTCAATTCAGCTGCATGTTCCTGCTCGTTATTTTGTGTTTCCCTCACTTCACTTTCTGTATTGAGAGATCTTCTCATTGTAAGCTCTGAAGGCGCAAACACACTGTCTGGTATTACGTTTGGGTCGAAAGGATAAATTCCGGTTGCCCGAAATCCAGCTGAAACGTTAGATGGTGTTGCTGCCCGTGGCCATACTTTGCTAAAAATTGTTCCGAAATTTAACTTAGTTATTCGGTGGTTAGGTTTATTAATCCAGAAGAGTAACACCTCGTCATACCAATATCTTTCAAATGGCCCAAAGACAGACTTATCCATTGGTTGTAACTGATGGGTGGTATTACTAGGAAGGCAGTACAAAGTTATAGCATGTTTATCTGCCTCTTCAACTATTGAGAAGTCAAGATGAGAAGATGCGCCGTCAAATATAAGAAGAACCCTCTCGTTTGGTTTAAACTGAGAAAAGTGTCCAAGTCACAAAAGTTGAAGTATTCATACTGCCTTTGTCGGTCATTTTAATAACAGATCCTGGTGGAAGGTTCTCAGACCATTCTTGTTTTCCCTTTTTCCTTTCATTAAAATCATTGGAGGTATTACTTGACCAATTGCATTACCACATGCAACTATCGTAACATTTTCGGCAGGTTCTTCGGAAATAATATGGACATTTGAAGAGCCACGTTTCGCAAGAACTTCTGGTTGCTTATGCAAGGTTAGTCTACAACCCTTTTCGTCGATATTAAAAATGAGATGCGGTTTATTCATAATATTCATTTCCTCCAAAATATGGCGAAGTTTTGCAAAATGATCATTTACGATAAACCTATTTAGTTTTGCTGCCCTTGCAGCATTCATTTGCTGTGTTTTGCGTCTTGCTACTTCCGCATGTCTCTTTAGAAAAAGCCGGAACCATTTCCTTCCTGCAGTTTTTTTAACATTAGAAAATGGGTTGGGTATTTCAAGCCGCTGGCAGTAGGCAAAAACCGATCTTTTCAGGAGCTTCGAAGTTAACGGCATTCCAATGTCACATAATCTAAATATTCTTTCACAAAGATCAATTTCCTGAGTAGCTGTTAAAACTGTTGGGCGTCCCAATCTTTTTTCACTTACACCAGATGTTACATAATTTCGCAAAGTTCTTCGAGGTATGCCATAGTTTAAGCTAGCACTTCTGATAGATAATCCACCTCTCACTGCGTCCATCGCACGCCGCAGCTGTTCTTGCGACCATTTCGCTCGTTTTTTTGGAGGTTCCATTATACCTGGAAATTTAAAAGGATGTACTTATTACCTATACATTATTAAATGACTAGGGTCCAAATAAGGCCCGGGCTTTATTTGGGCCAAAATTATGGGCCTTATTAGAGTCCCTATAAATTGCCATGGTTTGGAAGAATTAAAAATTCGTTAAGCAGCAAGGAATAATATGATTTGCTATCAAAAACTATACCACTAGATAGCTAAAACTACAAGCTTTGCTTTGGCACCAGAACAAAAAAATATTTACTTACTTTTATACACAATTTGAGCATTTGAAAGAAAACACTGTTTTTAGATCACGGACCTGTGATATACCCTTATTGCGGTTATGTTTAAACTAATGAATGCGCGCAAAAGACAACGTAGGTTTCAACCTTGACCGGTTCTCGGGTGACAACCCGCAAGTAGAGGGGCCTATGTGCTTCGTGTTTTGTAACTCAGCGTTGCCACATCTATTAATTGGCCTTATAGGGACCCCTGGCCTTATTTGGCTCAGGTACCTTATAAGTGTACAACATGTAAATCACTGGGCCTAGTACGCTACCTTGTTGTACAACTGCGCTAATATCTTTTATTTTATAAAATGCTTCCTTCTATTTAACTTGGAATACTCGATCAGTATTGTTTTGATAACATTTTCTCCAATTTGTTAATTATTAGTCTTTCAGACCCGATCAAATACCTGGGCTGCAGCCAAAAATATTACTTCATGTTTACCAGCCACATGCTGGATTAGACAAATAAGTTCACCAATAGTTTTTTTAGATAGTTTCTTAAGAATTTCTCTGCCGGTAGTTTTTTTTTAATTTATTTCGTTCTAAATTTCTTCTACTACTTCTTTTGGAGTTATTGGATTGATGTCTAAATCTTCACCTTCATACAACAGTAATTCCTATATGCTATGATGTCTTTCGTATTGCCGAAAAGTTTGTTCCCAGTGATTTTAGAACATTTCGGCTTCTTCTTGCCTTGACTTGTAGTTTCGATTGATGGGTAGTGTGCCAGTGGCCTTTTTTGTTTTTGGATACTATCCAGAGGGAATAGTATATTTTACTATCATCTGTTCTTATAAATATTTATTACTGGTTTAGTTGAGCAATGTGTCTTCGTAATGTTTGGGAGATCCTGTTTAGTTGTTTTATATCATCTGTTGCTCTTATTCTTTGCCACTTTTTCTTAATTTTCTTTTTGTCAGCTGTTAGTTGTCTTATTTCAAGAGAACAATTGATTTCCATTGTAACCCCTTTTGATTTCAGGTGTATTTTGCCAAGCAGCTTGTTGAATCTCATTTACACACTTTTCAACTTCTTGGTTTAATTGTTCTAATCTTTAATGAAACATTTAGCTGTAATCTGTTTGACAATTCCTCCTGAGCATGCCAGAGCTTAAAATTGTGTCCAAAATCAGAAGAAAATCACAAGTACTTAACCTTTTTTCTTAAATATCCACTGGTGACATCTCATTTGACTAGGGCTTGGGGTTGACGTTCCACTTTAAGGGAAAAAAGGGTGTAGTAGCGGTAATTCCCTAGGAGATGGTAATTCCCAGGATGGTGTTATACCCACTCTATTTACTAAATATTTTAAAAATACATAAACTCAAAACATAATTATTATATTTATCAATATGCTTGTATTAATTGAACTTGAATTAAAGCGATAATACACATCAACCATTATCCAATTGTGTATCCTTTTCTATTGCTTCTTTTTTCTTTCTTAATTTAACTCAACTTGTTTAGATACTCCTTCATTTTATAAATGTAATAGCATTTTAACTACGTGCATGTACACGTACATAAGTAGATATTGTTTTCTGACTGCCAGTGGTCGTAAAAAACTTTTTTTTTTTAATTTAATTGTAGGGTAAAGATTTTCCGGGCGTAGAAGATAAAGAAAACTGGCACGGAAAACCACTGGGTGACAAAACTGATGCAGTTCTTCAACATTTAAAATCACTTCTAACGAATGGAGGAAAAGTGGATTTCAACATAACACCTCCATGTGGTAAAGTAAATATTGTAAATCTTGCCGACATTAGATTATCATCACCACCATGTTATAAAAAGGAAGATAAGGTAGCAACCAGAACCGCATATGGTAAGTTTTCTTGCGTTATAAAGAAAAACTCGATAATATTTTGATTAATATTTTATGTTTTGTGGGCTTGAGAAAAAAAGCAAAGACGAATTTTTCCACCACTAATGGAAAAACATTCCTATCCGAAGCTTCGTTTTTGTTAATATAAAGTAAAAATATTATCTTCTAACATTATTTGTTTGTATAGGAAACGCTTTAGTAAAATTGGCAAAAAATAATCCACGAGTAATGGCATTCGACGGTGATATGAGTAATTCAACGTTTTCCGAATATTTGAAGAAAGAAAATTCTAAAAATTTCGTTGAATGTTACATCGCTGAACAAAATTTGGTAGGAGTGGCCATAGGAGCGGCTTGTAGGGATCGAGTTTGCGCTTTTGCATCCACATTTGGAGCCTTTTTGACGAGAGCATTCGATCAGGTAAAAACATACAAATGACTTTTCACATTTATGGATTTGTAGCACTTGGCTATATCTCCTCATGTGACAATATTTCCAACTTGTGTGAAAAATGTCACTTTCGCCACTAGTAATCTAATAGATTGTTATTCTTGATAAAAGTTAGTCTGTGACCTTAAACGTAGTATAAATTTAATAGATATTAAAAACTATGTACCACACAGGAAACAGGTTAGAAAATATGAATTTAGCTCAAGAATAAGAAAGCTTATTTTTATAAATAGAGAAAAACTATTTATTAATACCTCAACATTAATTATAATTATTAATATTTAATTAAAAATGTACAAACCTAAAAAAATTTAAAAGTAAGAAAATATTTACATATTATTTTCCTCGATATCAATATTTTCCATATCGTCATCATTGTACTAGTCAGTTGATTCGATATTATCAAGATCATCATTTACACTGCCTTCTGATGTTTCTGTAAAAAAAGTTAATTAGGGTGCGAATAATTACTAATTAATAGATATGATGTAATGAGCCGTCAAGAAAAGTCTTAATTGGAGTTGGCTGTAAAATTTAAATGTTTTGTCACTTCTACAGAGAGACATTTAATACTGACTTTTTCATTGTAAACAAAGTGTATTCCATCGAAATGATGCTGCAACAACAACAACAACAACAACAACAACAACAACAACAACAACAACAACAACAACAACAATAACAACAACAACAATAACAATAACAACAACAACAACAACAAAAATATGATGTGTCCGACACATTACTTTCCTGTCTAGTTATTACAGGCTTTTTCCGGTTATTTTGTACAACCTATTTATCACCTCTCTAAATGTTTAGATGAACTAAATACATACATTTTCCACACACATCTTGAAATATTTTTTTCTATTCATTACCAATGAAAATACTGAAAAATAAATATACTTTTCCTCAAATTTTTCCATTACGGTCCATTTTAGATAATAGAGAATGATATCGCAAACAACTTTTATTTGAACAATTATCTTAAACATTCGAATTCTGCACATTTTACCCAATTTCTCCAATTTTAGAAAAATTATGTACGAGACAAAAATTATTGAGAATAACATAACAAGCAACTTTTTTGTAGCTTCATCAACTTTCTTTTTCTCTTTCCTTTCTTCTTTCTCTTCCAATGATGCCTGCATCGGGTGACCGTTAGAATTGGACTGTTGTTTCCTTCTCTTAAGTTGTGATTCTTATGTTTGCTGGGACGAAAGTCCAGTTTCAATTTCAAGGTAAAAATGTCATTCTATGGAAGAGGGCGAAGAAGTAAGTAATAACTAAAAAATTAAATTTCATAAGTTATAAAAAATATATATTTAAAAATTCACCTCTCCTATATCACATTGCTAGATTGAAAAACAAAACAAAAATGTTTTTTGATATAGCTGTTGAAATCCGACAATCGGGGGTTGATAGTTAATTTAAATAATTTCTATATATTATATTTAAATTTTAATTCCAAATGCAGCTTCTTGGGACTGCTAGGCTCCACTTAATTACTTTTGAAATAGGACCGTGACTAAAAACCAGATGTAAAACGTTAAGGCTATATTCAAGGGTTAATACAGGGCTTTAAAGTCTTTATGCACCAGATTCACAGTCCTTCTTCCTTTCCAATACATTTGCATATATGGGAAATTTAAGTATAAATACCACGTTTCTTGTGGGCTGAGGGATTAGCTTTTTCACATTCACCGAGTCAAGTTAACAAAAAGAGCAAATATCCACGTTACCGCTACGGTGACTCCTGGACAATAAGGAATCAGCCTTGGGTGTTTTCGTAGACATAGAAGGTGCTTTTGATAAAACCACCTTCTCCAAGATAATACACACACTGAACAACAGGAATGTTCCACAGATGGTTAGTGGGTGGATACATAACATGCTCTCAAAGCGAGCAGTACACATAAGCGTAGCAGATGTGAATATAAGAGGCTTGGTTGCGAGGGGATGTCCACAGGGAGGGGTGATATCACCTCTACTGTGAAACATGGTCATCGACACCCTCATTAGCTGCCTCAATAATGACAGTCACTACACAATAGCATATGCAGATGACCTGGTCATTCTGCTAACAGGGAATTTTGAGAACATACTCTGCGAAAGAATGCAAGTAGCTCTTAAAATTATGGAACAGTGGTATAAGGGTCATTCACTGTCTATTAATCCTAAGAAGACAGAAAATCGGTAGTGACAGACCGAATTAAAGAACATTCCCTTGTAAAATTCAAGGAAAGATAAGAAGAAACAAGAAGCTGTAGAGTTGCCGGGAATTTTTTTTTTATTTTTTGACTTCACTGATAAACTCATTTAATACTCTCACTAACACTCATGTTCACGAATGATGCTCTCTCGCTAACATTTCATCTATACCTCTTACTGTGTCGTATCTTGAAGGATGTTAGACCCCGCGAAAAGTGTCAGGCGATTGCTGATTGGGGTGTATAAGGTTAAAAAATCAGATTTTATGTTACAACGATTTAGTCCGACATATTTTAATCTTAAATACCTGTTAAGTACCTGCCGAAACCTCCCATACTCGAATTTCATAACACACAAACACTCTTTCCTATACAACATTATACACATATAAAAACATTTTTTTAAACTAGCAAAAGAAATGCTGTTTTTTTAGTAATTTTATGATGAAAGAAGTGGATATTTTTAGAAATCATGTATGTTTACCTAAGCCTTAGGCCATTAAATAATGTAGGTAGATGTGTACCTAATTAAAAAATATCTGCATTCTCCTGTCCTATTTCAACCATTGTTAAGCTATTATGCTGTAATAATAGTAAATGTTTATTTAAAGATCCGTATGGCTGCAATATCCCAATCCAACGTGAACTTGTGTGGTTCTCATTGCGGCATCTCAGTTGGACACGATGGTCCCAGTCAAATGGCTTTAGAAGATATCACGATGTTTAGAGTGATTCCAACTAGCACGGTGTTTTATCCCAGTGATGCCATTTCCGCAGAAAGAGCCGTAGAATTGGCTGCTAATTGCAAAGGCATTACTTATATAAGGACAACAAGAGTGCCTACCATGGTTCTGTATGACAATGAGCAGACGTTTCAAGTAAGATATGTTCTCTTAGTGATAAATTTGGATATTAATATAAAAAATCTGATGTGTCCAACACATGACTTTCCTATCTAGTTATTATAGGCTTTTTCCGGTTATTTTGTACAACCTATTGCAGCACCTCTATAAATGTTTAGAGGATAAACTAAATATATACATTTTTCCACATACATCTACCTCGAAACATTTTTCTATAGATATTCATTGAAAACGAAAATACTGAAAAATTTAAATTTAGCACTTTTCCTACAATTTTTACATTACGGTCCATTTTAGAAAAATCATGTATAAACAAAAATTATAGAGATCGATATCGCAAACAACTTTTAGTTCAACAATTTTCATAAAAATCAGAATTTTGCACATTTTGTCAAATTTCTCGAATACGGACCATTTCAGGAAATTTTGACATAAGGCAAAAATTATAGATAATAATATTAGAAGTAACTTTTATTGGAACAATTTTTTCCTTCAAACATAAATAACAGATATATTCCATAAAATATAAAAACGGCCTCCTATAAAGTACCCCCCAGATGTTCCGACTTTGTCCAAAATCTAATCAATTCACGTCAGGCCGAAACAAAACTTAAATTTAAAATTTAATGTTTTTTCTTTATCCGTTTTTGAGTTTTCTTCAAAATTCGAAATTTACACATTTTCTCAAATATCTGGAATACGGTCCATTTTAGAGAAATTATGTATGGAATAAAAATTATAGAGAATTATATTACAAACAACTTTTGTTTGAACAATTTTTATAAAAAAATATTTTTTTACATTTTGTTAAATTTCTCGAATACAGACCATTTTAGAAAAATTTTGTATAGAAGAAAAATTATAATAAGTAACTTTTATTTAAAGAATTTTCTTCTCCAAGCGTAAATAACAGATATATTCCATAAAATATAAAAATGACCACCTATAAAGTACCCCCCAGATGCTCCGACTCTGCCCAAAATCTAATCAGTTCATTGGACGCTGGAACAAAGCTTAAGTTTAAAATTTGGTGTTTTTCTGTGCATAGGTTCATGAGTTATGGTGGACACAGACACACACACACACACACACACACACACAAACGCAGACGCAGACGCAGACGCAGACGCAGACGCAGACGCAGACGCATTACTGAATTCAGAAAGTAAACTACAAAGTTTTATAATGTATCAACAAATTTTTCTCAGTAAGTTGGTCAAAACTAATACGTAGGTTTTCAAACAATCAACCATTTATTAAATTATATAAATATAGAGATGTGATGACGATGGGATGGGATCAGTTGGATATAAATGTCTCTGAATAGTCTTAAAGTGAGTTAGACTTGAGTACCTCTCCCTCTCTCCATGTTGTTTGAGACAATTGTTTGGCAATACTTTTTGCATAACCAAGGAATGGTTCTGGTCCTCTGAATTGAGTTTCAGTTACTTTTTTTAGCAAATCGAGTCGGCTTTTTCATTGCTGTATCCCGGAACATAGATTAAAGTACCGAGGTAGTCGGATGTTTATACAGTTTCAAAACAAGCTTTGAATCAATTCGCTTGGAACTCAAAGCGAAAATATCTATTTATTTTTGTTAGCAAGAGGAATATTAATCAACTCTATATGGCGCACAATTTTATACCGATCATTTCTGTTTGGAAGATCGTGGCAAAAATGGCCAAGGTTTATTGATATGTCAACGCTCAACGCTTGGCTTCTTGTCGATTACACCCGCTTCTTCTTTTTCAATTTTGGAGTCGTACGAATACAGTAATTGTTCGAAGCTAGTTTGTCTACATAACTGGTTAAACATTAGAGATGGTGTAGGTAGCAAATGCAAATATATAATTGTATAATGCATATAATTATTCGATGTAAAACTGAGGGTATAATATAAAATAATAATGACAATCTATCATAATAATAAATAGTGTCATAGCTATAACGTAGTAACGTTACCAGGTTGATTCAAGGTGAACTTAACCATTTATCTGCTGCCACAAAATTAAAATGTTACCACAGATGGCAATAGTGAAAATTACTAGCATACTTCCATATTTATTAAAAATTTTCTAACGAATAATTTACAACCTATTTTTAGTTATTAAATTGAGACATTTGGATTTTGAAAGTAATGTCATTCCTTATCTGGTCTTCCCTACTTGGAAAATAACAAAAATTATGTGTTGATAAAACCTTATCATTTAAATTTTATCAGAAGTTTTACAAGGCTCTATCCTGGGTCCTCTATTTGTTCATTATTTATATAGCTGATATTATTAATTTTTTAAAAAATGTTCTATACATGCTAATGATATACACATTAATATACCTACAGCAAAGAATACCTACCCAAGAAGCGAAACTAAATGTGCGATTCGTGGACAAAAAAGTGCCAAGTTTTCTCAGTGTTTTAGAGGTGGTTTAACGTCAAATATAGCTGTCATTTATGAAGAGCAACGTTTGGTAATTGCATTGCAGTATAGTTAAGTAGTTGTATTTAACTAAGTAGTAATTATATAGTTTTAAAATTTGTATTACATGAAAAAAAATACATTGTGTTACTCGTAAATTTTATTGAACGTTCATGCATCTGGCTGTCAATGTTTTTTTTTTTTTTTTTTTTTTTTTTTTTTTTTTTTTTTTTTTTTTTTTTTTAATTTCTAAATAATAATAATGATAATTTACGCGTACGTATTATGCATCATTTAATTTCTTAGCCTTTTATTTAAATATGTTATTTTTTTGTTTTTTAAACTATTCGAATTAAAACAGTAAATAAGCAATAATACAATGCAATAATTAAAATATATGAAAACCTCACTTCGAGGAACCAAGTCGCTGCTATTAGGATACAATTGAAATGCATTTAAAACTACGTACAGTACTTCTGGATATGTAACGTATAGAGGGTGGGTTACCCCACGGCACTTAGGCCTCACTAGGCACATTGTGTGTCCTACTAAAATGATAGGCACCTCCGAGCTCGTGAGCCAGCATACAAATTTAATGTAGTTGATAACGTCGCCAAGAGGTGCTTCTCTTATATCTGCCGGTGATAGCCAATACTCACCGAAAACAAATCTTCTAATAATTGAAAACGACTGGCAATCGTAGAGGATATGTTCAATGGTCTCATCTTTTTGTTCGCACCCCCTGCAGGGTGCGGATTCTGACATCCCTATGATATAAAGATATTTTCATATTTGGAAATGACCAGTCAGAATGCCTGTAATCAGACGCAGATTCTGTATAGTCGTAGTCAAGTATTTGTTTGTTGTAGTGTTTGTCAGGATAACTTGAAAGCTCCTTGGTAACTCAGCAGTTTCTTGTTTCATCCCATCTTTCCTTTAATTTCACAAGGGAATATTTTTTAATTGGGTCTGTCACTATCGATGTTGTCAGTTTAATAGAAGGGACAGGTCCAAAAAGTATTTGGTTGGCCGCCTTCTTAGATAGTGAATCAGCAATATAGCGTCTCACATTGTTGGATGGATACTCTTGCCAAAGTTTCGTGGCATTCTAGTACTAACTCTGAGTAAATTCGTAGCCTGTTCAGGGTAAGTAGTGTTTATCTGCTCTCTGTATAGATGAGCATGTTCCTACCAGTGATATTGTTTCTGATGATTTCTTTTGCTGCTATGAGAACCTTCGTGAACTACATTGGCACTATTGCTCACAGCCCATTTTATGTTGAGGTTTAAGAAATTGGAGTATATTCCACATCCTGAGCATTGTTTTGTTTTAGAACCGTCGTTGTAGATATGAATCGTACCTGCCACTTCCAGATCTTCTATTCGTTTTGTAATAACTTCATATGGCTTATGGAAGATATATCTTGGTGAGATAAGGTTCATGTTCGCCTGAAGCAGTGGGAGCGCGCCAAAAGCGATGTCTCACCTCACCAATTCGTACATCAAGTTCTATTCCAACTGTGCAGAGGCGTATCATTGTCATCAAAACAACCTCCTTGATGTAAATATGAAGTGGCGTGAGACTAAGAACGACTTCCAACCAGAGCCATGGTTGGTATGGTTTTCATGGCTCCTGTTATGTTGAGACATGCTGTTATTTGAATTTGTTCTATTTTGGGGATAGCTGTCAATTTTTGGATTTTCGGTACCCAGACACCTGCACCGTATATTAGGATAGATCATGGCCATGTAAGTCCATGTGACGACTCTGGAGGAGAAACCCCAGGTGCGTCCCTCGGTCCGGTGGAATTGTTTATAAGTAATGTATGCTCTTTTGAAGTGTGACTTGTTGTCAAAGATGCTACCTAGGTACTTCATCTCTGTTGCAAAGTTTTGTTTCGTGTTTAGGAGCTCTGTAGGTTTTAATTTTATTTTTATCCTTTTCTTTGTGAAAAGGATTATTTCTGTCTTCTTGGGATTGATAGACAGTGAATGGTCCTTGCACCACTGTTGCATAATTGTTCTCAAAATTCCCCCTATTTGCAGAATGTCCAGATCATCTGCTTTCGGTATTGTTTATTGTACCTACTAAATTATTTCGTTATTAAAATAATCTATTTGACATAATAAACATAGTAAGTCATTGTTACTTTAGTATGTGTTTAATTCTAATGAACCAAACGACAAAAATTGATTAATTTCCATACGTTTCCCAGTGTATTAAGTCCCCTTGCTTTGGTACATACGAAAACTCATTGTTTCGCTTCTTGGGTAGGTATTCTTTGCCTACAGCTGAAATAATTTACTTAACATCATGATTCAAATTTAAACTCGAATAAATATCTAAATTAATATTTTTTGGTAGAAATCGTATATCTTAACGATAATCTTTATTTAAATATTGCAGGTGAACCATTAGAAGTAGTTGAAAATACATGTCAGGGTAGCATTTTAGATGGTGAAGTGATATTTTGTTAATATAATATAAAAAGTCGTTAAAGTTATTGTTTTCCAATCGGCATTTTTTTATTCATTACATTAAAAATTTAACTTTGCTAGTATTTACTAGGTAGCTTCTTAATAATTTTGTTATTGGTCTTGTTTGTTGAAGCGAGAAAAAATAGGATTCAGATTATACAAAATTCATGTTGCAGATTATACGTTTATCACATTTCACATAAAGTCAGTGAAAACAATGAATACCTAATATAATATAGTCTCTCATCTGACTACAAAAAGTGGCATGTCATGTTTTTTGCTATTTGTATTTAGGTACAGAGGAGAGGGTGTTAACAACATGTACATATCCCAATGGTGGGAGCTGTCGTGTAACTTGTCAAATACACAATAATGTTTCTTATCGATAGAGTTTTTCGTTTTTTGCTGGAAATTAAATAATTTATTTCTAGAACAATAAAAAATCCCTCTGCAAGCATTTTCTGTCGTCCGGTTTTGTTTCTATTAATGTAGGGAAATTCCTACACTTACAGAATGAGCTATTTTTACTTTCCTATCTGTATACAGATATAAGGAAAGTATAGGAATCATGATTTTTTTCGACCTCGAGTTTTCGACGGATTTTTACGTTTTGAGGTCCCCTGAATCCGTTTTGACTATTTTCGCGATGATGTCTGTCTGTGTGTGTGTGTGTGTGTGTGTGTGTGTGTGTGTGTGTGTGTGTGTGTGTGTGTGTGTGTGTGTGTGTGTGTGTGTGTGTGTGTGTGTGTGTGTGTGTGTGTGTGTGTGTGTGTGTGTGTGTGTGTGTGTGTGTGTGTGTGTGTGTGTGTGTGTGTGTGTGTGTGTGTGTGTGTGTGTGTGTGTGTGTGTGTGTGTGTGTGTGTGTGTGTGTGTGTGTGTGTGTGTGTGTGTGTGTGTGTGTGTGTGTGTGTGTGTGTGTGTGTGTGTGTGTGTGTGTGTGTGTGTGTGTGTGTGTGTGTGTGTGTGTGTGTGTGTGTGTGTGTGTGTGTGTGTGTGTGTGTGTGTGTGTGTGTGTGTGTGTGTGTGTGTGTGTGTGTGTGTGTGTGTGTGTGTGTGTGTGTGTGTGTGTGTGTGTGTGTGTGTGTGTGTGTGTGTGTGTGTGTGTGTGTGTGTGTGTGTGTGTGTGTGTGTGTGTGTGTGTGTGTGTGTGTGTGTGTGTGTGTGTGTGTGTGTGTGTGTGTGTGTGTGTGTGTGTGTGTGTGTGTGTGTGTGTGTGTGTGTGTGTGTGTGTGTGTGTGTGTGTGTGTGTGTGTGTGTGTGTGTGTGTGTGTGTGTGTGTGTGTGTGTGTGTGTGTGTGTGTGTGTGTGTGTGTGTGTGTGTGTGTGTGTGTGTGTGTGTGTGTGTGTGTGTGTGTGTGTGTGTGTGTGTGTGTGTGTGTGTGTGTGTGTGTGTGTGTGTGTGTGTGTGTGTGTGTGTGTGTGTGTGTGTGTGTGTGTGTGTGTGTGTGTGTGTGTGTGTGTGTGTGTGTGTGTGTGTGTGTGTGTGTGTGTGTGTGTGTGTGTGTGTGTGTGTGTGTGTGTGTGTGTGTGTGTGTGTGTGTGTGTGTGTGTGTGTGTGTGTGTGTGTGTGTGTGTGTGTGTGTGTGTGTGTGTGTGTGTGTGTGTGTGTGTGTGTGTGTGTGTGTGTGTGTGTGTGTGTGTGTGTGTGTGTGTGTGTGTGTGTGTGTGTGTGTGTGTGTGTGTGTGTGTGTGTGTGTGTGTGTGTGTGTGTGTGTGTGTGTGTGTGTGTGTGTGTGTGTGTGTGTGTGTGTGTGTGTGTGTGTGTGTGTGTGTGTGTGTGTGTGTGTGTGTGTGTGTGTGTGTGTGTGTGTGTGTGTGTGTGTGTGTGTGTGTGTGTGTGTGTGTGTGTGTGTGTGTGTGTGTGTGTGTGTGTGTGTGTGTGTGTGTGTGTGTGTGTGTGTGTGTGTGTGTGTGTGTGTGTGTGTGTGTGTGTGTGTGTGTGTGTGTGTGTGTGTGTGTGTGTGTGTGTGTGTGTGTGTGTGTGTGTGTGTGTCTCTGTATAACGCATAACTCATGAACCGATACACAAAAAAACACCAAATTTTAAACTTAAGCTTTGTTTCAGCGTCCAATGAGCTGATTAGATTTTGGGCAGAGTCGGAACATCTGGGGGGGTACTTTATAGGTGGTCATTTTTATATTTTATGGAATATATCTGTTATTTACGTTTGGAGAAGAAAATTCTTCAAATAAAAGTTACTTCTAATATAATTATCTATAATTTTTGTTTTATGCAAAATTTTCCTAAAATGGTCCGTATTCGAGAAATTTGAGAAAATGTAAAAAAATAATTTTTTATAAAAATTGTTCAAATAAAAGTTGTTTGTAATATAATTCTCTATAATTTTTATTCTATACATAATTTCTTTAAAATGGACCGTATTCGAGATATTTGAGAAAATGTGTAAATTTCGAATTTTGAAGAAAACTCAAAAACGGATAAAGAAAAAAAACATTAAATTTTAAACTTAAGGTTTATTTCGGCCTGACGTGAAATGATTAGATTTTGGACAAAGTCGGAACATCTGGGGGGGTACTTTATAGAAGGCCGTTTTTATATTTTATGGAATATATCTGTTATTTATGTTTGGAGAAGAAAATTGTTCAATTAAAAGTTACTTCAAATATTATTATCTATAATTTTTGTATTTTGTCAAAATTTCCTGAAATGGTCCGTATTCGAGAAATTTGACAAAATGGGCAAAATTCTGATTTTTATCAAAATTGTTGAAATAAAAGTTGTTTGCGATATTAATCTCTATAATTTTTGTTTATACATGATTTTTCTAAAATGGACCGTAACGGAAAAATTGTAGGAAAAGTGCAAAATTTAAATTTTTCAGTATTTTCATTTTCAATGAATATCTATAGAAAAATGTTTCGATGTAAATGTATGTGGAAAATGTATATATTTAGTTTATCCTCTAAACATTTATGGAGGTGCTGCAATAGGTTGTACAAAATAACCGGAAAAAGCCTGTAATAACTAGATAGGAAAGTCATGTGTTGGACACATCAGATTTTTTATTTTTATAGCAAACCCTGATTTAAAAATACAGCAAACAATAAATAATTTAATTGTGTTGTTTTTTGTTTTTAGATCGGCAAAGCAGTAATTGTCCAATCTTCACCTTCAGATAGAGCGTTGGTCATTGCAGCCTGTGTCACATTGGAAGAAACAATAAAGGCTTCAAAAGACTTAAATAGTTCTGGCATAAATATAAGAATAATGGATCTTTTTACGATCAAACCAATTGACAAATCTGCTATCATACAACATGCCAAGGAAGTAAGTCATACCACAGCTCAGCCTCCGTTGTTGTATTAAACTACCTGTTTTTAATATATAGTACTGGCAAGATCAAGCTTTCGGATCTGCTTTACTTGGATTGAAGTGGATAATAGCGTTCGCATATGCAGGAGAAATTTATTCATTTTAGTATCAATGTTACCAGACCAAGGTCGAGTGAGATCGGTCGGTAGCTCGATAGCGACCTGTGGCTAGCAACGTCGGTTTTATATTAATTTTTTTTAGTTCTCTACAATTAGTTACAATTCATATACAAAGTGTAACAAAGTTTCATACAAATGGGAAACATTGTATCTTACAATGATTTTTTTAAACATTCCGCCAACTTTAAATGCAATAAAAAATATTATTCAGGGGATTTAATTCCATCGTTCTCTTTAAGGCCGGCGATCGCCCATGTTAATTCCCCGTATATGCAGAGGTTACTTTTGACGAAGCTTTCGGGAAAAGTATACTTCGTAGCATTAATTTAAATATAGAAATCAGTTCATGAATAATGCCTACGGGTTGTAAAGAAATCTAAAGAAGCAGAGTTTTTTAAAAATACTCGAAAAATGACTTTGATCCTTGGTGTCAAAATCACATAGAAACCCTCGGCTTGTCGACGTATTTACATTAAAAATAAACATATTTAGACGTTTTCTTTTCGTTACCACCCGTACAACTAGCATATCAAATAAATGAAACAAATCGCACTTCAAAATAATGTTTGGTTTTCCTGAAAGCTTGGTTTGAAATAAAAGCTAATTATTAATTCACCTAATCGGCTAGGGACAACGCAGATGAAAGATGATATACGCCGTATCCAAAGCTTGTAGGATTCTATACTGTAAGAACTTCAAGGTAATTTCACAGATGCCGCTTTAGAACATTAGTCGTTGTTAGTCATTTGCATTACCGTTGTTCTTGAGGCAGACAGGGCCGGAACAAATACAATTTTAATACCAGCGTTTTTGTATTTAATTAATTAAATAATTCGATATATTATTAACAAATGTGGTTGTTGCCCTTAAAAAGTATTTTTATTTCCTAATGAAATTTAATCCACTGCCATTTTTTGTAATTATTGGTTTTAATTTTAAAAATAACTACATACTCTAACTTTATAATACTGTTTACCAATGTTTAATATTTTTTAGGCTAAATTTGTATATGTTTTTTTTTAAATTTTGATTTTATTTCTCTAAAAAAACAAACATCTTTATAGAGATGTCCATTTGACATTTTTAACAATTAGCTTCTCGGAATTCATTTTTAACATTTATACATACCTACATAGTTTTCTTGCACTCAAATTAAAAATGGCCTTGTAAGGTAATATCTTATATACAGGGTGGGCCACTGATAACGGTCTGTAGAGCCACAACCATGTGATTTTTTAAAATTTGTTTTCACAATGAGATGTATGTCCCAAAAACCAACAATTTAAAAATAATTTCAATTATACAGGGTTCTTCAAGAATGTGATATGTATCAAAGTTAGGTTTTTTAAATGGGACACTTTATTTTATATTTGAATTGCCCTCGCTTTTTCGATTATAACAATTAAATAGTATGAGATTATACAGAGTATACGCTAATACCAATTTTACATGAAAATCGTATTGATCTCAATGGCCTGTATACTGCAAAAGAAACAATTGAAAACCAATCATTTGTGGTAAAAGATTTTCGATATTAGTCAAATACCTACATACTTTTCTCATTTTGTTTAATTGAATTTTATATCACCAGCAACTTTTATTTGCCGAATTTTTTTCTTCAAGCGTTAATAACAGACATATTGCTTAAAGTAGAAAAACGACTCTGTATTAGCCCAAAATCTAATCAACTCGTTAGAGGATGGATTAAATCTTAAATTTTAAATTTATTGTTTTTCTCTGCATACATTTTTGAGGTATCGTGGATACAGACACACAGATAATATCAGACACCTACATACACGTATTATGACATTCATGCATGAGAGATATTTTTGGTATCAAGGTAATTTTTATATAAAATCAAAAGAGAAAGAAATTAGGATATATACAATTCAATGTACGCTCATTAACCCTTCAACTAGAATGAAGATATATAATGCTTGGCATTCTATATTATACTCTTCACAGTTTAACAGACCCTCCTTAACCTCCCATTTTTATTCAATTTTTGTTCAGAATCATTAGACCCCCTTATAGAGCTTAATTTTTACTAAAAATTTTAAGTTAATATCGCTAGTAGTATAACTAGTAGTCTAATACTCCATATTGCAGGAGTACTAGTACTTTAATACACGCTTACAGACAGGCCTTGTCACTGTTTCCCATCGCTATTTTAGGATCAGAACTGGCAATTAGAACCCAACAGTGAATGGTTAGAGTGGAGAATCCTACATACGGATCAGAATTATTTTTAAATAAATAAATTTAAAAAAAAATGCCTGCTCACGGTGGGGTTCGAATCGCGGAACCTTGGATTAAGAAAACTTAAGGTACCATTTGGGAACGACAAAATTGGAATCTTACCTTTATTTTTTTATTGTTGCTTAGAGTTATTAGGCACTCTGTCACGCAACTAAACAAACTATTTGGGTTTTGTATTTAATGCAAAAACAACAATACATTATACATTTAATATTGTTATAAAAAATCAGTATTTACTTTAATCGTAGCTACGTGTTTTATTTTAAAAAATATTTTTTTTATCTCTAAATCAACTGGTTTTTAAATTCTTTCTTAAAAAAAAACAATCCTTTTTTCTTCCTGTGTTTTTAATCTCAAACACCACCTCATACAACATTTAAAATAGTTATTTCTATGAACACTACTAGGTTCCGATTACAATAATTAGGACACAGCTACGTCATCATTTGGCAAAGTATGTAGTTAATTAATTATCGCCGCCTACTGGGGTTAATATTATAGGAATCTAGGAAATATAGTATTATAACTAACAACTTACTTATTTTTTATTTATATATAGTTATAGATAATATGTATTCGAATTTCGAATGCATATTATCTATAACTTTCAATAAACAATAATTAAGTAAGTTGTTAATATTTCGTATATTTATATAATATTAACACTACACTAAACCCCCAATAGGCGGCGATCACCAATTAATTACGTTGCCAAATGATGACGTAGCTGTGTTCTTCTAATCGTAATTAGACCCTACAATAATATCAAGTTCAACAATTCTTTCAAATATCCTGAGTCCGACCAAAACAATTTTGTCGAATGCAATGGTTTGAAGTGGGGACATTAGAGGAGATAACGATTGTACATTTCCGTGAAACTTAACTCGAGAGCTGAGAGCCCATAATATTTACTAATTTCTACCTGCAGTAGTTTTTAAAACAGTCCGTAAATATTTAAATAACTTTCGCTATTGCACCACTAAAATGTGAATACGCCAGGCCAATGTAAACGGACCATATACATTCCTATGTCGCATTTAAATTAAATAGCCACACCATGCAACTTTTAATATCCTGAATCTATATTTAAAATAATGGCTTTACCTTTAATTTATTTGCACAATTGGGATGCAAATCCAAAAAAGTATCCGCTATTACGTTATCAATATTAATTTTTTCTACACCCACATGGATATTACCCAGACAACACACCAAATCACAGAGATATCCACAGAATATCTTTTGTGGATATCCAATATATCCACAGGATATCAGAAATATCCCGTGGATCTAATATGGATATCCAAATGTCCGTTTATATCCAGAATATAGAAGATATCCTATGGATATCCAGCAAAATATCTAATGGGTATCTTCCAGACAATACAAGAAATCTCAGAGATATCCACAGAATATATTTTGTGGATATCCAATACATTCAGTGGATCTAATATGGATATCCAAATGTCCGTCTATATCCCAGGATATCGAAGATATTCAGCAAAATATTTTATGGGTATCTTTAGTAGAGGTTCATAAGTAACCAATGATTATTGAATAAAGTCGAAAGAAAATAGCAGAGATAAAAAACACTCAAAATATTTTCAACACTGCCTTTGATTTTGCCCACTAAGGAGAAAGTCATCCTTATTAGGACTTTTCAGCGATAAATGGAAATTCTCGACTCCAGTCTCTAATGGAGTCTGATTGAGATACCAATTTCGATCAAAATCAATTACGGCGGGTTGAGCATGAGTAGATATTCAACGAGTGAAAGTGGTGTCGCCATCTATATACTTAGTAAGCAAAATCAAAAATTACATCTAGTGGATATCCACCATGGTTTGCGTTCGCGCCTAGACTTTGATATATTTTGTGGATGTCCATAGGATATTGAATACACCTTAAAAAAAATTAATTTTAAATATCTGAACGGTACTATTAGCCACAATGGCGAGCACAATGGCGTAATTTTTTCATAATTTGCTATATAATTACTATTATTTATGGACATTTGAATGTCTATAAATTACATCTCATGGATATAAAATAGATATCCACCATGGACTGGACATTCAGTGGATAAAATAAATAAATAAATAAATTTACAAAAATCGTAAAAGTGGACGTGGACGCGTGCCAGTGTGTTTGACTTCCACGCGAAAAGCCGGGGAACGATTCTAGGCTGGCGATTTTTTTGTTCATATTTATTTGATTTTAAAAATCTGTAAAATTTATAAATTATTTTAAAATTAGTTATTTTGTCTTTAACCTAAAATATTTTTTTAATTTGTAACATATGTACAACTCGAGTGGATTGTCCACATCGGACTCAGAGGATTGAGCACTCCCCTACGGCGTCGTGCTCAAATTTCGTCTTCGTACGATATAGCTATCATATCCACTCTTGTTGCACAAACTACTATATAGTGTAAGCTGATAATATAAGAAAGTTAGTATAATAGTGAAAGAAAACATGAAATTGCAAAACATCTAGGAAACGAAAATAATTTTTTTCTATACTCACAAGGATATTAGATTATCTACACATAGAGTACAAAACGAAAAAGAATGGTATTGCGTTTAGGTAAACAAATATATTTCATATCCATTATACTACAAAAAATAAAATCCACCAATCACAGTTCCTATTTTGATCAACCAACTACTATTATTTATAAAATTTTAAATAAGTAACATTTCTGTCAAACTAATTGTCAGTAAAAAAATGTTTAGTTATTGAGATTAAATATACATTAAAATGAGTTATTCTTGTGTAGACTCGATAAATAATAATAGCATTTCTATTTTTGTTTGGTCTATAATTTTATAAATATTTCGTTAATTTTAATAAAACTATATAAAGTGAATTTAATTACGAGTATTAAAGAAAAAAATTTTAAGCACCTCGATGGTAGTGAGTTCAGAGCATTTGCCTTTTTTCTTGTTTATTATATTTTATAAACTAGTGAAAGTTTAAATTAGTTATTTTATCTTAATAACCTAACATAATTTTTAATACTATTTGCAGATTTTTATTAGTAGGTCGTAGAAAAAATATGCTGTACAACTCGAGTAGATTGTCCATATCACACTCAGACGATTTAGGAGCACTCCACTAACGGCGCCGTGCTCAAATTTTGTCTTCGTGCGATATGGCCATGAACAAACTACTAGTGTACCTATGTATATAAGAATAAATTAAATAAACCTAAATCATTACAATACTTGTTAAATTCAGAACATATACAAAGATAATAGTTTTATTGGTTGAATTGAAAAATAAACTATGCCAATTAAAAAATAGTTATTTAATAACGAACAATAAAATATTTAATTCCCGGAATTAAATCATATTAGGAATTTCCAGTATCATCTATTGTCCTCTAATATTTTAATAACAGGTAAACATGAATCAGACGACAGCTCAAATAAGGGATTAAAAATGGATAGACACGAATTTGTTGAAGCCGACTAAAATAGTTTATGCGCGTTAATCTAACACAAATTCAATGTTTTATATGACAAATCGTATATCCCTATATGATAAACAGAGATATCAATCAAGTAAGAAAGGGATATGGGAGGTATATTTTATGGTATTTGTTGTGGCACGGCTTATAGTTTTTGAATTTTGTGTATGTAGGTATATTATGTAAAACTATTCGAGTCCATTGACTGTTTTTTGCATGGAATTCCAATAGTTTTTTCTACCTGGTATCATTGATTCCAAAATAGTTAGCTTTTACATCTTACAAAACATAAACTTAGTAAAATTATCTAAATAAAAATTGACCTCTTATTTTCATATGTAATATGCATATACATACACAATTTGATTTATATAAGTTGGTGCATTCCAAAGTTTCTCTTCTTTACGCGCTTGTTTAGATTTTTTGATTTTTGCTAAGAAAGTTAAAATGGTTTATTTGTATTTTAGCATACTATAATTTAAACTTTTTATGACAAGAAAGGTAATTTATAAACTAGAAATAAACTTTTCAAATTTCTTCCTAAAACGATACTAATTCCGGGTCTGCTTATGTAAATTTCTCAACGGTTGAAGGCTTGAAAGCAGAAGTAGAAAACTATTCTTCGATGGTTAGATATTTTTAAGTTCCTTTACTCACTGCCGGGGACCGCCACGTCCCGGGACACCTTCATTGCTGAAAGTTATACCCATCTTTTTCTTGCACGAAATGCGATTCCTTATTGTGTGTCAGACGCAAGCCTATGTAGATTAAAGAAAAATATTGGTTTAGAATATGTGAAACGTGGCCGTAAAAGTATATTGTTAGAACGAAACGACATCATTAATTGGCGGCACAGATTTAAGAGCCATCAAACAATATCGCCAACAAAATTGTAACGTTATCTATTTAGATGAGACTACTTGGGTCAAACGATTAACTATGCATGGTGTGATAACACCATAAAAAATCGTAGAGATGCTCTTATAAAGGGTTTAACTACATGCCTCAAAGCACCTACACAAAGAGGTCCATGTTTCGTTATTGTTCATGCAGGATGTAAAGGTGGATTTTTACCTGGCGCCGCAAGTGTTTTCTTGGCAATGACGAATTGAACGGCAACTATTGTTGAAACCAGGTTTTTATTCCACAATTTCAACACGTAGGTATTTGCATTTTTACACTTTTCTTCGATATGTCTAGTGGATTTGTTTCTCTCCAATACTGGTAATTATAAACAAGCTATTTTCTGATACGAATATTAGTCCTTTATTATATTATACAACACTATACAGTTTTAACCTAATAACTAAACGATCGGTAGACCAGCTCACTTTCTACTTGTGTGAAGTTAGCGCCCGGCGCTGGCGCCCAAACTCAGCGCTCTATCCCCTCCTCCTAACCAAGTTCACACAACTAAAATTAATTATTGCATTTATTTATAATGTTTCTAAATTTATAGGAAAGTAATGTTTATGATTCGATTTTTGATTAAACTTCTATTCTATTAGAAAGAGGCATATTTCAAAATTTGCCGTATGACAGCGAATAATGGAAAAAAAGGTACCCTTTCAGATCTGAGTTTGTCAAAAAATTATGTCTAAAACCACTGGCGTCTTCTCAAAAAAACACCCTTTATAAAAAGATGATTGCTTAAAAAAACAAGAGGAGTGACAGATTACGACAAGTAGATATATTAATTATTTCGTAGGGTCTCATGCAGTAAAAATTTAAATATTTTAAACCCCTGGGGGTCGATTCTCGACTTGTAGGAACCTTTTCCTATAGGAATTTGTGACACTTTCCTATATGTAGGGAAATGTCATACATTTTCTATGTATAGAAAAATGTCAAAAATTCCTATGGGAAAAAATTCCTACAAGTCGAGAATCGACCCCCTGGCGTCTTATAGAAAAAAACACCCTTTATAAAAATATAAATTATTTTTTTTAAACTATGTCTCGTGACAGATTACGATTAGTGGATGTAAAAAGGTCCTTATAAGGTCACCTTACAGTAAAAAACTGAATGTCCTAAACCCTTGGCGTCTTATAGAAAAACCACCCTTTATAAAAATATAAATTATTTTTTTTTTTTTTAAACTATGTCTCGTGACAGATTACGATTAGTGGATGTAAGAAGAACCAAATAATGTCACTTTACAGTAAAAAACTGAATGTCCTAAACCCCTGGCGTCTTATAGAAAAACCACCCTTTATAATAATATAAATTATTTTTTTTTTTTTGAAAAAACTATGTCTCGTGACAGATTACGATTAGTGGATGTAAGAAGGTCCTTATAAGGTCACCTTACAGTAAAAAACTGAATGTCCTAAACCCCTGGCGTCTTATAGAAAAACCACCCTTTATAAAAATATGAATTATTTTTTTTTTTGAAAAAACTATGTCTCGTGACAGATTACGATTAGTCGATGTAAGAAGAACCAAATAATGTCACTTTACAGTAAAAAACTGAATGTCCTAAACCCCTGGCGTCTTATAGAAAAACCACCCTTTATAAAAATATGAATTATTTTTTTTTGAAAAAACTATGTCTCGTGACAGATTACGATTAGTGGATGTAAGAAGAACCAAATAATGTCACTTTAGAGTAAAAAACTGAATGTCCTAAACCCCTGGCGTCTTATAGAAAAAACACACTTTATAAAAATATGAATTATTTTTTTTTTTTGAAAAACTATGTCTCGTGACAGATTACGATTAGTGGATGTAAAAAGGTCCTTATAAGGTCACCTTACAGTAAAAAACTGAATGTCCTAAACGCCTGGCGTCTTATAGAAAAACCACCCTTTATAAAAATATAAATTATTTTTTTTTTTTTTGAAAAAACTGTCTCGTGACAGATTACGATTAGTGGATGTAAGAAGAACCAAATAATGTCACTTTACAGTTAAAAACTGAATGTCCTAAACCCCTGGCGTCTTATAGAAAAACCACCCTTTATAAAAATATGAATTATTTTTTTTTGAAAAAACTATGTCTCGTGACAGATTACGATTAGTGGATGTAAGAAGAACCAAATAATGTCACTTTACAGTAAAAAACTGAATGTCCTAAACCCCTGGCGTCTTATAGAAAAACCACCCTTTATAATAATATAAATTATTTTTTTTTTTTTTTGAAAAAACTATGTCTCGTGACAGATTACGATTAGTGGATGTAAAAAGAACCAAATAATGTCACTTTACAGAAAAAAACTGGATGTCCTAAACCCCTGGCGTCTTATAGAAAAACCACCCTTTATAAAAATATGAATTATTTTTTTTTGAAAAAACTATGTCTCGTGACAGATTACAATTAGTGGATGTAAGAAGGTCCTTATAAGGTCACCTTACAGTAAAAAACTGAATGTCCTAAACCCCTGGCGTCTTATAGAAAAACCACCCTTTATAAAAATATGAATTATTTTTTTTTTTTTGAAAAAACTATGTCTCGTGACAGATTACGATTAGTGGATGTAAGAAGAACCAAATAATGTCACTTTACAGTAAAAAACTGAATGTCCTAAACCCCTGGCGTCTTATAGAAAAACCACCCTTTATAAAAATATGAATTATTTTTTTTTTGAAAAACTATGTCTCGTGACAGATTACGATTAGTGGATGTAAGAAGAACCAAATAATGTCACTTTAGAGGAAAAAACTGAATGTCCTAAACCCCTGGCGTCTTATAGAAAAAACACCCTTTATAAAAATATGAATTATTTTTTTTTTTTGAAAAAACTATGTCTCGTGACAGATTACGATTAGTGGATTTAGGAAGGTCCTTATAAGGTCACCTTACAGTAAAAAACTGAATGTCCTAAACCCCTGGCGTCTTATAGAAAAACCACCCTTTATAAAAATATGAATTATTTTTTTTTGAAAAAACTATGTCTCGTGACAGATTACGATTAGTGGATGTAAGAAGAACCAAATAATGTCACTTTACAGTAAAAAACTGAATGTCCTAAACCCCTGGCGTCTTATAATAATATAAATTATTTTTTTTTTTTGAAAAAACTATGTCTCGTGACAGATTACGATTAGTGGATTTAGGAAGGTCCTTATAAGGTCACCTTACAGTAAAAAACTGAATGTCCTAAACCCCTGACGTCTTATAGAAAAAACACCCTTTATAAAAATATGAATTATTTTTTTTTTTTGAAAAAACTATGTCTCGTGACAGATTACGATTAGTGGATGTAACAAGGTCCTTATAAAGTCACCTTACAGTAAAAAACTGAATGTCCTAAACCCCTGGCGTCTTATAGAAAAACCAACCTTTATAATAATATAAATTATTTTTTTTTTGAAAAAACTATGTCTCGTGACAGATTACGATTAGTGGATTTAGGAAGGTCCTTATAAGGTCACCTTACAGTAAAAAACTGAATGTCCTAAACCCCTGGCGTCTTATAGAAAAACCACCCTTTATAAAAATATGAATTATTTTTTTTTGAAAAAACTATGTCTCGTGACAGATTACTATTAGTGGATGTAAGAAGAACCAAATAATGTCACTTTACAGTAAAAAACTGAATGTCCTAAACCCCTGGCGTCTTATAGAAAAACCACCCTTTATAAAAATATGAATTATTTTTTTTTTTTTGAAAAAACTATGTCTCGTGACAGATTACGATTAGTGGATGTAAGAAGAACCAAATAATGTCACTTTACAGTAAAAAACTGAATGTCCTAAACCCCTGGCGTCTTATAGAAAAACCACCCTTTATAAAAATATGAATTATTTTTTTTTGAAAAAACTATGTCTCGTGACAGATTACGATTAGTGGATGTAAGAAGAACCAAATAATGTCACTTTAGAGTAAAAAACTGAATGTCCTAAACCCCTGGCGTCTTATAGAAAAAACACCCTTTATAAAAATATGAATTATTTTTTTTTTTTGAAAAAACTATGTCTCGTGACAGATTACGATTAGTGGATGTAAGAAGAACCAAATAATGTCACTTTACAGTAAAAAACTGAATGTCCTAAACCCCTGGCGTCTTATAGAAAAACCACCCTTTATAAAAATATGAATTATTTTTTTTTGAAAAAACTATGTCTCGTGACAGATTACGATTAGTGGATGTAAGAAGAACCAAATAATGTCACTTTAGAGTAAAAAACTGAATGTCCTAAACCCCTGGCGTCTTATAGAAAAAACACCCTTTATAAAAATATGAATTATTTTTTTTTTTTGAAAAAACTATGTCTCGTGACAGATTACGATTAGTGGATTTAGGAAGGTCCTTATAAGGTCACCTTACAGTAAAAAACTGAATGTCCTAAACCCCTGGCGTCTTATAGAAAAACCACCCTTTATAAAAATATGAATTATTTTTTTTTGAAAAAACTATGTCTCGTGACAGATTACGATTAGTGGATGTAAGAAGAACCAAATAATGTCACTTTACAGTAAAAAACTGAATGTCCTAAACCCCTGGCGTCTTATAATAATATAAATTATTTTTTTTTTTTGAAAAAACTATGTCTCGTGACAGATTACGATTAGTGGATTTAGGAAGGTCCTTATAAGGTCACCTTACAGTAAAAAACTGAATGTCCTAAACCCCTGACGTCTTATAGAAAAAACACCCTTTATAAAAATATGAATTATTTTTTTTTTTTGAAAAAACTATGTCTCGTGACAGATTACGATTAGTGGATGTAACAAGGTCCTTATAAAGTCACCTTACAGTAAAAAACTGAATGTCCTAAACCCCTGGCGTCTTATAGAAAAACCAACCTTTATAATAATATAAATTATTTTTTTTTTGAAAAAACTATGTCTCGTGACAGATTACGATTAGTGGATTTAGGAAGGTCCTTATAAGGTCACCTTACAGTAAAAAACTGAATGTCCTAAACCCCTGGCGTCTTATAGAAAAACCACCCTTTATAAAAATATGAATTATTTTTTTTTGAAAAAACTATGTCTCGTGACAGATTACTATTAGTGGATGTAAGAAGAACCAAATAATGTCACTTTACAGTAAAAAACTGAATGTCCTAAACCCCTGGCGTCTTATAGAAAAACCACCCTTTATAAAAATATGAATTATTTTTTTTTGAAAAAACTATGTCTCGTGACAGATTACGATTAGTGGATGTAAGAAGAACCAAATAATGTCACTTTACAGTAAAAAACTGAATGTCCTAAACCCCTGGCGTCTTATAGAAAAACCAACCTTTATAATAATATAAATTATTTTTTTTTTGAAAAAACTATGTCTCGTGACAGATTACGATTAGTGGATTTAGGAAGGTCCTTATAAGGTCACCTTACAGTAAAAAACTGAATGTCCTAAACCCCTGTCGTCTTATAGAAAAACCACCCTTTATAAAAATATGAATTATTTTTTTTTGAAAAAACTATGTCTCGTGACAGATTACGATTAGTGGATGTAAGAAGAACCAAATAATGTCACTTTACAGTAAAAAACTGAATGTCCTAAACCCCTGGCGTCTTATAGAAAAACCACCCTTTATAATAATATAAATTATTTTTTTTTTTTGAAAAAACTATGTCTCGTGACAGATTACGATTAGTGGATTTAGGAAGGTCCTTATAAGGTCACCTTACAGTAAAAAACTGAATGTCCTAAACCCCTGGCGTCTTATAGAAAAACCACCCTTTATAACAATATGAATTATTTTTTTTGAAAAAAACTATGTCTCGTGACAGATTACGATTAGTGGATTTAGGAAGGTCCTTATAAGGTCACCTTACAGTAAAAAACTGAATGTCCTAAACCCCTGGCGTCTTATAGAAAAACCACCCTTTATAAAAATATGAATTATTTTTTTTTGAAAAAACTATATCTCGTGACAGATTACGATTAGTGGATGTAAGAAGAACCAAATAATGTCACTTTACAGTAAAAAACTGAATGTCCTAAACCCCTGGCGTCTTATAGAAAAACCACCCTTTATAATAATATAAATTATTTTTTTTTTTTTTTTTAAAACTATGTCTCGTGACAGATTACGATTAGTGGATGTAACAAGGTCCTTATAAAGTCACCTTACAGTAAAAAACTGAATGTCCTAAACCCCAGGCGTCTTATAGAAAAACCACTCTTTATAAAAATATGAATTATTTTTTTTTTTTTAAAAACTGTCTCGTGACAGATTACGATTAGTGGATGTAAGAAGAAACAAATAATGTCACTTTACAGTAAAAAACTGAATGTCCTAAACCTGGCGTCTTATAGAAAAAACACCCTTCATAAAAATATGAATAATTTTTTTTGAAAAAACTATATCTCGTGACAGATTACGATTAGTGGATGTAAAAAGAACCAAATAATGTCACTTTACAGAAAAAAACTGAATGTCCTAAACCCCTGGCGTCTTATAGAAAAACCACCCTTTATAAAAATATGAATTATTTTTTTTTTAAAAAACTATGTCTCGTGACAGATTACGATTAGTGGATGTACCAAGGTCCTTATAAAGTCACCTTACAGTAAAAAACTGAATGTCCTAAACCCCTGGCGTCTTTATTATTATAATTTATATTTTTATAAAGGGTGGTTTTTCTGTAAGACGCCAGGGGTTTAGGACATTCAGTTTTTTACTGTAAAGTGACATTATATGGTTCTTCTTACATCCACTAATCGTAATCTGTCACGAGACATAGTTTTAAAAAAAAAAAAATAATTCATATTTTTATAAAGGGTGGTTTTTCTATAAGACGCCAGGGGTTTAGGACATTCACTTTTTTACTGTAAAGTGTCATTATATGGTTCTTCTTAAATCCACTAATCGTAATCTGTCACGAGACATAGTTTTTTCAAAAAAAAAATAATTCATATTTTTATAAAGGGTGGTTTTTCTATAAGACGGCAGGGGTTTAGGACATTCAGTTTTTTACTGTAAAGTGACATTATATGGTTCTTCTTACATCCTTTAATCGTAATCTGTCACGAGACATAGTTTTTAAAAAAAAAAATAATTCTAATTTTTATAAAGGGTGCTTTTTCTATAAGACGCCAGGGGTTTAGGACATTCAGTTTTTTACTGTAAGGTGACATTATAAGGACCATCGTAAATCCACTAATCGTAATCTGTCACGAGACATAGTTTTTTCAAAAAAAAATTATTTTAATTTTTATAAAGGGTGGTTTTTCTATAAGACGCCAGGGGTTTAAGACATTCAGTTTTTTACTGTAAGGTGACATTATAAGGACCTTCTTAAATCCACTAATCGTAATCTGTCACGAGACATAGTTTTTTCAAAAAAAAAATAATTCATATTTTTATAGAGGGTGGTTTTTCTATAAGACGCCAGGGGTTTAGGACATTCACTTTTTTACTGTAAAGTGTCATTATATGGTTCTTCTTAAATCCACTAATCGTAATCTGTCACGAGACATAGTTTTTTCAAAAAAAAAATAATTCATATTTTTATAAAGGGTGGTTTTTCTATAAGACGGCAGGGGTTTAGGACATTCAGTTTTTTACTGTAAAGTGACATTATTTAATTCTTCTTACATCCACTAATCGTAATCTGTCACGAGACATAGTTTTTTCAAAAAAAATAATTCATATTTTTATAAAGGGTGGTTTTTCTATAAGACGCCAGGGGTTTAGGACATTCAGTTTTTTACTGTAAGGTGACATTATAAGGACCATCGTAAATCCACTAATCGTAATCTGTCACGAGACATAGTTTTTTCAAAAAAAAATTATTTTAATTTTTATAAAGGGTGGTTTTTCTATAAGACGCCAGGGGTTTAAGACATTCAGTTTTTTACTGTAAGGTGACCTTATAAGGACCTTCTTACATCCACTAATCGTAATCTGTCACGAGACATAGTTTTTTCAAATAAAAATAATTCATATTTTTATAAAGGGTGGTTTTTCTATAAGACGCCAGGGGTTTAGGACATTCAGTTTTTTACTGTGAAGTGACATTATATGGTTCTTCTTACATCCTTTAATCGTAATCTGTCACGAGACATAGTTTTTAAAAAAAAAAATAATTCTAATTTTTATAAAGGGTGCTTTTTCTATAAGACGCCAGGGGTTTAGGACATTCAGTTTTTTACTGTAAGGTGAACTTATAAGGACCTTCTTACATCCACTAATCGTAATCTGTCACGAGACATAGTTTTTCAAAAAAAAAAAATAATTCATATTTTTATAAAGGGTGGTTTTTCTATAAGACGCCAGGGGTTTAGGACATCCAGTTTTTTACTGTAAGGTGACCTTATAAGGACCTTCCTAAATCCACTAATCGTAATCTGTCACGAGACATAGTTTTTTCAAAAAAAAAAAATAATTCATATTTTTATAAAGGGTGGTTTTTCTATAAGACGCCAGGGGTTTAGGACATTCACTTTTTTACTGTAAAGTGTCATTATATGGTTATTCTTATATCCACTAATCGTAATCTGTCACGAGACATAGTTTTTTAAAAAAAAAATAATTCATATTTTTATAAAGGGTGGTTTTTCTATAAGACGCCAGGGGTTTAGGACATTCAGTTTTTTACTGTAAGGTGACATTATAAGGACCTTCTTAAATCCACTAATCGTAATCTGTCACGAGACATAGTTTTATCAAAAAAAAAATAAATCTAATTTTTATAAAGGGTGGTTTTTCTATAAGACGCCAGGGGTTTAGGACATTCAGTTTTTTACTGTAAGGTGACATTTTAAGGACCTTCTTAAATCCACTAATCGTAATCTGTCACGAGACATAGTTTTTTCAAAAAAAATAATTCATATTTTTATAAAGGGTGGTTTTTCTATAAGACGCCAGGGGTTTAGGACATTTAGTTTTTTACTGTAAGGTGACCTTATAATGACCTTCTTACATCCACTAATCGTAATCTGTCACGATACATAGGTTTTTCAAAAAAAAAAATAATTCATATTTTTATAAAGGGTGGTTTTTCTATAAGACGCCAGGGGTTTAGGACATCCAGTTTTTTACTGTAAGGTGACCTTATAAGGACCTTCCTAAATCCACTAATCGTAATCTGTCACGAGACATAGTTTTTTCAAAAAAAAAATAATTCATATTTTTATAAAGGGTGGTTTTTCTATAAGACGCCAGGGGTTTAGGACATTCACTTTTTTACTGTAAAGTGTCATTATATGGTTCTTCTTACATCCACTAATCGTAATCTGTCACGAGACATAGTTTTTTCAAAAAAAAATAATTCATATTTTTATAAAGGGTGGTTTTTCTATAAGACGCCAGGGGTTTAGGACATTCAGTTTTTTACTGTAAGGTGACCTTATAAGGACCTTCTTAAATCCACTGATCGTAATCTGTCACGAGACATAGTTTTTTCAAAAAAAAAAAAAATTGATATTTTTATAAAGGGTGGTTTTTCTATAAGACGCCAGGGGTTTAGGACATCCAGTTTTTTACTGTAAGGTGACCTTATAAGGACCTTCCTAAATCCACTAATCGTAATCTGTCACGAGACATAGTTTTTTCAAAAAAAAAATAATTCATATTTTTATAAAGGGTGGTTTTTCTATAAGACGCCAGGGGTTTAGGACATTCACTTTTTTACTGTAAAGTGTCATTATATAGTTCTTCTTACATCCACTAATCGTAATCTGTCACGAGACATAGTTTTTTCAAAAAAAAATAATTCATATTTTTATAAAGGGTGGTTTTTCTATAAGACGCCAGGGGTTTAGGACATTCAGTTTTTTACTGTAAGGTGACCTTATAAGGACCTTCTTAAATCCACTAATCGTAATCTGTCACGAGACATAGTTTTTTCAAAAAAAAAAAAATTGATATTTTTATAAAGGGTGGTTTTTCTATAAGACGCCAGGGGTTTAGGACATCCAGTTTTTTACTGTAAGGTGACCTTATAAGGACCTTCCTAAATCCACTAATCGTAATCTGTCACGAGACATAGTTTTTTCAAAAAAAAATAATTCATATTTTTATAAAGGGTGGTTTTTCTATAAGACGCCAGGGGTTTAGGACATTCAGTTTTTTACTGTAAGGTGACCTTATAAGGACCTTCTTAAATCCACTAATCGTAATCTGTCACGAGACATAGTTTTTTCAAAAAAAAAATAATTCATATTTTTATAAAGGGTGGTTTTTATATAAGACGCCAGGGGTTTAGGACATTTAGTTTTTTACTGTAAGGTGACCTTATAAGGACCTTCTTACATCCACTAATCGTAATCTGTCACGAGACATAGTTTTTTCAAAAACAAATAATTCATATTTTTATAAAGGGTGGTTTTTCTATAAGACGCCAGGGGTTTAGGACATTTAGTTTTTTACTGTAAGGTGACATTATAAGGACCTTCTTAAATCCACTAATCGTAATATGTCACGAGACATAGTTTTTTCAAAAAAAAATAATTCTAATTTTTATAAAGGGTGGTTTTTTTATAAGACGCCAGGGGTTTAGGACATTCAGTTTTTTACTGTAAGGACCTTCTTACATCCACTAATCGTAATCTGTCACGAGACATAGTTTTTTCAAAAAAAAAAAATTCCTATTTTTATAAAGGGTGGTTTTTCTATAAGACGCCAGGGGTTTAGGACATTTAGTTTTTTACTGTAAGGTGACCTTATAAGGACCTTCTTACATCCACTAATCGTAATCTGTCAAGAGACATAGTTTTTTAAAAAAAAAAAAATTTATATTTTTATAAAGGGTGGTTTTTCTATAAGACGCCAGGGGTTTAGGACATTCAGTTTTTTACTGTGAAGTGACATTATATGGTTCTTCTTACATCCACTAATCGTAATCTGTCACGAGACATAGTTTTTTAAAAAAAAAATAATTCTAATTTTTATAAAGGGTGGTTTTTCTATAAGACGCCAGGGGTTTAGGACATTCAGTTTTTTACTGTAAGGTGAACTTATAAGGACCTTCTTACATCCACTAATCGTAATCTGTCACGAGACATAGTTTTTCAAAAAAAAAAAATAATTCATATTTTTATAAAGGGTGGTTTTTCTATAAGACGCCAGGGGTTTAGGACATTCACTTTTTTACTGTAAAGTGTCATTATATGGTTATTCTTATATCCACTAATCGTAATCTGTCACGAGACATAGTTTTTTAAAAAAAAAAAAATTCATATTTTTATAAAGGGTGGTTTTTATATAAGACGCCAGGAGTTTAGGACATTTAGTTTTTACTGTAAGGTGACATTATAAGGACCTTCTTAAATCCACTAATCGTAATCTGTCACGAGACATAGTTTTTTCAAAAAAAATAATTCATATTTTTATTAAGGGTGGTTTTTCTATAAGACGCCAGGGGTTTAGGACATTCAGTTTTTTACTGTAAGGTGACATTATAAGGACCTTCTTAAATCCACTAATCGTAATCTGTCACGAGACATAGTTTTATCAAAAAAAAAATAAATCTAATTTTTATAAAGGGTGGTTTTTCTATAAGACGCCAGGGGTTTAGGACATTCAGTTTTTTACTGTAAGGTGACATTTTAAGGACCTTCTTAAATCCACTAATCGTAATCTGTCACGAGACATAGTTTTTTCAAAAAAAATAATTCATATTTTTATAAAGGGTGGTTTTTCTATAAGACGCCAGGGGTTTAGGACATTTAGTTTTTTACTGTAAGGTGACCTTATAATGACCTTCTTAAATCCACTAATCGTAATCTGTCACGAGACATAGTTTTAAAAAAAAAAAATAATTCTAATTTTTATAAAGGGTGGTTTTTCTATAAGACGCCAGGGGTTTAGGACATTTAGTTTTTTACTATGAGGTGACCTTATAAGGACCTTCTTACATCCACTAATCGTAATCTGTCACGATACATAGGTTTTTCAAAAAAAAAAATAATTCTAATTTTTATAAAGGGTGGTTTTTCTATAAGACGCCAGGGGTTTAGGACATTTAGTTTTTTACTATGAGGTGACCTTATAAGGACCTTCTTACATCCACTAATCGTAATCTGTCACGATACATAGGTTTTTCAAAAAAAAAAATAATTCATATTTTTATAAAGGGTGGTTTTTCTATAAGACGCCAGGGGTTTAGGACATCCAGTTTTTTACTGTAAGGTGACCTTATAAGGACCTTCCTAAATCCACTAATCGTAATCTGTCACGAGACATAGTTTTTTCAAAAAAAAAATAATTCATATTTTTATAAAGGGTGGTTTTTCTATAAGACGCCAGGGGTTTAGGACATCCAGTTTTTTACTGTAAGGTGACCTTATAAGGACCTTCCTAAATCCACTAATCGTAATCTGTCACGAGACATAGTTTTTTCAAAAAAAAAATAATTCATATTTTTATAAAGGGTGGTTTTTCTATAAGACGCCAGGGGTTTAGGACATTCAGTTTTTTACTGTAAGGTGACCTTATAAGGACCTTCTTACATTCACTAATCGTAATCTGTCACGAGACATAGTTTTTTCAAAAAAAAATAATTCATATTTTTATAAAGGGTGGTTTTTCTATAAGACGCCAGGGGTTTAGGACATTCAGTTTTTTACTGTAAGGTGACCTTATAAGGACCTTGTTACATCCACTAATCGTAATCTGTCACGAGACATAGTTTTTTCAAAAAAAAAAATAATTCATATTTTTATAAAGGGTGGTTTTTCTATAAGACGCCAGGGGTTTAGGACATTCACTTTTTTACTGTAAAGTGTCATTATATGGTTCTTCTTACATCCACTAATCGTAATCTGTCACGAGACATAGTTTTTTCAAAAAAAAATAATTCAAATTTTTATAAAGGGTGGTTTTTCTATAAGACGCCAGGGGTTTAGGACATTCAGTTTTTTACTGTAAGGTGACCTTATAAGGACCTTCTTAAATCCACTAATCGTAATCTGTCACGAGACATAGTTTTTTCAAAAAAAAATAATTCATATTTTTATAAAGGGTGGTTTTTATATAAGACGCCAGGGGTTTAGGACATTTAGTTTTTTACTGTAAGGTGACCTTATAAGGACCTTCTTACATCCACTAATCGTAATCTGTCACGAGACATAGTTTTTTCAAAAAAAAAAAAATAATTGATATTTTTATAAAGGGTGGTTTTTCTATAAGACGCCAGGGGTTTAGGACATCCAGTTTTTTACTGTAAGGTGACCTTATAAGGACCTTCCTAAATCCACTAATCGTAATCTGTCACGAGACATAGTTTTTTCAAAAAAAAATAATTCATATTTTTATAAAGGGTGGTTTTTTTATAAGACGCCAGGGGTTTAGGACATTCAGTTTTTTACTGTAAGGTGAACTTATAAGGACCTTCTTACATCCACTAATCGTAATCTGTCACGAGACATAGTTTTTTCAAAAAAAAAAATTCATATTTTTATAAAGGGTGGTTTTTCTATAAGACGCCAGGGGTTTAGGACATTTAGTTTTTTACTGTAAGGTGACCTTATAAGGACCTTCTTACATCCACTAATCGTAATCTGTCAAGAGACATAGTTTTTTCAAAAAAAAAAAAAAATTTATATTTTTATAAAGGGTGGTTTTTCTATAAGACGCCAGGGGTTTAGGACATTCAGTTTTTTACTGTGAAGTGACATTATATGGTTCTTCTTACATCCACTAATCGTAATCTGTCACGAGACATAGTCTAAAAAAAAATAATTTATATTTTTATAAAGGGTGTTTTTTCTATAAGACGCCAGGGGGTCGATTCTCGACTTGTAGGAATTTTTTCCTATAGGAATTTTTGACATTTTTCTATACATAGAAAATTTATGACATTTCCCTACACATAGGAATGTGTCACAAATTCCTATAGGAAAAGGTTCCTACAAGTCGAGAATCGACCCCCAGGGGTTTAAAATATTTAAATTTTTACTGCATGAGACCCTACGAAATAATTAATATATCTACTTGTCGTAATCTGTCACTCCTCTTATTTTTTAAGCAATCATCTTTTTATAAAGGGTGTTTTTTTGAGAAGACGCCAGTGGTTTTAGACATATAATTTTTTCAAACTCAGATCTGAAAGGGTACCTTTTTTTCCATTATTCGCTGTCATAAGGCAAATTTTGAAATATACCTCTTTCTAATAGAAACTTTACAAACCACACCGTTTAATCAAAAATCGAATCATAAACATTACTTTCCTATAAATTTAGAAACATAAATAAATGCAATAATTAATTTTAGTTGTGTGAACTTGGTTAGGAGGAGGGGGTAGAGCGCTGAGTTTGGGCGCCAGCGCCGGGCGCTAACTTCACACAAATCACTTTCTTGGATCTGATACGAATTGTTAAATGTAAGTACTTACAAAAATGTTTCGACTTCAAATGACACAACACAACACTTTTATTTTATTAAGTAACTTGAATCACTGAGATTCGTGGATGTGAAAAGAAATAGTTAGGAGTTAACGTTGGCCGTCCTTCAGGCTTAAAAGATGGAAATCGAATGAGCATCACCCGCTTACGCTAGAGAGGGTAGATAGAGTGATAGAGACAAAAACTGGTTTGGCGCGTGGTTAGCGAACGTTAGATATTTTATTATTTTAAAAACTCAAGAAGTCAATTTGCCGGCGCACAGGTCCGGCCTACCGATAATTATAAAAATAAATGGTTTGGACGTGTTCTGAACATACTCCCGCCCTGTTGAAATCTCTGATTTCAACCCACAAACAAAAAAATGAAACAAAAAAATAGTATCACTATGAATAATCCGCCTAGCTACAAGAATTTGTCGTATGTAACTACCAACGCACAAGAGATCCTACATAGACTTTTATAAATCTGCGCTAGGCAGTGGACAGACCTTCACAATTGATCTGACAAATACACCCTCTTTGGTGCGAAGTTTGATGGCACGGACCCTTTGGTCAGGTCCGGGTACAATTTCCACAATGCGGCCTAAAGGCCACTTGAGTGGAGGAACGCCATCTTCTTTCAGTAATACTAAATCGTTGATTTGCAAATTTTTGGAAGGGGACAGCCATTTTGGCCGGTTTTGCAAACGATTTAAGTATTCAGTAGTCCATCTCTTCCAGAAAGACTGCTGTATACGGGAACATCTCTGCCAGAATGTAAGTCTATTTTCAGGCAGGCACGTATTGTCAAGTTCCGGATAGGATGTTAGGCTACGACCAATTAGAAAATGACCAGGGGTCAAAACCTCTAAATCAGTGGGATCACTAGATAGAGGACACAAAGGTCTGGAATTTAGGATGGCTTCAATTTGAGTAAGGACGGTGCTCAACTCCTCGAATGTGAGTTGAGCATTACCAAGAATCCGGTAAAGGTGCCTCTTTGCTCCTTTTACCGCAGCCTCCCACAGGCCTCCCCAGTGAGGACTGCGGGGCGGAATAAATTTCCAGTCAATGCTATTTTCGGATGCAAAGACTTTTAGTCGTTCAGACAACTTGGAGTTAGCGAAGAATTCACGTAATTCTCGGAGGTGATTTTTAGCACCTACGTAATTAGTAGCGTTGTCGCTGTAAATTACGGACGGAATTCCTCTACGGGATATGAAGCGTTTCAGCGTCAACAAAAATGCATCAGTAGATAGGGAAGACACTAATTCTAAATGCACAGCCTTAGTGGCCATGCACACGAAAACTGCCATGTAGCACTTAATGCTTGGAGCTTTTCGGAGACGGGAGGACCTTATGTTGAAAGGGCCGCCGTAGTCGACCCCCACCTTTTCAAAGGGCATAGAGATGGTGACTCTATCCGAAGGCAAATCGGACATAATCTGTTGAGCAGCTATCGCTCGAAAACGAAAACAGGTCATGCACTCATGAATAACCTTTTTTACTTCTCGGATTCCATTCATAGGCCAATATTGTAAGCGCACATTGGCAAGAACAGTCTGGGCACCAGCGTGGCCTAATCGAATGTGCTCTCTCTTGAGCAGGAGAGAAACCACATGATTTCTAGCAGGAAGAAGCACAGGGTGCCTTTGACGCTCGGGAATGTCTGCGTGACGCAAACGTCCTCCTACACAAATGAGTCCTTGCTCGTTTATGAAAGGATTAAGAGATAATATACTCTTGTCAGATATAGTTTTATGGGATTTTAATTCAGAAATTTCCTTAGGAAAACATTGGAGCTGTAAATTTCGAAGGACCAGCACTAAGGCAGAATTTGTTTCAGATGGGGACAAAGGACCAAACACTTTGGTCTCTTGATTCCTGCACTTTGACACGAAACGCAAAACATATGCCACTGTGTGTAGCAGTTTACTGAAGGAAGAAAATTTTTCTAACAATTGATGCCAAAATTCATTTTTTGTGTCAGTACTAGCAACTAGCACTTGGAGCTTAGATACCTTTTGCTCAGGCACAACGCTCGGAGGAGACTTTAAGAGAAATTTGGACAAGTCCAAATTTACTGCGGATAGAAAATCAGGACCGTGCCACCAAAGGTTGGAATTTAGTAGGTCGGGAGCCAGTACTCCCCTGGAAAGTAGGTCTGCAGGATTTTTAGCAGAACGAACATGCCTCCATTGAGCTTGTGGCAGCGACGTCTGAATTTGAGAAACTCTGTTTGCCACGAAGGTGTGCCAACGAGAAGGATGGGACTCAATCCAGTACAAGGCTATCTGGGAATCAGTCCACAAATTTATGGATTCAACATCTAATGAGTCGCCAAAAATTTTAATGACTTTTTGAGTGAGTTTGGTAAGCAATACCATTGCACACAACTCGAGTCTTGGAAGGGTAACTGTTTTAAGTGGCGCGACTCTGGATTTGGATGTAAGTAACGTGGAAGTGACAGAATGGTCGGAATAAAGGGTTCTGAAATATAGGCAAGCCCCATAGGCTCGCTCACTACTATCCGCGAAACCGTGGATTTGGATCTTTACAATGGACTTGGCCGAAAATAAACATCTAGGAATTTTTAGAAATTTTAAAGATTGAATGGAATCAATAAATTGTTTCCACTTTTGACTTAATTCGATAGGGAGCGGTTCATCCCAGGAAAGTTTGATTAGCCAAAGCTGTTGTAGGAATATTTTTCCTACAACTATGAAAGGACCCAGCACGCCTAGCGGGTCGAACATCTGAGCAGTAATTGATAAAGCCTTGCGCTTGGAAGGAGTATCATCATAAGAAATTTTCGGAAAGGAAATAGCAAAATTGTCAGAAGAAGGATTCCAAACCAACCCTAACACCTTGTTAGGACTGTCTTCAAATTTTATTTCATATTGGTTAGCATCAGCTGGATCACAATATTTTTGTCTAAATCGTGAAGAATTGGACAACCACTTATGCAGGCGGAAACCCGCTCCGTTTAGTAAACTATTGAGTTGGGAATAAGAATCCTCCAACTCGAAAAGCGAATTTGTACCATAGAGAACATCGTCGACATAGGTTTGCTCTAACAATGCCCTTTGGGCTAAAGGAAATTCATTTGAATTGGATGCGAGTTCCTTTAGAACTCTTGTTGCTAGAAAAGACGAAGAAGTAACTCCGTAAGTTACTGTAGAAAGCTGAATGCACTTAAGGTCTTCTTGTGGGGAGTTTCTCCACAAGATGTTTTGGAAGTGGAGTTGAGATGGATTCATCTTGACCTGTCGGTACATTTTCTGAATGTCGCAAGTCAGAACATATGAATGTTGTCGAAAACGACATAGGATATCATACAAATCTGGTTGCACTTGATAGCCTTTGTAAAGGATATCATTTAATGAAATGCCTGTGGAAGTTTTACAAGAGCCATCGAAAACTACTCTTAGTTTTGTGGTTTCACTGGAATCTTTGATTACACAGTGGTGTGGAAGGAAATATTTGATCTCAGAAGATTTAATATTAGGATTAAATGGAACATACGTGGCATGTTTTAATGACACATATTCATCAATAAACTCCTTATAAGTGGAAAATAATTCGGGATTATTCTGGAAACGCTTTTCCAAGTTGCAAAATCTCCTTTTCGCGATATGGAAAGAGTCGCCGAGTAGATTGTTCTCGGCAGTAGACTTGAAAGGAAAATCAACTTGGAAAGTACCATCGGTACATCTGACATGCGTTTGAACGAAATTTTGTTCAGCAGACTCTTCGTCCGCGGATAAGGATTTGAATTCTGGAAGTTCTTCGACTTCCCAGAATTTTGAAAGAATGTTATCCAACGAGTCACCAGACTCGGATGTGTTTTGACAGAAAAGAGCAATTTTATTGTCCTTAGAAGCACTTTGTGGAGGCAATTGTCCTCCAATTACCCATCCGAACTTTGTCAGCTGGAGAGTAGGAAGTTTGGGACCCAGTCTATGGATCTGCGGAAGTAGAATTTCATAATAGGCATCAGCGCCCAGGAGAATGTCCACATCGGACGGAATATGGAAGTCTGGATCAGCCAGCTTGAATATTGGAGGAATATTCAACTTATGTCTATTAAACGGAATTCTAGGCAACCTAGAAGTAATTACAGGAAGTACTGCACAAGAAACTTGGAGTTTATAATCCTCTTTAGTATTGGAAAAAATTACAATGTCCAACATTTTGTTGGAAATCGTAGGAGTGCATTTAATGCCGGAAAATTGGAGTTGATTATCATAAGTTTTAAAATTCATCTTCTTAACAAATTTTTCAGAAGCGAAAGAACATTGGCTGCCGTTGTCTAGAATTATTCTAGCCTTGACACGGTTACCATTATCGGATGAAACATTTACGACTGCTGTGGCCAGTAGAACTTCAGGATATTCTTGACCTACAAGTAGGGAGGATGGCCTCGAGGGCGAAGAGTAATTACTTTGAGCTTCAGATTCAGGATTTCGGAACGATGCGACATTTACGGCATTAGGAGATTGGCGAGACTGTGCTCGCCAATTCTGATTATGACTGGAATTTTGAACATTCCTAGGAATGTCCACGGTATTATATTGTGGCCTGGGAACGTCTCTAGGACCATAATTGGAATTTTGGAAATTTTGTGAACAATCATTTTGCACAGAAGTTCTATGAAGGAGTGTGTGGTGTTTTTTACCACATAAGGAACAACTCCTAGACTTACACTCTGTTAGTGAATGTTTTGCCCCCAAACAATTGGAACATAAGGATTGGGACTTCAGAAACTGATATTTTTCATCAGTGCTAAGTTTGTAAAAATTGGAACATTTGTAGATATCGTGATCAATTACTTTACAAAACCAACAAGTTCGTTGTTTACTTGTAGATGAGCTAGGAGACACGTTTTTTACATGTAACGCCGTTTTGGAACTTGCCTTTGAGGCACCCTTTTCAGATTTTACTTCATTTGAAGAGGAGTGTGAAGGAGTACTTAAAGATTCTAGGGCATTGCACCTAGCTTCGATAATTTCGCAAAATTCTTTCATAGGATCTGATTTTAAATCTCGATTGGATTGATACTCCTTTTTAGTACCGTAATCTAACTTTCTCATAACAATGTTAAGGATGATTAAATCCCAATGCTGAGTTGGGCATTTTAAATTTTTTAAGGACTCTAAATTCTTTCGAATATTTACTAAGAATTCTCTTAAGGAGGACGGTGTACATTTTGTTATGTTTGGACTATCGATTATTGAATTTAAATGTGAATTTATAATAGCTAAATTATTTTCGTACCTAGTTTCTAAAATATTAACTGCGATTTCAAAATTGTCGTTAGTTATTTCTAAGGATTCAATAAGAGATAACGGTTCTCCTTTTAAATAGGACTTAAGGTAAATTAACTTTTGAACATTTGTTAACTGAACATTATTTTTTATCAAAGCTATAAACATTTGATAAAACGGAGCCCACTTTGTGTAATCGCCAGCAAAGTAGGGGATGGAAATTTGGGGAAGTTTTACCCCTAAATTTGGATCAGGAACGGATTGGTTACGACTAGAACTCGTAGGAGCAGAAGGTACAGTTAAATCGTTAATTTTTTGTTTGAGACAAGCAATTGATTTATCGAATTCGTCTTGAAAAGAACCTCTATTTTCCGTATCCTTATTCTTAACGTCTAAATCCTCTATTTCATTTTGAGCATCGTTATATTTAACTATCTCGGACTCCAATTTATCTAATTTAGTTTTTAAAAGGAATACATCTGTTTCAGAATCTATATTCGCGATTACCCAATTTTGGGTTCGTGTAATTGCAGATTTAGCATTCTTTCTAGCTTTTTGGAAGGCTTGCATTGTGTATTTTGAAGTGAAACTCAAGATATTAAAACTAGAATGTATACAACTATTCTAAGAATGAAAGAACCACGCAGGGTCCTGTGGAAAATGTACTTTCGTTAGCCTTTCACTACGCGAAATCACAATTTGTTTTTATATAGCACACGCGACACTAATATGGAATCGATTTTATGCAACGTGCTGCAAAACGCAAAACTTTTCCTAAAGAAATCGTCAATAAAAGTACGTAGGCGATATTATTTAAAACAAATAAATTACTATTGAATGGAAAAAAGGGCTACAAATTCTTTAGTACATCCCTGGAAATTTTTACAAGAACTATTTCACTAATTAATTTATTAATTAAATGAAAGAAATTAAAATTTTAACTTATGGAAGTTGGGCTCGAACTTTTCAAAATGCGGCCCTGGATTTTTTTTTAAAAAAGAAAACAATTTTTAATAACTAATTTACTAACTGGATGAAAAATTAAATTTTTATTTAACTTATGGAAGTTGGGCTCGAATTTTTCTAAGTACGACCCTGGATACTTTAAAATTAATTTTTTAATTAACCTTAAAATGTGGAAATAATTATTACTAATAACCGATGAGCTGTCTACCTTTGAATACAAAATATACCTGTAAGAAACTTAATCTAATTATAAAAAATATGGAAAATAAATGTGTAAATTAAATAATAAAACACAAGTGCAAAGTTTATTTTGATTTAAAAACATAACCAGAACGCAGTATTCTCCAAATCGTCCAATGGAGACAGGAATCAACAGGAACAAACAGGAACGAAATATTTTCACTCAGAAAATATTTGTAGTCGTTACTTGGAAGATCGTTGTATTTTTTAATACGACGCAGGAACAGACAGGAACTGTTTTTGTCCAAAAATACCGTAAATGTAGATCAAATTAATGATCAATGAAGAACTAATTAATTGTTTTTGTCAGAAAATACTTAAAAGATCGACTGTATCCGGCTCGCAAGGATCAAATGTTGAAACCGGGTTTTTATTCCACAATTTCAACACGTAGGTATTTGCATTTTTACACTTTTCTTCGATATGTCTAGTGGATTTGTTTCTCTCCAATACTGGTAATTATAAACAAGCTATTTTCTGATACGAATATTAGTCCTTTATTATATTATACAACACTATACAGTTTTAACCTAATAACTAAACGATCGGTAGACCAGCTCACTTTCTTGGATCTGATACGAATTGTTAAATGTAAGTACTTACAAAAATGTTTCGACTTCAAATGACACAACACAACACTTTTATTTTATTAAGTAACTTGAATCACTGAGATTCGTGGATGTGAAAAGAAATAGTTAGGAGTTAACGTTGGCCGTCCTTCAGGCTTAAAAGATGGAAATCGAATGAGCATCACCCGCTTACGCTAGAGAGGGTAGATAGAGTGATAGAGACAAAAACTGGTTTGGCGCGTGGTTAGCGAACGTTAGATATTTTATTATTTTAAAAACTCAAGAAGTCAATTTGCCGGCGCACAGGTCCGGCCTACCGATAATTATAAAAATAAATGGTTTGGACGTGTTCTGAACAACTATTTTGAGCAATGGTTTGAGGAGTCGCTGATTCCTAACTTACCCAAAAATGGACGAAAGAATGTTGTTATGATTAACTCTTCATATCATTTCCGTAAATTTAGTTTTTCAGCTAAATCATGGAACAAACCCGAAATAAAATACAGAGTAACTGTTTTGAGCTTACCACCGAATGATTCCGAGCTTCCGATCTAGACGGTATGGAATCAGGTAAAGCGCCATGTTGCTTTACGAACAACTTTGATTTCAATACACAGAATGTTAGTTTATTCATAAATGAAGACTTTAAAGATGTCACTGAACAAAATTGGCGTAATTGCGTTGCACATCCCATACAGCACATATTATTTCAGAAGTGTTTCAAAAATATTTCAATTTGTTCTAACATATAACATTTCAAGCACAAATTTCTAAAATATTTCACTGAAAATGTTTCTGAAACATATGATATACATGTTACACAAAAGGTTACTAAAAGGGTTATGTTGTAAAAGGCCTACAATTAATGAAGAATTTCTGATTTGTAAGAAGATGGGATATGTAGTTATTTTATTTCATCCTATGTCCAGCCAGAAACAACCCCTTTATTTAGAAATAATTATAGATTTGAGTTACTGGTTTTTGTTATTTATTCGTTGTGCTGTTATTATATGGGAAGCAACGTGTCTTTAGAAATTGAGGTAAAGTAAGTACTACAGAAATAATGCTTGTTTAGGCGGAACTTCGTGTTTTGTTTAGGCATGAGTATTCTTTGTTTTATTATAGACATTATAGTTAATTTAAAACAATATTAAAAAAAACTATTTTTAATTAAATAATTTGTATAAATCCTTTTTAATTACCTATAATTTGTTTCAGATTAGTGCATTTAAAGGAATTGGTGGAAATGAAGCAATTTGCCAGCTTTGGGGCTGTGCCAGTAAAAGTAACATCCAAGTTATTCAACGTTTCCAGAATAAAGTATTAAGGAACATCCTCGATGCATCTTGGTACTGTCGCAATACTGATCTTCATAGGGACCTTAAAGTGGAAACTTGAAAATACAATACAAAAATGTGCCAGTAATCACCAATGACTGCTCCAACATGAAAACCTTGATATTATCCAGCACCTCAACAATGCCAATCTAATAAAAAGACTCAAGAGAACAAGCCCTTTGAGTTAGTTTAGTGATAGATTAAAGCAGAGTATAGTGAGGTTAAGTGTTATACGTTAAAGCTAGTGTAACTAAATAATTAGACTTTAAGGTAGAATCTTTTTCATCCCTAGATAAGTTAGGTAAAAATAAAATTGCTAATTGATCTTAATGATCACATTGTAGTAATCGTAAATGTTCTTTTACTTGGGGCACTTAATAAAAAAAACCTATTTGTTTCAGATTAGTGCCTTTAAAAGAATTGGTGGAAATGAAGCGATTCGCTTTTATATTTTGAGATACTGTTTAAAATTTTTTATTTATGAATCAATGTTTGAGTTTTGAGTATTTTAAATAAACACGTATATTGTTAAATGTCTTTTTTTCTAATATTTAAAAAAAATGACTACATTTCTGAAACATTACTATTTAATATTTCTAAAAGATTTAAAATTTTCATTTCAGAAATATTACTGTGAAATATATTTACAGGACATTTTTACGTTTCAGGCACATTTCAGAAATGTTTCGTAATATTTATACATTACGAATGTTTCAATGTAACATTTTTGAAATATTTCCGAATGTGTTTGTGCTGTATGGGTTAGCATACCTCGAATTTGATGCTGGATTATAGATGTCCTTTTTAATAAAAATATTTTTCTTTACAGACTAAGATAAACTTTTTCCCAATCGAATAAAAATTTAGCATATAAGTACTGTAGACATTTTAAGATTTTTAACACATAATACTTAGCTACATAAAACTGTTTTTTAATTGACCAATCTGTTGCCTCTGTCAATACCGTTAAATTACAAAAAAAAATGTATTTTGTAGATCGGTGGTAAGGTGTTAGTGGTTGAAGACCACTACCCTGAAGGTGGAATGGGAGAAGCTGTATTGGCAGCTTTAGCAGATCAGAAAAACATAGTTGTTAAAATTATTGGTGTAATAGGAGTACCAAAATCAGGCGAAACTGCAGCTGTGTTGAAACACTATGGTATAGATGCTAAAAGCATTGTTACTTACATTGAGGAACTAGTAAAGTCTTGTTAATGATTTTCAAATAAACGTATTTTCATAATAAAATATTTAAAACTTATTAAAATTTTAGCTTTATTTTCGAATCCAATCAGCAAAAAAACTCGACACTCAAGGACGGCAAATATATCTTAGAGAAAAAACCTAATGTCAACGCGAGATAAGTTAGAAGAGAAGAGGCTTTCAATTGACTGTGTCTAAAATAATCAAAAACTGGAATATCTTAGAAAATATTTTGTATCCCTTTCGAATATAAAAGTACCATTTGGGAAGGAGAGACTACGACAGGAAACAGCAGCAAGCGACCGAAAACGATATCTTTGCGTCTGAACACATGTAATTAAATGAAACACATTTGGGAGAGGGTGACCCATGAAAGAGACGCGACGCCACTTTTAACACGGCAATATTTGCTGCCTTGCTGCTGTCGTCTGCCTCGGTCTCGCGTTCCCAAATGGTATCTTAAGGAGGAAACCTATACCAACTCAAGTTTTGTCCCTTTTCAAAAATATTAAAAATCGATAATGTCAGTTATTTAATTTTGACGACTATTACGAATTAGGTTATAAAATAAGAGTTTTGAAATAGATGTAACAATAAAATTAACCGTTACAACATTGCACTTGTTAAATATCTATATATCTGACTGGGTATCAGAAGCTTTGGCCAAAGGGTGTGCTCTTACCAGTATCATAAGAAATATGCTAGCGTTTAATTAGGAATAAAAAATTAAAATAAAAAAATATTTATTTTCTTACAATAAACCCTACAATTATAAAAATATATATAAAAAATACTAGATAACTAAAAATGGCATAAGGAATAATTTAACCGTATCATTACGCATTACTTTCATAATAAAATTACTAGAGTTGATCTGAAAAAGAAAGTAAAAAATATACTTCAGAAACCACCAAAATACTTTCCATAACTAAACAAAACATATTATTTAAATACCATTGTAACCAATGAACGATATCTTAATAAAAAGGTAATATTAAACATAACATGCTCCTTGACATTTTTTGGAATCCTCTGGAATTCTAACTTTAACAGATCCATCATTCATTCCAAAATATGCCATAACAGCCATATTTACAAATAATCCAGTCTCTATCAGGCCAGGTATTTGTAAAAGTTGATTATTTACTTTCTCCCAGTTACATTCTGGATCAAAATCTTTCCAGTCTAAAATAAAATTCCCATCGTCAGTAACTATGGGTCCAGCTTTCATTTTAGCTAGTCTCAGTTCAGCTGTTCCTCCTAATGTCTTTTCAATTTTATTTTTTATAGCAACGTATGCCATTGGAACAACTTCTATTGGAACACCTATTAAAAAAAAAGAATATAATTAATTAAAAATATAAAGATTCAATCAAAATGTTAGTAAGAATTCCTTTTTTCTGTTGTTTCGCTGTGCTAGAACAATACTAGGACAACTTTAAAAATGTCGATTTTGAGATATCCTGATCATTATGATGTAAAAAAGTGCTTTCTGGTGCTATAGTCAAGTGTACAAAATGCATTTATTTGAGCAGTGTCACTGATATTTTACTGTTGAAATATATATAATTTTAATTAGTGTTTAAGGTAACAGATATTAAAATGTCTCTTTCGTCTGAGGTGGGATTTGTTATTTTACATTTTTATTGGTGAAATATTAATATATTTTAAGATGTCCCACTCTTTTCTATAGTATAAAGATATATATATTTTAAGATATCTCAGTTTTATAAGTTGTCCTAGTATTAAATAGCATATTAAATAACGAATCAAAAAATTTGGGTCTACTTGTTGATCAGTCTCTTAGATTTAAGTCATATTAAGACCTTGATCAAGAGATGCTACTCAAGATTGCGGTTGCTTTACATTAATAGGTATATATTGAACTTTAAAATAAAAAAACTGAATATTTAATTTTATAAGTTATTGCAATATTGTTTACTATCCTTGTCTGGACAAATTGTCACAGCCAATTACAGCTTATACAAAATGTTTGTTGCAGATACATTTTTGGTTTGAGGAAATATGATCATATCTCAATTTATTTCACTCAGCTGAAATGGCTCAACTAAATCTTTTAATATTTTTGTATAGACTATTAAAGACAAGGAACCCTGCCTATTTGTTTGAGAAATTAATTTTCAGAACGTTCATAATGTTAATAGACAAAATATGCTTACAATGCCTCATCTGAATGTTCATTCTATTTTAAAAAATGATCTACATGTGAACCTACAAAATCCTACAGAATCAAAATGATTATTTTACTAGCATTTTTAAAAAATCTGACAAGATTCATTTTTATGCTCATAATAAATACCTGAACAATATGTATGTTCAGCGATAATTATTTAACACAGTGTCCGATTTCAATGATTCTTTTTTTGTTAGAAAGGGGGCACGGTGGTCCCTTATCAATTTGGTCAAAATCTATTAATTGGGTCCATTAGAAAATCCTCAAACTCTTCATTTTTTATATTTATTTAGCGGTAATTCTTTATCACCTTGTCCGATTTCTATGTTTCTTTGCAAAGTTTAAAAAAGGTTTCACTTATAAAGCTGTTACAAGTTATAAAAGTAATTTTAAAAAACCGACTTCAAAATCTTGCAGATGCCATCACCACATCTTGACCAAATTTATATGGGACCACCCCTGAGGCACCCCTTTACTAACCAAAAAAAGAATCATAGAAATCGGACAAGGTGGTAAAGATTTATTACTGCTAAATATACATAAAAAAAATGAAGTTTGAGGATTTTCTAATGGACCAAATTATTAGATTTTGACCAAATGGATATGGGACCACCCCTGAAGTACTCCTTTACTAACAAAAAAAGAAACAGAAATCGGACAAGGTGATAAAGAATTACCGCTAAATAAACATAAAAAATGAAGAGTTTGAGGATTTTCTAATGGACCCAATTAATAGATTTTGACCAGATCGATATGGGACCCCCTTTCTAACAAAAAAAGAATCATTGAAATCGGAGACTGTGTTAAATAATTATCGCTGAACATACATATTGTTCAGGTATTTATTATGAGCATAAAAATGAATCTTGTCAGATTTTTTAAAAATGCTAGTAAAATAATCATTTATTTCTGTAGGATTTTGTAGGTTCACAGGTAGATCATTTTTTAAAATAGAATGAACATTCAGATTGTAGGCAGAAGGACTTCTGTCGATAGCCATTGGACTGAATTTTCAGTTCAATAAATGATAATTGAAGACACAAGTGGATGAAGGGCCTATGTAACATTTTTTTTAAATGTTTTTCTGTGAATGAAGGGCTTATGTACCTAAAATTCGTTTAAATTGTCTTCCGTGACAATATATCATCAAATATAGAAGTTGCCAGGGGATAAAGGACCAATGTACTAGGAAATAACTGCCAAACAATAAACTTTAACATGAAATATCTCGAAAAAATTATTTTGTTACATAGGCCCTTCATCCACTTGTGTCTTCAATTATTAATTAATTCAGATTGTGTAGGCCTTTCCATAAACGTTTCTACTTTTTTCATTCTGCACACTGGATAAAAATGCTGCTTTTTTTCTCCTAATTGAGGCCAGAGCATAATTTCGATATTCCTTATAATGCCTCCAGTTTTCAGGAGTTCTGTTACATTTAAATTTAAATAATGCCTTATCCCATTCCTTGAGAATTAACTTTAAATTATCAGTAAGCCAAGGAGCTGGTGGTTTACTGACTCTGATTTTTACAAAGGATACATGTTCATTGAAAAGCATAGTTATATTGTCAGTTATGAAGCTGACCTTGTCATTAATATTATCAATAAAGAATATCAGTAAACATTTTTAAATTTTTCAATATTTAGGTTCTTATATTTACTTTTAGTAATGAATTTCTGTCTGGATTTATTAATAGATAGGTATATTTAGTGTGTAATGAGGCATCATATTATGATCACTCAAGTAAAAAAGGATGGTGGTGCTGTCTTGACAAATGTCTTTGCAATTAATAAAGATGGGATCTATTAGTAATGTGGCACAACTTTCAGAAAAACGAGTTGGCTCAGTAATAACATTAGCATAGCCATAAGCGTCAAGTAGATTTAGGGTAGATTTACTTATCTATGTTCAAATCACCAGTGATAATAGAGTAATCTGATTCCGAAATCAAAAAAGGAATTGACATTAAAAAGATTAGATAGTTTAGTGAGGCCAGAGTCGGACGGACGATATATGACTGCCAGAAAAATTTTATGCATATTAGTTTACAGTTTCAGAAATGATGGTGAAATATAATTATAATTGATATTATTTAGGTCAAGATCAATAACCTCGCAATTGATATATGATTTTACATAGCACCCTACAAACCTACCCTTTTTCCATTTTTCTCCCAGCTTTTCAGAATCTTTTGTGTGATCAGCAATTATAACAAGCTTTTTAGAATTACTCGCTACAATTTTTTCTTGTAATAAACAAGCTCCACCTCCTTTAATACAGGTTAAATTAGCATCAACTTCATCAGCTCCATCAATGGTTATATCAACAATCGGATCAATTTCTAAATCTGTTAAAGGTAATTTGTGGTGTATAATCAATTGTCTAGCTTGAAATGAAGTTGGTACACATCTAATATTGAGTTTTTCTTGTTTAAAACGTTCTGCTAATCTTTGAGCTAAAATAAAATAATTTTTTAAATCCTGAAATTAATAGATTTAAGTAGTTTCAAAGAGGCAAGTTTATATATAAACTGCACAATTCATATTGGCTCTGAAGAAAAATATAGGCATTTGTCATTTTAGAGTAGTATTTTATAAATGCATCTGATGTTTATTTTACCAGCCAATACAGCTGTTGAACCACTTCCAACCCCTATTACTTGACCGCTTTTTACGTGATCATCCACTGCTTTATAGGCAGCAATTTGTTTAGCCTCGTTTATACTAGCCATTGTAGTCTTAAATCTCAAACTTAGATTTTTTGTTAGTTTAAAAAATTTCACAGTCATCAACAAAGGATATTAAATATTAACGTTTCACACTATTTTAGCCGGGTCATAAGTTGATAAGGTTATCTATTATAATCAAAATCAAAATAAATGTTCATCAGGGCTGGTATGTTCATATCTTTTTTCTATAAAATAAAAAGCACTAAGTTGTCAGTTGTCAGCACTGTCAGCAGGAGTGCGTTTAGAAACCTCGCACTTCTGACCCACTGAACTGTAACACATATTAGAATAGGGTCCACAGTCCAGACGCGTCGTGAGAGGTTTCTAAACGCACTCCTGTTTTAAAAATTTGACAATCAAAAATCAGATGTACCAAACGCGAAAAAAGAAATACAATACTTTTCTGAGGACAACAATTGCCGCGTTTGAGAATCCACCACAGAACAATTACTTTGAATCCACATCCGATGCATCCGAGATGTAAAAAATCTTTGATCACGTGATTCAGTATACGTAAATGTAATGGGATAAATGTGTCCGATGTGGATAAAAAAACGCTCGAGATGTAAAAAATGCATCCGATGTGGATTCTCAAACGCAGCAAATAAGATTGCACGATTGCACAAACTAGTAATAGATATTTTAACAGAAAGTCACAATGTCAGGCAACTATTATTACTTCTTTACTGAATGTATATGCAACCATATATACCTTATATCGTGATACACAGTGGTGAGTTCGAATTAGTCAGGGGCTGGAACAGGACAGGAACGGTGCTTTTAAATGACATTTAAGCTTGTTGAACTATCACTAGTTCAGGGGCGGATGGGCCCACCGGGACACCGGGAGATTTCCAGGTGCGCCGGTCCTACAAGCGCCGATAGGCCTTGGAGCATATATATTTTATAGAGTCCGCATTCAATAGGGTTTGTTTCGTTATGAGGGGAAATGCCTGGACACTATTACCAGTGTCGCATCATTTTTACGGGGTTTGCAATTAATATAAATAATAAATTTAATGCATACCTTCAAAATTCTATAAATTATGCACATGTTTTATAAACTTGCATTATTTATGTCGGTACCTATCTAGTAATAGTAAATAATTATTATTAATATTATTATTTGTGCTAGAAACATCAGATTTTTTTTTTTTAATGCAAACATCAGAAAGTGTATAACGGAAAAATGAAGGTTGACATAATAGGCAATAAAAAATATAAGAAGCTTATATTTAAAAATCAAACATATGAATAAATAGTAGGTATATTATACAAATATTTATGACATCTCTTAATACACGTATACGAGAATTACAATACAAGAACTTTTTCCAATAATTTATTAAATATAAAAATAATATTCGTAACCAATGTTCAATAGATTACTAAACGATATACTACAAATAGAAATCAAGCTAATACTTAGGTACAGTTGCACTGCTAGTCGTTAACAGATAAGTGAAGCTTTATTTTTATTAGAAAACTGTCTTAAGCTTCGATTATTTCTTAATGACTAGGAGTGCAAATAAAAGAAGCCTAAAGTGACTTTTTTATTGAAAAACTCACATTAGGTTTTGCTTATTTCTTAACGACTAATAGTCTACTTTATTAAAGAACATAGGTACATTTAATACAAAATAATTATTGTTAATGTTTGTAGTTTATAAAAAATATAGGTAGTAATTATTTTAAAATAAAATTTATGTTGTATTGAAAAGTACTTAGTTACTTACATGTTTTCTAATTCTGCATTTTCTTTTTCTTCATGGTCGGAGTGGGGGGTGTTAGGTTTATTTTCGTTACGGAATTTTTTTTTCGATTTTTCGCTTTTTCGATTTTTCGATTTTCTTTTATTGAATAAATGAGAAGTTAATATTGTTTAATATTAATATTGTTAATTGTTTAACGGTCGGAGTGGGGGGTGTTAGGTTTTTTTCGTTACTTTTTCGTTACGGAATTTCTTGATTCGGTCGCCGCGCTCAAAGCCCGCAATAAAAGCTATGCAATAGCTTAAAACCTTTCAATGTTACATTTACCTGACAAATTGTGATTGGAAAAGAGCTTTCAAAAATTGGAGGTTTTATAATGGATTTCAAAATACCAGTGTTAGTTAATAATTTTATTGGAGGGTTTTTAATTTTCTATATGGGTAATATAGGTAAATAACATAACTTTAAACTAAATTTGCTGTCTTTGACATAATTCTCAAAAAATCTTCCAGGCTCACTTCTCCATCGCGATCTTTATCAGCTTCATCAATCATTTCTTGTAGTTGTTCATCTGTTTTGTCCTCGTCTAGTTCCTTTGCAATTTTTTTCAAGTTCCAAAACGTTATTTTACCTTCACCTTCATCAGCAAATAACCGAAAAGTCTTTATAATATCTTCTTTTGAGTCTCGTTCAGACATTTTTACAGACAGCAGGTGTAAAAAATCGTCAAAAGAAATTTTTTCAGAGCTACAATTATTAATTTGTTTTAGAAATGGTTTAAGGATGGTAAAGAAATTACATTTTTATTTCTCTTACCCGGTTCTATCGATTTCAGACACCATTTTTCGTATTTCTTCCTTGCCTGGTTCAAATCCTAAGGCCCTGATAGCTACTTTAAGATCTTTTCCATTTATTTTGCCAACTCCTTCTACGTCAAAAAGGTCGAAAGCTTCTTTTATATCCTTTTTTTGGCGGGGAGTCAGTAAAAATCTTGGACCTGTTTTTTTTCGTGGTCCTTGTCCACCAATTTTTGTGCCTCCAAATTTCGACTAAAATTTATGAAGTACCTTGATTCTTAAAATTCTAATAATTTTTTAACTTAAAAAATGTGCAAATCTTACCATTTTTAATTCACTTATAAACGTATTTTCTTTCTGTGAATATTTGTTATATTTAACTGGTTTGACAATTTATTTAGGGATTGACAGATTTTTGACTAAAGTATTTTTACGATAAGAAGGCGGTGACACAGAATAAAGAACGATACAGAAAAGAAACATAGGGCTAAAACAGGAACCTAGCAACCGAAGCCACACCTTCTTTATGGTGGAGCATTGTCAAAAGTGAATCGTAGATTTGTTACTTGTTCAACAGTGCAACAGTGCACACTTTTGTAGCAGATGAACGAAGCTGTCGCTGTCAATATTTTTTGCCTGTCGTCTTTATTAGTCGTTTTTCATTTTTGGTTGGTTTTAGCAAATATTCTATTAACTTTTACGTTTTGTTAGTGGTTTATTTTTAGTTTTTGTTGCTGTTTTTAATTGTGGAGTGTTCATTTAAGACTTTATTGTACGTATTAAGATTAGGTTTATAAATAATGCCGCATCAAAGAGAAGGAGGGTCACATACTTTGATTACTATAAGGGGCAAGAGAGAGGTCCGACACGCCCAACATAGGGCGCGGCCATTTTGAACCCTATAACACAGTTTATAGCTAAAGAATCAGATCGCTCACTCTGCGTCGGCACTTTTTATCTCAATGTTCCAGTTTATACACTGCGCAACTCAGATAATACAATATATGACAACCGCCTATAATAAAACAGCAGTCTTCTGCGTATCCTGAATTTGTATTCCTGGTGTGGATGTTATTTTGGAACTTTCAACTGGTCCGAGTGAGCTAACTGACCACATACTTTGATTTTCTTTTACTATACGGAGAATAGTCGCACTGCGCAGCTTTCTGAGTGCCTTTTAAAAGGAGATAGAAAACTCCGCCATTTTGAACCTTTATTACGTGTTGCCTACATCTTGGCGCAATATTTTTAATAGGTGCGTTTTAATCATCCGCTTCTGCTTTGGAATTGTCGGTTTTCTTGTTTTAATCTGACAGGTTAGAACGACTGAACCGACAATTCCGGAAGCAGAAGCGGATGATTAAAACGCACCTGATATTTTGCTTGCTGCTGTCAGTGTCAGTGAATATTATTTTTGGAGTCACAGATTATTGCTAAAGAATCAGTTAGCTCACTCGGACCAGTTGAAAGTTCCAAAATAACATCCACTCCAGGGATGCAAATTCAGGATACGCAGAAGACTGCTATTTTATTATAGGCGGTTGTTATATATTGTATTATCTGAGTTGCGCAGTGTATAAACTGAAACATTGAGATAAAAAGTGCCGACGCAGAGTGAGCGATCTGATTCTTTAGTTATATACTGTGTCATAGGGTTCAAAATGGCCGCGCTCTATATTGGGCGTGTCGGACCTCTCTCTTGCCCCGTATAGTAATCAAAGTATGTGTAACTGACTGACACTGACAGCAGCAAGCAAAATATCAGGTGCGTTTTAATTATCCGCTTCTGCTTCCGGAATTGTCGGTTCAGTCGTTCTAACCTGTCAGATTAAAACAAGAAAACCGACAATTCCGAAGCAGAATCGGATGATTAAAACGCACCTATTAAAAATATTGCGCCAAGATGTAGGCAACACGTAATAAGGGTTCAAAATGGCGGAGTTTTCTATCTCCTTTTAAAAGGCACTCAGTAAGCTGCGCAGTGCAACCATTCTCCGTATAGTAAAAGACAAATCAAAGTATGTGAGGAGGGTATACTTGTATTTATCGTGGATGTACCTCAAGAACAGGTGACAAAGAAGGATTGTTCACTCTTGTGAAAGATCCAGTGAGGTATGTATTAAACATTGAGTGTGAAATAGGAATTGACCTTGCCATAACATTGTAGTACAATGATTGTATGTATTTTTCAGACTTTAATTGTGGCTTAAGGCAGCAAATAGAGAGGACTTATTGGGAAAGAGTGTTGAATACTTAAGTAAACATTACAAAAGTGAACTGCACTTCCAGGATAAATTATTTTATCAGTCAGAAGCAAGAAAAAGATTATTTGAAAATGCATTCCCATCAGTATTTCCTCACTAAGAACCTATGAAAAGAGTCACAGTTTTGCAAGGTAAATAAATAAAATTTATACTTAAATGTTACAAAAAGTTTGCTACTCGTCTCGCTTGTTATTTTTTTACATTATATTTAGTAGTTTAAAAAATAAAATGATAAGTACTAATAATCTTAGAATATCAACCCATACATTCCATTTTGTAGAACTGCCTCGAAGGTAAACTGCACTATGTCGACATACAACAACTTATGCAAATTAAAATAAAGTAGTTTTATCAGTTAGGTTAGTAAAAAATACAAATATTGTGACAATAAATGGGGTGTCTAAATGCATATCTAGTTGAAATTTAATAATTTAACAACATTCAATCTGCTGTACTAAACAGTTGACTAGAATGACATGCAGTTTACCTCCTAGGCACAGAAATATATTCACATCTTATGAAATTATTTTAAATTTCATCTGGCTAAAAAGTGTGACTTAAAATTTAATTCTCACAAATGATGCACCTTCTTAAAACTAGTTGATCTGATAAAAATTTGTTTTTTCTTTCTTTTTTTTAGAGGAATTTGTTGTTCATAGCGAAAAAGCCTACCCTCAACTTCAGCAGAAGTAGAATCTATTGAACAAGTTCATAGTCAACCATCTGTTCTTCTACCTTGTGCAACAGCACAAATTCAAACGGGTAGTGTATTATCATAAAACACATCAAACACAGCAGAGACTGTGACTAAAGGAACGTTAAGGAAACGTTTGTTTGTTGCAAAACAGAAGAAAAATCCAGCCTCCGAATATACATTGAAAGATTTTCATGCTATGTGCAAGCAATTTTAAAAAAAAATCCTTTGCAGATATTGTAATTATTACATAGTAAAAGGCCAAAGGCTAGAAGGTACTCTGATGAGTATAAAAAGTTTTCTTTAAGGCCAAGTTCAATGACAAGTGACGGCGACTTTTTTATCACAAGAAATACAGCTTTGAACGATAATATTTTCAAAAACTGTTTTCATAAATGGGTTCAAAAAACTGTAAAAAATGATGGAAAGTCTATGGTTTGTTTTACTTTTAATGCAAAATATTTTAATAAGTGATATTTAACAAATATTTAAAAGTTATGGACTTTCCATCATTTTTTATAGTATTTAAAAGTTAAAACGCAACATACATTCTTTTATTTTTGCCTAATTATTTCAGGATTCTTGTGATAAGATTTAAAAATGTAGGGCCCATAAGATGCTGCCATCTGAACAGACGGAATAGACACTAAAAATTGAAAAATTGCAACATCGCTCCCTATGCAGACGAATGTAAAATGGCTTAGCCCAATTTGACCATGTTTATAGGTGAGGGGCGAGGTGGTGTGTGGAGAAAGGTTGTAAGTAAATAAATTATTCTATAAATGCTATTTTCTGTTTGGAACACAAGCATGTTTGTTTTGAAAATTTGACGTTTATGGTTTGACGTGTCATTTCAATTTAATAGACTTTAATAATTTAAAAGATGCAATGTACTTTATATTATTTATATATATTATTGTAGATCCAGGTATGTTTTCGGTTTTTATTTTATTTTTATTTTCTTTATTTGGCTAGTTTGCTAATATCACAATAATCAAATTTAGTAAAAAATAATGTAATAATATAACAATTATTTTAATAACATTCTAAATAGGAAATGTAATTTAACTGCAATTCTTTTGATAACAGTATTTGCCTATGGTCTGTGAATTTCATCTGTTTCCGAATAATTACCCTTAAATGTTTGAATTTTTCTACTAACTGTATAGATTTTCTTCCAATTTCCTGTATTGTTTGTCCACAAACTGCATATAGTTATTACTTATCAGCTTATATTTTGTTTTAGGTATTTGTGTTGATTTTTAACAAATGATTGCAACATTAACAATCATTAATATAAATTAAAAATAACAGGGGACTTAATTTTCTTCCTTTGATGTGGTTAATTTCTTCTGATCAGAACAGCGATTCTTTTGTGCCAACTCGACACATTACATACAGAATAGAGAGAGTCATTACATCAAAATCGCTGTCTGGCGAACAAAGATAGGAGTCTCTATAGAAGACGCATTGAAAGATGAGAATCCCACTACATATGTTATTTAATTTTAATATCTCTGACCTGATACTTAGGTAATCTACATGCTACTCCAATGCATGCTTTATAGCATAGATATAAAAAACCACCTTTATACCAATACTTTTTATTTTTTTTTTATCGAATGGTTTTGATCAATAGAATCAAGTGCATTTTAAAGAAATACAATTAATTTTTAATTGTACATATGGCGGGTTGTACAATAGGCAGTTAAAATGTAGACTTAGTTTAAACTGTGAACCTTGTTGTATACTCATCGGTTATTGTTAAACATAGTTTTAAAAATGACATTTGTTTTTGAATATAACTAGTTAAAAATAAAACTCTTGTTAGTTAAAATATGTTTAGAATATTTTTTGTACATACATAATGTATTTTGTAATAATTAAAAATCATAATATTCTTGTAAGGAAGTTGGAAAGCTTAGGGTTTGATCAGTCGCTGTTGAGATTATTTTCATCTTACCTAAATCATCGTTTTAATTATGTCTTTTACAACGGATTTTCATCTTCACCCCTCACAGCAACATCTGGAGTTCCACAGAGCTCCAATCTGGGGCCACTATTATTTAGTATATTTATAAATGACTTGGCAATAAATTTAACCTGCTGTACGCCGCTGACTTCAAAATATTTACCTCAATCTTATCAATTCAAGACTGTTACTTTTTACAGACCCAACTTGGGAATCGTTGAAAATTGGTGTAATGAAAACAAGCTGTTTATGAATGTGTCTAAATGTAAAGAATGTTCCTATACTAGAAGTAATAACAAGGTGGAGTTTGATTATTTATTTAACAGCCTACCTTTTTTGGACTTGTGGCACAAATTGAAGATTAAGGTATATTATTCAACCAAAAAGTTACTTTTTCGGATTATATTGAAAATACCGTTGCTTTCGAGGTTGCTTCTGCGTTGAAAAGCTTAGGGTTCTTAATTCCGTAATACTCGTTCTTTAACAAATTCTTAAAGCTTGGAGATCCTTACTTTTCTTTAGTTCGTTCCAGGCCAGAATATGCATCTCTTGTCTGGAACCTTATTTACAATATTCATAAAAGATCATTGGAAAATGTTCAGCGGCGATCTCTTAAGTACCTTTCTTTTAAAATAGATGAGCTGTATCCAATTCGAGGTATTGAAGAATCTCTGCTTCTTTCGAAAAAAGAAATGTAGTTTCCAGTGTTACATTTTTTTTTATAAAATATTACATAACACTATTGATGTACTATTTTTGATAAATTAAATAAATTTTAATGTTCCCCAAACAGCCATTAGATATCATAAAACATTTTATACAGCAAGTATTTGAACGAACTTGGGAAGAAATTCGCCTATAAGGCTAATGTGCTCAAATTTTAATTAATTTTGTTCTGATTGGGATATTTATTTCGACCATTAGTTGTACTAATTTGTAGCTAATGTATTTAGGATTCTTTCTTTTTTTTTTCTTGCTGTTGCTAAAATTATTTTCTGTCGAAATATTATGTTTAACATTTATTTCATGTATTTTGTTCTGTAAATGGATTAATTTGTTGGGCAATAAAATTATTTTTATTTTATTAAGCAAAAAAATGTTTATTTTGATGCACCTACCACCTTTAAAAGTTTGTCAGTATATTAACGAGAAATCCTATATAATTCCCAAAGAAAAATATTTTTAGAATAAATTCCGAATTCTATTTATTGATATTTGCTATTTTTTAGGTTCAGTGACTCGAAACATGATGATCAGCTACACCAAGAATATCCTTGATACTTTAAAAAAATGGTACGAGATTAAGCAGATTTGATGCTATGTCACATTGTGGTGCGAAGACGTGGCTTGTATAAATTTGGGGTATCAGTTGATAGAAAACAGTACGCAAAAATAAATTTAAATCTGCAGATGCATCAGAGATAGCCATATTCCATACCACAATATGTCATGCGTGAACTCGATGAGATTTCATCGGCTAAGTATCATTCCTCTGTAATGTTTTGTATCATTAGGAACACGCAACATTGTAAACAATTATGACCAGGGTTTTTTGACCTTTTCCCTAGGTCAGAGAGAATAAATGAATACTAAATAATGTATAGTAATAAAGATTGAAAATATATATACTTTTAAGAGTTTTATTATGTCAGCCATAGTTTTATACCAAAAATGAAAATAAACTGAAATTATACATTAAAAATACATTCATAAATAACTATATTTATAACACTCATCGACTCTCTCCTGGCTAAAATATGACTTATCTATCTATTAGGCTCTGTTCCGTCTATTTTTTGCCTTTAGCCTCCTTCTGACACTTCCATTCGTTCTTATTCAGTGTAGTATTCACATAGTTTTCAGAATATCAAGTGTTATACCTATCTGATGCTTGGTCCTGCAAAGTTCATCTTCAGTACACCTGCTTATGTGACATCTATCTCGATGTCAAGTTTGATTGAACACCCGTTTCTTGCCAATTACTCTTATACTTAACCAGAACTAGCTTAGACTTGAACGCATATGTCTAATTCGGCCAAAATACAGCCTTGGTACACAAATATCTATTTTACCACTGGTTTCATTACAAAAAACTGGAGTAAAGGGTAAAATTATCTCTTGTCCAGTACACTCGTATAATACACTTGAGTATTAGCCTATATTATTTTTGATTGAAGACGTATACATTTAAAAATGTTTACTTAAAAATAAACATTTAATTTTGATATTTTATTTAACTCGATCAAAACATTAAATTATTATTTTCCATGGCTTATACCGGACCTGTATGTACTTTAGTAGCCATGGAGTAGCTGACAGTGTTGCCGTCAGTTGCCGCCACATATTCATTAGTGACATACATTTTATAAATTCATCGTGTTAGAAATTTGTTGACAAAAAGAGATAGAAATTTAAAGTGACGTCTTTTATTACTTCGAATGAAAAAAATCGATAATGCAATTTTCTAACCTAAAAAAAATCGTGATGATATGTCAAACAAAATTGAACTAGGCCTTAACACTAAATTTCTTGGGACCCAGAGCGTATAATTGTATGGGTCAAATATTATAATACCTACCAACAAAACGCACCCTACAAAAAATCTTATTTGTCATCCAGGTTCAAATAATAATAAAATATGTCATAGGTGTGTGATCCTTTTTTTAGACAATATAAGTCTAATTAAACATGAGTACATAGTTTCTCAACTGTTTTTTTACCGTTTTTTATTATATTTATGTACTATTATCAGGTATATATTTGTTTCACTATTGTTTTTTAATTTCATTTTTGGTTTTATTGTTAATCAGATGTACGTTCATTGCTATTAATAATAAGTAATGAATAAATCCCGTTTATTGGTATTATAAATTATTATTAATAATAAGTATTCTTATTGCATATGTTATAAAAAAGAATCTTAAAATAATTCCAATCAAAAATTCTATTTTAATAAAATACATGCATAGATTGTAAACTTATCAATTGCATAAATACACGTTTTTTATTTTCCTTTTTTTTTGTCACCTGTTCTTGATGTACATCCACGATAAATACAAGTATACCTACCCTTAGACGACAGTTGGAGAAGGTTCGAGAAGCAAGCTATATAAGGATGATCCTGACGTCAGTTTGGAGTTTTTTTTATGAGAGACGTTACATGTTGTATGATTGTTGTTAAAGTTGTGTTGAAATAAATTGAGATACCAAAAACCTGTGTACCTGCGTAACAGTATTCACATTATATCCCCTATAGTAGTGCATCTCACTTGTTAAAGAGTTGGCACTAAGTTTGCAGCGCAAAAATGCGTATGCGTCTGGCCGCTCAACTAACTCGATATGGCGGTAAATTCAAATATAATTTTAAGGCGAAATTTAAATTTCCCGCCAATTTCCAGCCGCGGAATGGCGGGAATTTTTAAATATATTCATTCGGCAATAATTATTGAGAAGTATATTGCATGTTCGATTAAACAAGCTGTAAATCCAGGCGCTATTTTTATTTTGATAGCTAAAAATAATACTAATTCTTTTATTATTAGCTATTACAATAAGAGCAAGTAGATGTAATTGGCCGGTTCTGGAAATGAGAAAGAGGTACAGAGAGAGGTAATTGGGTAATTAGTAATTATCCTAAGTACCCCCCACCCTTCGCGCAATTAGCAAGTACCTCCCAATTACATCATGTACTGTAATAAGTGCAATTGCACAGTAAGTACCACCCAATTACATCATGTACTGTAATAAGTGCAATTGCACAGTAAGTACCTCCCAATTACCATGTACACGCCATACTGTAATGATTGTAATTGCATAATAAGTACCTCCCAATTACCCACAGGGTATACATCTCATTACTCCATACATATTAAAGTGTAAGTACACCTTAGGTAGTAATTACTGTATGCAATGTAGTGTAATGAATGTTATCTAAGTGCCTCCTAGTGATTACTGTTGGCAGTAGGTCCTTAACTCTCGACCGTCGTGCCTAGAGTGCTTAGCCTGCGTTAGAGACGGTCGCGCTTAACCGAAATATCGGGGTAGGGCTGAGAAAAAGTGGGGGCATTTTCTAGAGGATATATACTAGGATCCGCATCCAAATAAAATCAGTTTAAAATCGTGAAATTTAAAAGGTCTACAAGTTCCAAATAGTTACCAAGTGTAGTATTGTGTGTGTATTATTCAGGTAAAAAAATATTTATTTGTATTCTACTATGGCTCAAACGCAAATTGATGCGGTTAATAAATTACTTGGAGACTGGCCCACAATATTGGACCAAAGAGAACTAAAGTCATTGGTTATAGGTCAACTTTATATTATTAAAACGATAATGGTCAAAGATACCAGGTATGGTAAATGTTTACTTATTCATTTAATTGATCGACATTCGCTGGAGCTTTTCCAGTGTTGGTTACCGAGGCGCATTTTTGAAATAATGCCATCCGAAGTCATTGCTATGATAAATGATTCTACTGGTCAATATGCCATGGTCTATTTAGGGGAAAAGCCGTGTTACAACTCAACTACTAGGTCTCATATAAGAATCGATCTAGTTGGCCAGCAATCAATTAGTTAAATCCATGGTAGAGTCACTGTAAATATTTTTTTACTTTTAATCACATATAGATATCTAATAAACACAATATTTCATTAAGAATTTCTACAATTTTATTGTAAGTATAACTTGGCCCATATTTGTTCATTTAATAACGGTCAAATATTGTTTCAGATTATTTCGATATGTGGATGATGTATTCCGAAGAGCACTGGCCTAAAGCCATCGACATAGAATCAGCAATAAGCAGACTTGGAAAGGAACTGGACGCACTGGCGATGGATGCATTACACTCCATCAATTACGACGCTGAGGTATGGCTGTTTCCAGAAGCTGTAGCCTATCAAAACGATTGTTATGAGAAATACTGTAAAGGCAGCAGTCTTTGCTGCGAATATAATGCATGTGAGCTGGACTTGGATACATTCTGTGAGAAGATGGTTACCCTAAGTTTGAAACGCTTTTTGAACGAGGCCTTACCATACATCACCCCGCAAATAAGGAGTAAACATGGTTTAGATGAAGATGCAGACGATGAGGCTGATGATGAGGCAGATGATGAAATGGATTAGCGATTACTTATATAATATATCTATCTATCTATCTGTGATTAAAATATAAATAAAACAATATACATAGTTTAAATGTTTTTTATTTAAAAAAGGTTACATCTTTTTATTTTTGTTAAAAGTGAACACAGGTATAAGTTTGGATACAGTAAATTAGAGTATATGAATTACAATGGCATATATTCGGTGTGTACAGTGCCATCTAGTGCATTATAACTTATAAGAGCTTCATGAATAATAAGCGCATACGCTTTAGTGTTGGCGGGAAACTGCATTTTACGTGTTTCGAATTCAACCTTGACATCCACAGTTGAAGATTTGATTGGTTTTGGATACATACTGCAATCAATTACGAATAGGGGGTTCGCTCTAAAGCCATTCAGGCCTAACATCGGTTCAGGATTTTCCTTTTTGTAGTAACTTCGCTGAAAATCTTCATAAGCATAATAAGCGGGAGTATCCAACTTTTTCCCGACATCTAGATTCCAACGCTCTAACGGGTAAACTTCAGAATTTAGATATAATCTGATATTAGTTATATCAGCAGCCGTAAACGCCGTCACATCTTCTTTTCTGTTCTCAGTAAAAGAAGTATTTTGAAATCCAATAATTACATATCTAGGTCGTTCCATGGATGTAGTGGTTTTAATCGCCCATATGTCGTGAGAAGTTTGCCTTAGAGTAGGTAATTCATAAAGATCCCATTTATGGTGTGGTATTTTAATGGATTGCAAATGTTTGTCATTAATTTTTTTATACATGAGAACATCCGCATCATTTTCGGGAGTAATATGTTTGACTATCCAATCCATTTTAGTGATAGTTATGTCCGCATCGACTTCTCCTATATAGCAATTTTCGAATGCTCGAGCAATTATTACAGTCATCTCATGCTTAACACCTATTATCCCTTTTTTGTAAGATTCGGCAAAACCAAATAGATGTTTTAATAAGATTCTACCTGTAAATGTATTACTCGTTGAATCAACCAAAACTTGATTCTCTTCGCTGAGGCCCCAACCGGATGTTTCTAATAATTTCGCATGTTTTTCACCATATGACACCATATTTTTTATTGCTGTCGTTATAATGGGTTTTCGACATTCAGCAATCTTTTGTCCACCCATTTCATATCTAATTTCTTCAAATAGGCCAGGAAGAGCATTGTTGGCCAAATAGCACTTTTTATTAACCTCTTTTGGCTTAAATGTTCCGACTATATTGATGTAACTATCGCAAATTAAGAGATTCAGGTCCATATTATTGATCGTAAAGGTGATTGTATCAGAATGTTTGTAATTTGGCGATCCCGTAGGCGGGTGGATATATCCATCGCATCTTTTGATTGAGTTATCGACGATCGGCTTTTCAAATACGTCCAACATCTCATTTCTTACATAAACAGCCATTATTTAATATCTTATATGGAATCCAATAGATTGAAGAAATTTATAATCTTTATTAGACAACAGAAGTCTTCTTCGCTTTACAGTTACTCGACGAATGTTCATGTTTTTCCCTTCGATTCTATTTATATGATTATTTAAATGGGCGCTAGTTGAATATCGTGGTTTGAAGCAGAATCCCATATTAGTTTATCTCTTTTAATTCGAGTGTGATATTGATAGTTTCCTCTCCAAAGTCAATCAACTCGCCGTTATCGTCTACAACTCGGATAGTAATGTTGTCTAGGTATTGCCGACCGGTAGGTATGACTGGTAGATAAATAATGTTATGAGGTTCCTTCGTCAGTTTGTATCCTGGCTCAACGTCTATGTCAAATGAAAAAAGGGTGTGGGCTTCTTTCCCATTTATATAGGAACCAGAAATAATATTACAATCCAATTGAACAAGATGGAGGTTCATAATATTGATCGGCCTTGTAGAGACATAAGCTTGAGGCCTTGGCGGGCACTTCGAATTACCGAATCCTAAGAGGCTAGCTATACTGTTGTCACAATCAAAGTTGATTATAAATTTAGATGAAATTTCACATTTTAGAGTGTTGTTGTTCGCCGACAATTTAAACATATCATCAAGTTCTCCTTGATTTAAAATAGTTTTGGTATCCGGATATAGAAAGTCATATATAGCTTTTTGGACGAACTTATTAATTTCGTCAATCTCATAAGCGCCGGGTGCCACACGTACATTAATTTTTTTCGGTGCACTGCCTTCCTCGGCCCAACTCTTCTCTCGCTGCACCACATCTGCCCAAAACTTTTCTGGGTCTACCACCTCTAAACAGATGATATTATTTTTTGAGGTGATATTTTTGATAGAATGGTAGGCATAAAATGCTATTAATCCAAGACCATACTGTTTATTAACATCCAATTCGATGGGCGGAAAAAAATCATTGCTGAGAATGCTTGACGCTATGGACGACAAATGAAATGTTCTTGACATGGCTAAGAAGTATGTCACACTGACTTCGAAATCTATTTTCGATTACATAAATTATAAACTCGCTTTTTAGTGGCAATTTTCAGTTCTCGAATTTTACAAAAACAACAAATTACGTGTTTTGGTGTTGGATCATCGCTTACGTCAATTGACCCGCGTTTCAAAAATACCGTCGGACCATCATTTACGTCAATAGATTCATTTTTAGAAAAATCCTTAGGTTGTTCTTCATCGTGGGTATTCATTCTTCAGAGAGAAGAAATTGCAAACACAAATGTCCACATAGGACAGTATCAAACTTCTGGTAGCGTTTATAATTATAGTGAACTTCAGATACCGGCCAACGCCCTTTATACAGATAACTAATTAAATCTGAAGGTGGGGGTAAATCACCATAACTATCGAAATATATTAATGACGCATCTCTTTTCTTGTAAGCGACCCAATGTGTTCCTGGCCCACTACTACTATCCAAATTGACAATGGCTGATTCGTTTCTTAGTGGCCCGCAGTTTGGTAAACTATCTCTCATATACACACCTCGAAAGTAGGGAATCTTGAATCTTTTGGCAAAAGATTGTATGTCTAAATTACTGAGAGGTCTTCGAGGTAGTGAACTTACGAGTTTTTTGGCCGATATGGTTTCATGTAAAGGCCCAACCCCTTTCGATAGGGCTTTAAGTATAATCCTTTACCGTTTTTTCCTAGAGAGATGGCTTCCATGGTTCTATTGTGTCGATTAGCTTCTGTTAATTGTTGACTATTTGTTTTAGCGATGTTCACTGCTTTGACGATTCCGGACGCCGCTCCTGCCAAGCTCCCCAATGCAGATAATCCAGCAAAAATAGGTATTAATGGTAAAAATCCACCTGTTTTTGGTATCGGTATAATACGGGGAATAATAATTTTTCTCTTTCCCCCAGCTGCTTTAACATATTTTCGGGCAGCCATGAGAGATGATGCAGCCATCTTCCTGAGTGTTTTTCCCCCCATTTTCTGTCCGCCATATGTCTTTAATACCCCTTTAATCTTACTGACAATTCCTCTACCGAAAGCAATTCGTTTTTTGCTTTTTGTTCCGCGACGCCGCTTTCTAGACCGTAATTTATGGCCCATACCAAAACTTCGCTTTGTTTTCATAATATTTGTGATAGTCCAGGCAGCTGCTTTTTCACCAACTGACGCGTCGCTAGCTTTAAACCGAGTCCAAGCTAATTCTTGAAGGTCCTTATCAGCAATATGTCTAGCTTTCAAATCGTTTGCACTTTTAGAGTAAGCAATATCATGTAATTTACAGGCTTTATCTAATTCATTTATTCCGGGGTCGTTACGTGCTAAACGTTTTTGTAAGCGCGTACCTGGCCCACAATATTGGTACCCCGGTATGTGCAGTTCAAATGGTAATTTATTTATTAGGGAATTAACAAACCCTCTTCCACACTTTCTTTTTGAATAACGTTTAGTGATAGATCGCACTCGTTTGACGCTAGGCATTTAAATGAATGTTACATGAGGTGATCGCTTATATAGCTAAAGACAGTCAAACGATGCGCATAGTCAAAGTACAAAATAGTATTTGTGTAGAGAATTTAGATGAAAAAGTTGGTGATGGGGTTAGTGAAAATAAGGTTCCCAGACACGGCCCTTTGTTGCCTGATACAATACGCGGCCTTCTAATAGGACCATCAAATTGCGGTAAAACAAATGTGATGTTATCACTACTCATTCAACCAAATGGGCTACGATTTGAAAACGTATATATTTATTCAAAATCTTTATACCAGAAGAAGTATGAATACTTGCATGAAGTTTTGACGCCGATAAAAGGGTTGGGTTATTTTACGTTTAACAATAATGAAGATATAATTCAACCAGTAGATGCCAAACCGAATTCTATATTTATATTTGATGATGTGATTTGTGAAAAGCAAGATGTTATTAGATCATATTTTAGTATGGGGCGACACAGAAATATAGATTGTTTTTATTTGGCTCAAACGTATTCGAAGATTCCGAAACAATTGATTAGAGACAATGCAAATCTAATTATTATGTTTAAACAAGATGACTTAAACCTTCATCACATATACTCAGACCATGTAGCTCCAGATGTTCCTTTTAAAAAATTTCAGGAAATGTGTGCTGAATGCTGGGGTGAAAAGCATGGATTTCTAGTGGTCGATAAAGATAAAGATATAAGCGCCGGTAGATATAAGAAAGGATTCGATAGCTTCATATACCCATAAACAATGCAATACGTGTTATTTTCCAAGTAGCGTCCAAGGCGGTAGGTGGTTTCAGCGATTAAAATGTATAGCAATAAAAAACATTTCGACGTCAAATCGGAGCTGGCTGCTGTCTCCGATTCGGTTAGACAGAAATTTAATGCCTTAAAAAGTGGGCGCGTTGAAACTCTACAAGCTCTAGAAAAAATGTATGAACCGCTGACGAAACCGTTGAAAACAATTTCAAAAGCCGCAACCTCTAACCCCTCTAACACTAAAGAAGAAAACCCCGCTAACACTAAAAAAGAAAGATCTGGCATAAAAAGGGAACTCGCGTCAATATCACCGGACTCGACAAAATATGAAGAAAGTTTTGAAAATGCAATATCCGACCACGGTGATGATGATGATGATGATGATGATGATGATGATGATGATGATAAAAAATATATTGATAAACATTTAGAAGAAATATCGCGAGGTAATAAACACTATGATACTCGGTACGGCGTATATATGGACAATGACATGAAAACAATGGTTGGGAATTTAGAAGTAAAATTTTCTGATGGCAAAATCTCGTTTTGGGATGGGGATAGAAGAGTTGCTGACTACCGCGGCAATCCGGAATTATATGAGCTACTATTTTATCGAAGCCCTAAGAAAGTAAGTAATGCGACTAAGAACACATATAAGGAAATATTACAACTTACCGGAGCGGCCTTTAAGGAGTATGACGAGTCCAAAGGGCTAAGTAACAAAAATGTAAATAAATTGAGAAAAATTATTAGACCATTGTTCTCTCCGGCAAAGGTAAAGGGCAAAGGGTTTTCAAAAATACCTAAATACAAAAAAATAATGACCTCTAAACCCACATATGTTTATTGGAACAAGCCGAGAGAATTGGTGGCTAGATTGCGTTTATTATGGAGTTCAAAGCAAGCCGGTCATACTGGGCACGATAATGAAATTTTATCAATAATTGAAGAATTAAGAGAAGAGCGAATAATATATTAATTACATGCGCTGTAGAGGTCAGTCGTAAACGGAATGTCTTCAAGAAACATTGTAGATAAATTCGGAAGAAAAAAGAAAAATCAACGAGTAATTATTCGAGAAAAAAGGGGTCTTGGATTCAAATTAACAGATGACGGTAATTATGATATGCAAACCAAACGGTTGGTAAACCTTGGAGAGCCAGAACAATCGACCGACGCTGTAACAGTTGGATATGTTGACGATGTTACTAGGCAAGCAAAAGATCTCGTTTTAAAAGCTTTAGCGGAATCCATTAAAAACATATTACGCGAAGCTACAATTTATTTCGAAAAACAGCAGAGTGAACTTAAGAAATTAGTATTTGAACATCGAACTGTGTCAAGCAATAGTATTAGCGATGTTAATGTTAAATACCAATCGATGTTACAAATAGTGAAGCACAATAGAGAATTTTTTGAGGACATACTTACCACTACAAAAAGTAATATTTTAAAAGTTATTACTAAAGTTGATAATTTGGAAAGTGAAATAAAAGGCATAAAAAGTTTTACTATAATATTAGAGAACCGTTTAACTGATCTTAGCGATAGATTCATTTAAGTGTAATACGGAAATTCTTCGAGACCTTAAAAGCGTCAAAGCAAGTATTGGGCAAAATACGTCGGTTTTATCGAAAATTATAGTAGGACTGGAAGAAAGGATCGAAAAGTTTGAATAAAAAATTGTATTTTAATTGGAAAGAATGTCTAAACGCCAAATAATTGAAGAAATCCACCGATCCGCCCGTCGAAATTTTCCCAGGAGAAGGACTATTGTAAAAGGATATGCCGACTTGTGGCAGAGTGATTTGGCTGATATGCAAAGTTATAAAGATGAAAACGATGGTTACAGATATATTCTAATTGTCATCGACTGTTATACGAAATATGTGTGGGCGAGACCATTAAAAAATAAAACAGGCTTACATGTTAGAAATGCCTTTTTAGATATACTCCAAAATTGCGCACACCATCCTAAAAATCTACAAACGGATCAAGGGACAGAATATTATAACAAGGAATTTGGGAAAGTAATGAAAACATATGATATAAATCACTATTCGACTTATAGTACAATGAAAGCGTCAATGGCAGAACGTGTGATTCGTACGATAAAATCCCTATTATATAAAAAAATGGCTATGAGAGGGAAATACAATTGGATAGATATTATAAACGGCGTCATTAATAAGTATAATAACACCACGCATTCAATCATAGGTATGAAGCCAATAGATGTCCTGCCGACAACTAAACTCAACCAATATAGGCAAAACAAAAATGAAGTAAGGCGTAAAAAACCGAAATATCGTGTCGGCGATGTCGTAAGAATAAGTAAATATAAAAGCATATTTGAAAAAGGGTATACTGCTAACTATACAACTGAATTATTCAAAATAAGAAAAATAAATAGCACATACCCCGTAACATACATTCTAGAAGATATGAATGGTCAATCGATTAAAGGCTCATTTTATGAGTTGGAATTATTAAAAACAAAGTGGAAAGATGTTTATTTAGTGGAAAAGGTCATTCGGACGAAAGGGGACAAAGCCTTGGTGAAGTGGTTGGGATTCCCACAGCAAGAAAACTCTTGGATTAATATAAATGATATTGTTTAGTATGGATATTAAATGAAATAAAGATTAAAAAAAAACAAGTTTTATTTTCCTATTAACTACTACATATACAATAATAAAATAACTTACACTTAAATATATACATAAAGCTTAAATAATAAACTATACAAATTAAATCTAAAACTAATATATAGAGGGTCATTGGATGCATAACAAAGCCGCCGTATTGCAACCCCTGACTCCTTTATTTCAAGCGCCGATGCATACAGGACAAACATTTGTGTCGCAGAAGTGGGAAATATATCGGGCGCATACATCGCATGTTTGCGGATCCTCCAAATCCCCCCCTTCTACAACAAAATGCTGATGCTCATGTATGTACCTGGCATTTGGATTTCTTTCGACATCCATCTGCTCGTAATGAAGGAAGCAGGGGTTGCACAGACGTTTGCTCCGTTCCATGCCAGGAATAACCAACTTCACAATAACGGAGTTGGTTGTAACGCAGAAGTGGTTACCGCCTCTGGCCTGAAATACAGCCAGCTCCCTTCTTATTGAAGTCGGTGATTCAGGGCAATCAGCCTCAATGCCCTCATCGTCGTCGTCGCTGGCGGGCTCATCGGCGGGTGGGGCTGGACCAACGGCGTCTGCACCCTCTTCGGCGGGTGGTGCCGGACCAACAGCGCCCAAATCCTCGTCGGCAGGTTGAGCTAGACCAGCCGCGCCTTCTCTATCACCATCAGCAGCGGCAGCAGCAGCAGCAGCAGCATCAGCAGCCTGTAAAGAAGTATATTGATTAGATATTTTATAAGCATAATGAGTAGTAATTTTATAAACATAAGGTAATAGTTAAAAACTTACATCACGTTCTACGGCGGCCCAAAATTCGTCAATTCCTGGCTTGTTGGCATCAAAGCGCGCTACTAAGGCCAGTTGACGAATGATCTCCCTAACTCCTTCATCTTCTTCACCCTGGTATTCATTTTGGTTGTTCATGACGGTGGTCAGGTCAGCTACACTTAAATGTCTGATGCTGGTACGTGGTCGGGACCTCCTTATATATGTTATGTATTTCCACCTCCACTCCACCAACCCACGAATTTACCACCTCCCCTGCATTACACCGCGCTCAGTTGAGTTCGGCTAGTTCCGGAAAGTTGGAAGTCAGAAAAAATTTTACTCTAGCATTAATCGGCGCCCTGCAGATAATACAAATAACTACGGATTGACTGCAACTCACGCAAGATACGGCATGCCCGCATGGTATAAAAACCATTTGCACCTCCTTATCGCCACAAATCTTACAAGTAAGGCGCTTACTCATAGAACAAGTATCATTTAATTTATTCATAGTAGCGCAGGGCCTTCAAGCTGAATTTAGACAACTGAATATCTGAGGCTATAGGAACTCTTTTATTAAGAGGTCGGCGGATGGATGTTGAGGTGGGGGGATGTTATAGATAGTTCGAACCTTAACAATGCAAACTTTTTTTGTCTGGGCTAGCAATAAGTTCTATTTTTCTTGCTCACGCCCATTCTAGTAGATGAGTATTTGGGTTAAAACTGTACATAATTCTTCAAACATAAAATAATAGTTTCCTGTTATTCTTATATTATTTTTTCGGAAGACGAAATATCTTCTACTCTACCATTAAAAATATGGTGGGATAGATGTTGAGTGGGACCAATTTTAAATTACAATTGACGCAAAATTATAATTTTTAGCCCATTGAGCAGTCCGCTAGTTTTTGCTGGTTCTAAAAGGAACCGTTTTTTGTTTGTTTTTTTTTGTTGGCCCTGAAAAGGGCCGTTTTTCTCGACTAGAGCATACACCCTAATCCGAGTCGGAATCGCTATCCGAATCAGATGATATATCGATCGCCGGTATATCGTCTGAGCCGTAGCCACCCATATCAACATCATCGATGTCGATATCCGCCACTTCCACTTGCGAGGTGCTGTCGCAAGGCCCCGCAGGTGATGGCGGCCTTGCCAGAGGGGGAGAAGAATAAGTTGAGTCACAAGGGCCCAACTCCTCTTCCGACGTGGTCGGAAACAACCATGCGATGGTTGTCCTACATAGTCCGGGTGGGCTGAAACCAGAGCCACTTGCAGAATCGCACATCATGAAGCAGAATGATTGTATGCATATGTGTGATGAGTATTTATAGTGATTGAAAAAAAGTGAGTAGAGTGGGGAGAGAGTGGGGGAGAAGCGAGAGTGGAAGACTCTCAGTGATAAAACTTTTATATCTTAAAATTTCGCTATTATATTATTAAATAGTAAAAATTAAGAGTGCAAGACTTTCGACAATAAAACTTTTATATCTTAAAATTTTGTTGTTTTGTTTGGCTCTGATTAGGGAGTTCGTTTCCACACCATCTTATATATTACAACTAGCCTATCATCATAAACTAATCATAATATATGGAGATAGAACTCATGGCGCGTTGCTTTTTTTTTAACGTGGTTAGCTCCCCAGTAGGCATATCTCCACAACTAACAAACTAACAAATACCAAAAAATGTCTACCTGTCCTTATGCAAAACTATGTGCCCCAGAAACTGTTTGTAGCCCATACTTTCTCCATCACCATCGACAGCGGCAGCATCAGCAGTCTGTAAAGAAGTATATTGGGGAGTTCGTTTCCACACCATCTTATATATTACAACTAGCCTATCATCATAAACTAATCATAATATATGGAGATAGAACTCATGGCGCGCTGCTTTTTTTTAACGTGGTTAGCTCCCCTGTAGGCATATCTCCACGACTAATAAACTAACAAATACCAAAAAATGTCTACCTGTCCTTATGCAACACAATGCGATCCAAAAACTTTGTGTAGTCCGCACTCCTAACGCGCGCCCGCTCAATAAGTTCGCGATACCGGCCCTGCATCATATCATATGCACCCTTCTTTTTTTCAAACTCCGATTGGGTCTCTTTGACCCTAGCAATTTCAATGCCCACATCCAACTGCCTTTGGCGCACATTGTTCCGACGATGAATGGTCTCATCCATCTGCCGTTGCAAGTCAACCAAGTGCCGTTGGATGCGGGCATCTTCATCTGCCAATCCTTCAGTCTCGCGCTGAAGTGGCGCTAAGGTAACCTCCATATCTCTCGCCATACCATCCACCTCCATCCTCAGCTGTTTTAGTGTCGCTTCAGTGATACTTAACTGCTCCCTATCAGCATTATACCGCGTCTCCTTATTCAATAGGACGGTGGCGGCGGAGTTGATTTTCCTCCTCATGCTGTCTTCTTCGCCGTCATCCTTGGGCGGTATTGGGATTGGTATCGCCGCACTTGTTGAGGCTACCGCCTTCAACTTCCTTACTGGCGCGGTCTTTGGTTTCGCTGCGGTGGCTCTCGGCTTTCTACTCTTCGGCACAACCACCCGCGGTCTCGTTGGCTTCGACCTACAGGGCGCATCTTCCATTGTGCCGACAAGCTTTGACAATGTGGCTGACGAGGGTAGCGTATCAACGCGTACATCGCTGAGGACCCGGATCTTCTTGGGCGCTTCAAAATCGTCTCCGCTATCATATACCGGTACTGGGGCTAGTAACGGAGCTGGTGACGGGAGCGGCAAAGGAGCCGGTAACGGGGCCGGTAATGGGATGTCGCACACTTGCGACAGCTCCATCGGCGATACCGGTGAAGGAACCGTCAACTCCTTGAAGATTTCCTCAAAATCGAATTCCACAGCATCGATTGAAATGATTGAGTTAGCTGCGGCGATCGTCTCTTCGATTGAAGTCATGTTGAAACACTGCTGAGAACTGAAAAAATAACTCGAAAAGAATTAAATAGTTTACTCGGCGAGCCGTAGTAAACTGAATTTCTCAGATCTGGTTCCCGTATATATAGTGATCGGAAAGTGGAGGGGAGAGAGTGGGAGTGGGAGTGGGAGAAAAAAGAAGAAAATCGGCCGGGCGCGGGCTTCGCCCGCGTGCGCCTCCAGCCTATACGTTATATCTAAATTGAGCCACAGTTTTTCGAGGTCCATTACGATATTCCTGAATATCTTTATGTCCCCATAAGTTCTATAACGCTCATGGCACCTCTTTTTTTTTGTTTTTTTTGTTGGCCCTGAAAAGGGCCGTTTTTGCGGCTAGAGCATACGCCCTAATCCGAGCCGGAATCGCTATCCGAATCAGACGATATATCGATCACCGATATATTATCTGACTCGTAGCCACTCATATCGACATCACCGATGTCGATATCCACCACTTGCGTGGTGCTATCGCAAGGCCCCGCAGGTGATGGCGGCCTTGGCAGAGGGCAAGCAGAAGATGAGTCGCAAGGGCCCAACTCCTCTTCCGACGGATCCAATTGTTGTGCCCGCCAGGCCAGCCTTCTGAGGATCGCTTCTCTAAACAACTGACCAAAAAAAATATCATCAAAATCGCCCATCGTCCAGTTGTTTACTCAGCGAGGAGCTGTGATAAACTGAATTTCTCAGGTCTTGTTCCCGTATATATAGCGATCGGAAAGTGGAGGGGAGAGAGTGGGAGTGGGGAAAAAAACCGGCCTCCGGCCGGGCCCTATAAGCCCGGCCTGCGGCCGGGCCCGGCCTGCGGCCGGGCCCGGCCTTCGGCCGGGGCGGGCTTCGCCCGCGGAGGCCTCCGGCCTCCGGCCTCCGGCCGAAGGCCGGAGGCCGTAGGCCTCCGGCCTTCGGCCGGAGGCGGGGGGCCGGAGGCCTCCGCGGGCCCGGCCTTCGGCCCTTACGGGCCGAAGGCCGGGCCCGCGGAGGCCTCCGGCCTCCCGAAAACGGCCTTCGGCCGTTTTAATTCTAAATTCTTAAACTTCTCAACGAAGGCCGGGCCCGCGGAGGCCTCCGGCCTCCCGAAAACGGCCTTCGGCCGTTTTAATTCTTTTTTTCTTTTAACAGATATGTTTATTACTTTTTATTTATCTAATTGTGACTAGTGGGTAGGTGGAAATTGATAAAAGCAAATAAGGTAGGTTTTTAAAATATAATATAAACTTAATTTACATTTCTTATAATAACAGTAAATCTAATATAGGTTCTTCACCACCTTTATTTACAATATTGAAAATATTAAATGTTCTTGCTGCAGCTATTCACCTCCGGTCTTCCCCCATGTTTTGTTTAACATAGCATGGTCAATTACGGCCTGCTGTTCGGCATCAGGCTGGACCTTCCCCCATATTTTATTTAACATGGCAAGGGTGCGGCTTGCGGCTTGTTTTCTGGCGTTTATGTCAGCAATATTGATAGACATTTTTTATGTTTTTTCTGTGCGGTCTGGCTAAATCAGAATGAAACTATGCATGCATGTGATGAGTATTTATAGTGATCTGAACAAAGCGAGTAGAGTGGGGAAAGAGTGGGGAGAAGCAAGAGTAGAAGACTCGCCGAGAATAAAGCTTTTATATCTTAAACTTTCTTAATATATCAATATATTATAAATAGCGCTTTTAATAATAATGAGTAGGAAGTGTAGGGGAGGGATAGTTGGAAATTAATAAAAAAAATTAAGTAATTTTGTTACAAATATATTACAAACTTATGCATACATTTATGTTTACATTTCTTCTAATAGTCTTAAAAGTAAATCTAATTTATCTTCTTCATTACTATTATTTACAATATTGGATACCCTACATCTAAATTCAGCCACAGTATTTTGAGGTCCATTACGATATTCCTGAATATCTTTATGTCCCCACGGTAGAGTTTTAGCGGTGTTTGGTATTATAAACCTTTTTTCATCATTGTAAGATAATGCAACTTTATTTTTCATTTCAGTATAGATATCATGTAACTGACTTCTAAATGTATTCATTTTTCTAAATATCTTACCCCCACCTTCTACAATTTTTTGATAATCCACCATGTTTAAGCTGTTTTGAATTACGGATTTCTTTACGCCCTTAGCGGTTTTGCTCTCTTTTTCATCTGATCTAATATAATAGGCCTTGGCGCCTGTCCCTAAAAATATGCTGATGGCCTGATTTGGATACTCATCCTTAAAATTTCCCAATATTGGTTTACTTACTGGCAGGTTAAATTTATTATCCGATTTATAATTAGATGTGTCGAAATGTTCGATATTTCCTTTCATAAATTCGTAAAAATTTATTGATTTAACTTTAAGCACAAAACTATCAGTATCCGTGTAAAGTAAGGAAATGTTATCACCTAATTGTCGTTTTAATGTGCCGTAATAAAAATCATACATTCTCACTTTCGACAATTCCAACACCGTGAAACCTACATAAAGTGGTTTGTTGTAACAAATTTTAGTTCTACCCATATGTATAGCCACAAAGTGCTCTGAAAATATGGAACAAGACTTAAAATTAGGTCTAGCAATTAAGTTGTTTGCGCCTGGGGAATTTCTCTTACTTGCCCAGTGGGTTCTAAGGTAAATATCACGCCTGTCATCTACATTTTCCATAGTTTTCCCGTACACAGAATTGACCATGCGCTTAAAGTGATTTTTCTCGGATGTGTCCTTAGCATTGTTTCTCATATTTGTATTGAGGTCTATATATTTCTTCAGCCAACGAGACTGCTTAAACTTGAGGACGCGATGAATTTGAGTTACAATTAGCCCATTATTTATGGCCTGCTTGAAGTTTCTATAGTGTAATACGTACTTGTCTTTATGATTTAAATTGGGAACCAATTTGGGGATTTCTGTTTTGGAATTAGGTGGAATTATATTCTCTACTAAAAATGGCAAATCAGCGTGTTTATCATGAAGGTGATGCGGATATGTTACATCAACTTCTAAAACATACCCATAATCCCCGAGATCATCAACAGACATAATATCGAGTTGATTAATTTCCTCAGCCGATAACCAAACAAATTCTCCCGTGGGCAGAGGTTGACTCATGCTATAACCATAGAGATTTGTCGCATCGATATAATGTATGGAAGACTTTGGCTCGAAAGGATTATATTCGGACAAATACGGGTTATTGGCGATATGTTTTCTTTCAACGCATTGGCTTATACCGCCGCGTATACTATTTTTGAAGAAATTAATCATATCTATATCTGTCAGTAGTTCCAACTCCACCTTAGTGTACCGCAACATCGCATCCCATGACAGACCTGGAGATGTATAATATTGCGCCGGATCTAGTTTATATGCTTTAAGTGATACATCCCTAAAATTTTCAAATATATCGCACAACATTAAAACATCTGATTTTAAGTATAAATCAGAATAAGATCCCAAAGTTTGACATTTAAATACATTCCAAACTTTCTGAGCCCTAGCATATTCCTCATCAGTTATGTGGCAATTATTTAACTTGTCATAAAACTCATCTTTTGAAGGTAAATTGGGGTGATCTAATTTCATTATATTATCCATGAAATTATATGGAAACACCCCCTTCTGCCTCATTAAATCGAATTTTTCTTTTTCTGCAAAACATTTCCTTGTTTCAACAAAAAATTCTGATGGCAGGTTTTCTGACAGTCCAGCCAATGAATCAGCTAAAAATCTGTAACTATCCAAAAATCTAAGTTTTATGTAATTTTTTCTCAACATACCATCTCTATCTACATAGCTATGGGTGTACAATGGTTTAGTGAACGAAATATATTTTTCTTTATTTTGTGCAATAACTTCGGTCCTCTCACCTTCGCCATACAATTCTTTAATAAATAAATGACTGTCATACCCACTCAAATTGTGGAAAAAGATTGGAACAAATTGTGGGATTTTATAATTTAAATTACAATTGCTATGTGCGGCGCCAGGTGTTTTCTTACCGGTAACATGACAATGATCTCTTACTTTAACGTCACCTTCCTGAAAAGGCTCATCGCAAATAGAGCATATAGTTGACGAGTTAAAATCATCTATTTCATCATTAGACAGCTGATGCATCGGAACAACGTCTTTTAAATAGGTATTATAAATAGTTAAAACATCGTCCTCTAGCCGTTTCACGAAATCGCTACCAGCATTATCACCCGTAAAAGTTACAAATTTCGTCAATGAATTATCAAACGAACATTTAATCAAATATGCAAAAGAATATGGTTCATGTTGGTATGTCGGGATAGTAAACTTTTTTTCCGGATCTGGTTCGCAAGTATCTATTGGTTTTAAAATCGATTCAAAATCAGCGTAAATTACAAATGGAACCCTAAGTTGCTTATCATAATTTTGAAACTTAAGTATGTTTTCAGGTACATAATTACCGCGTTTATCTTTTTTCAGCTCCACTGATGGCGTGCTGGTGTATATATGATTACAATCGCGCAATTGGTGCCGCAATAGTATGCTTTCAGATCGGAAATAAAGTAAACAGCCGTCACAAAAAAATTTTTTGTGCTCATTTCTAGTTACTTGATTCGATACCAATCTGGAAATATTTTTAATCCAACAATAGTGACTATTTCCTGAATCCTCCGTTATTAATAGTAAATTTATATGGTGACCTAACCTCCTAGAGGAATATCGTAATGGGCCTACTATTTCGAATTTAACCTTACCATTTTCATAACTACGTTCCAAACCATAAACATTAACACTTATGTCATTTAAATCTTCAAATTTTGAAATGTCTTTAAGCTTCATAGGGAATTCAATACCATCAACATTCAGCACGGCCTCGAAGTGTGGATACGATGTCGTTAGGTGAACATTGTCCCTCGCTGGATATAGCGCCGACGTGATGGCCCAAGCAAAGCAATACGCATCATTGTTTTGGACATTAACTACACCCTTCTTGGTTTCAATAAACTTAGGGAGCTTAATGTACGAGCAGCCGCCCAATGGGGAGTACTTATTTATATTAACTTCTAAAAATAGTACTTCCCGTAATGTCCAACCTGAAACAATTAGTAATATATTAGTAAACGCTATACTATGAATTATAAAACTACTATACCTGAATCCTTATGTTGAAAGTCTGCAGTTTGAGATACCACAGCGTCCTTAAAGTCTACATATACCGCATCCAAATCCGTCGACAAATCGAGTATTCGATTTATGCTGTTAAAAGATTTGATTTCAGAAACATCTTGGCTCTCCAATGCATAAGTAGCAAAGGCCTCTACATTAACTTTAATGGCATTATGGGCCTTCAGAACAACTTTTAACAATTTCAATACTCTTAATTTTATCGCATCAAAAAATGTTACATAATCTATATGTTTTTCATCACATTTAAGCCTGTAAGTTGCGATTCTGCACTTAAACGCGCTCTTAATTAAATATATACCATCAGCATGAATTGCACAGGCTTTTTCTTTATGCCCAAGACTCCTCATATGCGACGTCATCTGATTGGTAGGGACATCTACATTACATGATTCACATCTTCTATTATGGGCTTTTGAGTCCACGATGCGATGCGTATGAACTTGTGGAACTCGCATTACCCGGGCTTTTTTTTCAGGTGGAACATCATTACTGGGAGTAGTAGATCTCTTCGTACCTCCGGATGATTCGCCGATGCGGTTAGATATCAGCTTGCAACTTTTATTTTGATGTCGACGTAAATTATCTACCCTTGTATATGTTAAACCACAATTGCACTTATACATGTTTATTATTTTTATGATTATTTCGATATTAGATGATAGAACTCCCGATAGGCTTAAAGCTAACGATATTTGTACGGATTTGGATGCGGGTCCTACTATATATATCCTCTAGAAAATTCCACCACCTCTTCTTAGCTCCTCCCTCGATATTTCAGTTGGGTGCGTCTATCTCCGGCGCAGCTACCCCTTCTTAGTCCCTTACCACAATATTTCGGTTAAGCACGACCGTCTCTAACGCAGGCTAAGCACTCTAGGCACGACGGCCGAGAGTTAAGGACGTGCTGCCAACAGTAATCACTAGGAGACGCTTAGATAACATTCACTACATTGCATACAGTAATTACTACCTAAGGTGTACTTACACTTTAATATGTATGGAGTAATGAGATGTATACCCTGTGGGTAATTGGGAGGTACTTATTATGCAATTACAATCATTACAGTATGGCGTTTAGATGTTAATTGGGTGGTACTTACTGTGCAATTGCACTTATTACAGTACATGCTGCAATTGGGAGGTACTTTTTAATTGCGCGTCTATCTCTGGCGCAGGCTACCCCTTCTTAGTCCCTTACTTCGATATTTCGGTTAAGCACGACCGTCTCTAACGCAAGCTATGCACTCTAGGCACGCCGGCTGAGAGTTAAGGACGTGCTACCAACATTAATCACTAGGAGGCACTTAGATAACATTCATTACACTACATTGCATACAGTAATTACTACCTAAGGTGTACTTACACTTTAATATGTATGGAGTAATGAGATGTATACCCTGTGGGTAATTGGGAGGTACTTATTATGCAAATACAATCATTACAGTATGGCGTGTACATGGTAATTGGGAGGTACTTACTGTGCAATTGCACTTATTACAGTACATGATGTAATTGGGTGGTACTTACTGTGCAATTGCACTTATTACAGTACATGATGTAATTGGGAGGTACTTGCTAATTGCGCGAAGGGTGGGGGGTACTTAGGATAATTACTAATTACCCAATTACCTCTCTCTGTACCTCTTTCTCATTTCCAGAACCGGCCAATTACATCTACTACTAGAGCAGCATTTGGATTAACAACACATTTAAAAGAACATGTAATATACTTTTCAATTTTACCTAAATCACTTATGTTTTACCTATAGAGGTTAGATCTGAAAAAAAATTGGCTCTGGTATAAAAAACAAAAAATTGTATAAAGTATTTTATTTGAAAAATTATAAAACTTATTTAATATATTTTAAAGACGAAGATAACTCTAGCCATATCCATTTTACTGAAAAAAAAAAAGAAACTATTAAATGAAATCATTTAGTTATTAAGAGATGTTTGTGATAATACAGTGACAGCTATCGAATGTTGTACAATACGTTTTGCTAATCTCCAGCCGGCTACGTGGGGATGCAACACACCGTGTGCCTGTTCATATTACACAGCACACAAGGCAACATTCATATTATTCGTTTCCTGATCGAACTAATGCGCTAACTCTTTAGTTTTCTTTTCGATTCTAGCCAAGCGTATTGGAATGTGTTCATTAGCCGATACTGTATATAAATGCTAAAATCAATAAGTGAAATAAAAAAATTTAGTTTAAATGGACATCTACTTCAAAAAAAGTAAATTATTATACTTGAATTTTAAAGGCTGTTGCCACTGGAAAACTATTATCTAGAGGGCTTGGATGACAGCCATAGGACTCCCTCCTTGAATCGTGTCCATAGGAAAGCATACGATCATAGTTAAATTATAATATTAAGAGGGTAGGTATTAACTGAAAAAATATGAAAAATTATTACAAACTTACCTCAAAATTGGCACCTACATTAAAAGAAGGGAAAACGGAAACATAAAATTGTTATACTTGAATTTTAAAGGCTTTTCCCACTGGAAAAGTATTATCTAGGGCGCAGACCCTTGGATGACAGTCATAGATAGCAATCCCTCCTTGATTCCTCTTTTTCTGAGTTTGTTGTACGTTTTGTTTCCCATATTAAATAAGAAAGCACTTAATACAACAACACAAATCACAATAAATATCGATGAAACAAAATTAATATTAAATTTTGTAGAAGAAAAAAATCAAAAAATTATCACTTGTCAACACTGACACTTCACGCTTCACTTATAAAAACTCAACGCTAAAGAACGAAAGATGATTCGAAATAGGAATTATTAACTGGTATCTCTTTCTTTTATAAGTATCTAAACAAAGAGAAGAAGTGGTAGTGAGTAACGCTCCGATCAGATTGTTTTGAATTCGTCGTCAACCAATGAACGTGCCGATGTCAAAAATCAATAACGATACTAGCGCCATGAGACCTGTGTCTGGCCGCAGCGTAACTCAAAGCCATTTCTTGAATCCCAGTAACATTACTATAGGGGATATATTGTGACAGTATTTTTGTTTTGTTTTGAGTGAACCCAGTGTAAAAGAAATTCCGCACGCCCATGGTTTCTAATTCCTAGAAAATCATTCGTTGTTATCGATCGATATTTCAACGGTGGTATGATGTCTTTTTAAGTTGTTCGAGACATTCAGTTGTATTACAGTACTTGTTTGGCAAATTAGATGTGTTAATAAAATTTCCATTTGGGATTTAAAAATCGGTTGTTTTATTGTTTTAAGGGAAATTATTTAATTGTTTCTTACCTAATTGGTATTTAAGAATATTTTTTTTCTCAGATTTAAGTTCTACATTTTCTGTTCAATGATGATTAACCAAATTTCGTGGGATTGAAAGCAATTATAATTTCCGAAAAATAATGTTACCTATGTTCTATTACATAGAAGTTAAAAAAATAGCATATTGTTAGCGTAGTTGCATAATGTTTGAAATAAATGATGTGGAATGCTTTGGAGAAAGTCTATTGCTGTTAGCTGCAGTGAATTCATATAATTCACTTCGTTGCGGTTAAATACCCATAATTTTATAACAAATAAAACCAATAATTTATGTGAAATTGTTGATATTTTCTTGTAAACTCAATCACGGAACTTGAGTGTTAAAAAATTGTTTTACTTCTGTTACAATATACAGGGTGGGCCACCGGTAACACCTCGGTCTGCATATCTAAAAACTTGATTTTTTACTTTCCTATTTTAATTTGTCTTCACAGCGAGATGTGTATCGGAAAAGGCAACAATTTCAATTATACAGGGTTCTCCTGGAAAGTGCTAGGTACATATCAAAGTTAGCATTTTTAAAATGGGAAACCCTGTATTTATTTTATATTTGAATTGCTCTCGCTTTTTCCATTATAAAAAAATAGTATGAGACTATATAGGGTATTTCACATGCTATAACAAGTTTTATATAAAAATCGTATCGATTTCAATGTATACTGCAAAAGAAACAATTGAAAAACAATTGAAAAACAATTGAAAAACAATTGAAAAACAATTGAAAAACAATTGAAAAACAATTGAAAAACAATTGAAAAACAATTGAAAAACAATTGAAAAACAATTGAAAAACAATTGAAAAACAATTGAAAAACAATTGAAAAACAATTGAAAAACAATTGAAAAACAATTGAAAAACAATTGAAATACAATTGAAAAACAATTAAAAAACAATTGAAAAACAATTGAAAAACAATTGAAAAACAATTGAAAAACAATTGAAAAACAATTGAAAAACAATTGAAAAACAATTGAAAAACAATTGAAAAACAATTGAAAAACAATTGAAAAACAATTGAAAAACAATTGAAAAACAATTGAAAAACAATTGAAAAACAATTGAAAAACAATTGAAAAACAATTGAAAAACAATTGAAAAACAATTGAAAAACAATTGAAAAACAATTGAAAAACAATTGAAAAACAATTGAAAAACAATTGAAAAACAATTGAAAAACAATTGAAAAACAATTGAAAAACAATTGAAAAACAATTGAAAAACAATTGAAAAACAATTGAAAAACAATTGAAAAACAATTGAAAAACAATTGAAAAACAATTGAAAAACAATTGAAAAACAATTGAAAAACAATTGAAAAACAATTGAAAAACAATTGAAAAACAATTGAAAAACAATTGAAAAACAATTGAAAAACAATTGAAAAACAAAAAAAAACCAATTGAAAAACAATTTTTTGCTGTAAAATTTTTGCGATTGTAGTCAACATTTTATGTCTATGCACAACTTTTGTCAATTCAAAACAAATCTGTACAGGGTGAATCGAACGTCAAATACATATTTTCTCATTTACTTTTAAATTGACCGGTATTTTATACTATCATTTAAAATTACTTTAAATAAATTTTCATTTGAGTTAAGCATTCTCTCTCTATACCTGAAGGTAATAATTTTGGATCTTTAAATTTAAATGACAAAAAAGATAATTCACAAAATACTTTAATTGTAACTTGCCACTGGTTAACAGGAAATAGACTGTTTGTTAATTAGTAATTTAAGTTCATTACGAGTATATTTTTAAGTTGACTTGGAAACCCCAATACTGACAGTTCGTTATTACTAATGTTATCAGTGTTAAAATAATTGTTTTTAAAAAATTCTAACCAGTTTTTAATATTACCTTTAGTCGTAAATAAAAGAAGTATTTCAAGTGTTACTCAGGAAATGTTTAGAAATGTGAATTGAACCTTTGAGAACCACTTTTAGACCTCTATAAATATTATTGAAGGCTACCCACTTAGAGAAAGTTTTCTAATTAAATAAAATCTGAAAATTCTGAAACAAATCTCATAAATCCCCTTACGAATTATTAAGACCATCTCCGAACTCTAAAGGTGAAAACAAATACTTGGAGATTTGATAAAAAGGCCTGTCGTCGCTGGGATTTGAACCCAGACAGCTTTGTTCTCTAGACAATTGCTCTTACCTATAGACCATGATCACATTGACTGGCGAGATTCCTAGACATAAATTTGATGTGCTATTAAGCCCATATCTTTCTTCGTCTGCGGGAGTTAAGTTTTCAATGTACGTTAAGCGACGTAAAGTGGATATGAAAATTGTGATTTTAATATATCGTGGATCACAAATCGAAATCCGAAAAGTCAGAAATACTTATCTGAAATAAGTAATCGATGTCATGAGAAATATTTGAAGATTTGAGACAAGCCTGAAATGGCGTCTGACCCGAACTAGCATCTCAAATTTATATCTGGAAATTTCGACAATCAGTGTCATTATGGTGTAGCGGTACGGACATTTGTCTAGAAAACAAAGATGTCTGGGTTCGAATCTCGGCGACGACAGGCTTTCTTTAAATCTCCAAGTATTTATTTTCACCTTTGGGGTTCGGGGATGGTATTAATAATTCATAAGAGGATTTTTCAGATTTATTTCCGAATTTTCAAATTATTCTACAACTTATTTAAGATATTTCTGACTTTTCGGATTTCGATTTGCGATCTACGATATATTAAATTCACAATTTTCATACTCAGGTTTACGTCCCTTAACGTACATTGAAAACTTAACTCACGCAGACGAAGATATGGTCTTAGTATGCATCAATGCATTTCTCATATATACCGATGCTGTAGATTAATATTTAACGATTTGAGAATGAGCCTGAAATGACGTCTGACCCAAACTAGCACATAAAATTTCTGTCTAGGAATCTCGACAATCAATGAATGAGCATACAATTTGGACTGAAGAAAATCGAATTTTTAAATTTAGGTCGCTGTCTCTTGGAAATATAATATGTACTTAGTATTTACGGTCTCATCCCAGACAGCACACCAAATCCTTTGGATATCTACTGAACATCCCAATATCCACTAAATGTCCAGTCCATGGTAGATATCTATTTTATATCCATGAAATGTAATTTATAGACATGCAAATGTCCATAAATAATAGTAATTATATAGCAAATTATTAAAAAATTACGCCATTGTGCTCGCCATTGTGGCTAATAGAACTGTTCAGATATTTAAAATTAATTTTTTTAAGGTGTATTCAATATCCCATGAACATCCACTAAATATATCAAAGTCTAGGCGCAAACGCAAACCATCGTGGATATCGTCATTGTATAAAGAACTATAGTAGGATAATGGACATGTAAAAGTTATTGGAGGCAATCGCGCCTGACATCTATTGGTACAATCATTGAACTAACGATTTTATTTACTGGTTAGATACGCCCTCTACGTCAGATGTTAGAACTTTATAAGTGACAATTCCGTCAAATTAATTGTCAATATATATTTTTTTAGTTATTAAGATTAAATATAATTAAATATAGTGATTATTGTGAAGAATCAATAAATAATAGCATTCCACAAGATATTCGTCTATATTTAAAAATAAACTGAGATTTTAATGAAACTAAAAGCAATCTGATTATCAGCGTTAAAAAGTAAAACTTTCTCGTAAGGCTCCATAACGAATAGTTAGAGAAATCGTCTATGAATCGGAAGATTGTGAGTTCAAACCCACGAGTAAACACTTTTCTTTTTTTTTTTTTTTTCTAAATTGGTAAAACTTAAATTAGTAATGACATCTAAATCTTCATGGTTAAATTTCGTCTTTTTGCTATGGCCACTCGGGATCATCAAATTATAATAGATAATAATAGGTCCGGTAATTTTATTTAAATCTTTTGACAATGAAACTAAAAATGTGTGTCTAAAGGAGAAATATACCAAAAATAACAAGTATTTAAATTTTGCTAATAAATTTGAATTAGGTATGTGTTAAAAGAAAATTACATCATTTTGTATTTGAATATACAGTGTGGCGCAGAATGTCTGCACCAAGAAAACACGAAATTAAATTTTTCTTTAATCTACGTAAAAAAGTTGGAATTAAAATTTTTTACTGAAAATTATTAGGTACCTAACAGGGTTATTCATTATAAATTACCCACCCTTTATGCTGTAGTTATTATTGTATAATGTTTACATTGACCGAATTTTGTTAAAATGTCATCAAAAATACAATGACAATAATATTTTTAATAGGGATAGCATATATATACAGGGTGTCCCGAAATTAAACGGTAATATTTTAACAGCGTAATCTACAACCTAAAATAGGAGTAAAAGTTTATATAAACATAGGTCCGAAAACGTTTCGTTTTCGAGATACAGGGTGTTACAAGTGAAGTCCAGATGGCGCATTTTTGTAAATATTTTCTAAAATTTCTTTAGTCATCCGTTTTCCAAAGTTAAAAAAAAAATAAAATTTCTGATTCCATGGGCCTACTAATTATTGTTTACACTTTAGAGTAACATCAACTTATCATGAAATTTTCAAATGCTTTTCTCTTGAAAATTGTGCGTCCTAACGAGATACAAGGTAAGTAGCTTTATTATAAAGAAAACATTGGTTTTCCAAATTTTATAGTCAAAAGTGTTAAAAACTGTCAACAAAAAAAAACTTAGGGCAACTTTACCCTAAACCCCTTTAATTTACCCACCTATGAAAATGATTAAAAACTGGTGTTTAGTCCATTAAAAAGAGCGTAAAAAGGTAAGCATTTTTAGCAAGTTTTACTTAGTTATCTTTAAAAGTTTAGAAAATATTTACAAAAGTGTGTCATCAGGACTTCACTTTTAACATCCTGTATCACGGAAAAGGAACTTTTTCGGACCTATGTTTATATGAACTATTACTCCTATTTTAGGATGTAGATTACGCTGTAAAAATGTGACCGTCTTATTTCGGGATACCCTATACCGGGTGTTCAAATTAAAGTGTTACAGTTAAATACCGCCTTTTATGAAAAAAACGTTTTAGACGAAAGTTTAATAGTTTTTTGGGAAAAATAATTTGGCTAAAATCGTTTTTTATAGCTAACCATAATATGGTTTTTTCGCGCAGCAAAATTTTTAAGTAGGTGTTACTCTATAAGTAAAAGTCCAATAAAAAAATATTTCCCCCAAAAAAACTATAAAACTTTTGTCTGAAACTTTTTTTATAACATGCATATTTTAGGCGGTATTTTAAGTGTAACACTTTAACTGGAACACCCGGTATATATTTTATTCAATTTTCGGAATGATCTTTATTCCTTCCTAATTCATTAAACGTCGAATCTCTTATAGTTTAGATAAATATATACACTTTTTTCCTCACTGTAAACTACCTATTTGGATTATTTTATTACCAAACATAATAGTTATTGTGATTTTCATAGCTTTTACTTTAATAATGTTAACTTTTTTATATTTACATTATCGACGTTAAATTACTCGAAAACAGTCGGTAAGATAGGGTTATGAATATTGTACATTTTCGAAATAATAAAAAAAAATATATCCCAGAAATTTAATAACATTGAGGGTATCCCATTTAAAAAAGTTTATTTGTGTTGAATTCCGTGAAATCTGAATACGAATGTATTTTTATGGTATATTTAAAAAAAAAGTCATTCATATTCTCATATTCACAAACTTTTATTTAAAGTTTTTTTTTTGAATATGCAATAGTGGTTATATACGTTGTCTTTAATAATGAATAATTTTGTATATGATCTCAAATAAATTTGTTGAAATTATTTTATATGTAAAAATGTCACTTCTGCTTCTCCAGTATTGCTAAAAAAAATTGTGTCCGGGTCTGGGATTTGACGTCAAATATTGATTCTAAATACATTTTCCAAGTAACATTATCTTCCTGTTTTTAGAAATAAAGGTTACTGTTGTAGCCAAATTCATATGTTTTTTGGACACACAATATTAAAAACTTCCCCTACTAAATATTTTGCCTCAACCAAAGTTGATATCTTAAATTGATTATTGTTAGAAAAAGTAGAAATAATAGTAAATATAATAAAGAAATTAAAAAAATCATTTAAAATTAATTTAAGTTATATTATTCAAAGAAACAAATTTTAGCTTGCACTTAAATAAAACAGTAAAGAACCACCTGAGAATAATCACTTTAGTCTACCTATAGGTACCAATAATTATTCATAAAAATTACTTATATTTTACAAACCTAACCAACAGGATTATTGGAAATACCAACAAAAGTAATCCTTATAAAATCCATTGTGTTTACTTCAATATTAAGAATTCTTTTATATCATTTACCAACCATCTAAAGGGTTTTTTTATTACATTGCTACCTGTCTGGCACCAGATTAAAGAAATAACCAGAGTTGTTTATGATTATTTCAATGCTAAGTACCTACTTAGTTAGCTACCTACCTATGTATTTAAATTAAAAATAAAATGTTTCTTAACACTTAATAAATGTATTATTATTATTATTATTATCATTAATATTATATAATTTATTTTAAATTAATTCGGATAATACCTGTAAAGGAAAAGAAAAAGAAAAACTAAAGCATATTTTCTATTTTATTAATTTCAAAACAGTTATAAATATACAACTTTTTAATTCTTATTTTAAAACAATAATTAATTGTTAACTAATCTATCATAATATATATCATAGTACAACTGAAGATTCTGTAATTAAAAATAAAATGATTAAACGAAATATGCTTAGAAAAAAAAATTACCCGTTTTCGAAACGCAGGAGGTTAAAATTGAAAATTCAAAAATTATTAATGGCTATATTTTTATTTTTCAGTATCATTTTACTGAATTCGGTAAACATTTGTGACTCTTTCCAAAAACTTATTTGGACTATAATTTAAATTTTTTTAAATAATTCATGTACTCTTGTTGGGAACTCATGAAGTGATTGGTTTTCGAGATATTCGCACTCATTTTAATTTATTTTATAATTTCGGATTTTTTAAAAAAATTCCAACAAGAGTACATGACTAATTTAAAATACGTCTAAAAATTCAAAATTATAGTCTAAATAAGTCTTTAGAGAGTGGCGTAAAATTAATAAGGGACGAAGGTGCTACTTACCATCCGGTGCATCACTGACAAAGCTTATCTAATTAATTTTTGTGCTGAAAGGTGTACATTTTATAAAAATATCCAAAATTAAAATGAAGAATATCCACATTTGAGTGTGAATATCTCGAAAACCAATCACTTTATTCCCAAGTTCCCAATAAGAATACAATATTTATTTTAAAAAACATCAAAACATTTCAAAGTATAGTCCAAATAAGTTTTTGGACAGTGGCGTAAAATTTAGAGGGGATGAAGGTGTTACTTATCCATACCGTACGCCAATGGCCAAAGTTTATTTACCTGATTGTTTTGTATATTAATCGTCTTTATTTTTAATCAGAGAATCTTTGTCAAATTCTTAATGAGACACCCTGTATACAGTAAGATTCAGAAACTGTATTAGGAACATACAAATCGTTATTACAAATGTTATTGAAAAAAACATTCTTAATAGCCCTTAGGGCCTTGCCTAAAATCGAATATAGTCTCATTGCAAAAATTTTTGTTTTCCATACAAAGGGGCGTCAAAAATTAAAAAAAAAAAAAAATACAAAAACATGTTATTTGCAAAGTAGTTTTTGAGCCTATTTCATATATTTTTACATCTCTCATACTTTTTTCTCGAATAGAAAAGGATTTGGTCACAGCACCAATTTCTAAGATTAATTTTTTTACTTACGAATGCAAACATTAGTTATGTTGTAGTATTGATAATTTTACATTTTTTTTACCTGTACGAGTTCTCATTGATGTAGAAAGGGTTTTGCAATATTTGAATATTAATGTTCTTAGTAATAATTTTAAAATATATTGCCTATGTTCAATACATTGTCCCATTCAGGTAGATTTGTTTTTAAGTGTTTTTTAATAATTCTGTTCAAATTATATATGATATTTTTTGTTAAGTATTTCGTTATATTTTTACTAAAATTATTCATACAAATTTTTGTAAAATTTTTCATTAGTAATGACGGTGTTTTGAGTGCATTTTGCATTTCTAAATTATAATTTTTGTAAAATATTAGTAATTCGTCATTATTGTCTACATCCTCATTCCCTTCTAAATTTTCTTTACAATAATGACAATTAAATTTTTTAAAACATTTTCTAAATAAATATCCCGCAAAATATGTAGAAGAACAGTTTTCCAAATTAAATTGTTCATACATTAAATTTTTTGAAGAAGAACTAGTACTAGAAGAATCCGTCTCTGAAGATTGAGAATCACTTTTTTCCCTATTTAATAAATCGACAGAAACTTCTTTGGTAACATCTTCAATATATAAAATACTGTTATCTTCATCAACATTACTTCCTGAATTGGCAGTTTTCGCAGGCCTAATTAAATTTGTTATTAAATTTATTTTAAAGGACGCCCGAAATGTTTTTACCGAAGGGTTTCTATTATAACCCCCCTTTTGCCTATATATAGAAAATTGATTTTCAAGGGGATCCTGATTAAGCCGCCCCGTAAATAAGAATGAAAAACCATTTGTTTTTTGAAAATTATAAAATAATTTTACAGCAGTAATCGTTTGCAAAAACCCATCAAAACTTGGAGGTCTGTATAATTCTCCATTTTTTTTTACTTTGTACAATTTTTCAATTAAATTATAGCCGGCGTTAATAGCTGTTAAAACTTGGGGGTTTTTATCGCATAAAATTCTATTATATGGATTGTTGCTCTTATATGTTTGGCAATTCAAAGCATCAAATAAATAATTTACAGTATTAAAAAAAAAACATGTATTTTCTCCTGTCGAAGAAATAAGTTCGCCACTTCTTAATGCAACTTTTATTGCAGCTGCTACACTGTGGCTTAAGAGTTGAGCTGCTAATTTAACATTCATTTTCTCAAATCCATTTGGATTCAAGTGTTTGTCATTCAATTTTAAAAGACACCGTCCCGTTTTACTATTTTTATCAATTTCGTATACCTTTTGAATATCAGAAAATTGAATAAATTTGTTATCGAATAACAAATTATTGTGTAAAAAATTATTTCTTAAACATTTTAATAAATGAGGTACATCATAAAAAGCAAAATACCTTTTGTCATCTACCCAGAAAAACGGTTCCTGTACAGTAACTTTTAAATTTTTGTAAAACTGTTGATTCACACTTGAAACATCACATACAGCTCCTACAGGTTTTAACTTTACAGTTTCTAGTTTTCGTAAACAATGAGATATAATATCTAACAATTCTTTGGATTTAACACCATCTTTTGATACAAAGTAAGCTATGGGAATTTTCCACGATGAATAAATTCCTCGTATCATAATTACCAATACTTGGCTAGCGGGATCAGGTCTTCTTCCTAATATTCCTAAATCGACTAAACCTTCAATCTTGTCCATTTTTTCACTATAATCTAATTGGCGTTTTAGGCTCATTTCGTCAAACATGACAACACAGAATCTTTCTGACGGTGTCATAGTTTCTGACTTGATGGACAACTGATTGAAAATTCTTTTGTTGAATCCGGGCCAGCAATTGAAGTTTCCCAACCATTTTTTTATAGATGATACAGCTGGGAGAATTATACCTTTTTGTCTAAGATATTTGTATGCTGATGGGCTTTTGTAATAAATTGATAAAGATGTTCTTTTCTCCATAGCTGTCCAAGGCGAACGCACATTACATTTTAACTGCATATTTAATAAGCACTTAGAAAACTGTGGTGCTGAACTTTTAAATAAAGTTTTGGCCGATAATTGTGCTTTTAAAATTTTCTTTTTAGCATTATTCAGCTGCGTCTGTAAATTATTGACTTTTTTTCTTGCAGATTCTAAATCGGCTTTTAATAATTTGTTCTCTTCCTTAAGTGAAGTACTTTTCCTTTTTTTTGTTTTCGCTAATGGCAAGTTTTGAACTTCTTTCATTAGTTTGTCATTACCAGGGCTGCAGCTACTACTACTACTACTACTACTTTGTGCGTTTATCACGAATGGTCTCTTTCTAATCATATATTTTTTAGATGAATGCGGAGGAATATTTTCAACGTCAAACTTGCATTCAGAGCTACTTGTTTCGGATATATATTTTATAGGAATGGCATTGACAGGCAATTTCTTTGACAGAACTTGATCCTTTGTAAAATGATTACTACATATAAATTTATTCTTGAGTTTTCTAGGGCTCAACTCAACCAATGTGCCATTTCCTGAAATAAAAAATAGGCTTGGAATATGTTTATATTTCCATAGAATTACAATATGATAAACCTTGAAAAGAGTTTAACATTTTTCTTTAAATTTTATTTTTTAACCATTCAACAAGTAACAAAATTAGAACAAAATAATGTTTTTAATGTAAATTTTTGCTCTGTTCAAAATAAAATCAACCCACAAAATACCCTATGCCAAAAAAAAAAAAAAAAAAAAAAAAAAAACACAAAATATGTTTCTAAAGTAGGCCTTTGGACAAATGAACGTACCTATGTCGGAGATAATATTCTTATTTTGAAGTGACAATTTGGATTTAATTCAGAGTCGTGCGCAGTTATCACGTACATGACTTGAATATCTGTATTTGTCCGCCATAGCCTACTTTAGAATTTTTTTTTATTACTGTTTATAACATAAGGCTTACCAGAATGCAAAATCCACTTTCGACATCTTTCGGTATTTATAACTGGAAATCTGTATTGTCGAATTTTATTATCTATCCTGCTGGATAGACCACACTTATAATACTGGCACTTATTGCCTGACATCTAAAAAAAAAATCGAGAAATCAATAATAAAAACAATGTATTGTCTTATTAGCAATAAACTATTTTTATTTAACATACAATATTTTTTATAGTAAAATTATGATACAACAGACAAAAAAATTAAAGATTTTGTTCTTAAAAATAGTGTAAGAAATTAAAATTAATAATGAATGTTTTTTTCTGGCCCAATTGATTTTATGTAGACTTACATACTTAGGTCAGACATACTGGGTGTCCCGAAATTAGACGGTCATATTTTAACAGCTTAATCTGCATCCTAAAATAGGAGTAAAAGTTGATATAAACATAGGTCCGATTCGTCTCCGAGATACAGGGTGTTAAAAGTGAACTCGTGATGACACATTTTAGGACGCACAGTTTTCAAAAGAAAAGCATTTGAAAATTTTATGATAAGTTCATATTTTCTTATTGGAAAGTGCAAAAAATAATTAGTAGGCCTGTGGAATCAAAAATTTTATTTTTTCAGCTTTGGAAAACCGGTGAATAAAGAAATTTATTTAGTTTTAATTGATTTTTTTCTCCTACTTTATTGGCAATGAACACAAATTAAAAGGTATTATGTTTAAATGTTAGATATTAATATTATTTTGATTTACATAATCTACCAATAAATCATACACAAATTGATTTCCAGTCGCGAGCAACACCTTAATAATTGATTTTTAAATGTTTATTTTACAAAGAAACTTGTTCTCTTCCAAATGGTTTGGTTGGATTTGACCCAATAAAACGATTGATTAATTTCTTAAAATGTAGACGTTTAAACTATTTATTTAAACTGATTTTAAACTAAGCCCCCCCCCCTAATTAACCCACTTATTAAGATGATCAAAAACTGGGGTTTAGTCCATTTAGCATCTGTACCAAATTTCACTTAGTTATCTTTAAATGTTTAGAAAAGAAAATATTTACAAAAATGTGTCATCAGGATTTAACTTTTAACACCATGTATCTCGAAAACGAAACGTTTTCGGACCTATGTTTATATGAACTTTTACTCCTATTTTAGCATGTAGATTATGCTGTTAAAATATGACCGTCTAATTTCGGGACACCCTGTATATAAAATACCTTTTTATATTTTTTTAGACATAAAATAAAACGAAACATTACATTTAAAATGTAGGTACTATTTCTCCAAATATATTTGAACCCATTTTAAATGCGAGCATTTCAAAAAGTATTTGAGACATCACTGTCCGTTTTCAATGGAAGCCTCTAAAAATAATTTAGTTTTCTTGGCATATTATGTTTCTTTTGTATTCGAACTTCCGGTTACATCGGAAATATAATATATCTTCATATGGCAAGTTATTTATTTCATGTAGACGGCTTTGTATACAGGGTGTTTCAAAAAGATTGGTAATAAATTATACCACATATTCTTGGGTCAAAAATAGGTCGATTAAACCGTACTTACCTATATATTGTATATAGGTAAGTACGTGGTATAATTTATGACCAATCTTTTTGAAACACTTTAGTTACTTCGAAAGCTTAATTTTCTCTTCCACTGAAAATGTAGCATTTGTAACAGTTTTTGATTTTTTAAAGAAATAATAATTGTTAAATTTCTTAACAGTCACTATATTCTCTTTTTTTTTAACTAATACATATAGGTAACTATACTACATTTCTAGAAAGGGAATAGAAGAGTTTGTCTGAAGTATCTAGAAATATATAGTTCTTTCCATTTAAAATGAAAATTTTCCCTTTATCTTATACTTATTTCCGGTGTAACTGGAAGGTGTAGTACATTAACTTCTAATACCTTTCTACTATTTGAGATACACATTTAAAATGGGTTCAAATTTCAAATATACCTACTTGGCCACTCCGTATAATTTTTTTATTTGCCTTACTATATTTTTTTAAAACTAATTAAGCCATTTTTATTCACGATCGCACCCATCATATCCCTACTTATTTGTTATTAAATATTGTAGCAATTTGTATAAATAATTTCATTTGAGAACATTTTTATGTACCTTCTTTGGAACAACATATCTACTTAATAGAAAAGTTGAAAAAAGTTTTATATCACGTTTTTTTAGTTAAAAAATGTTTGTGTAAACCGTTCGCGCTCCCCTGAGTTTATGATTAAAGTTTTTTTAGAAACCTATATTTCCCAGCATGTATAAAAAAATTAATTTGCTGCTGCTCTGATATGCAGCATTATAATATGATTTTAATGTAACTTATTTCTTTAATAACTAGATTATTTGCAACCAAACTAAATAATTATTTCAAATTATATCTAGATTAATAAATACCTTTAAGTGAAAACGAGGGTGTTTGTTATTCTATTTTTTGTTTTTTTAATTTCAACGAGTCGTTAATTTGTATGGCCTTTTTTGAAGTAACTATACTTTCTTAAATATTGTGAAAAAAGTACATAAATTTCGCAGAAGGCTCGAGTGATCTCCCACAAAACCCCAATTTCGCAGAACTTAGTTTAAGAAATGCTGCTCTCATGCACAGTCAATAATACATAAATCAAAACACTTTTTAATAATTCGACTACCATATTAGGTATTTAATTTTCTTTGACTGCATATCTTAGGTACTTACTTTAAATATCTTCAAATTTATTTCACACTGTATAATGCGCTTAGCGTCCTTTATTAACAGTAAAATAATTCAGTATTAAAAAATAAACACAACTAATTCACAATATCTACTACCCGTAAACTCACTAACGCACAATAACAACCATTAACAATGAATCAATAAAATTTCATCTAAGAGCTAGAAATAGAAACCCATCAGTCTCCGCCAACCCCAAAAATTTCAGCTCGAGCCTCAAGCTCCGCCCACTGCAAAGGAATATCGACTTATCCATATTCACTAGCGCCATCTATTAGCAGTATCCATTTCGCTCCAATGAAACTTCCATAAGGTGAGACTACTATTTAGTTCTTTATACAATGATATCGTCTAGATGTTATTTGATTCTGCTTACTAAGTATAGATGGCGATACCACTATCGCATCTACTCATGCTCGACCCGCCGTAATTGAGTTCGACCGAAATGTGTGTCCTAATCACTCCATTAGAGACTGGAGTCGAGCATTTTCATTTATTGCTGAAGAGTCCTAATAAGGATGACTTTCTCCTTAGTGGGCAAAATCAAAGGCAGAGTGTTGAAAATATTTTGAGTGATGAAAATATTTTTTATCTCTGTTATTTTCTTTCGACGTTATTCAATAATCATTGGTTACTTATGAACCTCTACTAAAGATACCCATAAAATAGTTTGCTGAATATCCGAATATCTTCTATATCCTGGGATATACACAGACATTTGGTCGGATATCCATATTGGATATATTGAATATCCACAAAATATATTCTGTGGATATCTATGTGATTTCTTGTATTTTCTGGAAGATACCCATTAGATATTTTGATGAATATCCATTAGGATATCTTCTATATCCTGGATATAGACGGACATTTGGATATCCATATTAGATCCACGGAATATTTCTGATATCATGTGGATATATTGGATATCCACAAAAGATATTCTGCGGATATCTCTGGGATTTGGTGTGTTGTCTGGGATGTTTCAGTAATTACCAGCAAGAAGAGGCACAGAGTGTTTTTTAATTTAAATCAGTAACAAAAAAATGTTTATGATGCATTTTTGGATATTATTGGAATTGGACAGATTATCATAATAAACAGATTCTTGTTTTGCCATTTTAGTATTTTAGTATGCGATATTAGCTTTTTTACAAAGATGGCCATGGTGATTTACTTATCTCATATGAATCCAGAAACAATGTATATTAAATATGCTCACATGCTCGAACGATCACGATAGTATTGGTCTCTTGGGTATAACACATTGGAAATACGAATAGTGACCTCAAAATCAAATAAAGAAAAAACCTGCGCGTGTTGCATGATTCTAAGACAAAAGAACAACGATGGCACACTTCTTTTTGCAAGTAGGTATAGGTATAGGCCGATAAATGATCTAAGTGCAGTGTTTTTGAAACTGGTTAATTATAGTGGTCAAGATAGAGCCAAAGACTTAGACATAATAAGTTTATTACATAATTTTTTTTACAAATGCAGATAAGTAGGTAGATAATCTAAGTATTTTTTATTTAAATTTTTGGTACTTTTTTGTGTACTTTAAAGTTGAATTATGTGAACCAGAGTTATTGTAGTGTAAAGATGAGGAGGTAGATAGAGGGTGATTGAAATAAAGGTAAACATTAGTGTCAGTATAACCAAAAGGATGACCAGGTTCCACAAGTATTCTCCTTACTGATGTAAACGTCTGGAACACTCATATATATATATATATATATATCTGATAATAATGATAATACTAGTAAAATGTATTTATTGATAAGGAAACTTCTTCTAAATCAATAAAGTAAAAACTCAATTTCGAGATGGGTTCAATGATCTAAAATATGATAAAATTAATTTTAAAAAACCGACTTCAAAATCGTGCATATGCGCTAAAAATTGAGATGTTTTATTTTCTCTTAAATCATTAGACCCTTACAAAGTGTATATGTAATAAGTAATCAGTTCGTGACCAAATTTATATGGACCACCCCTGAGCTATCCCCTTTCTAACAAAAAAAGAATCAGAAATCGGACAACGTAGTAAATAATAATTATTGCTGAACATACATAAAAAAAATATTCCGACGAATTGAGAACCTCCTCATTTTTTGAACTTGGTTAAAAATTGATTACAAAAATAAAAACATGATAATTTCTTTGTTTGCTTCCTCTGCTTTCTGCTTGTCACGTCTGCTTGTTTACCTCTGCCTGTCTTTACCGTATTTGCCTGTCTTTGCCAATCTCACCCATTCTCTACCTGTCTGCTTATCTCTACCTTTCTGCTTGTCTACCGTCTTTGCCTGTCTCCGCCTTGTCGGTTGCCTTTTCTCTATGCAACAGAAGTGAAGTAACTAGGTCTCACTTTTGACAGCAAGTTAACATGGAGCTCACACCTAGAAAACAGAATAAAAAAAAATATACCGACGAATTGAGAATCTGCTCCTTTTTAACCGACTTCAAAAAAGGAGGAGGTTCTCAATTCGTCAGTATATTTTTTTTATTTATGTTCAGCGATCATTCTTTAACACGGTGTCTGATTTCAATGATTCCTTTTTTATTGGAAAGGTGGTACTTCGGAGGTGGTCCCATATAAATTTGGTCAAAATCTAATGATAGCGTCTATAAGAAAATCATCAATTTTTTATGTATTTTCAGCGATAATCCTTTAGTCCAGGATCCGTAAGTAGGGTCGACCTTCACCCATCTGTTTAATGGATAAAACTTATTTTTTATTAAATAAAATATATTTTTAAATATACCGCAAATGGGTTGCCTAAGAAAATACGGTCACGGCCATTTTTTACTTTCCTTTTTGTGTACAGAAAAGTAAAGTATAAAAATCATAATAAAAGTTGTTTATGATGTCATTATCTATTATTTTGTTTCTATACATGATTTTCCTAAAATGAACCTAATTCGAGATATTTGAGGAAATGTGCAAATTTCGAATTTTGAAGACAACTCAAAAACGGATAAAGAGAAAAACACCAAATTTTAAACTTAAGCTTTAATCCATCCTGTGGTGAGCTGACTAAAGTTTGGGCATAGTTGAAGCATCTGGGGAATACTTTACAGGGTGTCGTTTTTTTTTTACTTTAAGAAAAAAAATAGTCTGGACCATATTTTCTTAGGCAACCCATTTGCGGTATATTTATAAATATATTTTATGTAATAAAAAGAAACTTTCATCCATTAAACAGATGGGTGAAGGTCGACCTTACTTCGGATCTTAGACTACTTTATCATATTGTCCGATTTCTATGATTCTTTTTTTGTTAGAAAGGGGGTACCTCAGGGGTAGATCCGTATACAATTGGTCAGGATCTGACGATCTATGAGAAAATTAACAATCTCAATTTTTAAGGGCATCTGCACGAATTTAAGGTCGGTTTTTTAATTAAAAAATTATTTTGAAGTCGGATAAAAAAGCACATTGCTTATTAACAGTGCCATCGAATCGTGGGGCGCATCTGGGATCTATCCCCCAGAGTCGTCGCATGTCGCATGAACTTACCTGGCCATTATAAAACCTATGCTAACATGCGGTGCAGTGTGCAGTTGTCTGGATACCGAAACTCCAAAAATTGACTGCAATCCGCAAACTAGAACAAATTCAAAGAACAGCATATCTCAACATAACAGGAGCTATGAAAACCACACTCTTCTTAATGTTTACATCCAGGAGGTTGCTCTGACAACAATGACACGCCTCCGCACGGTTGGAATAGAAGCTGATGTAGGATCTGGTGAGGCGAGACGTCACTTTTAGCAGGAGGCGCTCGATACGCTCCCACTGCTTCAAGCGAACATGGACTCCATCTCACCGAGATATATCTTCCATAAGCCATATAAAGTTATAATAGAACAAATAGAAGAGCCAGAAGTGGCAGGTACGATTCATATCTACACCGACGGTTCTAAAACAAAACAAGGCCCAGGATGTGAAATATACTCCAGATTCTTAAACCTAAACATAAAATGGGCTGTGATCAATAGTGCCAGTGTAGTTCAAACAGAGCTAACGGGGATTCTCATAGCAGCAAAAGAAATAACCAGAAAGAATATCGCTGGAAGAAACATGCTCATCTATACAGATAGCAGACAAGCACTACTCACCCTGAACAGACCACGAATTTATTTAGGGTTAGTAGTAGAATGTCACGAAGCTTTGGCCGAAGTATCCATCAACAATGTGGTCACCTCAAGATGGATCAAAGGTCACGCCACATCGAAAGGTAACCGTCTTGCTGATTCACTAGGCAAGAAAGCAGCCAACCAAATACTTTTTGGACCTGACCCTTCTATTGGCCTGACAAAATCGGTAATGACAGATCTAATTAAAGAACATTCCCTTGTGAAAGTCAAGGAAAGATGGGATGTAACAAGAAACTGCAGAGTTGCCAGGGAGCTCTTAAGTTATCCTGACAACACTGCAGCAAACAAATACTTTACTATAACTAGACAGAATCTGCGCCTAGTCACAGGAATTCTGACTGGTCATTGCCAAGTACGGAAGCATCTCCATATCATGTGGCTGTCAGAATCCGCACTTTGCAGAGGGTGCGAACAAGAAGATGAGACCATCGAGCATATCCTTTACGACTGCTCGACGCTCTCATTTATTAGAAAATTTGTGTTCGGCGAGTATCGGCTAACACCGGCCGATACAAGAGAAGCACCTCTTGGCCACGTTGTCAACTATACTAAATCTGTAGGCTGGCTCACGAGCTAGGAGGTGCCTATCATCTTAGGAGCATGCACAATGGGCCTAATGAAGCCTAAGTGCCGTGGTGGTAACCCACCCTCCACACGTTACAGATATAGAGGGGTGAAGCAACTTATTTTGGTCAGTGACTATAACCAGGCATATGAATTTTAAAATTTGAGTTTAAAATCTAAAAAAAACCTTACCAAATTTGTATTAAATTTTTTTAACGATTTCAACTAAAATTTTATGCCTGATGATGGTGATTGATAGAAACTAGTCGCTTTATCCCTGTTCAATAAAAAATTGTTTTTAAGACAGTTTTTCTTTTCCTTTAGACGAAGAATTGTACATTCGGACAGGCGTAAATTTTCCCAAGGCTTACATGGTAATTTTTGTTGATATTAGTCCCTAAAATATTTCCATATTGCCTGCATATTGGTGTTTGGCTCTCCTTTTTCTTAATTTATTCTTTTTCATATTTCTTATAACTCATAACATTCCTCAAATTAGAGATAGTAAAATTGAATTTTGTTGAATGTTCATTGGCGTGGTTAATATACTTACTAATAAAATTTAAAATGGTAGTCATTAGCAACGTAATTGTTATTTTATGATGCGGTTAAACATTTAAAGACTGCTTTTACCATTAAAATAACGGGATCATTGACCTATAGTTTATTGGTAAATTTCTTCTGATAATCAGGGCGAAATTAGAAAATATATGTAACAACAGATGAGTTAAGATATCAAACTTCAGTACATGTAAAGAGTGATCCAAAAAAAAAATGTTTTGAAATTAGGCCGTACAAGCCAAAGACAAAGATACGACTGATACGAGTATGACTTCGTACAGCTTTGAATTAAATCTAAACCGATCCTTAAAAAATAGATGAAATTGTACTTTTCAACATACGTATTTTCTAAGCCCTACTTTAGAAACATTTTATGTGGTTAACTCCATATTTTTATGATTGGTGATATGAGGTGGATAAAAAAACGCATAATGCCCGACCATCGCGCATAAAATGAAAGGCCAAGATTATGATGAGTAGAGTTTATATTTTAGTCTATACTTTTTAAACAGTACGATGCTTTCATGAGGAAGTATATTTTCCCAACGTAAACAGACTACAATTTCCTATTTTTTTTTTAAATTTTATTTGAAACAGCTGTATTGCATAGGTACTCCTTGGTATTAGCCTGTAATGTTTTAAACGTAAAGAAATGTAATATTAACTAACTTTCTATTCACTCCAGGTTTTCTAATAAAAAATCGAGGGAGATAACTAAAAAAGTCATTGAATATCTTTTATAAAAAAAATAAATTGTCAACATAAAATATGCATTTTTTTCATAAATGAAATAGTTAAAAAGAGGATTAGCTGTTTAATCGGAGAGTGTACTGTATCTTTAAAATGAAGCGGATATCAATATTTTTCACTTTTGTTTAAAACTACTTTCAAAATGTAAAACAAACACAAAATCATAACGTTATAGAAATCTCAATCTTTTTGTCATAAAAGGCGCGCTTGCGGTCACCTGCGGCAATATGCTGTCGGCCGGCACAGAGAAAAGCTTTCAACGAATTGTCGTGAGATCGCCTGAAGCCGACTCTGTTCTCTATTTCCTACCGTACCAGCGACAGGAAGTCTAGCGCTGACCATATCGAGACCCGCCTCGAGAATCGAGAAACCGAATCGAATCTTTCCTATCGCAGTCTGACGCGTGGAGGATAATTTCCTGAACTTCTAGACTGGGCTTCTAGTCAGAGTTGGTTTTTCCTAGAGTGTTTTATTTTTGCATAAAGATCGCGACCCAACAAACATTTTGTGTAGGGCAATTAAAGGCCCAATAACTGTCGCCCTCTAATTACATTGACAGCCATTTGACTTTTTTAATTAAAAGACCGGCATATATAGGTCACTACGGCCGACAGTCGGGCCGAAGTCACTTTGCCATCATAACCAATTAATGGGCCTTCATTTCCCCTTTAATGCCTAGAAATAAATATTTTGGCAATGGCCTATTGATAGGAAGTTAACGGGAAATTGCTGGCCTTTTACAATATTAGTAAAGCCATGTTTCAGCCACATGATCAGACAGAATATTCGATAGTGCCTCTTTGACCACTAATATCTATACAAAACAGAAGGCATTTCAATATATAGAATATTGTAGACATTTTATTTAATTCAGCTATATAATATAATTCAGAAAAATGTCTTCTTCAAAAAAATTATTAATAAAATATTCTAATTAATATGTAAAAGTAAAAAAAATACAGTGAATACTGAATACTAGCAATGTGAGACTGGCTTCATGTCTACTCGTTGAGTATGTAACAAGCGATTATCGGTGTCTCCATCTATAAACGCGGGGCGGAGTTCTCCTGGACTATTGGAGTTGGGTCTGCGGCAGTTAAAAGCCTTTTGACTTTTACCATGCTTTTGCCCAATACAGTTACTTACCCTTCGTAAGGCCATCATAAAGCAACATAATGCCGGGCCACTATCGAAAGGCCAGAAGTGGGCTTTTATCTTTTAATCGTTGCATTCATTTTCCCTTCAATTACAGCAAAAGGCCAGCAATATCCCGGCAATTTATTGTTTATTGGGGACTTTGTCGGTAGACGTTAATTTTGAATATAAGTGTTGTATAGTAAAGATAAATTACAATAAATAAATTAGAATTATAATAAAGCCTAAGTATTAAATAAATTAAATGGTAGGTTATAAATAAACTGTTTTTTTATAAATAACGATTTAACTATTTTTAAATTAAACAATCGTTACAGTTTTCACAGGGTGCGCTGCCTCGAATTTTCGTCTGATAATTAAAAAATACGGTCAAAAAGGTATCTAGAATTATTCAATTATTAGATTAAAGCAAATAATATAAATTTAGTATAAAAATTACATGTTTGGAGTGATACTACACCCCCATCTGCCTGAAATGTTTGTCTTACAATTTTTATGGTTATTCATATACTTTAATTCAAGAACAATACCGGGATCAAGTGGGGGCCCGGCAGCGGCATAAGGGGGACCCGGCAACTTCTTCAGCAGTTCGGCGGAGGAGAAGTTTTTGCTTGAAGACCTTTTTTTTAGAGACATTCAAGTGATTTTTTTTTAAAAGAAATTCAAGTAAAGGGGAAAAGTTTTTGCTTCGAAACCTTTTTTTAGCGAGATTCAGTGAAGATGAAGAGAAGTTTTTGCTAGAAGACTTTTTTTTTAGAAATGTGATATTAAAAAGAGCCTAATTTTTTATAAAATTGTCGCGGGGCCCGACCTGGAGAATTGTCCCTGGGCCCGACCTGGAGAATTATCCCGGGGTATCCCCATTACTTCGAGTAATGACGCAAAATGTTCACTAGCTCTCCGATTATTTCACACTCGGTTTGATTTAGGGGGGTTTCTGGCATTGAAAGAAATCCATTTGCCACAGACTTTTTTTAATTTAATTATATTTGACTTTATTTAATTAGATATCCAGTTATATTTCTCTTATATAATTAACCAGTGCGTCCAAATATTTTTTATTCATAATGCTTATAATCGAAGTTAGATGCCTATAAGGGTGATTAAAGGTAATTTTTAATTAAATGGGAAATTAGTTCGAGAGACAGTTGGTAGTAATGTAGTATATCATGAGCATCTTATTGGCCTATATAACAATACTCTCCTCCCATACTCTCTCATAATAATTTGACAACTACGTGGATAACGCCGTGAATGTTTGCAATTCAACTTTTGTAAACAAAATTAGTTATTTTTTATTCATAGTGCTTAGAATCGAAGTTAGATTTTGATTGAAGGTTATTTTTGATTAAATGGAAAATTAGTTCAAGAGACTGTTGGTAGTAATGATCATGAGTATAGAGAAAGTAAAAGTTGAAAAGTCTTTTGGTAGGTAGAGAGGGGGTAAACGTCAAACCACGTCGGGCAGCTCCGAGAATTTCACAGTAATGTTTACCTGCCAGTGTCGTTTCATAGAATAAGTAATTTTAAATTGTTATCGGCGGAACCGGACAATCGCATGTATTTATGGATTATAAATAATTATTAAACATGTATTATAATATTAAAATTATAATTTTACAAAATTTCAACAGCTATTCACAATTTATTAAACTATTTACTCGAAATTGTTATTAACATCTATAAAATAATTTTGTACGCCAATGTATCGTGTCCACTTCGGTGAGATCCGCTGACAACCTGTCAATTTATGTGTATAAAGTGGGAGAACTGGCAAAAGCATTTCCAACTTTTACTTCTGTTATATCTTATTGGCCTATTGTTCGCCTTATTTAAAACCAACGGGTTTTTGTATATTTTTCCCACATGAAAGAACTTAAAGTTTTCAACAAATATATTTTTTTTCGTATTCTTTAGCTATAAACTGATTTTTTTAAACCATCCTTGTGTTATTTATCTTTTTACAGATGATATGAAATTTGGATTTTGACACATCCTATATGTCGCATGTTGTTCTTCGAGTCTATTTTAAATATTCAGACTGGTTTGATCAGTATGCGTTCGGGTTCAGAAATGTCATGCATGCCGTACCGTCAAATTTTTGTTTACGACAACAATTTAGGTTAATAACGAAACGGTGCCTCTCATACTTTCGTTCGCACCAGTAGGTAGGTCTCGTATTATGTACACATTTTCTAGATCTACCGTTAAATGCTACACTACAAGTTTCTTAATACTCCATACAACCTGGCCCATTGTAATCCTGACTCGACTTCTCGACTTCTACATCGAAGAGCTTAGTGGAAGCGGTACCTACTATTAATAAGACACTGGAAAATATAAACTTGCACATTTTTGTTCAGCGAGGTGGGAAGGGATAGATATGACAGGTTTAATATCGAATTAAGTAAATGGCACCATAAGGCGGAGCTTATTTCAAACTAGCAATTTAAGACCAACAATTATTATATACGAAATTGTACTGAGTCTTCAACAATACCCGTATCTCTCATGACTAGGGTTGCCAGACGTCCTGCTTTAGGCGTAATTGTGCCGCTTTTTAACTTGCGCCTCACCGAAGTATCACTACCTTCATATGATTTTTTTTAAGTTAATCTAACGAGCAGGGGTCAGGGCACTTGGGCCTGGGAACTTTTTACTGACCGTGGGAACCAAATTTTCCTTTGATGATACCGCCCTGCCACGCCCACGCAATTCTTATCTACTAATCGGTTTTTAATTGTTTAGTCACGTGTCGTGTACAGCAAATCGATTTTTAATTGCTTTTTAATTGTTTAGTCACGTGTTTTTTACTGACCGTGGGAACCAAATTTTTCTTTGATGATACCGCCCTGCCACGCCCACGCAATTCTTATCTACTAATCGATTTTTAATTGTTTAGTCACGTGTCGTGTACAGCAAATCGATTTTTAATTGCTTTTTAATTGTTTAGTCACGTGTCATCCATCTCTCATTCTATACACGTAATATATCACAGCAATCCACCATACACCATTTTTAATATAATTTTTAAATCATTTTTTTATTAAAAAAATTTGACTACACGGGGGATCGATCCACCGACCCAGAGATTACCAGTCTGCGTCTTAGACCGCTCGGCCACGAGGACATTTAATAATCATTTACAAGATGATGTATATAATCAACGTCATTCTACGTGATGTTTTGCCATTTGCAACTACACATGCGCAGTGCCAAAAGGACCTAAGCGTGTATCTTTAGCCATTCGCAACTGCACATGCGCAATGTTAAAAGGACCTAAGCGTGTATCACGTGGTCCGATTCAAACGGGGTCAATATGTAAAAAAAACGTCGTACAGAAAAATCATGCACAGTGACGGACCACCTACGCAGTGACAAGCCAAAAGGGCATCGAACGTATATCTTTGTTAACGCAACGCATGTAACACACGCAACGCATGCAACGCACGCAACGCACGCAACGCACGCAACGCACGCAACGCACGCAACGCACGCAACGCACGCAACGCACGCAACGCACGCAACGCACGCAACGCACGCAACGCACGCAACGCACGCAACGCACGCAACGCACGCAACGCACGCAACGCACGCAACGCACGCAACGCACGCAACGCACGCAACGCACGCAACGCACGCAACGCACGCAACGCACGCAACGCACGCAACGCACGCAACGTATGCAACGCACACAACATACACAACGCACGCAACATACACAACGCACGCAACACAGGTATGCATTTACAATGATCACGTCAAAGGGCCCAAGCTTATATTTTGTTAGTCCGATTCGAACGGGAGAAAACGGTATTCTACGTGAGACGTCTTGCCATTCACAATGCGCAGTGGCAATGTCAAAAGGGCCTAAGCGTGTATCACGTGGTCCGATTTAAACGAGGAAAACGACATTATGTAAAGAACATAACAAAATCGACGTTTTGTTACGTTTCGTTACGTTTCATTCCGTTTCAAACTCAAGTCTTTGGTAAAGGCTTTTGGTCGAGTAAACAAAATCTCTCCAAGGTAACCTGGAGGAAATAGAATACAATGTCATCAAAATTTGCAGATCTAAAATTCCTCATGATGCAAGTACACATGCGCAGTGGCAATGCCAAAAGGACCTTAACGTGTATCACGTGGTCCGATTCGAACGGGGAAAACGGTATTCTACGTGAGACATCTTGCCATTCACAATGCGCAGTGGCAATGTCAAAAGGACCTAAGCGTGTATCTTTATTGCTATTCAAACGGGATAAACAGCATTCAGCGTGAACTGAAATCTAGCAGTCATTTCCAACGAAAGAATTACCATCAAAGTCAAAAGGGCATTAACGCTTATAGTGTGTGATACGTCGTTGAAAAGGTCTTAACGTACAGAGTAAGGAAAAAATAATGAAAAAATTCCACATACCCTCCTTCACCCCCCACATGCTTATAAAATATAAAACATGTGATACGTCGTTGAAAAGGTCTTAACGTATACAGTAAGGGAAAAATAATGAAAAAATTAAATCTCCTTTAACAGAAAAATCATGCGCAATGCCATAAGGACCTTAGCGTGTATCTTCACTCGATTTAAGTGGGAAAAACGGGGGTATGTGCACCGAAAAGTTTGACGTTTGACGACTGACGTTTCACGTTTGACGTTTGACGTTTCACGTTTGACGTTTCACGTTTGACGTTTGACGTTTCACGTTTCACGTTTGACGTTTAACGTTTGATGTTTGACGTTTAGTTTCTGCTAGTATCAAGCGTCAAGGTTAACAACCCAGATCTCCGAGAGGAGGCGTATCCTACACCCGGTTTTTTTAAAGTAAAATAAGTATAGTATTCAGTATTGAGATCTTTGCATCTAAAACACCTACAAACAAATAAACTTCAGATTATTGATTCATAAGTCAAACATATTAGTTTGATATCTAACCAAACACTCTAACTCAAAAAATATTTCTATCAACATGTTTTAACAGCAATTCCTTGAATAGCATACTAAACTACACTACATATTAAAATTTCAGGAAAATCAGAGCTACATGCTGAATGGTCACGTGGTTGACCTAATATATGTTGTAAAACGTTATTAGATACCTAAGGAGTTTAATGGTACCGTCAAACTTCTTATCGCATTTTGATCTGGAGGAAGTTTAGTTATAGACGCAATATGAAAAATTTTGATGCCATTGTATTCTATTTGCTTCCCAATAAGCACTAGAGGTTTTGTTTACTCGACCAAAAGCCTTTTCAAGGTTAAAAAGGTTGTATCTTTGCATCTAAAACACCTACAAACAAATAAACTTCAGATTATTGATTCATAAGTCAAACAGATTAGTTTGATATCTAACCAAACACTCTAACTCAAAAAATATTTCTATCAACATGTTTTAACAGCAATTCCTTGAATAGCATACTAAACTACACTACATATTAAAATTTCAGGAAAATCAGAGCTACATGCTGAATGGTCACGTGGTTGACCTAATATATGTTGTAAAACGTTATTAGATACCTAAGGAGTTTAATGGTACCGTCAAACTTCTTATCGCATTTTGATCTGGAGGAAGTTAAGTTATAGACGCAATATGAAAAATTTTGATGCCATTGTATTCTATTTGCTTCACAATATACATTACAGGTTTTGTTTACTCGACCAAATGTCTTTTCAAGGTTAAAAAGGTTGTATCTTTGCATCTAAAGCACCTACAAACAAACAGACTTCAGATTATTGATTCATAAGTCAAACAGATTAGTTTGATATCTAACCAAACACTCTAGCTCAAAAAATATTTCTAACACCATGTTTTAACGTCCTAATAACATACTAAACTACACTACATATTAAAATTTCAGGAAAATTAGAGCTACATGCTGAATGGTCACGTGGTTGACCTAATATATGTTGTAAAGCGTTATTAGAGACCGAAGGAGTTTAATGGTATCGTCAAACTTGCGCACCAAGAGAATACGCTGAAGAAAAATAAATTGATTGTAACCATTAAGACACCACCCTGTATCATGCATTATAAAATTTAATTTTAAACAAAATAATATAGTCTCGCTGATAACAAAACCACATTTGTTGAAACTTGAAAATTGATAAAATATTTCCCAGACAGTTACACGGGAAGTTAGAATTTGATAAGAAAGTTCTCAAAACAATAAAACCACATTTACAGGAAGTTATAATTCTGTTAGGAAAATTCTCAACCGCATTCACAAGAAATGTTTACTGATATAGCAGTTGTTTTTGAATAAAAGACTATTCATTGACGTCACAACAACGAAGATATAAGACCTGGAAAACACATCGTTTCTCAGTTTACGTCTCACCAGCACCGAGAACAGTAACAGCAAGAACAGATCACCGGTTTATTGATATAGCAGTTGTTTTTGAATAAAAGACATTCATTGACGTCACAACAACGAAGATATAAGACCTGGAAAACACATCGTTTCTCAGTTTACGTCTCACCAGCACCGTGAACAGTAGCAGCAAGAACAGATCACCGCAGCAATCCACAACAACAGCAACAAATATTTGGTGCGTGTTAAAGTTAATATACAGTGACGTTAAGGTAAGAAATATATATTTTATTATTAGGTTTTCATCATCTTTTTGTTTTCTATCAAATTTAATTATAATTTATCCTCTAAATAGTAGATTTTTCTCAATCCCTTTGCTTTTGAAGCAATTTTAAAGTTTACTGACTCTCTACTTTCTATGTAAACGATTTTTAGTATATTTTTTAATTTCTTTTTGTAAATACCAGATTTTGTTTTTGAATTTAATCATAATTTTTCGTTCTATGTAAACGATTTGAACGTATTTTTAATATTTTGCTATAATTTTCTAAATATTTTTAATCAAAATTTTTTAAATTGAGAGAACTTTTTATTCAAAACTTAACGAGGTATCTTTAATTACAGAAAGGAAACATAAACCAATAATTAAATTGAATACTCTACCTATTGGAACTCCATTTAAAATTATCCAGTCAAAAATAATACAAGGGAAATTTGGCCCAAGCATTTTGGTTGAACTGGAGCACAGTGTAACATTTTTACCACAACGGGTTGTAGAAACTTACAAACCATACCTACATCACCTCACAGACAGGCAGTACAGTCTCACATTCAGAGGAACCGTTGACACAGGAAAACCGCATCCAGCTGCATCTTTTGAAATTGTCGAAAATTAAGGATAAAAGGGTAAGCGATTTTTTTTTTAATATTTTTTATTTGCCAGTGTTAAAATGAATCCTTTTAGTGTTATTAAACAATCTGACGGGGTATTGTCGGCTATAAAAAAACTTAGAAAAATTTTATTCGATAATTTTACAATTAGAGATGCTGAGGTTTGGCTAAAACGACTACAAAGACAGATTACATCGTGTAATAAAGCAATTCGTAGTAGACGGCAATATAATTTATCTATTGGTGCTCTACGTAAATTGGAAACTAATGTGGGACATTTTAAACATTTTAGAAAATTAATTTTGAATAGACATATTGGTATGGGCATACAATCAAAATTGGGGCAACGCGTAAAATGGGCTAATGTAGAATCTAGTTTTAAAAGTAGAGCTACAACCGGAATTATAGTTAATTTACGTCATAAAGACTTAGATTCATTTTTGGATGATTGTGTAATTATTTTTAAAAATAAAATTAATAAATTTTTAAAAGCAAATCAAGCACTTAAAGCTAATACTACATTTTGTGGCGAATTCATCAAAAAATCTAACGATAATGAGAATTTAGATTTAAAATATTTCAATACTAAAAATGCTGTTATTGATAAATCGACTGAAATAACAGAGTGGTTTAGAGATAATGTGCAAGATAAAATTTTAAATAAATTGTCGGAATTTTCGGAGAAAGATAGTGGGTGGGCATTAAGTAAAATCGTATCATTAGCAGTAAACGTAAATAAATATGAAATGGATGAAATTTTAAAAAAACAAGCTTACATTAATATTAAAAATACCGATCAGGCTTTCTGCACATAATTTCAGATCGCAGCGAATTGTGTTTTTGTAATACATCTTCACCCCTTACAAAAAGCACACGGTTGGATGTTGAGAATTCTTCTTAAAACAAATTGTAGCAAGAGGTTTGTTAACCAACGATATATATGGTTGCACACAGAACTCGCGATGAAAATCGGAGAATCGAAACGATTAAAGTGTATCTTTGTAGGGTTGTATATATGTAGACTAATACGATGGGTATATTTTCATTTTACTGGCTAATTATGTTTAATTTTAGTAAAGTCTCAGCTATTTTAGAAAGGGTAAAATTCATAGATTTGATTGTTAAAGTTCTTTATAAATCTAGACAATTTTTAGCAATAAAAAGGAAAAAACAGAAGATTCTGTAGGGAAGGAGAGGAAACATTTCATTTTTACTTAGTTTTTAAATTCAAACAATTTAACTAATAAAAATGGAAAAAGCAGTAGGATGGAAAAAATGAAAACATTTAATTTTTCTACTTTTTTTAAATCTACACAATTTTAATTATTAAAAAGGAGAAAACTATAGGTTCGTTAAGGAAGAAAACATTTTATTTTTCTACTTTCTAAATCTGAACAATTGTATTTATTAAAAAGGGGGAGAACTGTAGGATCTGTAAGGAATGAGAGGAAACATTTTATTTTTCTTTGTAAATCTAGATAATTTTAAATAATAAAAAAGGAGAAAGCAGTAGAAATGAAGAAAAGAAAACATGTTATTTTCTACCTAAAAAGTTCTTTCTAAATCTAGAAAACTTTTTAATAATATTAATTCTACTATTAAATATGAAGGAAACTGTGGATTCTGCTAGAAAGGGGAGAAAGCATATATGTTTTCTCGAAATAATTATATATCATTATGATATATTCAACGCCGTCTTCTTTATAGAATCTTTCAAGAGGTACGTCTCTAGTATTTTTCAACATTTGCTTATTGACTCGTATTTCTTCGTGCTTGTTTTGCCTTTGTTCTCACAATTTTCGTCTTTGTTCAACAGCATTTTTAAAACTATTAGATTTTGTCTTATTTTTAAATAGAGGTCTAATGATGGAACTAAACTATAATTTGTCAGCTTAATGCCTTAAATGCCCTCTTGAAACAAGGTGGGCGCGAGGTATATCCAAAAATTTGTTTGTAAAGTTGATGGTCCTTAGGAGTTAAATTTGTTGGTTTCTTAGAAAATAATAATTCATATAAACCAGGAGTAGCATTAAACTTGATATCACCTAGAACTATATTATGTTTATCAAATTCTAGTTCCTTAGTACCCATTAGCCATTTATTATCTATATAAACAAGTCCTTAACAGTTATCATAATTGATACATTTTTAGCCCTAATTTTCTAGATATTAGTTTTTTTTCTGCTTCGTTTACTTCAACTATTTGTTTTAATGGTTCTATCACACTGTTTAAAAAGTTCAGTTCTTTTCTATCAACTTCCATTTTCTTCAGGGAGTTATACTTTTTTGAATAACACGTCTAAGTTCTACAATTTTTCGTTTACGTGCTGCATCCACTGACATCTTCATAAAATCTAATGTATTTTTATGGTAACACACACTAATTTATACTGTGACCTACGGTCTTCGACTCTTCTTTAGAGAGGTCTTCAGACATCTTTATAAAATATATTGTATTTTTGAGGTAACACACTAATTTATACCATGTTCTTTTACGGTGTTCGACCCCTCTTTAGACGTCTTCAGATATCTTCTGAAACGTTGTTCAGAGGTCTTTAGAAACGTTCTTCAGAGCTCTTCAGGTGTCTTCTGAAACGATCTTCAGACGTCTTCAGAGGTCTTCAGAAGTGTTCAGATGTCTTTAGATACGTTCTACAGAGGTGATCAGATGTCTTTAGATACATTCTTCAGATGTCTTTAGATACATTCTTCAGATGTCTTTAGAAACGTTCTTCAGAGGTCTTCAGATATCTTCTGAATCGTTCTTCGGAGGTGTTCAGATGTCTTCAGAGGTGTTCACATATCTTCTGAATCGTTCTTCAGAGGACTTTAGAAACGTTCTTCAGAGCTTTAGGTGTCTTCTGAAACGGTCTTCAGATGTCTTCAGAGATATTTAGAAACGTTCTTCAGAGCTCTTCTGGTGTCTTCTGAAATGGTCTTCAGATGTCTTCAGAGGTATTTAGAAACGTTCTTCAGAGCTCTTCAGAGGTCTTCAGAGGTGTTCAGATGTCTTCAGATATATTCTTTAGATGATTTTAGATATATTTAGACGTCTTCAGAGGTCTCCTGAAACGGTTTTTAAAACTTACATTAGCATTGAACGTAGAAAAATATACTTTGTTGAAGCAAATCCTACATTATTAGAGTAACAGATTCATGATTAACATGTCATATGGTCTTACGACTTCAAAACTCACGAAAATATGAGCCATATTTCCAAAAAAAAAAAAAAAAAAAAACCCCGAAAAGATACAATGAATGACGTAATACCCGTTTAAATTTAGTCAAAATCTGACCAATACTAACAAAGATATGTGGTGCTTAACACAGGTGACGATTGTAACAAAAAATTCTACTCGTTTAAATTTAGTCACAATCTGATCGATACTAATAAAGATAAGCGGTGTTCAACAACGAATGACATGCAGATGAGTGTTGCAGCAAAAATTCTTCTCAGTAACTTGCTAAGTCATTGAGATTTCTTACAATGACTAATGACGAAGTATGCCTATAAATATAAATTACATCGATAATAGCCGAATACTTTGGTCCTTACGGCTACTGAGCCTAATTTTTCTCTTCAGCGTTAATATACATCACGTTTCCGTTACAATGTTATTTTTCCCGTTTAATTCTATCCGATAATAGCCGCTACTAAGGTTCTTTGGGCTTTGCACATGGTTTTTCTCTTCAAAATTAATCATTCTCTACATAAAGTCGTTTGTTCCGTTTAAATCGGGCCAATAGCAATAAAGTTTGATGTTTTTGTCTATTTTACTGTTTACTACTTTTTATCTTCGGCGTTAATCTACGGCTCGTTTCCTTTACAATGTCATTTTTTCTCGTATAACTCTATTCGATAATGAAAATATTAATTATTATAGAAAGTTTTATTACCCAAAATTTACAATTTTTAAAATTATACAATTATTATTTTAGGTCATTATATTAAATATTCAATTGTCTTAACAAAAAAAAAATGTTAGATTCTTCCGCTTCTATAAATAAAAAATCGTTGCTTTCAATGACACGTCTAGAATTGTTTTTCTCATTGATCAATTTTATTTTCTCTAAGATGACAAAGACTAAAGCTGCTCATTTATTGTTGTTAAAAACTTTACTTTGAAATTATAAAGTTTATGAACGTTATACATGTGTTTATAAATGCATGTTCGGCCCATTACTTTTCCACATTCTTCACATTGAACAGGTTTCCGATCATATGTCCACTGCCATTTCTTAAAGTCCTCGTAATTGTCCCATGAGTTTGAGTTAAATGGAATCCATTTTCCGAAATTTCTGCCTTCCGTAATATAACATTTATCACAGTGTACTCGTCCTGTATCAGGATACGTCTTGTGACAACGCTCACAAATCTTCTCCATGTCTGCTCAGTACGACAAGTAAATATAGAATGAACTAGAAACAATTTTTTGTGGTCCATACATAGACATTCAAAATTAATGATACCCCCCACCACTCAATAGTTTAATTACAATACATCAATAGGGAAGTATAGGATATAAATTTATTAATAATTGAAAAGCATTTGACACTTTTTCTCGTTTTTATACGATGAAGAAATAATTGATTTCTACAGATCGCAGTTCTCTCATTTCAAAATGTCTCCTAAAAAAAGTGCTCAATTTGACGATTAGCGTTAAAATGCACCATTTTTACATGTTTTCTTATGGCGAACAACACACAAATTTGCTAAAGTCAGGGGCCTTTTGAAAACATTTTAAAACCGTTCAGTCTTCCGTCCGACCAAAAGTTTACCTTATACCTATTAACTTTTGTCATTCTATTTCAGATCGTTGTGGTGTTCAGTCGTGTTTGCTGAAGTTCTTGGTGAGATTTTTTAGAAAATTTTCAACTTTTTTATATTTTCAATTTTATTGATTTTTTTTTGTGTACAATATTTTTAGTTTTGAATTTCAAAATATGTCCACTGTTCAAAAGTTTAATATTGTCAAGGATGCAACAAAAAAGATCAATCGTTTTAGACTGCAAGGGCGTACGTTGGAGTTTAAAATTAAAGATATACCTCACGGTACGGAACCTGTGGGGTGGGTAAAAGACGCAATCACCCAAATTGTCCTCAAAGGAACGGAGGGTGTCAAATCTACCGATATGGTAGGATTCACGTTCTGCTCAAAGGATTTTGCCAGAGGGCAGGGGTGGATGCGTTTTAAACCCGCCGCTGAGGTGTCAGTTGATGATGTATGGGAGAAAATATCTTCCATATATCAATCCAACTCCACTGGGTTGAATACAGAAACTTTTTGTTTGGGGGTAACTTTAGTTAAGATGCCGAAAGGACAAGGTCGCGGTCGAACGTACAATTCTTTCAACGAAGAATGTGCTAAACGCCGTGGTATTCTTACAATCAATAATAAAGATAACTTGTGTCTACCTCGCGCTCTTGTTGTCGCCAAAGCCTACGTAGACAAAGATCCAGAAGCGAGAAAGATTCGCCGGGATATTGGACAATTACAAGGGAAAAGAGCCCGTGAATTAATGACCTCCGCCGACGTCTCCATACCCGAGGAAGGGGCTGGAATACCCGAACTACAACAATTCCAAAGACATTTACAAGATTATAAAATAACAGTATACACTTATGGTTCTAAGGGTCGTGATGTTATCTTTGAGGGTAACGGTGTTGGACCCCCGTTGAATTTGCTTCATCATGAGGGTCATTACAATGTCATTGTGTCTTTAAAGGCAGCTTTTTGTTGTAGTTATTTTTGTGATGAATGTCATATTCCTTATAATGATAAGAAAGCGCACAGATGCGGAGGAACGTGTCCTGGATGTCGACAGTCGCCTTCTTGTTCCAGTGAGGAGTTGGCCATAAAATGTGATTCTTGTAGAAGGTCTTTCCGTGGCCAGAAATGTTTTGACAATCACTTGCAACATAGTATCTGTACGCAAATACGTCGTTGTGAGGATTGTTTTAAAGTTGTGCCCACCAACAGAAGACATACCTGCGGAGAGATATTTTGCAAAATCTGCAATAAACATTGTCCAGCCGATCATCTTTGCTACATTCAGCCTGACACTCGTTCACCACCCACCAAAGATTTCCTTTTCATCTTTTATGATCTCGAAACCCGTCAAGAGACAACTCGTCAGGAAGTTGTTTCGAAAAATGGCAAAGATGAAGTCAAAACATCTCTTCTTCACGAACCTAACCTTTGTGTTTCCAAACAGTGCTGTCATCATTGTATTCAAGAAACCAAACTTGTTTTCTGTCAGTCGTGTGGATTCAGACAAAAAATTTTTAGTGATGAGGATGTAATCTCTAATCTTTTAGATCATATTTTCACATTTCGAAAAAAATTTAAGAATGTCACTGTTTTAGCTCATAATGGAGGTGGTTTTGACCATCAATTTATTTTCAAATACATTCTCAGCAAGACTGATATTACTCCTGATTTAATTATGCGCGGTACAAAGCTTATTTCGATGACCGTTGGCAATGTCAATTTCATTGATTCATTAAATTACTTTCCGATGGCCCTCTCCAAACTTCCAAAGGCCTTTGGTTTCTCCGAGTTGAAAAAAGGATACTTCCCCCACCGTTTTAACACTGTAGCTCATCAGAATTATGTGGGGCCTATGCCTCCTCTCGAATATTATGACCCAGATAATGTAAAAGATGAAAAGGCCAAAGAGGCTTTAGTTAAATGGTATGCTGAAAAAGTTGAACAAAATTATGTCTTTGATTTTCAAAAAGAGATTGTGGACTATTGTATCTCTGACGTGGATATTCTAGCACAATCATGTCTCAAGTTTAGAGACTTGGTAATCAAAGAAACAAACGTATGCCCGTTTATGGAAGCTACAACAATAGCGTCGAGCTGTAACAAAGTCTATCGACGCAACTTTCTCAAACCAAATACCATTGGTATAATTCCCAAAAGAGGGTACAGATGGCGCGATAATCAATCTAAAGTCGCTATCCAATGGTTAGTTTGGGAGGAACACCAAAGAGGTGTTACTATTCATCATGCTGCTAAAGGCGAAGAGGTTCGAGTTGCTGGAGTAAAAGTAGACGGGTATTGTGAGGACACTAAACAGGTGTTTGAATTTGAAGGTTGCTATTACCACGGGTGTCCTCGTTGTTTTACGTATCAAAGAGATACTCCCCTACATAAAGATCCTAGCGAAACATTAAATAGTAAATACGACACAACGCTGGCTAAGAATGAACGACTTCGCTCTCTGGGATATGAAGTTATTGAGATGTGGGAGTGTGATTTCAAGCGTCGGCTAACTGACAACAAAGAGTTGCAAAATTATACAGAAACACACCCATATGTGAAGCAAACACCGCTTGATCCTAGAGATGCGTTCTACGGGGGCCGTACGGGAAATACTGTTGAGTATTACAAAGCCCTGGAAGACGAAAAAATAAAATATGTTGACGTTTGCTCTCTGTATCCATGGGTTTGCAAGTACGGAAAGTTTCCCGTCGGCCACCCAAAAGTCTACGTAGGTTCAGAATGTCCTCCTCTCGCCTCCATCTCGGGTCTTGTCAAGTGCAAGATCCTTCCTCCTCGTGATCTTTTTCATCCTGTGTTGCCTCAGAAAATGAACGACAAGTTAATGTTCGTTCTTTGTCGAAAATGTGGACAAAATCTCAATTACGAGAAATGTCAACATTCCAACGAAGAGCGAGCATTAACCGGAACCTGGGTAACTGAAGAAGTTCTTAAAGCTGTTGAAATGGGATACACAATTTTAGAAATATACGAGGTGTGGGCATATGAAACTATCCAGTTTAGTAACAATGTATCAGGATTATTTACAACTATGATGAACAAATTTATTAAGATTAAGCAAGAATCGTCTGGCTGGCCGGCAAACTGTAAAACAGACACCGAAAAAGATCAGTATATTGAACGGTTTTTGCAAAGAGAAGATATTCACCTAGAATTTTCCAAGATTGTTGATAATCCTGGCTTGAGATCATTGGCCAAACTTATGCTCAACTCGTTTTGGGGTAAATTTGGACAACGTGAGAACCAACCAAAGACATCGATTATCAATAACACTGCAGAATTCTTTAAAATTATGTCTGATCCTTCGATATATGTGAACACTGTGCTCCCAATTGGTGATGAAGGTAATACTCTGATTGTAAACTGGGAGTACCGAGAGGAGGCATCTGACTCTTTGTCTACCGTAAATGTAGTAATAGCAGCCTTTGTTACTGCACAGGCTCGTTTAAAATTGTATGACTCCCTTGAAAAATTGGACAAAAGAGCGCTGTATTACGATACAGATTCTGTGATCTATGTGTCACGACCTAAGGAATACGACGTCCCCACAGGCGAGTTTGTTGGTGATATGACCGATGAACTCGAAAAAGAAGGTCTTGGTTCATATATTACCGAATTTGTATCCGGTGGACCGAAAAATTACGCCTACAAATTTTGGTCAACTATGGAACAAAAAGAAAAGGTATGTTGCAAAGTTAAAGGGATATCTTTAACCTTAGAAGTACAAAAGACAGTAAATTTTGACTCCATCAAAGATATGGTCCTTACACCTGATGAACCTGTTTATATAGTTGCCAAACACATTGAGCGCACAGCAGAACATGAGGTTGTAACGAAGAACATTAAAAAGAGATACCAACCAAACTCAACAAAGAGAAAGTTCCTCGAAGATCATAGCTCTGAACCATTTGGATACAAAAAATCAAAAAATATGTGAACCATCGAAGAGGTGGTACCTGATGAGTCCCACAGATTCAGTAACACAGAGTACAAGGTGACATTTTTTAGTACATTTTAAGTAAAAATTTTCACGTACAAGAAACCAGTAACTTAAATTGTTATATTGTAAATCTAGTTCTACCTTAATCTTATAATACTTTTGTATTTTTTTTTTGTATCTTCCAAGTAATAAGCAGTGTGTAGTTTGCAACAAATTGATTAACTTAATCACGACGTTTTGTTACATTTTTCTTGTAAGTCCCCAAAGAGAAAGTTTCTGACTCTGTACCGTTAGGGTTAAATACTAGTCATTTTTAACAATTTCACCATGAACACGAAAATCCTGGAGCAGCACACTCGTATATGTTTACGAACATTACTGTGGAATAAGTCCAGCGAGATCGTTTACTCCAACAATCATTTTGGAGCAGCATTTCAGACCGAGTAAAATATCTTTCGGTACTTTCCAATGATGATTTTTCCATGAGGATTTGCCTACGTATCCAGACGAGTATGATCCCGTTTCATGTGCATGTGGCGATTATTGCATCATTACACATTATGACGATATCAAATTACTGGTTGAAAAGAAACATGGCGTTGAATACTATTTGTGTGAAGAGGTAGTGCATGAAATTCTTGAAACTAACAAACAATTGGTGTCCAATCGAGCGGCTTTATTAGAAGAACTTAATTTCTGTTTATATTATCATTGATTTTTGTAAATCGCATGACGAATACTTCCTAATAAAATTTTTGTAATTAATGACTTGAATAAATAATATTTAAAAAAACTTTTGTTTTATTTATTGGTGGGTAAACAGCTTCATATTTCATTATTAAACAAGATGTCTAAGAATTGAGACGTATTTACTCTGATACTTTTTAGTGTCGTAGCAATGATATTTGATAAAAGCATAACAACTCGAGATGATGTTGTTGAGTATTTACAACGTTTTGGATATATAAATAAAAAGTGAAAATGGTATTACTGATATTGACGGTACATTAAATAACGAAAACATGAGCATATTATAAATGGAATAAGAAATATTTAAAGTGGTACTTTCCGAAAGCGGAACGGCATACAAGGTATTTTGAAATAGCTAAGATGGCTTTCGCTGTATGGACTCTAACCGTTGAAATGTATATAAATTTATGCTACATCCAGATATTACGATTGTCGTTTAAAGGGAGTCCCCCACCTTTTACCATGATTGCCAAGGACACCACGTTTATCTTTGATGGACCATCGCTTACGTAGTTTGCATCACTTGCGTCGCTTGCATCGCTTACGTCGCTTACAACACGCATGTGTACATGTAAACGAAGATATGAGTTTGCAACGTCGATGCTACATCGCTTCTTCTAGCGCACTTTTTTTTGAATTGCTGCCAAACATTTTGTGCATGAGCATACTTCTCATCACTAATATCCTCATCATTCAGTTTAGTCGATTTTGTTATGTTCTTTACATGTCGTTTTCCTCGTCTAAATCCAACCAACAGTAGCCGAGATACACGCTTCGGCCCTTTTGACATTGCCACTGCGCATTGTGAATGGCAAGACGTCTCACGTAGAATACCGTTTTCTCCCGTTCGAATCGGACTAACAAAATATAAGCTTGGGCCCTTTGACGTGATCATTGTAAATGCATACCTGTGTTGCGTGCGTTGTGTATGTTGCGTGCGTTGTGTATGTTGTGTGCGTTGCATGCGTTGCATACGTTGCGTGCGTTGCGTGCGTTGCGTGCGTTGCGTGCGTTGCGTGCGTTGCGTGCGTTGCGTGCGTTGCGTGCGTTGCGTGCGTTGCGTGCGTTGCGTGCGTTGCGTGCGTTGCGTGCGTTGCGTGCGTTGCGTGTGTTACATGCGTTGCGTTAACAAAGATATACGTTCGATGCCCTTTTGGCCTGTCACTGCGTAGGTGGTCCGTCACTGTGCATGATTTTTCTGTACGACGTTTTTTTTACATATTGACCCCGTTTGAATCGGACCACGTGATACACGCTTAGGTCCGTTTAACATTGCGCATGTGCAGTTGCGAATGGCTAAAGATACACGCTTAGGTCCTTTTGGCACTGCGCATGTGTAGTTGCAAATGGCAAAACATCACGTAGAATGACGTTGATTATATACATCATCTTGTAAATGATTATTAAATGTCCTCGTGGCCGAGCGGTCTAAGACGCAGACTGGTAATCTCTGGGTCGGTGGATCGATCCCCCGTGTAGTCAAATTTTTTTAATAAAAAAATGGTTTAAAAAATTATATTAAAATGGTGTATGGTGGATTGCTGTGATATATTACGTGTATAGAATGAGAGATGGATGACACGTGACTAAACAATTAAAAAGCAATTAAAAATCGATTTGCTGTACACGACACGTGACTAAACAATTAAAAACCGATTAGTAGATAAGAATTGCGTGGGCGTGGCAGGGCGGTATCATCAAAGGAAAATTTGGCTCCCACGGTCAGTAAAAAACACGTGACTAAACAATTAAAAAGCAATTAAAAATCGATTTGCTGTACACGACACGTGACTAAACAATTAAAAACCGATTAGTAGATAAGAATTGCGTGGGCGTGGCAGGGCGGTATCATCAAAGGAAAATTTGGTTCCCACGGTCAGTAAAAAGTTCCCAGGCCCAAGTGCCGGAACCCCTGCTCTAACGTTTATTTATTTAGAACTGTTTAATATTTATAATTTATTTACACTAAATAGTAGTTAATTCATTTAATAATTCGAATGTCTATTTTCAACTGTATCTCGGCTTCAACTGAACTTGCTCCGCCCGCATGCGCTGGTAATGTTCGATTCTAAATTCTGGTGAGATCTAGAAGATTCCTATAGCGCAATCGCTGTCCAGAAGGTTCGACACGACTCCAGTACTTGCAATGTTTCTACGAAGCCTCGCACCTCCGTCATTTCTTCAAATTAGTCATCGAGTTGACTTATTTCTTTAAATATTCTTTGGCAATCTGACAAGTGCGGCCTCAAAAGCCCAAACAAGGTAGATAGGCACTTAAAGGATTTGAGCCTGACCGATTGGTCGAAAATGGCTCGCATTACATTACCTTAATAAAACTAACAATTTGTAAATTCTTTAAAATATGTACTAAAATTCGTAAAATTTGTCTTTAAACAATGACCTAACATACATACTTATGCCGCGTTTGAGAATCCACATCGGATGCATCTGAGATGTAGTAAATCTTTGATCACGTGATTCAGTATATGTAAATGTAATGGGACAGATGTGTACGATGTGGATAAAAAAACGCTCGAGATGTAAAAAATGCATCCGATGTGGATTCTCAAACGCGGCATACATAACTGTTGCCTGAAATTAGTGTTTAGGGTAACAAAAAAAATCAGCATAAAGCAGTAATAAAATTGGTCCCATACAGAAAAAAAAACTAATCTTAGGAACATGTTAAAAATATTCAAAATTTGCCATAAATCAAAAACGCCTTTAAATATTTTTTTTTTAAATTTGGTGACCAATATGAACTTTTAGAAAGTTATATTTTTACATGAACTAACTTTTGAAAAATTTGTTGCGCTATCAGTGTTAGTGGCAACTTTTTCCCACTATTTTTAAGTCAGTGAAATATTTTTTTTATTTTTTTATTTTTTTTATTTTTTGATTTTTTTTATTTTTGTTTTTTTATTTTTCTGTTCTTTTTTATTTTTTTATTTGCCTATTTTTTTATTTTTTTTTTTTAATTTTTTTATTTTATTTTTTTTTTATTTTTTTTTTTTATTTTTTTATTTTTTTATTTTTTTATTTTTTTATTTTTTTATTTTTTTATTTTTTTATTTTTTTATTTTTTTATTTTTTTATTTTTTTATATTTTATTTTTTTTATTTTTTTATTTTTTTATTTTTTTATTTTTTTATTTTTTTATTTTTTTATTTTTTTATTTTTTATTTTTTTATTTTTTTATTTTTTTATTTTTTTATTTTTTTATTTTTTTATTTTTTTATTTTTTTATTTTTTTATTTTTTTATTTTTTTATTTTTTTATTTTTTTATTTTTTTATTTTTTTATTTTTTTATTTTTTTATTTTTTTATTTTTTTATTTTTTTATTTTTTTATTTTTTTATTTTTTATTTTTTTATTTTTTTATTTTTTTATTTTTTTATTTTTTTATTTTTTTATTTTTTTATTTTTTTATTTTTTTATTTTTTTATTTTTTTATTTTTTTATTTTTATTTTTTTATTTTTTTATTTTTTTATTTTTTTATTTTTTTTTTTTTTTATTTTTTTATTTTTTTATTTTTTTATTTTTTTATTTTTTTATTTTTTTATTTTTTTATTTTTTTATTTTTTTATTTTTTTATTTTTTTATTTTTTTATTTTTTTATTTTTTTATTTTTTTATTTTTTTATTTTTTTATTTTTTTATTTTTTTATTTTTTTATTTTTTTATTTTTTTATTTTTTTATTTTTTTATTTTTTTATTTTTTTATTTTTTTATTTTTTTATTTTTTTATTTTTTTTTTAATTTTTTTATTTTTTTATTTTTTTATTTTTTTATTTTTTTATTTTTTTATTTTTTAATTTTTTTATTTTTTAATTTTTTTATTTTTTAATTTTTTTATTTTTTTATTTTTTTATTTTTTTATTTTTTTATTTTTTTATTTTTTTATTTTTTTATTTTTTTATTTTTTTATTTTTTTATTTTTTTATTTTTTTATTTTTTTATTTTTTTATTTTTTTATTTTTTTATTTTTTTATTTTTTTATTTTTTTATTTTTTTATTTTTTTATTTTTTTATTTTTTTATATTTTTATTTTTTTATTTTTTTATTTTTTTATTTTTTTATTTTTTTATTTTTTCCCCGTACCCCAGAGGTGAAAACAGAGACTTTGAGATTTGAAAAAAAAGCATGTCGACGCTGTGATTCGATCCCAGATATCTTTGTTCTGTACACAAATGCCCTTACCGCTAGACCCTGACGACATTGACTGTCGAGATTCCTAGACAGCAATTTGATGTACTAGCTAAGGCCAGACGCCGTTTCAGGTTCGTTCTCAAATCTTCAAATACCCCTATACAGCATCGGTATATATGAGAAATGCATTGATCCATAATAAGCCCATATCTTCGTCTGCGTGAGTTGTTTTCAATGTACGTTAGACCACATAAACCTAAACCTGAGTATGAAAATTGTGAATGTAATATACTGTAGATCTCAAAGCGAAATCCGAAAGTTCAGAATTATCTGAAATACCTAAGTTGTAGAATAATTTTGAAAAATCGCAAACAAATCTCAAAAATCCCCCTACGAGTGTACAAGTGTAAAAAAGTACTTATATACACCTATATAAACATGGAACCTCCCACATCTTAGTTGAATCTGCTTAGTCCAATTTTCTGGTTTTTTTACATTTTGTGATGAAATTATTTTGTAGTCTAGGAAACATATTATAAATCACTTGTGTAAAAGTGATTTGTCACACTCGTATAATTGTCGCACTCGGCTTATGCCTCGTGCTACAGTATTTCCCACTTGTGTGGAAAATGTAACTTTCGACACTCGTAATATACTATTTCAGACCTAAATTACTACCTACATTAAACATAGGTAATAAAATATGATTTGGTTTTTAATTGTGCATCATTTTTTACTTCCTGTTTTTGGTAAATGTTTTTTGTAAACCGTTTCCACTATATTTTTGCATGTGAATGCATCGCGGTTAAATCTTGATTTAGTTCTATCTACACCGCGCGTTCTCAACCAGTAATAATCAGTCGACCAGTTCAATATTTACCGTGATAAACAACGCAATGTTGTTGCTTAGTAGCGATGGATAACAGCAACTAGAATCAAATCAAGCCTACCGTGATACAACCTGTGCAATAAAGCTGATTGGCCGTTGGGGTCACGTGCCCGAGACTACACGTTACACGTCCGCTATACAGCAACTTGTTCATTGTTTTTTATTGTCACGGCATCTTGGTCTTCAGTCCGGTGCGTTGCCATAGAGAACCGTCCATCGAACACGATACAAATAAACAAGTTAGATGCACCGATCGTGGCGAAGGTAACACGGGGTGGAACCATCAAAAACGTCACTTTAAGTTCGTCAGTGAAAACATTTGTGTCATAAATCAAGGAGTGAATGATTACAGTTTCGTATTTCAATAGTTTAAATTTCTCAGATCAAGTGGCCTGATAAGTAGCTGTAAATCCGACGTAGATAACACGGTTACCTGCCTTACCTACACTCTGGGCATTTAAACATGTTTATATTTTCTTTAAAACATAGTGATAGGTGATGCGTCTTTTTAATGTAAAGTGTTTATTGAGTTAAATGAACTTTTGAAAGTGTCGTGGATGTCTTCAGGATGGAAGAGATCGCCTTCAGCGATTGGCCCGGACAACCTGTGGATTTAAATTCTGGGAATAACCCCTGGTTACCAGCGTATGGATTTACAGCGCCTTCGGCGCTTCTGGAGAGAGACGATTTTATTGGGAATCCAGGTTGGTGAAAGTTTTTTTAAATACTAATTAGCAAAGTTTCAAATTGTTCATTTTAAGAATTTTTGGGAATCTTAAAGAATTAAACGTTATTATCATTTTTTTAAATTATTGTAGTTATATTTAAAATTTATACAGCGCGTTCAACTTACCGTAATTCCTTCTACCGCTTCAGGAGACCCTAACTTAAGAGTTCAAAGACGTGGAAATATCAGATTATTATCAACATAATGAACTATATGAGAATTCATAAAAAAATACCTGAATTTAATGAATATAAATCTTGACAAATCCATATGTTTTTATTATTGAGGCGATAGGTAGGTAGTGTAATTTTTATCTCCAATTTGTTTATCTACATTATATTCTAATTTTTAAAATAACAATGATTCCTCGATTGATTCTATATAGGTATTTATTCTTCTAATTTTTATTATAATTGATTTAATTTGTCAGAATATCAAATAGAAAATATTTGTAACTTAAAAATATGATCAATTGCAAAGCTGCTATAAGGGAGGTATTCGAAAGTCTGGAAACCTCTCTGTGATAGAAAATTGACTGGACAGCCAAAAAACTGTAATACCTGTCTTCCAAAGGGTTTAGGATAATGATCCAGTAAGTACTACTTACCTTATCAATGAAGTAAAACCACTAAACAGAGAAGAAAATAATTGTAAAAGTATTGAAATATAACGCATACTGGCGACATTAATGAAAAATAAAAGGAAATACTAAACTATCCTTAAATGCAGAAAATATGTGATTACCTACCAATGCAGTTTAGAAATAATATATCAATAATGAACAATCTTTTATAATAAACCAAACCCTATTTGCATAATTATTCAAAAACGTTCAAGGAAAGTAAATAAAGATATAAGCGAGGGTATAAGCTAATGTAGATGCACTACTAGAGCTTGCATTTCCTTTAAAACTAATAAGGTTAATCAATACTAAAGGTACACTAAACACTTAAAGTTAACGTGCAACGTGCAAGTTTGTAAATGGAACGAAAGACATTACTACACTATTCAATCTAGCGAAATAAAAATTATCAATTTTATCGATGTCTGTCTGGCAAGAGCAGAACATGACTGTTAGCGACATAAAGCAGCTGAATCAACAGAATTAAAGATAAATTTAACAAATTATCAAGCAAATAAGTTTATTAATATTAGTAATAATGATGGGGATAGCTGTCCTTCTCCCGCACAACATAAGTCACAATTAATATTGTAGATAAACAATGATGATGGAATTATAGGTCAAAAGTACTCGTATTTTATTGTATGTAGCGAGGGGCAAATCACTCTTTGTAAAAATGTACATGTATTGCCGAATTCATATGATTTCCGCAATCATATGGCGATTTCTGGATGACTGCGGCGATTTCTAGATGACTGCGGCGATTTCTGGATGACTGCGGTGATTTCCACATGACTTCCGACAGATTTCCCGTGACTGCGGTGATTTTTGTATTGACTGCAACGATTTCTCTATTGATTGCGGCAATTTCCCTATTGATTGCGGCGATTTACTCGTACGTATGGATTGTCAGTATTATTGCAAAATTGCACGCATTCCGAAGGATTTCTACGATATTGTATGGCTTACCAGTTGGTTTCCAGTAAAAAAGCATTAGCTAGGTGTTTCATCAGAAAAACTAAATTTTGTATAGCGCATGTATAGGTGCTAAATACAATGCATTGATTTAAAACTAAGTGTGTACGACAAATTTATCAATAAATCAACTTTTTGTACGTTTTTTATTCATTTAAAAGATCAGTTTTAATTGATGTGATACCCGAAATATAAACTTCTATGTAGGTACTTACATGCCTCCATTATTAGATATCTTTGATATGCCTAAATGAACAAATAGGTACAGGTAAATAAAACAAGTTAAGTAATTAAGTAATTGGAGGTTTTTTATTTAAAAATTTTATAAAAGTGTTTTTTTAGACGTTTACAAATTTTATTGATGTTTGTTTCTAGTTTAAATGGACCAGATCCAATTGAATTGATGGGTCCGTAAAATATTAATTTATTTTTAACAATTTGAATGTCGTCTTTTTTTGGCCATAAATATTCTTCAAGTTCAGATTTAAAAATTTTTATTTTACTAGTGGTTTCATCAATTATTTGAACAATTCGACCTATGTATCACGACTCGTAAAGAATTGCGTAATATTGTTCGTTCCTAATTAAAATGCCATTGATATTTTTCTGGAGCAAAGTGTTTTCACCGGTAGTTTTTTCACTTTCTGTTACATCTTTGTCATTGTAGTTATTTGGTATTTTAGCTGTGTTTTTTCTGGACTTGTTTTTTTTTTGTTATTTAGTACTGCTGAGGATGTTCCTTTTACACGAGATAATCTGTCAGTTGAGAAGCGCCCGTCTTCAGTGGAAAATAACCAACAAAGAGCTGATTTTTTTACCTTGATTTTTTTGTTGTTTACAATTATGTTTAAAAATGAGGTATCAGAATCACTTTTTGTCTAGTAATTTCGAAAATCCTTTATATTAAGATCTTCCAATCCATAAAAAATGCTCTTTTCATTATCTACATCATATATGGAAACTTAAGTTTAAAATTTAATGTTTTTTACTTTATCCGTTTCTGATTCTTCTTTAAAATTCGAAATTTACACATTTTCTTAAATATCTCGAATACGGTCCATTTTAGAGAAATTATGTATAGGGCAAAAATTATAGAGAATTATATTACAAACAACTTTTATTTGAACAATTTTTATAAAAAAATATTTTTTTTTACATTTTGTCAAATTTCTCGAATACGGACCAAATTTTGTATAGAACAAATTATAGATAATAATATTGTAAGTAACTTTTATTTGAAAAAATTTCTTCTCCAAACGTAAATAACAGATATATTCCATAAAATATAAAAATGATGACTATAAAGTACCCTCCAAATGTTCCGACTCTGCCCAAAATCTAATCAGCTAATTGGACGCCGGAATAAAGCTTAAGTTTAAAATTTGGTGTTTCTATTTGTATCCGTTCATGAGTTATCGAGGATACAACACACACACAGACATCATCGCGAAAATAGTCAAAACAGATTCAGGATACTCCAAAATTCAAGGTTGAAAAAATCATGATTCCTATACTTTCCTTATCTGTAAACAGATAGGAAAGTAAAAATACATTTAAAACCCTAATTAAAACGTTAATCACCACAACCCCCATAAAATACCAACAATTTTGTTATACATTAAAAAAAAAAACTAGATGAAAAGGGACAATTTTCGACCACCTTGTAAAATCTTGTATACAAGTAGATTTAGTGTCTAAATTTATCCTAAAAAAACCTTCAAATTCCAAAATGTAAATTTAACTTAATAGTTCTTGCCTCAAAATGCACGGAAGGACCCTTTCGATAAATGTAAACTGCAATTTCTTTACACAAAATGGTTTAGATGGCTTAATCAAAGCACCCTACATCAACAATGGCTAATTGGTTAATGTCACCTTACTTCGCGCGATTTTTAACGATTGCTAGTGATTGCTCAGTGACTGCTAGAGAATTCGGGGGACTGCAAGGGAATTCGGAACGACTGCGAGCGAATTCGGAACGACTGCGGCGATTTCTTAGCGATTGTCACTGATTTTGATGAGACTGCGGCGATTTTCAATGGGATTGCGGACATTTTGTACACGTATTGCGGGAGTGATTTGCCCCTCGGTATGTAGTAAAAGAAATAATGGAGAAATTAAGAAGTTTTATTAACAATAAGGGAGACAATAGATAATGGTCAAAAAGTTGACTTAAGATTACCTAACAACCCAAACCAACCACTCAAAATTCAAAGTTAAGAATCTGTAAGAACATCAACAACTATACAGTGAGCACCATAAGTCTTACCCCCCATCTAACTCGTTACTGGAGTCTTGTTAGGAAAATCACCGAGACACGTCGATTTTTGATTTCTACAATGTACATTTTTGTATAAATAGTTTTCCCTTAATTTCATCCCTTACTGGAGGGGAGCAACCCTTTTGAAAAATTTAAATGGCATAAGGTGGTAAATGACAGCTCATTTGAAAGGGGGTTTTATTCTCTATTCAACCGTGCAAAAAATTTTAAAATTTGCTTCATTAATTCTCGAATAATTATTGTTTCAAAATAACGAAAATTAACGTAGCGCACTCATCCTTAGAATTAAAATTCGGCCCTGCATGATATCGGTTTTAGTTCAGACGTGAAGTAAGACTTTTTGCCATTAGATAAGGGGGCGTCCATTAATTACGTGAGGTATTTTTGAGGATTTTTTGACTCCCCCTCCCCCCCTGGCGAGATTTGGTAAGATTTTCCTTAACTCCCTCCCCCCTTCCCTAATCTCGCGTGAGATTTTTCAAAATTCGTGTTTTGGGTGTAAATGTGTTGTATTATTAAAAAAAAAAACAAACAAAAACACAATATGTTCCATTACTTTTATTTAAGACTAGCAAAGACTAGTGTTTGAGAGTGTTGCAATTATTTAAAATCACATTAATAAAATTAAATGATAAATACTTAAATGGAAATTAATAAAAAATAAATAAACATAATTATAAGATTTTTCCATATTTTATTCTAGAAATACTTTTACTTTCACGCAATTTTACACCGTTTTTTACTAGAAAAAATATTACGTGAGATTTACGAAAAGCCCCCCTCCCCCCCAAGTGAGATTTAGAAAGATTTAGTTTTATCCCCCCCCCCCCCTTGAACACCTCACGTAATTAATGGATGCCCCCTAAGGTCACTGTTAGTTTAGTTGCTTACCTATTTTTGATGTTTTGTTACTTTTTAAACATTAATAAATCAACACGTAATGAAGCAAATTTCAAAATTTTTGCACGGTTGAATAGAGAATAAAACCTCCTTTCAAAGGAGCTATCACTCATCATCCCATGCCATTTAAATTTTTCGAAAGGGTTGCTCCCCTCCAGTAAGGGATGAAATTAAGGGTAAACTATTCATACAAAAATGTACATTGTAGAAATCAAAAATCGATGTGTCTCGGCTATTTTCCTAACAAGACTCCAGTAACGAGTTAGATATGGGGGTAAGACTTATGATGCTCACTGTATAATATTGGCTACTAAATCGACAAAAAAAATTGTTAAAATATATAGCAGGATTTGTATAGAGAAACTTACAGGTTTTGGATCACGACTGGTGAAATCCTGCCTAACGGACCTAACTAACATAAATTAGTAAGACAAGGATCAAATAAGGCCGTGACACGTCCCGAACGTTTCTGGGATGGTAAGGCAATGTTCAAGGCATCCATCAAACAATTGATCTAAAAGAGTCTCAGGAATGGTAGAATAGTTATCCAGTACTGAGACAAGCCAAAGAGTTTATTAAAGAACCATCGGAGCCTGGGATGGTAAAGCAGGGACTGAAGTTGCAAAGGCTTTTGCTAGGTAGAGATATTGTAAACGTCAGACCCCGTCGGACGACTTCGAGAATCGGCCAAACGTATCTATTTATGGGCTACAAATAATTATTTAAACAAGTAATAATATCCTAAATCACAATTCTACAAAATTTTAACACCTATTCACAATTTATTAAACTATTTACACCAAATTGTTAATACCATTTATAAAATAATTTTTTACGCCAATGTCAAATCCTGTGTATGAAGTGGAAAAACTGGCAAAATCGAGGGCAAAAGCCTTTCCAACTGCTGTACCTGAAATATGTGTATGAATGTCATCAATCTAGCAGAAGTACTATGTAGATTTTTTAGATTTTTGTTATATCTATATCTTGTGCTAGTGGGATTGGGAGGGTGGAATCTTGAATTAAAGTAAGAACCAAAGTTGTAAAATGCGTACTTACCTACAATTACTTTTTTTTTTTTTTGTATGTCATCGGCTTCAACTGCTAAGGTTATTTCGCCTCGTGTTCTGTGTATGCTTTGTTACTGTTTCCCAGCGCCACTTTAGGAACAGCACTGTTAATTAGAACCCAACCAATTACTTAAAAGTAATTTCGTTAAAGGTAACAAGTTGCTATTTGGCAAGATTGTATACTAATCGAAATGTTCTGTTTATTAATATTTTTTAATTATATAATTTTATGAAATACATTTTTACCCTAATTATTTCTATAATGGATTATTCTCCAAAGATTGTCCATTAAAAATGGCATATTACCAATTTCTTTGTGTTCAGATGTTCATAATAAGCCCGTCAAAAAAAATTCTATTTAATGAGGCTTTTGTTTTATATATCCCGATAAAAATATCTCATCTACTTAATTAGTCTGAAAACCTAATTAATTTTTAAGTGTTTATAAATGAGATAAACCCCCAACCTACATATAATGATATAAGATAATACAGAGGCTAAACAATAATTTGTATTAGGTATATTACTTCGTTTGGAAAACGTTTGTGTATAAGCAAAGCAAATTTAGGAAATAATATCGGTTGAATTGGATCTAAATAGGAACACAAATTACAAACAAAAGAAAGCGAAAGAGAAGTGATAGATTATGGGAAATATGTAATTTCAGATTCTGTAATTTATAATTAATAAATTATTATCTTTGCGTCCTTCTTCAATAGACTTTTCTTTTTATTTATAAACTATTTATAAGTTTGTCCAAATTGACCGAAAATTATTTTAACTTAGTAAAAAGCCGCAAGTTTAGGTCGAGATTTAGGTATTTGGGATCCATTTTTACAAATACCTATTTTGAGAATTAAGTGAACACGTTATGAATAAGGTGAAGACAGAAAAATATGAAGATTCATCAATGTACTACTAAAAGTATAGTTGAGCCAGCGTTGGTGTACAACAAACAGTGGAAAACACGTTTTCAGTTCTGAAAAAATTATATCTCGAAATGAATGACGTAGCTGCAGTATTGTTTTGTGATTTATCAAATGCTTTCGATTGTGTCGAATCACAAAATACTGCTCATTAGGTAAGCTTTAAAAAATATGGCTTCCGAGGAGTAGCACTGAACTGGTTCGATTTTTACCTTCAAACACTTATATCAGAAGGTAACCTTCAATAAAAAGATATCACCTCTGAATTCTATTCACTGCGGGGTTCCACAAGAATCAATATTGAGACCAATTATGTTTCTTATTTATTTCAATGATTTAATTAGTCTAACAATTCATGGACATTTTACAATTTTTGCCAATGATACCACTTTAATTTGGAACCATAATAATATTACAATTTTGGAAAATATATTTTAAAAAATGCAGATATTTTAATGGTTAAACAATGTTGCGATTCTAACTATATTTATCATTTAATGTAGTGAAAACTAACGTGTTTTAAATATGGTTTAAATCAAATTACATTAAAAAACCCAGTTATTAAGGCTGAGAAAAAAATAATAAATTCTTAGGTATTTATATTGATTTTAAATTAAAATATGAAATTCATATTAACACTTTATGTAAAATTTTAGCTTTCCAATGCTTTGCCGAAAGGTCAGTAGCTTACAACCCAAATGCGTCAATAGTAAGGACTGCATATTTTGCTTTAAAGCGATCCAATTTCCTTTTGAGGAACATATTCGGCAGAGTTATTTAATAGAGTTTTTATTATATGCAAAAGAGGCTGCGAAATATGTGCGGTGTTAAAAGTAATTTAAGTTATTATTTTTAAAATGCAAAATCTTTACATTATTTATTTTAGAAACAGTATGACAAAATATAAAAATGAAATAAATGTAACGTCAATAAACGTCAATAAACAAATTTACCTAAGATCTCCGCTAACTTTAACACTACTTTTAAAATGAGATTACGTGTATTGTAACGGCAAGTCAGGCCTATTACACTCCCTGGATACCTATTCTCTAACTCATGGGAGCACTCCCACACTCCCATGCTCCCATACTCCCATGCCAACGTTGCCAAGTCGACAGAATAACTTTGATCTACTATTTAAGGACCGATCCACCGTTGTGTTAAACGAAGTTTAAAATGACATTTTTACATTAACAATGTCATTTTAATCTCCGTTTAACTCAACGGTGGAATCAGCCCTTAGTAATTCAAATTTGCTTTGTGATAAATACGGACCTAATCTGGCAAGCCCGCAATTCTCCCTCCCATAGTATAAAATCTGACCTTACTACGCATGTACCTGGGCTAAAAGTGAGTAAGCACGATATACCCACCTAAGAGTAAGAGAGCAAAATATATGGGAGCACTCCCATGGGAGCGCTCCCATGACTTAGTGAATAGCTATCCTGGGTGGGAAAAAGACGCGCAGCTTTTACTGCGCTGACGTTTTCGGGATATAATCTATCATAAATCCGGTTAAAAACTCGCTACCATGCGCAGGCAACCCATATTTCGTACACAAATACAAACTTTTGTTTCCATTTTATCGACTGTTTTATGTTTAATATGTTTTCGTGAAGTATTTCCAACATGCTAGTTACTTGAATGGTTGTACATTGTAAGTGTTTAGTGATAGAAACTGATCTAGTGCTTTGTGTTTCCTTTTTTTTGTTGGTGTCCCAGCCCAGCATTCCTAGCCAGCAGTAGTAGCAAAAACATTAACATTGTCTACATTCAACCCATTTACATGTACATGATTTATCAGCTAAAAGCAGAATACAATATTTCTCTGCAAAATGTAAACAAGGCTATAAGGAAAATTGCTCATGTATAAATTCAACAATTAAATCAAAATATATTATTTTTAAAGGACTTATATCAATTATTATAAATATTATAATATAAGTATTTGTAACAAAATAATAGTTGTGTATTAATAAACCTGTTGCTACTCCAAAGAATATATTGTTTATTGATTATCAGGTATCAAAAATATGTGTACCTATACCTCTTAATTTTTTACATTAGACACAAGACCTGTGATGTCACATTAAATCGTGGATATGAGGTAAAGGATTTAGGAGTGGTCTTTCAGTCTAATTTGAAGTTCAATAACCATTTCTTACACATAACTAAGAAAGCTATAAAAGCTTTGGGTTTTTGAATCAGAAATACAAAAAAAATTTAGGATTACCACCAAAATCAGATTATATAATGCCTTAGTAAAACCCCATCTTGAGTATGTTTCACAAATATGGATGCCCTTGGAAGCCACACAAATTGATTATATTGAAAAAGTACAAAAAATATTTTTACGGTACCTTTATGTCATAAAAAATACTCGTACCCTTATAAGAGCTCATATAAAACTATGCTCGATAGTTTTACAAAGAAGAAAGCAACTTACTGTGATATATTTTGTACTCTATTTTAAATAAGTACAAAGATTGTGATTTAATTGACTATATAAATTTTAATGTGGCAAAGATTAATAAAAAATTATTTAGTTTAGATCCAAGTAGTATATGTATATCTCCTTTTAACAAGATGATGGCTAACCAATGAGTTTCTTAGCGAGATCCAAATAGATATATTTAATGTTAGCCTAAGAAAGTTGAGGACTGTACTAAATTAAGTTCACTAGATATAAAGGTTTGTTTTGTTTTTGTTTTTAAATTTCTTTTTCCTTTTAACTCTACATGTAACTACTATTAATTTTTTTATAGTATCCAATAAATAAATTATACTTTATGGCAATTTTAAATTAGTGAATTTAATAAGAATGTCAAATAGTGATATAAGAATAAAAACTACTAAAACCATATACATATAGTTCCCATTTTTAAATAAATTCAAATTAATTCATAATAAAAAGTAACGATTTTAGTCTGCCATACTTGAACTCATTCACAAAAACAAGTCACTATTTGTAAAAAAAAACTACACTAAATATGTCTCCGTTCTAAATTTTTATATTTAAAACTACATACTTTGCTATAGATTTTGCAGTACCTAAATAACGTATAGAATAAATTTCTACAATATACTAGAAAAGTTTTAGATTAGAGTAATTCTTAAGAAATAAAGCAATACCTTTATTTTGTTACTCTAACCTTGTGTGTTATATATTTCTCTTGACAAACTAACGTTATATTTTGAACTAAAAGTAATTAAACTTTTCACCAAAAAGTAATACTTCACATATATAAAAAAAAAATTTAAAACGGTTCTGTCCTTCTTACATTTGCGAAGACTGCTCTGATATCTAATCTATTTTCTTCTTCAAAGTAATTAAGTTGTTCAACCGTTGTCTATAAAGGTATCTCACATCTCGCTCATACACACGAATTTGAAAAGCAGCAGAACAAAAATTCAACTAACCAGGTATACCAAGTCCGTGCAAAGAAAACTTTTCATATCCTGAAAACGTCAAGTGTCAACTAAAATTTCTACTTTTAAAGATCAAACGTGCCGCCTCAGAGTGCCAATACGCTAGTTCAGTGATGATGTAATTATGGTTCCACTGACAATTAAAGTGACAGTAGATTTTTTGAGTGCGTTTTGTTCGTTTTGTTTACCTAAATTATATCGTTTTTTCACTTTTATAAATATATTGCTAAAGTAAGTAGATAACATGCATCAAATATACAATCGTTTAGTTACAAATTACATACCTTTAAAGTATTTTTTATGACCTGTAAACAATATTTAGAAATAAACTAAAAACAGTAGAAACGTATATGTCAAATTTATTGACGTTTTTGTTAAAACTTTGGTTAGAATTAAATGTCAGTGGAACCAAAATGACATCACACTGAACCAGCTCATACTGATTGTTAGATATACTGGGGGCACATACTTTGATTTTCTTTTAACTGGGGGCAAGTACAAAATATAGTTTTAGCAAGTGCTCTTACGAATCACCATCGGTCAACGTTAAAAAGATTTTATTTTTCAAATTTTGAATTTTTCGGAGTAAGCTTTTTGTGTTTATGGTGTACATTAAGTTTTTGTTGAATGCAATACATTTTAATTTTAATTACATAATAATAAATAAAAAATATAATAGTTGGTTCAAAAAATCCATCCAATAGGAAGAAAGTCCTTGTCTCGTATAAAGTGTCACTTTAAAACACCCACTATTTTTTCCAATCTAACTCTCTAATATCCGGCGGCGATCACATTATCTTGATACTGTATTTTGTAAAATGATAATAGAACTACAAATAATAATTGTAAAAGGTTTCGTACGAGGAGTTACTATAGGTATAGCATCAATTTTAGTTAATAATTAGCATAATAGGTTTTATTGTACTGCCATGTTTTACACTCTTTTATTTTATATTTATATTGTTACTGTTACAATAAAGCAATTTTTGATTCGATTTGAAGTAAATAATACGTAGCTAAGATGAGGATGCTGTGGTGGTTGAGTGGGATTACAAGACGAGACAAAATTAGAAATGAACGTAGGACGCAGGTATTAGTTAGTCTTAGAAATTAACATATTGGCGATAGTTTTAAAGGTGAATAATATGATAGAATAAACTTAGATGGTTGGTGGTTGAACCACGTTAAGAAAACAGGTGAACAAGTATTTAAGATCAAATAAAGAAAAGGAGGAAAATATTTGTGGTCGATCTTGTTAAATGGAATACCTAGATATTGATGATTATTTTATAGACAGAAAGTGCGAAACAATGTTACCAAAGTAAAGCCGTAGGGAAAAAAATATCACGATTTGATGAACTTGGCAATACAAACAGTTACATGTCAAAGCAGGCAGCAGAGCACCTAGGCAATTTTGAGTTGAACCCTATGCCATATTTTTAGGCAATTTTAAGGCTACTTTTATACACTATTCAAAAATTTTATACTACTCGTTTTTTTGCAAAAATCGAGGTGCTCTGCTAGCTTCGAACGAAGTCAGTAGATCACATCAGTTTTTTAGTTTTTTTTACAAAAATAACTATTTTTAGACTCTTAAAATTCTGTAAAATTTTACTAAAAAATTGCTTATTATAAGATTATAAAACTTTTCAAAAAATAATGAGTATTTTTTTTTAAATACAATGTGCTTTACTAGTTTCGACCGCATCCAGCAGGGCACTTCGGTTTTTTAAAGCCTTTTTTTTTCTAAAAACAACCACACCACAGTTTTAGGGTATTTTTAGGCTCTTGAAATATTATAAAAGTTTTCTAAAAAAATTGCTACTTTTTACTATTATAGGGTGCTTTGTTCAAACGAAGCCAGCAGAGCACTTCCGTTTTTTCAAAGATTTTTCCTAAAAAAAATACGCTTTATTTAAGGCTATTTTTAAGCTCTTAAAAGATTACAAAATATTGAAAAAAAATATTGCCATTTGTAAAAAATACGGCGTGCTTTGTAAGTGTAGAACGAAGCCAACAGCAACTCGATTTTTAGATTTTTTTTTTCTAAAAAACAAACCACACTATATTAATTTTTCGTCTATTTTTAGACTATTGAACTATAATATTGTCGCTCAGTTGAGAACATCAGCATTTTAAAGTTTTTTTAAACAACTACATCAGGTTTTTAGGCTATTTTTATTGTCGTTTTTATGCTCCAATTAAAAAAAAAAAAAAAATAGTTAAGCGGAGGTGCTTTGCTGACTTTGTTACAACAACAGCCTTATTTAAAAATAGAATTTTTTTTAGTTAAGTTTCTAATATTTCAAGCCTAAAAATGTGAGGTTGTTTTTAGAAAAAAAGCTTTAAAAAACTGTGGTGCTCCGCTGGATTTGTTCGAAGTTAGCAAAGGATCCTGTATCTTTTATTAAAAAAAGTTGTATATGTCAAGCGCCTAAAAATAGCTTAAAACTGAAGCATAAATTGCTTAAAAAAATAATAAACCGTGGCGCTCTGCTTACTTTATCCCAACAAAGCACCCTCTATTATTTAAAAATAGCAATTTTTACTAAAGTTTTATAATATTTTAAGAGCCTAAAAATAGCCTAAAAATGTGGCCTGGTTGTTTTTAGAAAAAGCTTTAAAAAATGTTCTGCTGGATTTGTTCGAAGCTAGCAAAGCACCCTGCATTTTTTCAAAAAATACTAATTTTTTCAAAAAGTTTTATAATATTCAAGAGCCTTAAAATAGTCTAAAAATGTGACATAGTTGTTTTCAAAAGAAAACAAAGAGTTAAACCAAGGTGCTCTGCTCACTTGTTCCAATAAAAACAGGCTTGTATTATATTAAAACTAGCATTTTTTAGTAAAGTTTATAATATTTCAAGAGCCTAAAGATAGCCTAAAAATGTGGTGTGGTTGTTTTTATAAAAAAGCTTTAAAAAACTGAGGTGTTCTGCTCGATTCGTTCAAAGTTTGCAAAGCACCCTGTATTTTTTAAAATAAAATTTTTTCGAAAAGTTTTATAGTATTTAGAACCTAAAAATAGCTTAACAATTTGGCATAAGTAGTAGTTTCAGAAAAAAAATTAATAAAGCGGTGTGCTCTGCATACTTTAATAAAAATGAATAAAAATTAATAAAAATGAATAAAAATGAATAAAAATGAATAAAAATGAATAAAAATGAATAAAAATGAATAAAAATGAATAAAAATGAATAAAAATGAATAAAAATGAATAAAAATGAATAAAATTGAATAAAAATGAATAAAAATGAATAAAAATGAATAAAAATGAATAAAAATGAATAAAAATGAATAAAAATGAATAAAATGAATAAAAATGAATAAAAATGAATAAAAATGAATAAAAATGAATAAAAATGAATAAAAATGAATAAAAATGAATAAAAATGAATAAAAATGAATAAAAATGAATAAAAATGAATAAAAATGAATAAAAATGAATAAAAATGAATAAAAATGAATAAAAATGAATAAAAATGAATAAAAATGAATAAAAATGAATAAAAATGAATAAAAATGAATAAAAATGAATAAAAATGAATAAAAATGAATAAAAATGAATAAAAATGAATAAAAATGAATAAAAATGAATAAAAATGAATAAAAATGAATAAAAATGAATAAAAATGAATAAAAATGAATAAAAATGAATAAAAATGAATAAAAATGAATAAAAATGAATAAAAATGAATAAAAATGAATAAAAATGAATAAAAATGAATAAAAATGAATAAAAATGAATAAAAATGAATAAAAATGAATAAAAATGAATAAAAATGAATAAAAATGAATAAAAATGAATAAAAATGAATAAAAATGAATAAAAATGAATAAAAATGAATAAAAATGAATAAAAATGAATAAAAATGAATAAAAATGAATAAAAATGAATAAAAATGAATAAAAATGAATAAAAATGAATAAAAATGAATAAAAATGAATAAAAATGAATAAAAATGAATAAAAATGAATAAAAATGAATAAAAATGAATAAAAATGAATAAAAATGAATAAAAATGAATAAAAATGAATAAAAATGAATAAAAATGAATAAAAATGAATAAAAATGAATAAAAATGAATAAAAATGAATAAAAATGAATAAAAATGAATAAAAATGAATAAAAATGAATAAAAATGAATAAAAATGAATAAAAATTAATAAAAATTAATAAAAATTAATAAAAATTAATAAAAATTAATAAAAATTAATAAAAATTAATAAAAATTTAATAAAAATTAATAAAAATTAATAAAAATTAATAAAAATTAATAAAAATTAATAAAAATTAATAAAAATTAATAAAAATTAATAAAAATTAATAAAAATTAATAAAAATTAATAAAAATTAATAAAAATTAATAAAAATTAATAAAAATTAATAAAAATTAATAAAAATTAATAAAAATTAATAAAAATTAATAAAAATTAATAAAAATTAATAAAAATTAATAAAAATTAATAAAAATTAATAAAAATTAATAAAAATTAATAAAAATTAATAAAAATTAATAAAAATTAATAAAAATTAATAAAAATTAATAAAAATTAATAAAAATTAATAAAAATTAATAAAAATTAATAAAAATTAATAAAAATTAATAAAAAATAATAAAAATTAATAAAAATTAATAAAAATTAATAAAAATTAATAAAAATTAATAAAAATTAATAAAAATTAATAAAAATTAATAAAAATTAATAAAAATTAATAAAAATTAATAAAAATTAATAAAAATTAATAAAAATTAATAAAAATTAATAAAAATTAATAAAAATTAATAAAAATTAATAAAAATTAATAAAAATTAATAAAAATTAATAAAAATTAATAAAAATTAATAAAAATTAATAAAAATTAATAAAAATTAATAAAAATTAATAAAAATTAATAAAAATTAATAAAAATTAATAAAAATTAATAAAAATTAATAAAAATTAATAAAAATTAATAAAAATTAATAAAAATTAATAAAAATTAATAAAAATTAATAAAAATTAATAAAAATTAATAAAAATTAATAAAAATTAATAAAAATTAATAAAAATTAATAAAAATTAATAAAAATTAATAAAAATTATTAAAAATTAATAAAAATTAAATTAATAAAAATTAATAAAAAATAATAAAAAATAATAAAAATTAATAAAAACTAATAAAAATTAATAACCATTAATTTTTTTAAATTTTAAACACGACACCACGCGTGCAAAGCCGCGGGCAAAAGCTAGTCTATTAATAATTTAAGAATTACCAGAAATGTATACTAGCACTAGGTATTTATTATGTAGATGGCACTTTGTGATTTGAGTGACAGTATCATCCTGTAGTTCACAATAAATTTAAGAATTGTTCACTTGTTGAACATTAATTCCAGTATTATCTAAAACACGCGGCACTCATACAACTGAAATATTAAGAAATAATGAAGTGTATTTCATAAATTTCTGGATATACCCGAGGATATACCAAAAATTCCAATGTATTAGAACAATTTTATTGAATTCCATTAGAGTCGTGCAAAGGAATTCTTTTTCTACACCTGGTCGATTACAACTGCCGTAGACGTTAATATTTGAGAATATTATGGGAAGATTCGGAATTGAAGTAAAATAATTTCTCTTATAACAGAGAGAACATCTTTTTTTCTCTGTTTTAGCGTTTGCTAAAAATGTGTAATGTAATACAGTAAAAAAAATTCTTTATTAAAACATTATCGAGAGGTTTGAGTGGGAGAAGTTTATCTTCTCGCACCTTATTGCTGTTATGCTCGATACATTTATATTAATTCATTTTAAATTTATAGCACTTCCATTAAATGAAGGTAGCAATGAAATTAAAAATGAAGCAGAATCAGAGAGCGGAATAGAAATGATATAGAAGACCAATATAAATGGAACATTTAAGTGAGTTGGTTAAATCAAAGAAAGGTAACTTTAGTTTTATAACATGTAACGATCATAAGATAAAATGTTTCAGCATGTTTCATTTATATTTTAACAAAAAATATTTTTGTTTTCGGAAAATACCTACCAGCTGAGTTATATATACAGATACAATAATTATTATTCACTTTCTTGTGGGTATTCAATGGCGTTTCAGATTTCATCGGCAGAAGCGGACGTTGGAACAAATAATAAAAATGTAAACGTCCGCAAGCCAACGGTCATTAACCAGTTTCCGCAAACACAATACCTAAGTAAATAGACTGAATGGATCTAAGTTCATAAATAACGTAGTCTGAAGTATGATACTTATCTTCTTTTCATTCATTCAGAAGTTAAAATATTATCCAATAGGTACATTACTAGATGATGTACGATGAGAAAAAATACAGACAACTGTAAAATGTGTATGAAAATTATGTAATGAAAAGTTGAAAGTGAGTAAGGGAACTTAAAAATGGTAGCGTTGAAGCGTGACTATTTTACTCTATAAAATACTGTGGATTGCCAAATACGACAGCAACCGCACACTGCGGTCCGTCTATTTCCGCCCTATAACAGTGGTTGTCAAAGAGGTTCTTACACACTCCCAGGGGTCGTTATGACCACTGTGGATGTCTGGAAAATTAACGCTAACTTGGGGTTAAGTAGACATCAACGTCGGAGGTCTACCAAATATAAAGTAAAAATTGTGACCCATTTCCAATATTTTCATTATCTGCTATTCATTTATTAACCTTTATTTAACTGTATTAGTGATTACGTAATATCAAACGATTCGGTTATATACCTTTAAGGGCAATTCGAACCGCTTTTACTTAGCATCTAAGTGGCACTTAAGAAGGCATAACCGTTAGCAAAGTGTTAAAGCCCAAGATGACCAAAAAATATTTTTTAATATTTTAATATTATATTAGACTTTTTTAAAAAAACTAATGTACTAACCTAAGTAGATTATTTTCTGTTACCTCGTTTTTTATTCTGTGCCGTCACACCCCGTCCCTAGCAACCTGATGAGGCCACCGTTTCAGTCTACGAACCGTGGGTATATACAAACCAATGTTTTAACAAGGATACCACAAAGTCAGGTTACAACAGGTTCCAATTATATATTATGGGTCACCGTCACATACTTTGATTACTATACGAGGCAATAGAGAGGTCCGACACGCCCAACATAGGGCGCAGCCATTTTGAACCCTGTGACACAGTTTACAGCTAAAGAATCAGATCGCTCACTCTGCGTCGGCACTTTGGATCTCAATGTTTCAGTTTATACACTGTGCAACTGCGCAGTGCGACCATTCTCCGTATAGTAAAAGAAAATCAAAGTATGTGGTCACCGTACAGAAGCTGTTGATTGCTTTCCCTTCTTCGCATTTAGTAGAACATAGATATAGTGCAGTCATGAGCCTAAACATGAAAACATGAGACTTTTTTTTACTTTAGGGTTCATAGTCAAATCTTTGCTTTAAAAAGGGATCAATCCATGTGCATAGAAAGTTTGGTCTAAATGGCCTAAATGAAATGAAGCTGTATTTGAAGTGAGGAGAGTCTTAATCGCCGAATATTAATCAAGATACCCACCAATTAAAATCGCGCACCTTATTTGAAAAATAAATAGTTACTGCTTCAGCCGCCATCTTGAAAAATAGTTGACGATCCATCCCATGACAAAAACTAAGGTCCTTTTTATAGAGTGTAACATTCCCTATAAGTTTTTGATACATTATTCTGTAAAATTACTGAAGGCTGTTGAATTATACATAAAAATTATGGAAAATTTTCTAACAAAAAATATCATAAAAACTCTTTCTCCAGAAAATTAGAAGCTCTTTATCAGACTTTAGAACATCCATAGTGTCCCAACATGAGCTGGAACAATAACGTGTAGACATGGGGCTGGAACAGTTGGATTTGGTCAAATAACAAGGCTATTGCTGGGCCAGCTTTATGCAGTTTTAATTTCTTACAAATTAAAACCACCTACCCTGAAATATTCCATAATTTATAAGAATTTCAGTGGACAAACGTGTGATTTAAAGTTTCTTATATTCATTTTATTAGAAGAAAAAAAATTTATGTTGGGACCCAGACCCCTACTGTGGGCAATTCGAACCATGCCCTGAAGATAGCAGAGTACCTAGTTGAGTCGAAACATATGCCATATTTCGTCGCCTTAATATGAAAAATGCCTATCTCGGTTTTTCAAAATTTGACAGAAGATAAGAAAAACCGTTATTTTTAACAAATATATTATTACAGCATTACTTGTTCTTCTTCACATCTAACACATACATATAACTGTGAATGTAACACAAAACAATCAATCTCACGCGATACTCTTTTAAACCAAATTGTGGAGCTAGGCAAATTTCTTTTTAACAATTGTCAAGTCGGAGATAGGCAAATTTCTATTATTTCAATTTAAAATTAACCGGTTAAGTTGACACTGTGAAATTTTGTCAGAAAGTGGCTTATACGTTATTCTAATTTAGATGGTAGCAAAATCCCATTTTTGCAAAACTGTGGAGTTAGGTACTTTTCTTATTAGGGCGACGAGTTTTAGGCAATTTTAAGACCATTCAAATCTTTTTTGCTCCTTGTGTTTAACAAAAAATATGAAGGTACTCTGCTAGAATCCAGCAGGGCCGCTTTTCTTTAGAGAGATCATTTTTATTTTAATTTACTTAATCTTGGAACCCTTCAACCTTTCGATATTATATTTGAATTTTCCAGAATTTCCTATATCTTGCATTAACTTTTTTTCTTGGATAATACAGCTTTTTTTGGCAAATAAAATATTTTAGTATAGAAGAATTATTGTAGGTGTTATTTTATTCACATTAAGAGTTATTCTTTAAATAAAATTCAATATTTTTTTATGCTTAGAAAGGCAACAGAGAATTTTGTATTGAAATTAATGCATATTTTTAGGTTATTTTTAAATATTGAAATTTAAAAGATACGTGGTGCTTTGTTGGCTTCGAAGGTTCTGTTTTTAATACGTTTTCTGAAAAGGAGCTCGAACAATTTATAAGGACCTGTATTTATATGTCAATAGTGCAATTACCTAGTTCTAGAAATTATTGGAACCTGAATCATCGCTTGATCTCAGATGTTCTGTCATGCAACAGATGAAGAAATAAAACGGTTTTTGCACTTTGCGAATAATGACGACGCTGTTGCTGCCGGTATTCCTGGTTATGATAAACTTTTTAAAATACGGCCAGTACTCAGCAAACTAAGGGAGCAACTACTCAAAGTTCCAAAAGAAGAGTAGATTATTCCTACAGAGGCGCGTTCATCCATAAAACAATAGAATCTTATAAACCTCACCAATGGGGGATATAAGCCGTTTGTTCTTAGTGGTGTCCGCGAATTTTCATACACAAACTGTTCCAAGGCACGTAAATCACAAACTATTTTTTGATAACTGGTTCAACAGCGTCCCACTACAAATTTACTTGGCACAAAATGGCATGTTACCGCTCGGAACGGTTAGAATAAATAGAGTGCCAAACAGTAATATGCCAAAAGAGAGTGAACTGAAAAAGAATGAGCGTGGAGCAATGCTGGAGAAAGTCGCCACAAAAATATATGTTGTTTCATGGTATGACAACAAATTGGTAAACATTTTGTCTACTATGCTGGAAGTACACCGACAGTTGAGGTTCGACGATTTTCAAAAAAGGATAACAAACACATAATGTTCTATGTCCAAAGGCTATGACAATTTACAACAAACATATGGGAGGAGTAGATCTCCTGAATTCCAATCTAGGATATTATATAATCAAACTTAGATCAAAAAATGGTACATGAGGATATTTTTTCATGTGATTGATTTGATGGTTGCCAATGCATGGATACTTTGGAGAAGTGAAAACGAGTTCAAAGATTTACCTTTGGCAGATTTTAAAATGGCGGTGTTTGTGTAAATTCAATAAAGCCAGCTCAACAAAGAAAAGAAGCCGTCCCAGTGGAGTCATAGATAACTTGCAAAACAAGAAAAAAAGGGGCCCTATATCAGATTTTCCCATACAAGAGGTTCGAAAAAATCAATATGGCCATCTTCCAGTATAGTTTGATAATCGGCAAAGGTGAAAATCTTCCTGTGATGGAAAGTCTTTTACCAAGTGTGAAAAATGTGGTGTTTATTTTTGCTTGAACAAACTGTTTTTATAAGTTTCATACTGTATGTCCTATAAAAAAAATACAAAAAAAAATAAAAAAGTTAAAGAATTTTTTAAATATTTTTACCGTAATCCTGATTTTCTTTTCCATATATGTAGTGCATTTTTTCCATAAAAACAAAAAAATCATGCGGTAAGGTGTTATTAAATTAATTGCAGCTTTGTCCACCCTATATTTAAAAGCAGATGAGATGATTTCTTACAAGCATTAAACACAACCAAGATCAAGAAAAGTCAATGGACTTTACTAAAAGAATATACCTAGATTATTGAAAAATAGGTTTGCTACAAGAAGTTTTTAGTAAAAATGAGTTACAAATCAAGAGAGAGTTCAGAAAAAGTTTCTAAAGCAGTTACGATGAGATATTTTAGTAAAAGGGGCTATTATTACTTCAGAAATATCCCTTGCTAAGGATTTCTTAACCATTAGCCTTTAATTTCAGTTTAGATTCAGTCCCATTCCTCTGATGATTTTTGTTTGTAATAATTGTGTCTGCAAACAGCACCACATCTCGCTCCAGGCATGCTAAAATTTCAAATTATTTCAGGTTATAAACAAAATGTGGTCCGAGTTCGGTTCCGAGAACGTACCCTAACGTCCCTAACCCAAAATGTTTAAAATAAACCAATCACAATAAAATGTAATTCATTTGAAAGTTTAAGGAAAACATTACATGCCTTTTCCTTGCTGTTTTGTAGCTAATCCTTTAAAAAATTAAACTACCGATATTATAAAAACTTTAACACTGAAAAATAGTCCAAAAATAAAAATATAAACACTACTAAATATTATTAAAATATAATTTTTTTTAAACTAATGTACAACTACAGCAGAATATTTTCTATCGCCTCGTTTTTTCATTCGGTGACATCTCTCCCGTCCCTAGCAACTGGATGAGACAACCGTATTGTCTACAATCCGAGATCCTAAAAATTAAAAGGATATAGATACGTTACAAGCTTGTGAGATAAAATGCCTTATTGAGAATGTCCAAGTGCGTATAAAAATTAGGCATTCCAAATTTCCAAATAAAAAGGCTGTTTGTAGGAAGGGTTGGTATATCTAAGGCGTTGTGACATACGATGTATTATATCTACAACACGTGAAATAATGAATAATGGATGTAATTTAAATATTTTATGTGGAACACAATGAAAATATTATTTATAAAAAACCGCTTATTCATTTTTCATATATTCGCAGGCTTAGCAACTAATATTTCGAATAAAAATGGCGGCTGTATCTATAAATAAATTTTTTTAAAACTATATAATTAAAAATATTTAGTTATTTTATTGATTTAATTACTATTGATATCGATATAACAATGAAAATCAGATTTAAATGAAAAAGTATACAATAATAAAATAAAAAACCTTTTTCTTGGTATCCCAAAATTTATTATCTCTTGATGTTTTTCCATTAGAGTATTCCTCCCATTTTTAAGGTCAGTTCGATCAAACCATAATAGGCATCTACTATAGATGTACTATTAGACTATGTGAAATGAACATAATGTTCAAATCTAATATCTGAAAGCATATATAATTTAATAGAAAATGAGAAATCGATGCAATTAAATCGACTGGCTGGTTGTTTTGGGGCGGTGCCAGGCAGGCCAGCCCAAGCCCAAGTTGATGTCTTAACGCACCCTTACATGGTACGAAGCACACTTCCTGCATATATCACAACAAAAATAACGGCCGTTCAGATGCAGCAAGAGTTTACTAAAACGCAAAAATATATTTCATAAATAAATATAATTTCGAGAATTAAATAATAGAGCTGTAAAAGTAACGAGAAAATCAATACCCGTATGTATTCGTTACTTCAGATCTGACTACCCGTATAAAAATATTCGTTACTCGTTACTTTCGTTACTGTGATACGAATCTACAGAACAGGCATCGTGTGGACCTCATACACGTCTATGCGGATGCGGAATTGGTGTCGGTAACTAATCGTACGTACGCATTGCTTCGGTTGTTAGGTTTTGGTACTGTCTAACAGAGGGTGCGGATGAAATTAGATATCGAATCGTTGGTTAAATAAATACATAGCGAATTTGGAATTTGTAATTAGTAACAAAGTCGTGTAGTTCACTGAGCATGAGCAATGAGAACTGATGTGAAGTTTTGCAAAATAAAATATCGTCAGACAGGTTGAACAGAAACCTATATATTTTTCTAACACACTAGTAGAAACAATAATAATACTCTATAAAATCATAACTTTAATAAACAAAAACATATTATATTCTTGCAACACGCAACAGAAAAGCAACTATTATACTATTCTTTAAAACTGAAATAAATAAATACATAAATATAAACAAAAGTACGTTTCGAACTCTCCGAGTCCCAGTCGACGTGCGGTTCGATAGTCGATTCGCATCAAGGCCACACTCGCATTTCGCATCGCCCATCGGGCCATCTCGCATCTTGCACACCGAACCGGTGGCGGTATGTATTCTCAAGTATTATTATTGTGCGTTATGCGACGATGCGGATGCGAGTAACGAAATTTAAAATGCAGTAACGAATTCGTATTTCGTATCTGACCGACTACCCGTTACTGAGTAACGAATACATACGGTTTGCCACAGCTCTATTAAATAATTACTTTTTTTGTAGTTTTTAACAGGAAATACGTCCTACCAGTCTAAAGAAATTTGTTGTATTAGAAATGTATAACGGTTCACTAATTAAGTGAGTGAGTGACTTGGTATCGGCATTTTGAGAGCCTGTAACAGCTTTCATAATAGTCCAGGAGGCAGTGATTTTTTTTATACTTCTTTTCGCAGTCGGTGAATGTGATATTCTTTGTTCGGATAGTGACACAAAACGACAATTTATAATTCTGGCTAAAATTTTTAGATGGGTTCACTAGATGAAAAAAAAAGACCAGTCCACTTATTTTCCCAGTCATAAATATTTGACATTTATTAAAGTGAATTATTTTATTAATGGAAATAATAGTCTGGCATATCCTAACCGGAGGAAAGTCAGTCTGGCTGAAAACTTGCGGATCCAAAAATTTGACCGGTTTTTGAAATCCGTAACTCTTATTTTCTCATGCTTGAAATTTAACGTATCATTTGATACTGTCATAAACTATAATAAAAAGTAAGTCTGGCTGATTTACGAGATGGCTTAATAAGTCTGGCGGCATCTTGAAAATTGTCAAAATTACAAAACTTTTGCTTCCATTTTCCCGGATTTAAAAATTTGTCAAATGATAAATAATACTATAATTTCATAGAAAATACACGACTGGCTGTCATTTATAATCACGAAAGCACCGCCAGACTCACAAGTAAGATAGTTGAATGTAGAGATGACAACAATCACCTGTATAATTGAACATGTCGAATGTAGCGCACCTGAAGAGCGTTGGACGAGTCTGACAAGGCTTTGGGGGTGTTCCATAATAGCCATACTATATTTGCAGCTGTAATTATAATATAAACTATCATCTGACAAATTTTTAGGACTGCGAAAATAAGGTCAATGGTTAATAATGTTTTTCCATTTTTGCACCTTCCATACTTACAGATTAGCCAGACTATTTTTTTTTCTTAACTTCCACTATATCTCTCACTAATAGAATGATTTTTATTACTGCAAAACAAAGTGCAGTATATTTGTACTTTCAAATGCATTTTCCCCCTCAACCCATCGGAACCCCCCCCCCCCCCTTCCTACAAATATATGAATGTTCCTAAGAATAACGAGCCGAATAATTCTAAGGTGTTTCCTGATTGGGAAAATAAGTAAAAACACTTCACTGTCTCCTGGACTATAAATATCGTAGCTATTTTACAAATTGTAAAAAAATAACTAGGTAGGACTTCATTCTTTACGAATGTGTTGTGATTGGTTCATAGAAAAATTATTGATGATCACTGCGTTTATAATTAACAACTTGTTCTAGTAGACATTTGATAATATCGAAAATTAAAACATTACAGACTATATTCTACCAAATAAAGAATCAGAAGATAGTGGTTTGTACAAAAGTTAAAAACAATACTTTTCCTACGAGTGTCACAACTCAAGCAAGTGAGAAAAGTTTATTTTTTTCGACTGCTTGTTATTTGTTAAACGTACATTTGCCATTCGAAAACTCGTACATCGACACATTTTTTTTAACTAAACAACTATTTATTTTCTAGATCTCTAATAGTTTTGATCGATGTTAATAATATTAAAATTTAAATCATGATATAAAAAAAATTATATTAAAACCAAAGTTATCGGCTGAATTTAAACTTATGGGGTCCTTGAGCTAACGTTCTGCCGAAATGTTTTCGTCAATGTCGAGGACAATGTTTTGTGATCTTAGCAGAGCCTTTGACTGTGTTCAGCATGATGTTTTATTAAATAAACTTCACTCATCTGGAATTAGAGGCAATCAAAATAAATGGTTTGAAACATATCTTACAAATAGACCCCAAATGGTTAAAAGTAACAACTCAGGAAAACAGTGTTTCTCTCAAGAAATAATAAATAATATAGGAGTGCCCCAAGGGTCAGTGTTAGCTCCCATACTTTTCACAATTTATGTAAATGAACTTCCAGAATTACTTTACCATGCATTCACAATTCTCTATGCAGATGATTCGACTTTCTTGTTTTCTGATCCCATTGAAGAACAATTGAAAAATAAAATCGATAGGTCAATTAAAATATTCTCGGAATGGGCTAGTAATCTCTCATTATTATTTAATATTACAAAAACTAACTACATTTATTTCCATACATACCAAAATTCTAATATACCTTGTCTAGATATGTCTGTAAACAACACACACATAAATACAGTTGATTCCACAAAATTTCTAGGAATAACATTCGATGAAAATCTATCGTTTAAAACTCACTGTCAAAATTTAGCGACAACCTTAAACTCACAATGTTTTCAACTTCGTAACCTTAAATGCATTTTAAAACCTCACCATCTTCGTCAAATTTACTTCGCAAATGTACATTCTAGGTTGATTTATGGTATCTGTGTATGGGGCGGATCGTCCCATGCTAATGAAGTATTTATATCTCAGAAGAGAATTATAAGATGCTTGGCTGGTATTCTACCAACAGATTCCTGTCGCCCTCTATTTAAAAAACTTAAAATCCTTACCGTATTCGGAGTATATATTTTAGAACTTTTAATATACATATATAAAAACAAATCGAATTTTAAACGTAATAGCGACTTTCATTCATATAGCACCAGGAACAAAGATGAACTTGTTCCTCTGTTAGCACAGCTAAATATTTGTGCTAAGTCACCAACAATTCTTGGAATAAAATTATTCAATAAACTGCCACAGAGCATAAAAAATGAATCAACATTAAAAACATTTAATTATCGAATAAAACAACAGCTTTTAGAAATATGTCCATATTCAGTGCAAGAATATTTTCAATATAAATTTGTACCACATGCTTCACCACCAAACTGTTCTAGATAAATTTATACAAATGCCCCTTTTCGCCTACCATTCTACGTTTGTCTCTTCTATATTTGTCTGTATTGTTTTGTTTAATTACTTTTATTTATTGTATACACCTTTATATTTATAATTCTGACGTGTCCAATAACATTATAACTGTTTAAATGGATTAATAAAGAATAGAATAGAATAGAATATCATCTTGACACAGAGTCGACTCCTTATCAGATTAGTATTATTCGACTATTTAGGTTGAAATGCAGAGGGTGAGGGACCTGTATAAATGATTTGTTTAATTTTAATTTTGTCTTATTTTCCCTGAAAAAGAATATTATTATGTAAAAACAGTGTAATGCGAGCCATTGCTGACCAGTTCTGTAATGCTCCGTCTTTATTTTATTTGGGCCTCTTACGTCCCAACTTGTTCGATTACCAAGAATATTTAAAGAAATTAATTAACATCCGAAATCCCTATGGATACGTCGATGGCAAAACCCATTAGTAGAAAAAACCGCAATACTAGTAAAAATGCACTACAGTCTATAAAATGGCGAGTCCGCCGACGTATGCTATGGTGGAAGTAATTATAGTTTTCGTAAAAAGTTAAGGTGAATGCGAGAATATGAGGGTTCGCCAGATTTTCATATAAATAGGCTGTTTTACTGTTGCCTTAAGTTAGTTAAAGTTGAGACATCGCTATGGGCAGATCGATATAGTTAATATAAATTAGTATACATACAAGTAAATTAGTGAATAAATAAATGTGATATATACATTAATATGGTATAAGTGTAAACCAGAAAACAGCTCTCAATATCCTCTCAGGAGTACAGAGGCTGGCATGCCTTTGTATTACAGGATCACTGAGAAGTATACCGACAGCATCTATGGAAATCATTCTAAACCTCCCACCCCTTGACCAAGTCATAAAGGGGGAGGCCAGAATAAGTGCATACAGACTGGAAATCTCCAACAACTGGAACCCGCTGGGACATATAAACATACCAGAATAACACATGAAGTAAATGATTCTATATTAAATATGGGATCAGATCACATGACACCCCTCCTAACCTTTAACAAACTCTTCCAGGTCAACTGTAACTAGAACGAGGTAAATAAGGAGATAGATAAATATTTGCTTAGCGGTCTCGTATGGTATACGGATGGATCTGAAACTAACAAGGGAACAGGCTCTGGCGTACATGGAGTTAAACCCAAATGCGACATCATCGTCTCACTGGGAAAACATAAGAAAGAAGTACAAAAAACAAACCATCCTAATTCTCTCAGATAGCCAAGCAGCCTTGAAGGCTCTTGATTCAAATAGAATCAAGTCAAAGCTTGTCTGGAACTGCCTTATAATACTAAATGATCTGGCAACCCACAACAAGATAAAACTAACGTGGGTACCAGGGCACAAAGGTATCCAAGGAAATGAAAAGGTTGATGAACTCGCCAAAGAGGGATCAGATCTACCATTCACAGAACCCGAACCTGTATTTGGGATAAGCAAAACCTCTGCTCGACAGGCAGTGAACAGGTGGATAACCACAAAATATTAAATCCACTGGCACCATATAGGGCACAGAATCAGTAAGCTCATGCTAAGGGGACCAAACCCACGCATGGCTACTGAGGCACTACAACTCAGGCCTCAGATATCCACCATTGTGGGATTACTAACGGGGCACTGCTTGCTGAAACACCTTCATGTGATTACACAATGATCCCACTACGTGTTGTCTCTGCATGGAAGAGGAAGAAACCTCATACCATGTGATCTTCGAATGCGAAGCTCTTACTAGGCGACGTTTCATCCTTTTCGGCCTACAACCGGAAAGAACACCCCAGGAACACTTGGTAGGGAACCTATTAAAACTAACCAAAGACACAGTACCTGAATACGGGGAAAGCAGGGGAATACAATAGACCCAAGAAGCTGCAGTGTTCTGGGCTAAACCTAACCCTACCTGCTTACAACCGATAAAGATAAAGGTAACGATAAATAAAAATAATTAAACTGTTTAAAATAAATAGATGTTACAAGGATTTGAATTATGTTATAGGCACTGTGCTACGAAGGTAATATTTATTTTGTTATGAAATGGTTTTTCTAGTCGACAGTAACTAGTAAAAATATCCATATTTTGAAATAAATACTATTTTTGTCAGTCATAGTTGGTATTTTTTAATTATAATATAAATATTATAAACTAAAATGCGAATAAATACAAAATTATACAGTTATCAAATTCTTTAATTCGGCAGTTTTTAACCACATAAAGAGTCAGAGGTACCGAGGAGGTAACTATGTTACCCAAAACATTTTATTATTCAGGTAGGTATTATTTTCATCGATTGTCACTGTCGCAGTACCTTTAATACTTTACATTCTTTATACCATTCGGATAACAGCTATTCGCCTAATGAACGTCTCCAATCTAACTAAATAAGAAGAAAAATAACTCAAAATCAATACCACAGAATTTTAATATAAATACAATGCACCCAGTTTCGGCCTTTTTAGGTCATCTTCAGCCAGAAGTAAATAAAAGTTTTTAACGAAAAAGCTAATCAACAATATGGATACATAGTAACACCACAGCTGACAATTACGTAGTATTAACCAATGATATGAAGATTTTTAAATCAACAAAAAATTGATGCTAGTAATACAATGGAGGAGCAATAAGCTGTTTATACTTACTTCTTAATGACGATAGCCGAATAGTGATGTAAGGTGTAAATAAAGTGCGTCTGTGGCTCCAATGATTTTATAATATCGTACTATTTTAATTAATTATACTTTTTAAAATCGCATATAATATTATATCGCATATAATATTATATCGCTTATAATATTATAATGATATTATGTAAATCACAACCAAACCTATATGGAATCATCTATTATTTTTCATAATTTTTGAGTTGTATGAACATTTTTTGTTCATGAATAAAACTCAGTCCTTACCAAAGACTTTTAATGACAAATAACCCACAGCAATAAAAATAATTAATTAGTTGACAAAATAAACACAATGGTATTTTTTTGGTTTCTGAAACGAAATGAGATTTATATTTTTAATAGCCGAAAAGCAAAAACAAAAAGAAAATTGGTAATTTTAACAATCCTTGTTACCACCTCTAGGCCTTATGAAAACTTCTATTCGCCTTGGCATACTTCTTATTAAATTGTGAACATTGTCTTGGGGTATGTTTTCCCATTCTGCTAATGCTGCATCAATAAGCTGTACCAGTGGCGGTTTGCCCGTAAGGGGACTTGGGCACGTGCGCTAGTATAATAAACCAAAAAAAAATAACTTACATATTTTATATTATCCTCAATGCCTATTATTATTTTATCTAATATTCAGCGCAAACCGCGTTGGCACGACACTGGACGACCGGGCGTTGAGCGACATTCCGAGAATTCCGAAATTAAGTGGAAAATAGGCACAGTAAATGTGTGCCTCTGTTGTTTCCTCTCTCATTATGATGCGAAAAACAAGGACAACGACAATATCGCTTAGCAAGAGATGAACACATGCGATGGATTATACGTCACAAGCAGGGCGCTGTCCCACATACTTTGATTTTCTCTTACGCGCTGTCCTCATTGTGACGTGCTGTACCCATGGCACAGATTATCTAGACCAGATACGAATGTACGCAGCGGCATCAATGAAGTGGAGAGGGGTAGAATGATAACTGTCAATGAAAAAGTCTAGACACTGCACAATTTCGTTTTGCACATTTTGTAAACAAGATTCACGGACGGTTTACCAACATTTTTTGCAACAATTATAAAATAGTGCATCGGAAAATAATTAACAAGTATAATATAATACTAAATCGAAATAAAAGCACATAAAAGCACAAAAAATCACAAATATACGCAAGATAACAAAGAATTGACGCCAAAAAAGCTTACAACAGCCACAACACAAACAAAAAACAGAGCTGAACGTGAACATAATCGCTGAACCAAGCCAATCCTGGAATTTTTTTACAGTGCTTTAGGGCAACCTCTACATGTGTAAGAGTGGAAGGTCGAATCACGCATAATTTCTACACTCGTGATGGATGCGCAGACGGTACCTTATCGTTCTACCCCAATGAGGTTGAATACTATGGAGATGACATGCCAAAAAAAAACGACACCCCCTCTCTTAGTGGTCATGATGTCATAGTTGTCAAAGAGCTGTCAGAACTTTGTTCAAATTTAAATATTTCGACGTTATTTCTATCTTAATAAGTGTTTTTTTTTTGATTAATTTGTATAAAAAATCATGACTAAGTGTGCCAAAATTAATTGTAAAAACTCTTCAGTGAAAGAGCTTAAGAAAATATCTAATTTAAGTTTTCATAAGTATAAGGAGTGTACTTAGAATTTTTTTTTGGATGCTTAACTTTTTTTTATTATAGGTTTCCAAAAGACCCACAATATCTCAAAATTGGGTCTAAATTTGTGGGAAAAGACCAATTTGAGCCTAAACCGAATAGCATGTGCTCTATTCACTTCAAGGAAGAATTTTTTGATAAGAGTGAGTTTAGGGTCAGATTGAAGAAGAATGCTGTTCCGACAATAAATGAATGTTTAGTTAGTATACACTTTATTTACAATAAAACTTAAATAACTAACTTAATAAAGAACATTGGCTTGACTAACTTTATAATAAAGACAAATAACTATATTAAAACTTAGATAACTATAATAAAACTTTAATAACTAACTTTATAATTAAACTTAAAACAGCCACAGGGTTTCTTTTTAAATGGCATGACATTCAAAATTTTGGTCAAAACAATTTTCATCATGCACTTTTCTTGGAAATTCACAATGCTTTATTAGGATTAAAAACACCAGTTTCTAGAAACTTTTTCACTATAACACTAACATTACTGATCAGAAAAAGTGGTTAAAGTTTTCTTTTTGTAATCACAAATCGCAACTGAATGCCTATTTTTAAAATAAATTATCTCTATAATTCCATTTGTATAGTTGTATGCTGTGCATTTGTGAGATTGTTGTTTATTATACATAGGTACCAATTATAGAAATCTTTAGTAAGTACTTGCTTGCAATTTTAGTAATATATGTACCTACCCTATATAATTAATTATTTCAAACATAAATAAAACCAACAACTATTATCTGAGTCTTTTTAGTTCCGATTGGTTTTGGCAGAGTAGTTTTGATCATGGTTTTCTTCCATCTACTTTTAACCATAAAGTCATACCTAGCTGAATTTTTGGTCTTTTTAAACTTTTGACTGTAGCGGGTCATATTTTTAATGTATGTCATCTGCAGCAGAAAGACCTACATGTTTTACATTTAAAAGTAATTAATTGTCCTTTCTACAAACTCGGCTGTATTTTTACTGAAATATATTTATTCACAATTCACGTAGTGGTTTGATTTTTGGTTTGGTAATTTGATGTCATAATTCACCTCATTGTCAGATTTTGACATTGGCAGCTTTGATCAAGACAAGAGAGTCCTTGAACGAAAAATCGTAGCTTGGGTTTTAGTTTTAAAGCACAAAGAGATTAACAAATCTGATGCACAGTGTTATTCGAACGTTGATTTTCGATCACACAGGTCATATATTGGACGGTTTCGGCGAAGACAGAACAATATAATAATATTAATCTCTTTTATGGTCTTGGCATTGGCTTGGTCGGAAAACGGTTAATAAATAATACTAAATAGTGTAGAAGTCATAATTGCGCAATGTCATCAAATTAATTTCGAATCGATCATGTTGAAGCAAATCTTAAATTTAAAAGTTGTAATTCTGCATACGGACTTTAATTATATTTGAATACGACCCTGCTTAGTCAACCATTTAAGCCACGCCCAGTGGGGTAATTTTAATAAAACGTATCATATGCAAAACAATTGCCTCATGGCATCTCCATTAGTATTATACCTCTCTACTTCTTTGAGCGGCATCTTTACCGGCCATGCCGGTTTCGGCTAAAGATGCGCGTTTGTTGGACCATGATAATAATTTATTTATTGTGATTATGAAAAAATGTTAGTTGGACCATTGGAATAGTTAAGAAATAAAACTACAAAGAAAAATAATTTTTTTTTTATAAAGCAGTCAAAAATATGATGAAATTTTTCTTTTGGTTTTGTCTGACTTTTTCGAGTATTTCAAATCTCTTTTTGCATATTTAAGAGTATAAAAAATTCTGAGTCTTATAAATAATTTAATGGTGTACATTTTCGCAAATTGTTGGCAAGGATGACCAAATTCTATTTTGCTCATCTCAAAAAGGTATGCGTTGGAAATTCTAGGCTTAGTTGACAAACTATCAAATAGAGATATAAATATTTTTTCTAATTTGAAAATATAAAAGATAAATTTTTCGCTGGGAGATTTTAAATTGCCAAACACCTTTTCTTCAGAGTTAACAAGTTAGAATTGTTAAGTAAATTGCATTCTTCTGAGAAATTTACGTAAATTTCGCAAGAGTGGATATGTAATGATTTTTTGATTAAATAGCCACATACATAGTTAAATGCATTTTGAGTGGTCACATTTAGTTCCCTCTAGTCACATTCAGAAATCGTTATTGTCCCAACTGATTGTTTTGAAATATATTTAATTTTCATTAAGCGGAGAACTTGTTTTCCTAAGGGAAAAACGAATACCGGGATTCCTTTCCAGTGTGTGCCCCACTGCCGCTAGTGCCCACGAGCCACCACTGAGCTGTACGACTTTTAGTGCATTGTTTCGACGTGCTCTAACACTTCTTTTGAGCTGGTCCCAGAAGTGTTTAATAGGATTTAGGTCTGGTGAACATGCAGGTCAGTCTAAAACTGTGACACCTTTCCTTTAAAGATATTCTGTAGCCACTCTGCTGGTATGGAGAAGTACATTATCGTGCATGAAGATAAAATTATCCCTAATTGCAGCTCTCCAAAGCCTAACGATTGGTTCTGGCACTACTAAATCAACATACCTTGGACCGGTTAAAGTTTGTTGAAGTGGTAACAATGGAGTTTTTGCTTCCAGCATAATACCTCCCCAGAACATTACAGTTCCTCTTTGATATCTTGGAACAGATCTAGCAGCGGGGAGTCTCGCTCATCTTCCTGGAGCTCTGAGAACCCGAATTCGATGGTCATCTGATCTTAGAGCAATTCCTGGTCTCATCCGAAAAAAGAACATTTTAACAATTCTCAATTGTCCAGTTTTGATGTTGAAGACGCCAATTTAGCCGGTCAATTTTGTTTTGCCTAGATGATGGTAGGACCCGTAACTCTCTCCTACTGTACAACTCTCGAGCTCGAAGTCTTTTCCTTAGGGTTTTAACTGAAACGTTCACACCTGTAGCTTTCAGAAGTTGTCGTTGTAGCTTTAAATGAGAAACACTGGGATTTCTTCTAGCCATTTGGCACACAAAGCGGTCCTGTTATTCAGTTGTAACTCTTTGACAACTTTGTCTTGGCCTGTTCTTGAGAGTTTCAAGTACTTCTCATATGTTTTCGATACAACACCCTGGGTATCGCCTACTACCTCTGCTATGACTCATTGGGGCATTCCTTGTTCAATGAGAGCAATAATTCTACCCCTCTGCTCATCTGTTAGTCCAGCATAAGGCATTTTGTTGTTTTTTTGACCGAAATAAAATTACCGAAGGATCGTGATTTTACTTCTGAACACAAAATTCACAAGATAATAAATCGCAGCAGTCATTTCTTCTTTATTATCATCTTTGTTTAGAACAAAAAGCCTTATCTTAAAGTTGGATACCAAATTTTTTCCTTACAAAAAGTTTATTCGGAAATACACAGTGATTCCATATAAGCTTGGTTGTGTGTATGTGTATTATTTGAGGGTTAAAATATTTTGTAATAATTGTATATTTCTATTATTATTTTCTGCGGATTCTATTTACTTCTAGATCCACTGATTAATCCTTTCTCTTACAATGGAACTTAACAGCAGTAAAAGCATACCCTCTTTTAGAAAATTCCGAATAAATTTATATTTTCATACATTACATATATCCAAAATTGGGTAAAAACGGTGGACATTTTACAGTTAACAACTATCGTCACTAGGCAAATTCAGCGAGATGATTTTTATCGCCAATTTAATGACATTTGTGCTTATATGGACTAATTATAAATTTCTATAGTTCCGAGTTTTTTTCATATCAGATAATTTGAGAACACAGTTATAAATCATAAAAATTAAATGTTCATGCAATATAATTAACTATAAAACGTACGTGTTTTTTAGGTTCATTAAACATATTATTTTCATTTCCTTAATTTCAAGATATATTCTGATGAAATGAACGGATATTTAATTAAATTAATTACATCAAAATGTTAGGTAGACGTTACTCTAATTTAATTCTAGTTTTTATTGTTTTATTTAGTGCTCATTTGGTTACAAATAAATCCAGGTATATCCTGCATATTGTGCTAGAAAATTACAATAAATTGATGTTATCAACCTTTCATTTGTTTTATTTTTTTGTATAAAAAAGCCAATATAATAGCTATTTATGCAATCAGTTAAGTAATGTCTTATTTTTTGTAACGAGTGAATATTTGCAGGACGAGCAGAGCGAGGTCCACACAAAACGGCATTTCGTAACGTGTTACATACAAGATTTTTCTGATTAGATTATTTAAAAATAATGTTTGGTAAAAAATTACTAACATATATGCAACCAATATTATTTTCTTGCATTCTTAGTTGCATATTCGTAACTTTATTCATTTCATTGAAAAATAGAAAATCATGTTAATTTATTTTTAACGACTTTTTGTAGTATCTTGCTTGACAAGTTATTTAATTTTCAAGAAAGTGGTTTATTTTGTCGTGTATTGTGTTTTTGATTATTTTATACAGATTTAGAGCGGACAATAAGGACCAAAATAACATTATTACCAGGTTGTAAGTTCAATAACAAAATTCCATTTTTATATAGTTAACCTTGTCTCTTTTGATATAAAATTTCAATAATAAATATTGATTTTAAAACCAAAAAAGGTTTATTTTTATTTGTTTTCTTTTCGTAACTGGTGACATAATGAATTTTTTATGTATTGCCGATATATCGTATCGCCTGATATCAATATCGTCCACATTCATATCGGTCGATCTCTAGTTAAAATTAACAAAATAATATAGTAATTTACCAAAGAATTTAGTGAATTCAACGTTTTATTGTTAATATAAATTAATTCTTAAAATATCCGCATTTCGATCCATAATTCCTCGAAATTAAATTGTCTTCAATGAAAAATGAGCTATTAGCGTGCTGCTTCTAAATATTCACTTATGGTTTTATAACGTTATTGTAAGTAATAATGAAAAAAAAAAGAAAATTCTATTACGGTTAGTAAACAAATGAGTTTGTTGTAACAGCCGATATACATTAACCTGTTGTTCATTACTATGTATGAGGTGTTTCTAAACAATATTTCGAGGGATTCAGTTCCTCTTGCATGACGATACAATTATTAGAATCGCTAAGGGAAAACCAGAAACCTTTTCCAAAATATAAATTTATTACCTGCACTTATATACATACCCTCATCGGCTTAATAAAAATTTATTATTTTGTATAACAGCTTGTCTAACAGATACATTGAAATAATATTTGTTTCTATTTCATTTTAGGAAATATAATATCTTAAAAACATATATAAAAATAATTTGAAATAAAGCTCACTAGTAATCTCCCTAGAGCTTGGATTTTACCCGAAAGTACACGAGTACACGAATTTTTGAAAATTTATTCGAGTCGCCAAGAAACGAGAGATAATTTTCTTAAAAAATTCTACCAAATTCCAGAGCTGGTATATCTAAGGGGGTCGCGACATAGACCCAGTAAATGGATGAGGGGGTGACTGAGGCTAGGGGAAAAATGTTAGTCAGCTTAAGTTGGGTACGGTAACAATATATTTACTTGATTATTCTGAGAAAACCGCGCGCTTGGTAATTTGTCGTTAAATGTAATATTTTAGGTATGTTCAGAACGAAACAGAGATTTATTAACTTTGATCGAGATATGATGGTTGTAAATAAAATAGTATACAAACCTCGAGATCATAGCTAACCTCGACGCTTCGCGTCTCGGTGATCTAACTAATCTCACGACAGGAATGAAACTCTTCCCACCTCGGTGTGTAATATACTATTATAATTCTGTAGATTCTGAAATATTTTGCTTGACTACTAAACTTTGGTTGTTCTTGTTGTGGTCTGCTGTTAACACTATTGTCCTGAAATATTAAAAAAGCTAGACAAAGGTTTGTCCAACTCTTTTGTCAGCTTTGTTAATCTATGCTATACTGTTATTCAGCATGCGGACATTTTTTACTGGAGATTTTTTCTTAGAACTGTATTCAGTTTCAAATTTCGGCGAGTTTTAGGAAAGTACCTCTGTTGTAAAGGTGTTTCAAAGCCATCCTTTGTAAGATGTAGCCAACAAATACATGCTAAAATGTATAGAAAACAAATCGCAAGATATTACACAAAATTATTTAAATTAAATAAAAACATGCAAATGAAGTGAATAATACCTACCAACAATTTAAAAAGACCTAAAATAAATAGACTTAGGGGACTGGAGCTCTAAAAAAGGGAGCCATAATTTGTTATGCATCCTCATCTATAAGAAAATTGTCTTCATCTCTTCAATTACCTTTTAAAATAAACCAAAACAGCACAAAATTGAGAGTGATCTACTTTTCACGACGTATTCTATGTACATGTGAGATTATTAATAATTTATTAAATTGAAATATTTTATCCTAAAAAATATGGGCATTTTATAATGAAAATGTCATTTAAAAAAAAGACATTGATTTTTTTCTTGCCTGGCCTGGCCTACAGGTTGCCACGTTTCCAGATCAATGGGCGACTACTATTTCGAAAAAAATGGCGTCTAACATGGACTCCTATGTCGCGACCCCCTTACATATACCAGCCCTGACCAAAATCAAAATAATGACATTTTGATTATGAAATATACGAAACTAAAATTGCAAAGTATTCTTTGTAACTGTCAACGAACCTCTTACATTTAGGCATTACAAACAAATGAAACGCGGTGCTAAGGTTTATAGTATGTCTAAATAGTTGCGACATACGATGTAGTCTATCTACATACGTGAAATCATAAATAATGGATTTTATGTCAAACACAATGAAAAGTTTAAAAAAAACCGCTTTTACCTTTTCTATAAATTAGCAGGCTTGGCGACTACTATTTCAAATAAAAATAGCGTCCAAGATGGAACGCTAGGTCGCAACCTCTTTAGATTTACGAGCTGGCAGCTATTGTTTGACAGGTCGTTGGAATGCCTAATTAAAGGAAGCTTTTTTTTCATAAATGTCTTATATTAGTAGAATCGTTCTTATTTGTTCCGATGTCGCGCCATACAAATAAAATTAATTACTTGAATTTTAGTAGCATGAAATAATAAGAGATATATTAATAAATACTCCAAACTAAAAGTATAATAATTCGTCTGAGCTTTACGTAAATATATGGAAGATTTGCTTCTTACAATATTTCTAATAGGACCATTTTTTCATATAGGTACTTATTGAACTTCTGTAATAAAGTAAAATATCTTCCTGGAATTTTAGTTTTATAAAAAAATATCAAATACATTTTTATTAGTGTACATTATTAAATTCAATCAAATTTCGGTTACTAAACTCAACGGAACATTTCATTTTTGAGAAATAAATGATAAGAGTATGCATATATTAAGATTTCTGCAAATAGCTAACGTTAAAAAAACGTAGGTGGCTTTGCATTTGACATGTCGCACAATATTAGATGTAATTATTTGATAACATACGTTCACATAGTGTAGTTTAGTTAGTTTACGATAAAAGCAGAATTAAAACCTTTGAAAAAATATAACTTATTTGTGTCTGGAGGATATCATTTATTTGTGTCTGGATGATATTAAAAAGTCTCATCCTAATCTGAAACATTTGCCTTATTTACTTCAAGAAATATATTTGGAAGAATTCAAGAAGTTTTATTAAAGATAAGTGGATCATTTACTTTTTAAAAGCTTAATTTAACAGATTTGTGGCCAATTATTCTATATATAAATAGGCAAAGACAAAATAGTTAAGTGCCATTTTCTCTTCTGTTGTGTAGTAGCTATCAACGAGCTTTAGTGTTATCATTTTTTTTTAAATAAAAAATAGTATTTTTGATTTAAACCATCGAAATATGAATACCGATTAAATTTATGGTAATATTCGTGAAGCTTTAAATTTGTTCCAACAGCATTATAGAACCGTTTCGAATTCATTTGCGCATGAGCAGTAGATTTAACTATTCTAGTTTTCGTACTACACATGCGCAGATAAATTCCGAACGGTTCTGTACTGCTGTATATAGTCTGAACAAATTCTTATGATAATTATTTTATATATCATCAACAAATGATGATTGTGGTTTCAATAAATGATTGTTTTTAAATTGTGATTTACACGGATTTATTTTTTATTTAATTATAATGATACTGAACTATGTTGAATTGTAAGTACATATAAAAGTTTACGGTCTCACTGCTTCAAGCGAACATGGACTCCATCTCACCAATAAATATCTTCTATACCTAAGCCACAAAAAGTTATAACAGAACAAATAGAAGAGCCGAACGTGGCAGGTACGATTCATATTTACACCGACGCACGGTTCCAAAACAAAACAAGGCTTAGGATGTGAAATATACTCCAGATCCTTAAACCTCAACATAAAATGGACCGTTAGCAATAGTGCCATTGTAGTTCAAACCGAGCTAACGGGGATTCTCATAGCAGAAAAGAAATAACCAGAAACAATATCACTGGAAGAAACATGCTCATCTATACAGATAGCAGACAAGCACTACCCACCCTGAACATACCACGAATTTATGCAGGGTTAGTACTAGAATGTCACGAAGCTTTGGCCGAAGTATCCATCAACAACATGGTTACCTTAAGATGGATTAAAGGTCACGCCACATCGAAAGGTAACCGTCTTGCTGATTCACTAGCCAAGAAAGCAGCCAACCAACTACTTTTTGGACTTGGCCCTTCTATGTACGAAATGTATTGCCATCCGAGTTTGGGCTGCTGGAGTTCAATTCATTTAAGAAAAAATTAAAAACATTTATGTTGACACATTGTTTTTATTCCGTAGAGGAATATATCGATCGGTGTAAACTTACATAGTTCTTAAACCTTCTACTCTATTTGTTTTCTCTTATTTTTTATACATACTCACCTAACTTAATTTGAGTTATTTTATTCTACTTAACAATTATATGTATGTAGTTATTTTCATTGTGTAGTTCTGTATTTTATGTTTAAAAATAAGCTGTTATTTTAATATGTACGTTTTGTGACTTGCTACAAACATATATTGTAATATGTAACGTAGTCAAATAAAATTTACTTTACTATTGGCCTGACAAAATCGGTAGTGACAGACTTAATCAAAGAACATTCCCTTTTGAAATTCAAGGAAAGATGGGACGAAACAAGAAACTGCAGAGTTTTAAGTTATCCTGACAACACTGCAGCAAACACTTGTCTATGACTAGACAGAATCTGCGCCTAGTCGCAGGCATTCTGACTGGTCATTGCCAAGTACGAAAGCATCTCCATATCATGGGGCTGTCAGAATCCGTACTCTGCAGAGGGTGCGAACAAGAAGATGAGACCATCGAGCATATCGTTTACGATTGCTCGACGCTTTTATTTATTAGAATATTTGTGTTCGGCGAGTATCGGCTAACACCGGCCGATATAAGAGAAGCACCTCTTGGCGACGTTGTCAACTACATTAAATCTGTAGGCTGGCTCACGAGCTAGGAGGTGCCTATCTTCTCAGGAGGATACACAATGGGCCTAATGAGGCATAAGTTACAGATACAGATAGCAGACAAGCACTACTCACCTTAAACACACCATGAACTTACTCAGGGTTAGTACTAGAAAGTCACGTCTGTCTGGTTTTTGCTAAGTACGGAAGTATCTCCATATCATGGGGATGTCAGAATCCGTACTCTGCAGGGGGTGCGAACAAGAAGGTGATAACATCGAGCATATCCTCTACGATTGCCCGATGTTCTCATTTATTATAAGATTTGTGTTCGGCGAGTATCGGCCGATATAAGAGAAGCACCTCTTGGCGACGTTGTCAACTACAACTATGTATGCTGGCTCATGAGCTAGGAGGTGCCTATTATCTTAGGAGGCCTAAGTGCCGCGGGGTAACCCACCCTCCACACGTTACAGATACAGAGGGTATCAGATAATTATACAACGAACGAATGTATAAGAGTAGAAAAAAAATGTTGGAAACATATAAATTCGTATATTATAGTTTCCTCAAATTTTCAAGAAAGAATATGGTCGAATTTCAACCACTGGAAGAACACTAAAAATATTTAACATTTAACACCCAGTTATGCGCCGCTAAAAAAATGTACTAGAGAATTTCGGAAGCATCTATATCTAATTTAAGAGTTTAAAAATTTAATAAGGGGTGGGTGGCTCAGTGGTAGAGTCTCTGCCTGTGGATCCAAGGGTCCCAGGTTCGAATCCACCGTTGGCCGGGATTTTTTTATTTAATTATTTAAAATTAATTCTGATTCTCCAATCGACCATTCACTGTTGGGTTCTAATTAACAGTTCTGTTCCTAAAGTGGCGCTGGGAAACAGTAACAAAGCCTATACAGAACACGATGCTAATGGCCTTAGTAGTTGATGCCTATGAAACCAAATTAAAAAAAAAAACTTTAATTTTTTTTTAAAAGTTAGGCTGTGTATTTTTCAAATAATCATTGAATCGCTAGTTGTCAGTGTAATCGCGCTTAGGGTACCCAAGATGAAAAATGTTTCCGGAAATCTTCCTTGTTGTCGATTAAAAATAACTCTATTGTCAATTGAGTATTCGCCTGTATATACTAACTAACCTAATTTTCAGCATTGATTGTATTAATATTTTAACACTACGAATGTCGCTTTGGTAAATTATAGATTATAAATACTAGCTAGCTTTAAATCAAGTAATTCCAACTGTGGATCATCAAAGAATAAGTATTTAAAACAAATAAATGCAAAATATTGTAAACAACATAATTTATTTAAATATTATAATATTAATATAGTATTGGTAAGTAAATATCTAACACATGACTTTATCCTGTAAACATATAAAATATATTAAATGGTGTTTAAAATATGAATTAAAGATAACAGTTTTCCAGGCACGTCTTATTCGAAATATATTTCCATATCTTCATTGCCAATGAAAATACTGAAAAAAATCAAATTTTGCACTTTTTCTTAAATTTCTTTATTGCGGTCCATTTTAGAGAAATCATTTGTATGACAAAAATTATAGACAATAACAGACACCGACCTACTTTCCTTACTGAATACTGAAAAGTAAAAACGTACATATTTCCTATATTTTCAAGCCAACTTCTTATTAATGGGAATTTGCGTATGTTATTAATGAATAAAACAAAAATTTGCATACAGATGTAACTAATTAGTATACGTTGAAAATAAAACCGTTATTTATATACCTACTCGTCTAAATCTGAAGGCATTTTTAGCAAAATGAACATAGAAATTAACGGGAATATATTTTCTTTGTATAAAAGTTTAAATATAACATGATGATTTCTAGTAATACGATAGATGTGAAATAATTTCTTTTTAAACTTCAGTAGGTTTTTTTTAAATGAAAAGAGCTTATTCTTGTGAAATCTTTTAGATTACTTACTATTCATAGCATTATTAAAAGTGAACACAAAAAATAAACTGCAATCCGTTTAAAGGAAATTAAAATACTTTCACAAAATAAATTAAAGATGTGTTTGCAGTTGAGATTTTAAAAATCTCACCATTACATCTAGACTTTTACTTTGCAATTTTGTTAATGGTTCATTGCCCTAAAATTATCTAATTTTAGCTCTTGTTTATTGTTATCTGTACCAACAATATAACAGGTAGAAATTAATTTAATATGAAGTAGAAACTTTCTAAAATAGTTTTGGTGTGTACACCTAATTCAAATGGTAATATTTTTTAGATTTTTTACTGAAATATAAGCGAACAAAAACTTGTTTTTCTACACCCACATGGATATTAGCTTATTTAAGAACAGATTACAAAACAAAAAAGTATGCCATTGCGTTCAACTAAACGAATATATTATCAAGAAACTTTTTATTTATATAAAAGAATATACTGGGTGTCTAGAAACGCTCTTCAAAGAATGCAACCACGAAATCTAGACGATTTAGCCTAAATTACCTTAATCCAAAAGTGCTTCCTAAGGGAGCTAGAGCTCTTTGAAGATAGCCCTCTAAAATCGGTTTAATTGAAATACCTTCAAAATAGATTTTTATTATATGAAATTATTCTGTACATTTATTTATTTGAGTCTAACCAATCAAATTTCGTAAATAAGATTTTTTAATGTAGTCATAAGCGGCTCGTTTGGGTAGGGTATTGGATATTTTTTTTATTTTTTTTTCTTTCAAAAATTTCCCCACAAACCCAGTAAATGAGGAAAGAAATAAAAGACAAACCTCAACTTATGTTCCTTTTTAATTAATTTCCTAATTTTTCCAATTAATGCCAAGTTTAATAATTAATATTAAAGAGACTAACAAATCTAACGTTTGTCAAAAAACAACAAACTCAAAAGTTAATGTTCAAGAACTAACTGTTAAAAAAAAGATACAATATTTAAATTGTTCAAGAACCTTATAAGAATATTTACTTCACGGCTTATGATGAATCCATAACTAAATAAAGCAGTAAATTAAAATTTATTTGTCATATATGTAATATGTATGAATCCAAAGAAAAAGAATAAAATCATCAACAGATGTCGCGGTCGGCCGTTTGCTTGGCATCAGGCGAATGACGAATGCGCAAGATGTTCAGCAAATGTAATAAAATCTTAATTTCTACCTTTTTACATATATCTTAAATTTAAAAATATAAATCAGGTGCATATCCGCACCTATATATAAACATCAACGTTTAATGTTGAAACACAATAAACTTTTAACACTCTCCAAATTAAAAGGAGTTGCCTGCTTAACTTTTAGTTAAGACCGGCTTATTTACGAAGTATATATATATATATATATATATATATATATATATATATATATATATATATATATATATTTATTTACGAAGTATATATATATATATAAAACACAAATAAAAAGGAAATATAATAATCACATGAATTGACTTTAGACACGGTGGTATTTAGTAAAGCTCCCAGAGTGGAAGAGGTTAATTTAATCTCTGCCCCTCATGGGTCTAATATGATTGCTTAACTTTTAGTTAAGTCTGATGTTTTTTTTATAAAGAAAAAATCAAAAAATTGAAATATTGAACGTAGCCCTTAGGTCCCGAGGTATTTAATGTCAATACCCAGACTGAGACACTAAGTGTGTTTTGAAATAATTTATTATACTTGGCTACTACCTAGATCATTAATTGCTTAATTAATTAAATTATGAATTTAGTAACACAAAAGTTATTAATAGAAAAACCCACTAGAACATTATCTGTGCAAAAGTATAAATAATCCTTAGAAACACTCGTTTAAAAAGAGTTGAATGTTTAATTTAATGAAATCATCATTATAATATAAAAACCTGATAGTAGGGTGTCTACATTGACAGCGCCATCGTCCTCGTATCCAGATAAAGAACCAACCATGTAAAACCAGCGATAAACAAGCCAGGTGGCTATTAAACCAATGGACCACGATTATACGGACCACTGTTCTGGTAAACTATACAATTAATTGCCCAAAATGTACATAAGCTAGAAACTAGTACCTAGGATGAATGAAAAATTACATTGACTCACAGAGAGTCAAACAGTATTATACACTCAAATAATTAAAATTATGGTGCACCAAGCCACAACATAACAGAAATCGACAATCAAAAGGTGTACAATATTACTTAATATATATAAAACATACCCTTCTCGTGAAAGGTTAAACTGGTAGCTTTCCAAGGTTGAAAAAAACGAGACAGTTCACAGTAACGACTCTTGAAGAACCCACTTCAATATTACTCAAATAGATCTCCCTATATAAAACAACGAACTAATAACTCAAAATCTATTGAAATTAGTCATACTTACAATATTTATGTCTATAGATCCCTTTAGCGGGTGTGGATTGGGTCAAAAAAACATGGGAATTCATCAAAAACACTAAAATTCCCCAAATGTATCTAATGCCCGCTCTTCCACAATTAGTACTGGAGTAAAATCTAAATCCCCTTTAATAGGATAACTCGATGGTTATAGAAAAATTTAGATTTTACCCCCGAGACAAAAAATGAGTGTTTATATTTCTTAACCTGTCAAAAAGCAAAAGCGAAAAATCTCCTAAGCGCGTACCGAACATCACAAATTAACAGTTAAAACGAACGCACCTCTACAGCGAATATCACGAAACTGCCATGTTCAGCGTTCAAAGACACCGTATTATCGTGTTCTATCGACAGATTTCACGTCAAAAATAACCTAATAAATTCCAATAAACTGACAAAAATATGACATTAAATAAAAATGATTAATTTGAAGAAGTAAACAAATTCGGTGAAAATGGCATCGTAAATAATTAATTCTTTTAGGGGTAAGATTGTAATACATACAGTGAGCACCCTATCTAACTCGTTACTGGAGTCTTGTTAGAAAAATCGCCGAGACAGGTCGATTTTTAATTTCTACAATGTACATTTTTGTATGAACAGTTTACCCTTAATTTCATCCCTTACTGGAGGGGAGCAACCCTTTCGAAAAATTTAAATGGCATGGGGTGGTGAGTGATAGCTCATTTGAAAGAGGGTTTTATTCTCTATTCAACCGTGTAAAAAAATTTGAAATTTGCTTCATTAATTCTCGACTAATTGTTGTTTCAGAATAACGGAAATTAACGTAGCGCACTCATCCTTAGAATTAAAATTCGGCCCTGCATGACTTCGGTTTTGGTTTAGACGTGAAGTAAGACTTTTTGCCATTAGAAGGTCACTGTTAGTCTAGTTGCTTTCCTATTTTGTGAGGTTTTGTTATTTTTAAACATTAATAAATCAACATGTAATGATGCAAATTTCAAAAAATTTTTACACGGTTGAATAGAGAATAAAACCCCCTTTCAAATCAGCTATCACTCACCACCCCATGCCATTTAAATTTTTCGAAAGGGTTTTTACCCTCCAGTAAGGGATGAAATTAAGGGTTAACTAATCATGCAAAAATGTACATTGTAGAAATTAAAAATCGACCTGTCTCGGCGATTTTCCTAACAAGACCCCAGTAACGAGTTAGTTAGGGGGGTAAGACTTAAGATGCTCACTGTATATAAAACAACTCGCAATGAAACATTGTCTACTTTTAGGTGAAGCTAACAAATTGAAACAACCCAATCTAGAATAACCATACTGCAAATAGGATCACTGTACAATGTATTTTACTAGGGATAAAATATCATCCTCCTATTCATTGATAAGATGAATTCAATGATAAGAATGATATCCGCAGGTTACCAACACATACAGCTAGTTAACGTCAAAAATAATAGCTTTAAAATCTTATATCAACAATAAATAACATGTTAATCTTTTTTCGTATATTTAGACAAGATGAGTTGAATTTACTCTAGTAATTTGTGCGGATAAAAATGCACGTTACAGATTCCCACCTAATTTCAAGAGAATTCACTATAATTCATATATAATTCATCTATAATTGAAGCCCTTGGTGTAAAAAGGATGCAAGCCATAATTTGTCGTGAAGTAACTGTTTTAGTTTAAAACATTAATAAGGTTACAGCTATATACAAATTATTTTACCTCTATTTCGGATTAGAAACACTATTTTTCGTAATATTTATATTTAAATATTTTTTTAATTTGTATTTGACAGACTTAAAACAAACTTAAAACTCAATTTCTCAAAACTTACAATGTAGCATCTATAATTCATCTATAATTTATCTATAATTCATCTATAATTCATCTATAATTCATCTATAATTCATCTATAATTCATCTATAATTCATCTATAATTCATCTATAATTCATCTATAATTCATCTATAATTCATCTATAATTCATCTATAATTTATCTATAATTCATCTATAATTCATCTATACTTCATCTATAATTCATCTACTGGGTGTTCAAATTAAAGTGTTACAGTTAAATACCGCCTTTTATAACAAAAAAAAACGTTTCAGACGAAAGTTGTATAGTTTTTTGGGGAATTTATCTATATTTCATCTATAATTCATTATTGTGAAAATAACTGGCAAATAACGAGTGTGGTTTAATCGTTTGCTCCCTAAGAATTCATCTGTTTAAGTGATTAAAAGTGCAACAAAAAATTTGAAATTTTGACAGATTATAGTGTTCAAGATTCTGCATCTAACGATGAATTCAAATTGTGAGTAACATATTTAATTTTGGAGAAATTCGCATAACAACCTAAATTGTAAATATAATTCTTATTGAAATCTCATTAGTAGAATAGAAAAACACGATTTATCTGCATATATATGAATTTACCTATTTATATGTACTTATAAATGAGACCCAGTGGCGGAGGAAACTTCTAAATTTATCTATTTGGATTCGTTAAATTCATCTACAAAAAATTGTTTAATTTCAAGCTATGGAAGGTAAATTTAAATGCTGCAAAAAAGATGCTCATTATTATTGGTGTATTTGTTGTTTCGTAATTTTTCATCCTAGTTGCATTAAAACTAAAAAATTATACCTTTATCTGAAAATAAAATTTCTTGTAACAAGGCATATGAACGAATTGTAGAAGACAAAAGTTTAGAATTTATCAAACTAAAAGAAGAAATTCAAAAATTGAGCAATAAATTAGCTTTTGAAAAACTAGATTTTAATTATGACCATGATGCCAAAGTATTACAATTAGAAATTAATAGACTGAACCAAGATATTGAACAGAAAAACTCACATCTGTTAAAATTAAAAAAAAACATGCTAGATTTCGAAGACGACGCTGAAGAAACCGAAAAAGGTTATACTGATAAAATTAGAAATCAGATGAGCATTATCTCTAAACTCCAGGATGATATAAATTAAATGAAAATATTAAATGATCAATTATTAAATGAAATTATAAAACATGAAGAAGGAAGAGATACAGAAAGAAAGTCGCTAATAGAATTGGAGGAAATAAATCGAAATATGATCGATACAATCAGAATATTAGAATCACAAAACAAGAGTTACGAAGTTAATTTAATGCAGAAATCTGGGATGGAATTTTGGATTCTTGAAAATAGCGTCGAAAATAGTCAGGAAAATATTGAAAATAATCGACCAAACATTACAAATCTCAGCTCAGTTATTACCACTAGGTAGATTAACAAATCTGTTTTTTTTTCTAAGAATGTTCACAAATATGGTAAAAAAATTGAAAGTTTTATTGGGAATAAAATGAATCAATTTTGCTTAATAAATAGAAATATATCCATAACATATGTACCTAATGTGACAAAGATTAAACTATCAATTAGAGAAATGGTAAATAAGTTTTTACATAAGAAAACAAAGATAAACTAAAATTTAGTTTTAAAAGTTATTTTACCAAATGACAATGAATTTGAATATGTAGTAAACACTGAGCCTATTGTTAGTGACTTAGGAGAACCTAATAGTTCTTCTTTAGATGTAGTCCATCCATTAATCCCGTTGACTTCTTAACGTTCTTACTTTTAAATATTCGGTCTGTTCGAAATAAAGTTTTTTCGCGCAGCAAAATTTTCAAGTAGGTGTTACTCAATAAGTAGAAGTCCGATAAAAAAATATTTCCCTTAAAAGTTTCTTATTTTTATGAAAATGGGGTTCCAATTTAAAAAAAAAAGTTCTCCTTGATGAACTTTTCCAAAATGTCTCCACCAAAAAAACTATAAAACTTTTGTCTGAACCTTTTTTTTATAAAATGCATATTTTCGGCGATATTTAACTGTATCACTTTAATTTGAACACCCGGTATAATTCATCTAATTAAGTCATCTTTAATTCATCTATAAATTATATTTAATTCATCTATAAATCATCTATTCTCATCCTCTGATCACATAAAGTAGTCATTCCCTAATTATTTAAAAAAATCATGTGCGCCATGAAATATCCAACAGTAAATAATTATCTAGAAGATATCTTTAATTTTTATAAAAACTAATAAAAAATGGGTAGCAGTGTGTTATAGCTAGTGGTAGATTATAAAATATAAAATATAAATTTTTAATTTTTAAAGAATTTTTCGTAATTTCCTAAAAATTGTAATATTGCAAGACATGGGAGTATTTAAAAAGTAAAAAAAAAACTATTTTTGATATTTTGATGTTCAGTAGAACTTTACTTTTGTTTATTGACTACTTACTTGTTTCTTTTTATTATAGATGGCATGTTATAATTTACTCGTATCTTTCCTTACCCAGATTCGTTTCTTTTTAATTATTTAAAATTTATAAAAAAAAATATTTTAGATGTCTGTTTAGACATTTATAAATCTTTCCACATTCATTTCAGTTTCAGTGCTGGAAAATATATGTATTATCTTAACCGTATCATCCTCCTCCGCTATGCATCGTTCTGATAATAATAATCTCGTGCGGGAAAGAGTCACTTTCCGCAGTTATTAGGAAAATAACTTTTCTTGCGACCACTTAGGAAAGTGACTATCACACGCGTGTAGATAAGAATCTACTTTCCACCCGTGTGTGAATATGAATCTACTTTCCACTAAGCTGTCAAATATGTCAGACGCATAATTTCTATTTTGTTCTATGTAGTGTCCATATTAATAGTAAAATCGATTTGATGATTAAATTGTTAACATTGTTTTTTATGTCTAGATCCTAGATATTCATTTTTAACAAACTATTAAAATAATTTTAAAGTAACTTCATTATTTTTGTTTTTTTTCTGGTTGATATACATATATGATTAGATAATATATGTGACATAGGCATAGAGTGCTCAACTTTGCATGTCGCGATCATGCCGCGATCATGCCGCGATCATGCCGCGACCATGTCGCGATGCGGGTTCAATTCGCGTTTAAAGCATTCTTTTTTTTTAATGTAAAAATTGAAAATAGGATTATTGTTTTTTATTTATTTTAAATACATTATATGTATCATAATGTAATTCTTATAGTTAATATTTCCGCTATTTTTTTTGTATTATTTTTTATTACTGTTCAGAAATAAATAAATAAAAAATAAGTATTCAATTATATTTAATAATAAAAACGCTCTTGTTTACGGTTGTTCATCTTATTATTTATAGTACCTATTTAAACAAAAAATAAACTAATGAAACACATTGTTTTCTAATATTTTTTATACCTTGTATTTTACCGTTATCATCCTATGGAAGTGTTTGTAAATGGAATATCAATATTTTTAATTTCTACGAAGCACCATTCGGAAAAACTAAAGGCATAAAATCAAAAACCAGCCACATCTTGATTAATCCTTTTTCCTGGTTTTACATTTTTTTTTTTTTTTTTTTTTGATAAAATTGTTCACTTTTCACTCTCGTAATGTATTGTACTATTTTTCGCCAGTTATTCTCCTTTTTCCACTAATTGTACTAGGTGATGAAGTAATTTAATAATAAAACCGGTAGCAATATTTAAAATGTACATGTATATATCTTGTGAGTTTTAAATTACTTTTTCTTTTTTCACCACTATATAAAAAAAAGATAGTTGAAATGTGTCTCTACTTAAGTACTTTATTAATTTTGCTATTGTTAACCGACATATACCTCTACTATTACAATAATTAACTCTTAAGTCCTTGCAGCACCAGTAATAATAGTATTGCTCACAGTCACCTAATTAAAAGCATTATTCAACAACAACAAAAGAAATATATTTTTTATTCTCTGACTCTTAATACAAATTTCTTTAAGCTGTTGTTGAAACAGTTCCCAAGTAATTATTTATAACTTAATTAGAAAAACAGAATTCAGATTTCACCGTTTCGGATTGTTAAAAAAACATTGGTTAAGAAATAAAGTGCATTGAGAAGCAATCGCGAAAGAGGATTGTCCAAGAAAATAGTGGTAATTATAAGTTGAATTGCTGCAATAAATAGAAAAATGTTGAAATATATAGCCGTTTGTGTAATCATTGGGAAAAGGCATTCATTCCTTTTAAATGAATGAAACGAAGATGGGAATTGAAAAATACAAAGAAGCAAATCTCAATATTATACAGTAACTTTTTTTTATTTGTTTAGTTTATTTTACTGTTATTACTCAATTTATTTGTACTAAATACTGCACTAATTTATATATCTTACTACTACACTAATTTACATTGACAATATATATTTGAACTTGAAATAAACTTAATCGGTAAACAATAGTCTATATATATATATATATATATATATATATATATATATATATATATTTGTGACGTTCTAGAATATTCCAGACGTTTTTTGACTAAGAATCGGCACTTCTGCCAATTTGCTCCGTGCGCGACAGCAGCGCCAATTCGTTTTGATACTAATGGACTATTTCTGCGTTCACTGAAAAATGCAACTTTTAATAGAATTCGTAATTAAAAAGTATATATGGTAGTTTTAATAAAAGTATATGGATTTGTAAAACAAGTAAAACATTAATTTATTATTATTATATATTTTTATCGCTTAAATTAAAGAAAATTATGTATAATCGATAAAAATCAATAATAAAATATAGGCAGGCAACAGTATTTACTGGAAAATGTATGAGAAGTTGCCTAAGTCTAATAAGTTTTCATTGAAGAATTAGTCTATTCTGTCAAAATAAAAAAATACCATTTAATAATAGCGTGAAGTTAAAATGTATAAAAAAAAGGATCATTACTTATATTTTCATTTTTGTTCGAAAGAAAACATAGAATGAATGATTAAAACTGATTTCCCATCAGTAAGTTACAAATTGCGTTCCAACCACATATAATAATCAAAGGCAGAAATATTGAAATCTAGTCCTTGCTGAATGAACATTTAAGAATAAGGGATATTAAAGAACATGGTAAAATGATAATTTATTGTTTATTTAAAACCTTTCAAGTTTCTGATGTCTACAATTTGCAGCATTACGGTTATTATTACAAAAATAAAGGTAATTTTTCTTTTTCTATCCATTTATTTCTTTGATTTAATTTCCACTTTGCTACTGAATTTTTTTATATAAGTTTCATTGTTTTTTTGCTAGTATTTGTACAATTTTCAACACAGCAACTCCGGTTGCTTATTGTATTGTTTTTACCTACTTTTTTTGAAAAAAATTAAAATGTATACGTGTATTTAATATGCCAAAATTACAAAATATCGCCCTAAAATGCACGAATTATCCGCAGCTAGCGCTAGTATCGCTTTTGCTTCCCTTTCCATGACTTCGCACGGAGCGAATACTAAACCGGTATCTCCCCAAAATTGCTGTCTCTAGATCTTTCGTCATCATTCATCGACGGGTCTAGTCTATCTCTGTATCTGTAATGTGTGGAGGGTGGATTACACTACGGCACTTAGGCCTCATTAGGCCCATTGTGCATCCTCCTGAGAAGATAGGCACCTCCTAGCTCGTGAGCCAGCCTACAGATTTAATGTAGTTGACAACGTCGCCAAGAGGTGCTTCTCTTAAATCGGCTGGTGTTAGCCGATACTCGCCAAACACAAATCTACTAATAAATGAGAGCGGCGAGCAATCGTAAAGGATATGCTCGATGGTCTCATCTTCTTGTTCGCACCCTCTGCAGAGTGCTGATTCTGATATGGAGATACTTTCGTACTTGGCAATGTCTGTGACTAGGCGCAGATTCTGTCTAGTCATAGTCAAGTATTTGTTTGCTGCAGTGTTGTCAGGATAACTTAAGAGCTCCCTGGCAACTCTGCAGTTTCTTGTTTCATCCCATCTTTCCTTGAATTTCACAAGGGAATGTTCTTTGACTAGGTCTGTCACTACCGATTTTGTCAGGCCAATAGAAGGGCCAGGTCCAAAAAGTATTTGGTTGGCTGTTCTCTTGGCTAGTGAATCAGCAAGACGGTTACCTTTCGATGTGGCGTGACCTTTAATCCATCTTAAGATGACCACGTTGTTGATGGATACTTCGGCCAAAGCTTCGTGACATTCTAGTACTAACCCTGAATAAATTCGTGGTCTGTTCAGGGTGAGTAGTGCTTGTCTGCTATCTGTATAGATGAGCATGTTCCTTCCAGTGATATTGTTTCTGGTTATTTCTTTTGCTGCTATGAGAATCCCCATTAGCTCTGTTTGAACTACACTGGCACTATTGCTCACAGACCATTTTATGTTTAGGTTTAAGAATCTGGAGTATATTCCACATCCTGAGCCTTGTTTTGTTTTAGAACCGTCGGTGTAGATATGAATCGTACCTGCCACTTCTGGTTCTTCTATTTGTTCTATTATAACTTTATATGGCTTATGAAATATATATTTTGGTGAAATGGAGTCCATGTTCGCTTGAAGCAGTGGGAGCGTATCCAGCGCCTCCTGCCAAAAGTGACGTCTCGCCTCACCAGATCCTCCATCAGGTTCTATGCCGACCGTGCGGAGGCGTGTCATTGTCGTCAGAGCAACCTCCTTGATGTAAATATCAAGGGGAGTGAGACTAAGAATTACTTCCATGGCTCTAGTCGGTGTTGTTTTCATGGCTCCTGTTATGTTGAGACATGCTGTTCTTTGAATTTGTTCTAGTTTACGGATAGCTGTTAATTTTTGGGTTTTCGGTACCCAAACAACTGCGCCGTATGTTAATATAGGTCTTATGATAGCCGTGTAAGTCCATGCGACGATTCTGGGAGAGAAACCCCAGGTGCGCCCCACGGTTCGGCGTCATTGTTCATAAGCAATGTATGCTCTTTTAACTCTGTTTTCTAAATGCGAGTTCCATGTTAACTTGCTGTCAAAGGTGAGACCTAGGTACTTCACTTCTGTTGCAAAGTTTAGTTTTGTGTTTAGGAGTCCTGGAGGTTTTAATTCCATTTTCAACCTTTTCCTTGTTAAAAGGACCATTTCTGTCTTCTTAGGATTGATAGACAGTGAATGGTCCTTGCACCACTGTTCTATAATTTTTAGAGCTACTTGCAATTTTTCGCAGAGTATGTTCTCAAAATTCCCTGTTTGCAGAATGACCAGGTCATCTGCATATGCTATTGTGTAGTGACTGTCATTATTGAGGCGGCTGATGAGGGTGTCGAGGACCATATTCCACAGTAGAGGTGATAGCACCCCTCCCTGTGGACATCCCCTCGCAACCAAGCCTCTTATATTCAAATCTTTTACACTTATGTTTACTGCTCGCTTTGAGAGCATGTTATGTATCCACCCACTAACCATTTGTGGAGCATTCCTATTGGTTAGTGAGTGTATTATCTTTGGGAAGGTGGTTTTATCAAAAGCACCTTCTAGGTCTATGAAAACACCCTAGGCGGACTCCTTATTGTCCAGGGATTTTTCTATCCGGCCAGCAACTAGACGAAGGGCTGAATCAGTAGATCGGCCTGGGGTGTATGCATGTTGGTTTGGGTGTAGTGGTGTTGTTGTAATCACCGCATCCCTTATGTACCTTTCGCATAGCCTTTCCAATGTCTTCATGGAAAACGATGTCAGGCTAATTGGTCGGTATATTTTTGGGACAGTGTAATCCATCCTTCCAGGTTTGGGTATAAATACCACTTTTACCTCTCTCCATTTTTTTGAGATATACCTTTGAGCCAACGAGGATCTAAGTCTAGTCCATTCTAGAATGTGGCATTTCACATCGACTGGCGCTGACCATAGGCGTATTAGAGGTTTCGGAAGTTAACTTATTCTATCGAATAATCTTGGTAACGGAAAAAGTGGATGCCGTAAAAGACTAAAATAAGGCAGACATGAACTTAAGGGATTAGGACCGGACTGGTTGAAAATGTCTCCTGCTTACTCTATTGTAGGTCCGAAGATGTATTAATAAATTCTTAGCCTTCTTAAGAAGCAAACAAAATTTGAAACCTGAAATATCATGTAAATAAGTGACTAAACACTATCAGATTTTTATGTTACTGGTTATAGTAGTTTGTGCAACAAGAGTGGTCATATCGCACAAAGACGAAGTTTGAGCACGACATCGTAGGCGGAGTGCTCAATCATCTAAGTGCAATATGGACAATCCACTCAAGTTGTACAGTATATTTTTTCTACGACCCACTAACGCAAATTTACAAATTAAAAAATATATTTTAGGTTATTAAGACAAAATAACTAATTTTAAAATAATTTATGAATTTTATTGATTTTTAAAATAAAATAAATATAAAAAAAATAGTCGCCATTTTTTTTTTTTTTCAAATATAGTCCAAATAATAAAAATGCTATTATTTACGATTATTTATCGATTCTACACAAAAATAAATCATTTTAATGTATATTTAATCTCAATAACTAAAAAATATACTGACAATTAGTTTGACAGAATTTTCATTTATTAAAAGTCAAGAAAAAATAGCAGCTCGGTAACCAATCCACCTTTACCATTATTCGGCAGTCTCGCGTTACTTATTCGCGAAAAAAGGCGGGACTTGGTACTCAGTGTAGGAAACATTACAACAATATATTTTGATAATTTTGTTTTATTATTGGTCCATAATATGTACATTTGTAAATAGTTGATTTGTTGAATAGAAAGCCTCTTATTAGAAGATTACAGGTGTTCACTTTTGTTTCTCCAAAAAAATGTAGAGCCCTTGAAATAGTTTATAAGTTGTACATTCAACTGTTTCCTTTTTTTCAATATTTTTTCACATACAATTTTTGTGCCGCTACAATAAATATGACAATAAGGAATGATATATATGTAACATTCATTTGACAGACTTTAAAATCTTTTCTGTTTTTTATAGTGAATTTGAAGAACTTTTAATATAATATTATATTTTTATAAAATTTTACGTTTTATGTCTGTAAAATGGAGGGAGATTGGTTTGCCCCACATTATTTAGGCTTCTCTAGACCCATTGTGCATCCTTTAAGGGCATATAGGGACTGCATCTCTGCATGATGCTGGTTTATAACCATACAAAATTATAATTTATGTTAAAATTGTAAAATTTAATACACTTTAAAAATAAACAAATTGATTATAAATTTATCACTAATCCCAACCAACCTGATCTAATCTTCTCTACAATTAACAATGAAAACGGCAACATTTTCAAATGCCATTTTGTGACCTATTGGTTAACAAGCAAAATTAAAAATATTATGTATTACCTAACGTTATATTTTATGTAACATGGTAACAGTTTTGTATTATGTATTTTCTTACAGATAAATACGAAATTCGAGAAATTTTGGTAATACCTATGTATATTTTACGAAGGAGTTACGGAAAAAATCAAAGTATTTATATTTATCACAATAACAAAATTAAACAATAATCATTCATACAAGGAAAGAAAACACGGCACATCACAGACTATTTTATGAGGCCAATAATATTTATTAATTGCAAAAACCTGTTAGTTTGCTGGGTTCTTGAACCTTGTTTATTCTTTGAAATTGTAATTTATTGGGGTTTAGGAAATAATATTTATAACTTCTTTTAGTTTGTGTCAGTTCACATTCTTTTATATTTCATATTTAAAGAATGAAAAAATATTTCAATCGGGTGAATTCCAATGCGTCAGACAAGAAAATGGGAAGAATATGGCTAAATAGACAAATATGTATGAGGAGCATGCCGGAATATTGGGCTCACTTTTTTAAATCATACTAAAACTTCTTAATGAACGAAAAATTATTCAATCTTCAACTATCGACATATTCAACATCATAATACAACAAGTCCAAGGAAGTGTAAAACATCAGTGTAGACTTGTAGACGCTGCCAACTTAAACGTGGCGGTAAATTAAAAAATTAAAGTGACCTCTACACTTAATGCTTTTACTTTATTTGGAAGACTCATTATTGATATGCTGCTGAGGGATGGTTTCCCAATTTTTGCAACTCATGAGCCAATTGTTGTAATGTTTGGGGTGGTTGTTGAAGCCTAAAAGTTTTAAGTATACCTATATAGTAAAGTGTGAGAATATTTTAACATTATTTTTAAATTTATTTTAACATTTTTAAATTTATTTTAACATTTTTAAATTATAATTTCTAGAAAACTTGGAAATGGAGCTGTTTCTAGGTTGTTCATTTCATAAACTTTTGCAACGGATGAAATATAGAATTAATTTAAAAATGTAAAACATATTCATAAACAAGGGCAGCTCCAGGCAGAGTTTTATGGAGGGGCCATTGCGAATAACAATTCCCTTTTTAGCATATTTTTTTAATAAAAGGCTCATGGATTTTAAGAATTTTAATCTCTGGTGGTATGCTTCCCTGATCCCTCCCATCCCTTGGAGTCACCCTTTGTTTTTAACAAATTTAAATTAGAACCGAAAAACAACCGACGAAGTCTAGCTCAAAATAGGTAAAGACAAATACAGAATTCTGCCACCATGGCCACTCCATGCACATTTGACTCTAAACAACACTAAACAACTACTTCCATGCTTACTTATTTAACTCGTACTTATATAAAATATAACGAGAGGTCCTTGAAATAGTTGTTCTAAACGGCGTAACAGGTGTTATCATGGCACGCCTGATGTGAGTTTACTGTAAAATACTACCATCCTGTGATTTTCTATAAATTAAATTTCGTTTTTGCCTTCGAAATAAGTCTGAAATTATATCAAGTGCTTTAATCGTCTTCTTAAAGTGCTTGGGTTGTGCGTTGGCGACCCCTTCGCTTTAATTAAGTTGATATAAAATTACTGCTACCCATGGATTGAATTATTCACTTGATACCGCGGAAATAATCTCAGATAATCAGTATTCAATCTGCAGTGTGCAGTAAAAAATACCTGTCTACTGTTTTCTAATGATGATGTAATCGAAATGCATTTGAATGATTCATCAATTCGATGTGTTACATATATAATTTTCTCTGAATTCGAAGTATAAACACACCTGCCAGTGTGTTTGATTTCCCTGAAAAATAGAACACACTTCATGTTTACACGCTTACACAAACAATTTTTTTCATTAGAAAAATATATCTACCTGCGTACGATATATCTACAACATTAAATAATGATAAAGAGTGGATCAATTAATAACATATTAATAACTAATTATTTGTTATAATAACAAAACAGGTCACTAAATCATTCGTGAGAAATGTCATTAAAAATAAGTTTCACATAAAAATGAATTAGTTATCTAGTATATTAAATGATATATTCTAGAAACAAATTGGAGGGGAAGAAGATACCACAGTATACCACCTATATTAATATTTGTATGCAGGGATAATACTTCGACATATCACTGAACAACACTGATGAAGAAGTTGGAGTTAAAAAACACATAACTATAATATATTTACTGTTAAAGTAAAACATTTTTTGTTTGCATCAACTTATATTGATATAATAATCTACAAATAATATATAGTTAATAATCAAACAAACAAATAAATTTTAATTATTATCCATAACAACTCAAAGTGATCTGAAATAGATTTAATGCAGAAGAAAAACACTATAAACATTATTTTTTAATTTGTTGTATTTAGAAAAATCCATGAAGTTTTTCGGTAGATCGACAAACATTTTTATTTTCAACATAAGAGAGTGGAGTCGGACATTCGGACCCGGCCGTTTGGGTGCCGCTGTTCGGGCACGGCCGTTCGGAAACCGCCGTATGGGCGCGGGGACAATTGGGCTCGGGGACAGACTGGCGCGGCCGTTCGGGCGCCGACCATTTGGACGCAAAATTAAAATTTCATAATAATAAATGAAGAGCACAGGAGAAAAAGTTTCGAGGTAAAGCAATAAATATAATTCAAACCGTAGTAATAGAATGATTAATATATTTTATAAATTCTTAAGAACTTACGTTGTTGTTCATAGTGTAATTTTTAATTTTTATGTGATTTTCTTATATAAATGCTACTACTTTTAAAACAGCGTAATCCGGACGATGTTATGGTGTCGTCTCACTTCGTACTGTCTCAGTTTGTACCACGCAAAAATAACTATTTTAGTTTTTTATTATTACTTATCCCTAAATATTTTTATTTGGTGTTAATAATTAATGAATGGTAAATAAATTTGCATTGCAAGGACGTTTGTACCTATAGAAGAGTTAGATGAAGCAATCGATGAATTGTCGCAGGGGCGTGTGGTCCATGGAAGTGGGGGAAGCACCGCTTCCCTACACTTTGAGATTTAAAAATAGATATTTTTCAGTTTAAAATGCGTAGAAATTAATATTAAATTAGGTACTATATCTTCTCTGAGACATTACGTAAACTTCGTAAATGTACTAACATTTCATTGGTGTAATGTGTAAACGCACGCACCACCCATGAGAAAATTAATTGTGTAAACGTACACACCCTATACTTCGAGTTCGTCGGCGGAAGCGCGTCTTGAAAGAACCGGTTCATCTTCCAATAGGTTTGGCTTCGTGTTATTGACCCTGCGCGACAGTGTAGTCAGTGCGTTTGGAAACGAGAAACACGGTCGAGAGGCAGCGATTTTTACGTCGCCTTACGCATGTTGCAATTCTCATCTCGAATCGATGTGTGAGGAAAATCGTAGATTTCGGTTTGTTTTTCGTAGTTGTTTTTCTTTTTGTAAAATGGAAGAACTATGCACTGTGCCTGTAAACAATAATAATGTGGTAAATTGTGTCTGTATTGTGTGCTCTTTGTTGAAAAAAGGATTTTTAAGTAGACATTTTGAAGAGAAAACGGACGTTATTAATTTTACTAGACTAAAGGATCCTATCAATTTAGAGACGAAAGTAGAAAAGTCAGCAAAGAAATTTACCAGGCATTTTTACGTAGGGTTCTATGAAAAGTATGAATGGTTAACCGGCTGCAAAACTTTGAATAAATTGTTTTGCTGGCCTTGCCTACTTTTTAATATAGCCGAAAAAACACATTGGAACTCAGTCGGTATTACAGACTTGAATAATTTTCACAAAAGTGTAAAACGACATGTAAATAGCAAATCTCATATAAATGCTACAATTAAAGAAAAAACATTCGGGACCTATCGCATTGAACATAGTTTGGACAATCATTTAAAAATAAGCAACAAAATTCACAATGAAAGGGTAAAAAAAATAGGGACGTCTTACAACGATTAATAGATGTAACTTGTTTCCTGGGAGAGCATGAACTAAGTTTTAGCGGTCACAATGAAGCAAGTGGATCCGCCAATCGAGAAAATTACATGAACCTTCTAAGTTTATTAGCAAAATACGATCATACCCTAAAAAATAATTTTATTGATTCGACGACTTTCCGAGGTACCTCAAAAAGAATCCAAAATGATTTAATTAAATGCACTGCCGACATTGTGATGGATCACATTAAAAGTGAAATTAAAAAATTACCTTTCGTATCAATTGCGCTTGATGAAACCACAGATGTAGCAAACTTAAGACAATTATCCATTGTTGTGCGATATATATTGGATGGCATTCCTCAAGAGCGATTCTTAGGATTTTTGGACGTCACTAGCGCTCGAACTGGATGCATTGTTTAAAATTGTTTGTGACATTATTTCTAGTTTAGAATGTGGTTCTAGCTTGTTGCCCAGAGCTACGATGGTGCTGCCGTAATGGCTGGCCATTTAGGAGGCCTTCAAGCTAAAGTGAAAGAGAAGTTTAACCATGCAATTTTCGTTCACTGTATAGCACATAGATTTAATTTGGTTTTATCGCGAAGCATGGATAATATTAAAGATTGCAAAGTTTTTTTTTCGACGCTTAGTGGTTTGGCTTCCTTCTTTTGAATGTCATCGAAAAGAACTCACGCTTTGGACATTCACGTTCAAAAAAGGTTTTTAAAAGTTGCTCAAACGCGATGGAACTACAATGGACGTTTAGTGCAAACAGTGTTTCAATACCGTGATGCTTTGATACACTTTTTTCAAGACGTTTGGGATAATAAAGAAACATGGGATGCTGAAACCGTTACTGCGGCTAAAGGGTATTTGCATTGGCTCAAAAAAAAACTTTAATTTCAATTTTTTGTTCAACATTTTTGCAGAGATTTTCCCTTTTACTGACATTTTATTCGACATTTTACAGCCAAAGTCAAATGACATTGGCTTTTGCATTAAACAAATTGATGATTTTAAAAATAGTATGAATAAAAAACGAGATCAGTTTGAACACTTTTGGAATAAGACTCAAAACATTGGCTTATAACCTGAAAGAAAGAGAATTAGAATTGATAATGTCGGCGACAGAGAGACCTCCTATCGTCGATTATACGCCGACATTTTTGATAATATTTTACAACAAATGAATTATCGATTCATCAAAATTTCCATCGGAAGCTTTTAATTCACTAAAATTAAATTATGGAAATGTTTTCGATATTCCAGCATTAAAGTCCCAGTTAAGTGTATTTATTCTTTAATATTATAGATGACGTTTTAAATATTATGCAAACTATTAGTGTCCAATTAGAATTACCCCAGTTAGCATGAAGAACAAATCCAGATATATAATGTTCCTACAAGTGACCCAATAACGAATTATTAGAAAAAAGCAATATACGAGTACATTTCATTTCTCAATTATGTACGAGGAAAGCTTACAAAAGGGCCAAATTAGTTTGTAAACAATTTTGCAGACTGTCCGAGCACGTAGAAAGTGAATGCGTAAAATTATTAACCGAAATACAATTATTATTATTATTATTAGTTATGGATATGGTCACAGATATACTTTTTTCCATAAAGGGAATTTTATTTGCAATGAGAACTATATTTAAATATACAAAATATAATTGATATGTTTGAAAAAAAAAAGACAAATATTATAGTCTAGAATGTAATTAAACAGGACATTTTTAATATGAATAAATTTGTTTTGATGTAATTTTTATATTTTATTTGTAGCCCAAACCAACCAAAATAGTGTATCGTCCTCTCGCCTCATCAATACCGTCGATCGGTCACTGAGTGATACAAGAATAATATTTATGAAGAAATAACGGTTGACATAAATATATGCACTAAAAGTTCTAAGTGGTGCGATAATTTTAACAACAGTATGTGTATATCTTATTGAGAATACAAAACGGTGAACCACTTTCTTTAAATATGTTGTCAAGTGTTTGTGTTAATTTTTTCATCCATTTAAATTTAAAAATTCATATTTGCTGCAGATTTCAATGCTATTTCGTATCATATATCTTAATTTTTTTTTCATCTGCATCTTTAATTCAAGTCATTTACTCTACGTGTAAAGTTCTGAATGAAAGTAACTTACGTTTTGGTCCACTTATTACAAGTGCCTACTTAGTTTTAAAGTTATTGCTATAATCAATTTATTATATTATACGGTTATTACCTTCTTAATAATTTCTACATGAAGTGGTGTATTATTTATTGAAGTAAAAATGGATGTAGCAGTCAGTCAGGATATAATAAAATGCTTAGTACTTATATAAGGTGTGCCATCACGATTTTATGAACCATCTGAAAAACCGTACGTTGCTTCATAGCACTATTATCAATTTACTGCTGGTATGTTTTTCCTAGAGAATAATAATTATTTGATAATTGCAGCAGTCTTTACGAAATATTTAATGCATAAAATGTCATAATTAAACTCGCTAAATCCATCAATCAATTTAAGTTTATATTTTCTACGGTTATTTCTATAAACTTATGTTAAAAAAATAACTGTAAAATATTTTTGAACCCGATTTTAAACATTATTCACTGATGCGTTTACAGAAAGTCAAGAAGATATTATGTTAGTCATTGTGTGAAAGATAAGTATAACACAAGTAATTAGACTAACCAAATATATTGAGAATTTAGAGCACTAAACACAATGGTTTATTCACATTAGACACCTACCTTTAGAAAATAACTTGAAGTTTGAACTACATTTTGATAGCGAAAATAATTTGCACACAAAAGAAATAACATTTCTGTCAATTTGTTCATACGTAGGTATGTTTCATATCTATTCTTTGGTTCTGTTTAGAATTAGACTTTTTTTAAATAATTTATGAAAACTCCCATGTAAAAGTGTTCAACCATACATATGTCGAAAACGGCTTGATTTTGAGAATTCATGGTTACTGTCCATATCATGTACAAAAGTTATTTACGATATAAGTATCGTAAAGTTTCATATTACGATATGCGATGGAAATATTGTTAAACAAGGCCGAAGGCCGAGTTTAATAATCTATCGAGTATCGTAATATGAATTTACGATACGAAAATTGTACAAAATTTTATCTACTATCAAAAAAAAAAAGTAACCACCATTTTCTGTACATTGATATGACAAAGATGAAGTTAGCCGTCTGTTAGATATTTGAATTCACCTTTAGCGTTAGTCATAATTGACATTAATAATTTTTGCGAGACAAAACATAGAAGCCAGAGTAGCCTTGTCTAGTTGCTAGGTATTGTTTGTTGGCTAAATAATAACTCTAAATAATAACTCAAAATAATAATTATCATGAATATTTGTGAAGAAAATATGTCTTACATTGAATTGGCAGCTAACGAAGCCATTGAAACTTTAGTTCCTGCAAAATCTAGGAATAGATATGAAAAAGAGTTCCAGCGATTTGAAGAATGGTGCAAATTAAAAAATGTCGATGGTGTTTCGGAAAAGATTTTATTGGCTTATTTTTTCGAAAGAGCCGTAGTTGAAAAACCATCTACATTGTGGACTCACTATTCCCTGTTAAGGACCACTATTTCGACGAAGAGAAACTTGGATATTAGCAAATATACCCAGCTGTTGGCTTTCTTAAAACGAAAAAGTGAAGGGTATAATCCAAAAAATCAAGAATTTTTTCCAAAAACGAAATACATACATTTTTAAAAGAAGCCAACGATGAAGCTTATTTAATGATGAAGGTAAATTTTATTAGTTTATTTGTCATAGTATGTTCGTCTCCAAAACGATAGCAGTCTATCCAAACGTTGAGATTTCCGAAGCCACTAGCAGTAGGTAGTACTGAAATTCTTTGAACATTTTAATCTTCTTGTAGGTGTCCTTAATAATTGGTGTTTTTGGAGCATGTCGCAGAGAAGAACTCACCAATTTGAAAGTAAATGATATTGTTGATGAGGAAACGTTTATTAAGATTGAAATATCAAATACGAAGACTAAAATTAAACGAGAATTTGCAGTTACCACAGGAAACATTGACGGCTTTGACTGTCTGCATACATTCAGAAAATATTTTAGCCTTCGTCCACAACATACCACTCATACTCGTTTTTTTGTTTACTACAAAAATGGAAAGTGTACTTCACAACCTGTAGGAGTTAACACTTTTAGGCACATTCCAAAAGAAATTGCTGCTTTTTTAAAATTGACAAATCCAGAGGGATACACCGGGCACTGTTTCCGAAGATCCTCCGCGTCCCTTCTTGCTGATACTGGTGCAGATATGCACACTTTAAAAAGACACGGAGGGTAGAAGTCCACTTCTGTAGCTGAAGGCTATGTAGAAAGATCTATAGAAAATAAGAGAATAATAGCTAGTAAAATCATGAAAAACAGATTATTCCCATTGAAACCGGCGTTGAAAACATTGGTGAATCTGTTACGTCTATACGGGCAGAAAAACGGAATATTACCACTGAAACGACTGTTGAGAATATCAGTACATCTCTAGCATCTACATCTGCAGGACTAAATATTACCAACTGCAAAGATTTTGTTATTAATGTTTATAAGTAAGGTACAATATTATTTTATGTAAGTTTATGTTGGCCAATTTATAATAAAACAATTTGGAAAAAAGTAATTTAATATTTTCTCTTAATTTTGTAAATAAAACCATTTTCCAAAAATAGGATGTTATATAATGTAAAAAGCAACATATTGGAAATTCCGATACTTTACCTACTTTACCGCACTAGTGCGTGATTACGAAATTCAAGTGACAACTGTAAAGTTTGACATTACATATTGATAGTAGATAAATAATTTATTACAGCTTTACATTTTCCCCTCCAACAAATTCAAACAGTTAATACTTAAAATGTAATAAACAGTAAAAAGACTAAAAAAAAGGGTCTAAAGCAGCTGTACTCAACCTTTTTTTTCCTCCGGGCCACATAAATCTGTTGATTATGGTACACGGGCCACAATGTTCTAAAAAAAAGGTCCTCATGTTGTTTTAGTTGTGTTATTGCTTTGAAAAGTCGCAAGGACAGTACTATAGGTCACTCATTTCAATTACTAATAATCGTTTGGGGTCAGTCAAAAAAGCTTGGAGGGCCGCACATAACAGCTTGTAGGGCCGCATGCAGGTTGAATATGGCTGGTCTAAAGGATTAATAGAAGATAATTAAACTACAAAAAATTGATTAAAAATATAATGAAAAATTATTATTTTTCTTTTTTTTTTATAAAGACAATATATAATATGTTCACGAGATTCTGGAACATTTTAGCGAAAAAATATGTCTTCTACATTTTTTTTGGAATGTCAGTGAAATCTTACTGAGATCCCTACCTGCTTGGAAAAGATCTCCAAATATTTTCCGCGCGAGGGGTAAACGGTCAAAATATTTTCAGATAGGTAGGCTAATATAAAGGAGCCAAAAAAGTTAAATGGTCAAAATATTTTTACATTTAGATACAGGCGTAAGTGGTAAAAGGGCCAAAAATTTTGATATGGGCTGGTTTAAGGTCTAAAGGGACCAAATATCTTCACATGGACAGATTTAAAGTATAAATGGGACAAATATTAATACATAAGCAGGCGTAAGTGGAAAATAAATATTTTTCATGGGGAGGCTAAAGTTATAAATGACCCGAAATATTTTTACATCCTAATCAAAAGGCGAGATAGAATGGTTCTTAAATTAGGGAACAATGTGACGTCTAAGTAACGCCAATGCTTTACAACCTGGAAATTCAACGTCTTTTGGTCTTACGTTCAAAATCAAATTGTTTCTCGTTTATTTTATGCTAAATTTTGCTCGTGGGATCCTCAGTATCGATGAAGTGGGACTCGTCTCGAATTTTTTCAAATTCGATTTTCGGGGTGTTTTAATGAAGCTTGATAAGAATTCGAAATATAATTGTACGTAAAATTCATAAATATTTTTTGAAAATTTTATTCATATTTCTCCCTGTAGAATAGCACGCCAATGATGGATATCAAATTAAATGTGTTTATATCAAAACAATCCTATAATGAGTGTATATTTATGTACCTCCCAAAGGACCCCGTATTTTTTATGCAAACGGAAATACCTTCAAATTGTTTGAATTTTGTATCTGTTATGGCACTGAGAAAAAATCCCGAATTCTAAAATGGATACATACTTAATAATCAAAATATTCTTACTCGCTAAATGGAAATACCTTTGTCATTATACTCATACAGTCAAACGACTTTAAAAGCACTCAGTTCCATGTAGGTACACTCAAAGACTGTAAGTTCTAACAGAGCTGAATAATAAAAAAAAACTAACTTTAGCCTGGGTACCAGATCACAGAAGACATAGACTGTTTGGAAGGCCTAATAGAACTGGGTGAGCAAAACAAACTAAATTTAGACCTGGGTACCAGATCACAGAGGACGTAAAGGCAGTAAAGAGGCGGATTTACTAGTCCGAAAAGGAGCCTCAAATCCTTTTTTTTGTCTATAATCCTTTTGTCACATAAACAGCCATCAGAACATGCACAAAGTACTTTATGTTAAACAAATCTCAGGAATGATGGAACTCAACAGGACACATACAGGCCAGAGAATTAATAAAAGGAGTAATCATCTACTAAGCAGAATACGAACAATACAAGAGCACTAGTAGGCTTATTAACAGGGCATTGTAGGCTTAACAGACAAAATCAGAAGAGATTGCGCTACTATGCAAAGGTCTATCAAGACTTAGATTCCCTACATTTGGCAAAGAACAATATAGGACAATTAGTTACACCGGATAGCTACTTCTTAGTCTATGGAGTCTACTAGAAGCAAACAAAGTACTCTAACTAAAGTACTAAAGCCAAAGTACTCTAACCAACGATCAAAGAATATCCACAGTAAGATCGAGGTGGGCGAAGCTACATGGCCCACGCTCCTATCCAAATCTATATGTTTTAGTTTTAGTACTAGTACTATAACATAAAATAATTTAGCGGCACTCTCGTTTGCAGTCACTCACTCTCTCTCACAGAGCCCCCAAAGTGCCATTTTTATTAAATATTATTTACGTCCACAAATTCAACACAAATTATAGATATAGAGACTGTCTAAATACCACACAAATCAAATTACAACTCTTAAATACCACACAAATCAAATTACAACTGTTTATAGCTTAACCAGCTACGTCACTGGTCCTAAAAACTAAAAAAGAAACTTGAGCATTGATAAAAGTTGCCCAAATTAAAAGTACCCAAAGTTTTTTCTAAGCGGCGGATATTCATCACTCGGTTTGTTCTACTGTATACTAAATACGAGAATACCTATTTACTTTTTTTGTTTTCTATTTAAAATTAAGATTGAACCTAAGGATTCAATCAATCCGTCGAGTACTATAAGTTATACCTAGTAATAGTATTTGACGAAGGTCTCGTTTGCGGGGTCATTTTGAAGTACTTCGTTGTAAAAAGTGACAGTGTATAGGTATATACATTATACACACCACTAGAGACAATTTACAATATTATAAAAAAAAATTGGTTAAGTGCAAGTCATACTTGTTCAATAGTGTTCAGTACCGTAATTGTTTTAAAAGAAGTAGAGCTGATATTATGTTGAGAGATTTAGGCCAGGCTTCGATACAGAGTATCCGTGCAGTGGAGCGTAAAACTTTCTTTTTTGTGTTTAAAAAATCTATCTAACGGAATGTAATCTTGATCATTTTCGTTCAATCTATACCTTATTCTCAACGTTCGTGATTTTTCAGATGCTTTTTTGGATATAAATAGGGGAGAGTAACTTTTAAACTACCTAATGCTGATATACCTTTTTCATTTGATACCCCATAAGATGTCATCAGATTTTTTTTTAGCTTTCAGTTTAATCCCCCAAAATTGACCTCCAAGATAAATATATTAATTTTTCCAACACCTTTATTTGAGTCATTTTAATTGTGTACGTCAAATGGACTCTTGAGTAAAACGTCTGTGACAGACACAGGCACCAAAATAATTCCATAAGTGTCCTTTTGCCAGATTGGAGAAGAACTAGATAATAATAAAAAAAGGTAAAAAAAAATATTTATAATGACAAATGGAATTTTGCTATCGTATCGATGAGTGGGGTAGTTATTATTTTTTAAATTTGTATTAATGTTTTTGTCTCATGGAACACAAATAGGACAATCCCAAAAAAAGTGTTACCAGTGCTAAGTACATAAGAATTTAGGTGAACTTAATTATTTTAACTTAACTAATTATAATTCAATAGATAACTAAGACACGGGGCACATTAAAACGCCATGTTACATTATTCAATCATATTCATTATATCTATTATTTATCGAACAAAAACTGCAAATTTTATTTTATCTCGGTAATTCTAATCTAAATTATGAAATGTCTACCAATAAAATGATTTGTTAGCTGAATTATTTTAATCTGTTGTTTAATAAACTTATAATTTTAGATAAAATCCATAAATACCTCTAATAATTCATGATTATTGAAGCAAACAATACCCACTTATCAATATCTACGTACGTATATCTGTATTTTAAATTTATGAAGTTTATACAAAAATTGCTTTATTTGATCTCGATCTAACCAAAAACATGTTTCATTTTTATTCTTACGTTAATGCATATGCGACATGAATAGGGCTGCCATCCATCCGGATTTCACCGGATTTGTACTAACAAGAGTTACAAGCTAATATAAGAGAAAATGATTCTTAATTTTACTTACAGTACAATTAAAGATGTTTAAATTACTGCACATTTCGTTAGAACATTCACACATTACATAAATGGGAGAGCTTTTTAATACATTTGTTCTAGGCACTGTAAGGTAAAAGGTGCATGCAGACCTTACCGAAAATCGAGGAACATGAAAGTTAATCCTTTCTAATATGGCGGAATCATCAACTTTATCAGTCAGTAACTTAAATAGAAACAGCACCGAGTTACAAGAACGGTGAGCTGATAAGCTATTAACTGCGTGTGTTTGCAAAAGAGAATTATGAGGCGTTCCGATCGCAGGGTAGACACCATCAATTTTGAAACTTAACAGTTTTAAAAATCGTCTTTGGGCTTGTTCTAGGTTGTTAATAAAACGGATTCCAAACTATAGATATACTCAGATATACTCAAGTTTTGACCTTACGAATGCATAGTAGAGGGTGGTGAGTGTAGACGGATTAGTTAAGTCGTCGAGACTTAACTAACTTAACTAGGCTAGTCGATAGCCCGTACAACAAATCCGCAAAGACGAGAAGAAGCAGCGAATATAATAGTATTTATATGCGGACCAAAAGATAATTCTCCATCGAACGTAACACCTAAATCTGTAATAGTAGTATTTGGAGAATTGTGTTGTTAATGATGTAATCAAATATTAGCGCGAAGACCATATGACATGACAAAACATTTCGCGGCATTAAGCGATAAATTGTTTCTCAGACATCAGTATTCAACTCTATCAATATTAGCTTAAAGGCGTTCGCAGTCGGATCTGTGATCAATGGTCAAACAGGATTTTAGATCGTCGGCATATAACATACAATTAACATCAATTATATCAGTGATATCGTTAATAAATAATATAAATAATAAAAGGGCCCAGGTTCGAATACTGTGGCACTCCTGATTGTTCAATATACTCAACTGATTTGAAGCCATTTATATACACATACTGTTCACGGCTTTGAAGATAAGATGTAAATAGTTTGAGGAGGGAATCATAAAAGCTGAATAATTTTAATTTAGTGAGCAAGGTTCCGTGATCCAATGTGTCAAACGCCTTAGTAAAATCTGTGTATACGACGTCCGTTTGTTTCTTACTGTCAATAGTCTTGTGTTACGTTAACAAGATTAGTTAGCGTTGACGTGCAAATTAATAACGCGATACAATAAAACCTCGAACACCTTCGAAAAGTTACAAATTACAGATATTGGTCTATAATATCTTCTACATATCTGGAACGGTAGATGTTTTAAGATACATATATATTTAACAACACCATTAGAGGATAAGCAAGGACATGTGCACAGTCTTTAATTAGAAAAGCCAGAATATCATCGGGACCTCTAGTTTTCTTTACTTTTACTTTCTTTAAAGCATACAGTACGTCTTTTTCACTGAAACTATTAATAGAAAGACAAATATATTGTTGTGTATCATCAGCTGTAAAATATGGATCCGACGACTGAATGAACGATTGTTGAAAGTGTTCGGCAAAATCATTTACAATAGAATTAGGATTATCTAAAATAATATATAAAATTATATAAAATAATATTATATAACTCATATTATTAGGTACGGAATTAAAACCCTTCGTCCTAATCACAAAAGCCCAGAAACTAGAAGGATTCGTGGTAATATTTGATTCTGCAGACTTAACAAATTCTTTGTAAGACTTATCTACATCTAGTTTGATTTGAGCCCTTAACCTAGCAAACTCTATGTACGCAGATGGGTCACTATTTCTCTTATATAGACGATGGTACTTTGCTTTTTTAGGAATGAGACTAATAATATTATAATTAAACCAAGGTGGGTAAATTTCTGAAGACTTTACAGTGGTTTTGGGCACACACCTATCGAGCACATGGTAAATTTTTCCGTAAAAGTACGTACATGCATCACTAGCATTTTTTAATGCATCTAAAAACGTCCAATCAATATTGGAAATCATTTGGTATAACTTTGGATAATTAGCTTTACAAAAATTATAGTTATTTACTATAAAAGTAGCTAGACGATTTTTATTGTAAGTATTGAATTTGCAACAGATCTCCAGAGCAGGATGGTGTTCGTCCTCACGAACCAGAGGATGCACTGATTTGTGGAAAATACCAGATCTAAGAGTGTATTATTAGAATTATGGATACTATTAAACTGGGATAAATCAAGTGCAAATGTGTTAATGTGAGAAACTAATGTAGAAAATCTGCCGATTTTCATATCGTTGGAGTAATCGGAGATATTAAAATCACTTATGACTGTTATATCATGATTCAATCGTCTCAAAGAGCTTTTCATAGTTAACAGTGCTAGTTCTAGGGGGTACATAAATATTTACAATTATCAGTCTTAATATTAAATATAATTGTTACCATTAATATATCTATAGTTGGAGTGAATTCACCAAAGGACGGATAATCAGATAAACAAATCTGAGAAGACACGAGGCTGTCATTCACTGCAACTAAAACAACACCACCCATAGTACAATTCATTAGAGAGTATTTTCTGTTAGACCTATATACATTATATGCATTTCCGAACAATTCCTGATTAGTGATTGATGATTCGAGCCAGGTTTCCGTCAAGGCAACAACAGTAAAGTTCACAATCGAACGCCCTAGTCAAATCACAGAATATATCCGCTGCAGTTTCATTAAAATTAATTTTAAAGTAAGCAAGTTCAAGATAAGAAAATATTGTTAAAAAATAGGCGGTTGGAGAGGACGATCCAGTCCTGATAATTGATATAGGCAAACAATAATGCATATATGTAATTTTCGATGGATTTTCTTTAAAAACTTCGTAATGCGCATGCATCGTAGTGCCGCTAAACATCGCAGAGCTGTGCTATTTTTGATTAGGATTGTGTAGCGTTCCACTGATGGGGAGTTCAGGGTATAAACCAAAGAAGGAATGTCGGTTTAAAGGTCTCTAGAAATAGATCTTTTCCAATTTCTAAACTTTTTCTCGTTTTTGTTCCGACGAATGGTTGGAGTTGAATAATAAGGAAGTGATACTAGTAACTTGGAAACATGGTGGAAAGAAATGGATTAGAATTAAGAAATATATTTAAAAAAATAAATATAATTTTGAAATTATGAGTTCGAACTTTTTCATTGTTAATCTAAAAATAAAAGAATTCATTAAAATATCTTAAAAGCAATGTAAAAGAGATAATAATTAAAGGTGTAGGGATTCAGTAAGGAGAAGGAAAAGGTCCTTTATTTCTCAGAAAGTTATTTTATAATAACCGGTTTCGAAGTTGTTACTTAATCTTCAGGCACACCTATATGGAAAATTATGGAATCAATAATTTGTAAAGAAAAAAGTTTTTAATAAAAATAATGTGAAAAAGGGTGAAAAAATTATTAATGATTTGACTTACCATAACATATCTATCACGGATTTTCTACATGGGTAAACATTAAAAAGTAAGAGGGTCACTTTGTCTCTATAATTTTAAAATTGTTTGATTTAAAAACGGATGAGACAGGGAATGCCTCTTTAAATTGGATTAAAAAGAGTTCTAGCAGACAAATTATTTAAAAAATCAAAGACAAAAAACATCAAAAAATAATCTTAATGCTTCTAGATAATGAATTCACTTCATCGCTATAAAATATCCTGACAAATGCTAGTTCTAGTGGAACAGGTCATTGTATAAAAATCGAAAGTAATCAATACAGTTTCGATATGAATCTACGTTTACGTAAAATTCAGTTTGCTCCTTTGCGGATGTTTCGAAAGCTTTAAGAACAAGAAACAAGAACAAGCAAGGTACATTATTATTCTATGGTTAAGTGCCGGAGAATGTCTCATTGTTATCTGTTAACAAATTATATTACAGTCACAAGTAGACTACCTTGACTTTCCTATTTAGAACAATATTAGTTATTATTATTTGTTGTTAATAATATTTTATTGTCAGTCACATATTAATAATCGGTGATTTAATGAGTGTATATTTTATAAATTCTATATCGAGTAACTTGAATTTTATTTGATTATATTATTTTCATTGAGATAGAATAAAGATGAAAATATGCTATGACGATACTAAAAGTGTCTGCACTTTTGCATTACATTTTTACGTCACATGTCAAACTCAAGATAGTGGAGCTAGTCAGTTTTGGTAAAAAAAAATTCATTTTTTAAAATAGCTTGATTTAAATAATATATTCCGTCAATCTTCAAATATAAAATTATTGACTTCAAATAAAGTACGATTCTAAGTCGCAATTTGATTACTTTTTTCCGTCACTCGAAGTGCGTCCATCTGTCATATCGCAAAATAGTGTTTATGTCGTCTCCTGTTCATTCTATCTCGATGATTATTTTACACCACTTTTCTTTAAAGCAATCATTTTTTATTTTAATTTACCTTGAAATCCTTAGACCTTTCGGTGTTCGAGTTATATTTGAGTTTCCCCTTAGATAAAAGAGACCAGAGATATAACATATACCGGTGTTTAACCTGCGCAAATGTTGCCAATTTTTAAAGAAAGTTTAACGGAGTGGGGGAATTGGGCAGAGACCCGAACTCTGTGACAGGGACCGGACTTTGTTTATTAGCATCATAATGAACTATTAGATTTATTTAAAATATACGTTTAATGGAATTTTGTATTATGAAATAAAATTAACGTGAATTTTTAATATCACACTGATGCCACAACATTTTATGTAAAGAGGAGGACCTTTTATAGAATATTGAGTTAGCGTTTATTTACTACGGACTTTTCAACAAGAGACTACAGTAAAATGTTGAAATAGAATATTGTTAATAGAGCAAGAAATGGTACTCATTGTCTACGAGTATTATAAAAAAAGCATGCGCACAAGCGAATACTGCAAATCAAACCTTGTGAGTTGAACATTTTTTCTACGGCTATTACATAATATTAAAAATTAGTCAAAATGAGAAAATGCTGTTTTGTATTTTAACCTCAGCTTCTTTCTTTAGGAATATCAATTAATATAGAGGATGAGTCACATAAACCTCTAGAAATGCATATGTCTGAAACCAGATAACATTTTAAAATTTAAACCTATTAAAAGTCATTAATTAACCGATAAATCAATGTTTACAAAAAATAATAAAAGAATTATTGTTTATTTTAAATAATCGATTATTTTCAAATAATCCATTTTTTTTTCGTCCATTGAAACAGATTATTCGATAATCTTTGAAAAATCTGAAATAATCGATTAATAAAAAATAATTGATTAATTAAAAAGTCGATTAAATGATAAATTGATTTTCAAAAAACCGAATTATCGATTTATTTTCGATCAATCGATTATTATCAATAATTTATTTTTATTGTATTTCCTTTAAAATCGATAATTCGATTATCTTTGAAATACCGATTATTTTCTAATAATCCTTTTCATATTTCCTTTAAAATTGATTATTCTCTTATCTTCGAGAAATCTAAAATAATCGATAAATCGAAAATAATCTATTATCAAAAAGCTGATTGACCGATAAATCGATAATTCTAAAAAATAACCGAAATATCGGTTATAAATAATAACCTATTATATTCGATTATTTTCATATAATTCCTTTGAAAAATCGAAAATAATCGATTAATCGAAAATAATCGATCAATTAAAAAAAACGATTAAACGATAAATCGATTTTTCAAAAAAAAATTCATTATTTTCAATCTACTTTCTTTTTTATTTCCTTTAAAATCGATTATTACATTATCATAAAAAAAAGAAAATAATTTATTAGAAATAATGGATAAATCGATTTTCATAAAAAAGTATCAGAATAATTGATAAATCGATTATTTTTGTAACCCCTATCGGTCGCTTGCTTTTATCCGAGCATTTAGTTCCAAAATTTAGAGATTCGTATTTTTTGATCCCGTTATCTTTGAAACCGCATTCGATTGTACAATAAATAATAAATATTGCTAAAATTTGGATTTTTTAGTAAACGAAAATTTTGTTCGAGTTGTTTAGGGGTTTATAATGTAACATTTTATTAACAATGTGACTAACTCCCGTAACTTTAGTATTTTTTTGCTTATACTAAATCGTATTGTGCGTTTTACTTTGTTTTAAGACTTAAGATTCAAATGTCACTTTCGATTTGACCGCAAATAAGATGAACCTTGAAATTTTAAGTTGGTCATCCTGTATTTCATCTAATATTCTTACAAAAATACCTTATAAAAATAAAATTTAGCTAGCAACTATGCTTTTTTACATCTTATTTATCTACCAAAAAGGGCTAAAAACCACCTTTAGTAAATATTCTTATAAAACTACTTTTTAAAAACAAAAGTTCGTTAGCAACGATGCCTATTTACTTCTTATTTAAATTAAATGTTCAAAATTTTACCCTTTTGTAAATTTATGTAAGTAATATGAAATCTGTTTTCTGAAATATGTATTTGATGCTTAATATTTATTAAAACCCTTTAATGCGGATCTGAAGTATTCAGCCCAAAGGATCATGGCGCTTTATGTCAAAACGTTAATAAATATTTACCGCTGAAAACGAATATATTTTTTATCTTTCATAACATTGGTACTTGTATTATCTTGAAAAATTGTATATAGTTATACAATTTTTCAAGATACATCGTGGAAATTTTAACTTAAAATTGAATAACTAGAACACTTTAAATTGCTAAAACACCAACAAATAAATCAAAAAAGAGCTGATTAAACTCATGCGGAGGTGAGCGTTGAATGGAAAAATCGGAGCAATTCGGGTGGCATCGTGCAAACAATGATTTTCAATTGGTGGGTTATTTGGGGTTAACATAGACAACATGCGCAGTGTGCAATGTTACATCTTCGGTCTCTTTAATCTAAGAGTTTACCGGACTTTTTCCACATTTCCTATCTCTACGCTTTGATAATGCTGTACTTCTATTTTTTATATTTAAATATTATAGCATCGACAGATCATTGTAGATGTTTAGTTTCATTCACAGTAAGAGTTTATATTTAAATAAAATCCAATATGTTATGCCTACGAAGAATTTTGAATTGAAACTAATGTTATACTTTAAGGCTTATTTATAAATACCATATTCAAAAATTTTATTTTTCTTATTTTTTTACAAAAATCAATTTGGAAATTTTGAGTTGACACATGCCATATTTTTAGGATTTCGAAATGTTATAAAACTTTTCAAAATAAATTGTTAACTTTTTGTGAAGCCCTTCAATAGTTTCATGTTTTTTTTTTTGTAAAAACTACTATACCATATTTTTAGGCTATTTTAAGCTCTTGTAATATCATAAAACTATTGAAAAAAATATACTGTTTTAAAAAGAAAGGGTGTTTGGCTTTTTATTTTTTTTTTCTTCTAAAAACAACTACGCCAATTTATAAGGCTATTTTGAGGCTCTTATAATATTTTAAAATATTTTCGAAACATTTGCTGTTTTTTTTTAATATATTGGTTACTTTGTTGTCTTTGAATGAAGCTAACAGAGCAACTCTTTCGGTTGTTTTAATTCTTTTTTTAAACAAGTATGCCACAAGCAATAAAATAGTGTTATGCAGATTTTTGGTAATTTATTTTAACTACAATAATTTACTTAACTGATAACATTAACGTAAACGTCTACCAATAAAACTAATCACTGACGTCAGGATGATCGACTTATATAGCTTGCATTCACCTTCTCGAACTGTCCAGATTTTTCTTGACGTGGAATGACATTTCTTGAATATTCCTCCTTCTTCTTTTACTCGTACCTTTACTTATGGCGACCGCAGCTCGCTGCAGGGTGCTGCGTACCAATAGCAATAAAGTAGTATTAAAATAGTAAAACTACCAGAACATAAAAGTATCCAAGGAAATGAAAAGGCTGATAAACTCGCCAAAGAGGGATCAGAATTCCCATTCACAAGACCCGAATCTGTATTTGGGATAAGCAAAACTGTGTTCGACAGGCAGTGAACAGGTGGATAACCCAAAAATACCCAAATTCACTGGCAACAAATAAGGGGACACAGTCAGTAAGCTCATGCTAAGGGTACCGAACCCACGCATGGCAGCTAAGGTACTACAGCTCGCAAAGCCTCAAATATCCACCGTTATGTTATATTAGTAATGGGGTGTTAATACACTACAACATAAAAGATCTATTGTGTCCCCTTCTATCGCTAATGCAGTAAGGAAATGTATCGATGTCTATAACGACCCTTCCGATCTTTTCTTCTTAAGGAAGTGTAGAATTTCGAGTGGCTTCAAGTTAGGTAAATCGCCCTCCTCTGTTTGATATACTCCTAAGGATAGTGCTCTTGGATTCTGGAGTGCTACACATTCAGTCAGAAAGTAAATGGAAGTTTCGCCCTTTTCTTAGAATCTGCACTCACTATCGTCCACTACTCCTAGTTTACTGAAGTGTCCTATGAGTCGGTAATGCCCAGTAAGAATCCCTGTTATAATACGTAGCATGTTCTTGCTCAGGCAGATACAGGCTTCCGATCTTTTCTGGTTTTATTCACCCAGAAGTATCTTAGCCCCCAGAGATTGTTCCAAATATCGGTCCTTCTACTGCCCAATTCTTTTTTAATTTCTTCTAATATCGTGTTACTGCTGATACCGCAAAACGGCTCAGGTTCCACAAAGGGTGTTTGAGCCCCTTTCCTTGCAGACTATCTGCAATCTCGTTACCCTTTACCCCGTTATGTCCCGGCACCCAAGTGAGAGTAACTGTATATTCCTCGCCTAGCTCATTCACTTTTTCTAGACACATCCAGCCCATTTTTGAGCTGATACGTAAGAGCTCAGCGTTTGGCTGTTTGACATGATGATAATCTCTTGTTTGCGATAGTTTCTCCCTAGATACATATCTCATTCTGTTTGCTGAAACACCTTTATGTGATGGGAACACATGGTAGGGATGTGAAATAAAAAGATTATTTAAAAAAATTTATAACTATTTAACCGTAAAAACCAAAGAACTTTTTATTTGTATAAAATTCTACTACGATCAGGAAATTATCCTTATTCGAAGGTTATTTTGTTTCTAGTATAAAAAAAATTAAGTATAAGCTGGGGAGTGTGAGTTGCCCCACATATCCATGCATTCTGCAGGAGTATATAGTAGTTGCCTCTTAGCTAGTCAGAAATTCTGCTGTTCGACACCGACAGGCAGTTGCGCGATTTTATTTGACCGGAAGTGAGCATTTGCTTGGCTTCTATTACCCCGATAGTAAATTCCCGGGTGGATCTATTATGTCCGCCCGATTCAATATTATTGCATTATGTACCTAAAATAAATAAATATTGTTCGACACAGGATCCATAGTATAATGTATAAATGTTTACAAAAAATGTTATAAAGAGTGAGACGTAGAAAAATATTGGTCTATACATATATTATTGTTGTAATCATAGGGAAAATATTAGACATGAAAACAGCTAAAGACCGGAAGAACTGGAAACGGAATCAGGGAAAGACGAACAATCATGCACCCAAGTGGGTATAAAGATTCTTAGTTAAGAAGATTTTTATTTATTATTTAGATTTTAGATCCTTCTTTTACTCAAAAATTTTTTACCATTACATTTTATCAAATTTAATATATACATTTTATTACTTTTATTATTTGTTAGTTCGTTCATTTTATTTTCATTTCTATACCTGAGGATAGAAATTTTTGTTCGTACCCTTGTATAGTTTGCAAGCTTAGGGTCTATTTATACTCCCTTATTATTAGTATTTGCATTAGTATTATGATTAAGCATAAAGTTGAACCTTCACAATGTAATGGGGACATTTATACTCGATTTATGATTAGTATTAGCATTAATATTTATGCCTAATAATTGACAGGTTCAACTTTTAAATTAAATATTAAATTTCTTCTTTTCTATAAATAATCAATGGCGTATTTGGCCTTTGTTTTTAATAGACAACGGATAAGGATAATTAACAATACACATATGATTATGTTGTTTATATGTTTGTTCCAACAAGCTCGAAAACGATAATATTTCGGTACAAATCATGCTCTGTATACAATTTTTGTGTATCATCAGTGTTCACCGATTATAAAGTTGACAAATGACATGTCACCACGAGGAAGCAAAGGCCTCTTTTCTGTCTGATTTGTATCAAATTTCTGCTTCTTTTTATTTGTTATAAATTTGAGACTTAAATCCGTTAAAATGTCCTTAATTAAACCTATTTTTGAATAATAATATTTTTAAATAAAACTAACTAGTAAAAATATTAATAGAAACACATTTAAAACTCAAATATCTTAAAAGAACACAACCGGCCTCTTACACATTTCTTCAGTAACCATATATTTTGTTGACTGCAGAATTATATCTTATTAGGTATTAGGTTTAAAAAAGAATTACTAATACTAATTATAAAACGAGTATAAATACCTTTTTTGAATGATTTAACAAATTTAATGCTTAATCATAATACTAATACAAATACTAATACTAAGGGAGTATAAATAGACCCTTAGTTAACAAAACCATAAGACCGAATTTGTACTTACCATCAGCATTCAGTTAGTTATCTGCATGTCGATGTTGTCGGCAGCGTAGGTATTCAGAAACAGAAATTACTCACATTTATATTTTATTCAAGGAATAAATCGAGGGCCAAGCCTACTTACTGCGCTCTTTTGCAACTTAATGATTCCACATTCTCAACAAATGAGCATTGAACTCTGAAGCAAGTCGCCCGCTCCATTGCTTTGCTTGTTTGATTAAATTATAATAAGTTCAAGTACAATTTTCTTACTTATTACGGGGATAGAATGAAAAGTTTCTAAAGTTACCGTTATTGTTGATTACTTCGCCATAATCATACTTTTTTTTGTGAAGAATCTTTGTTCGTTGAAATATTTTTTATGAAACCTTATAAATAAACAGTACGTTAACCAACGCATCAAGCAATATAAAGATAAGATATTTGACTTGAGACTATATAAAGAGAGTAACTTGGTTCACAGTTTAAAGATATATTCTTTAAACTGTGCTTGGTTTAACCACGAAATAACTAACAAGGTTTAACTAAGCCCTTTCGATGGCAAGGAAGGGATATTGCAATTCGCAGTCAGCGATATATTATATAATATAATAAACTCTATTTATTCTTTTCATTACAATAATTGTTTTTACAATTTTTTATTTACAAATTATAGATGCTGAATAAATAGATATACATTTAGTCCGTTGAACCAATGAGGTTGTGCATGGACACTAAAAGGAAAATATAAAACATGTGTAACGTGTGTAAAAAAATAAAGTATATAATATAAGTATGTTATCTATATATTTTTTTTTTGTAAAGAGAGGAAGGAGAAATAATTTCTTAATTAACTAATTTAAACTTAGTTTTTAAGTAGTGTTTATTAGGTTGCTAGTTTTATCTCTTCCTAGTAAATATATTTTTTAAATATATTTTTAATGAAATTTTCTGAATTTATTTTGAATAGTTGAAGAGATAGGTTTTATATATTTCTGGAAGATAGTTATAAATCTTACGTGATAGGTAACTATAAGAACGAAGACTAACGTTTTTTTGTAGTAATTCTATGACTGCATTATCGGTACCTTTGTACCTGATGTCATAAACATGATTAACTTTTTCCAATAGTGTTTTATTTTTGTAAGTAAATAATATAATTTGATTCATAAATAATTGTCTAATATCAAGTAGACCAGATTCAAAAAATAACAAATGAGATGGATAAGAAGATGGTTTATTGAATAATATTTTTATAATACGTTTTTGTATTATATCAAGTTTTTTTAAATGACAATTAGCAGCACCTCCCCAACTCAATATAGCATAACGTAAACGAGATTCAACAAGAGAATAATAAATTATTTTCAAGAATGATTGGTCTAATATATTTTTTAAATGTTTTAAACGATATAAAAGTTGTCTTAGTGTTTTCGTTATATTATTAATGTGCGCATCCCATTTTAAATGTCTGTCTAAAGTAACTCCTAAATATTTATAACTAGTTTTGCATTCTATTATTATATCTTATCTTATGGTTAGAGTTTGAAAATCTGGCAAACATCTTGTATCATTCGAAAAAGGCATGAAAAAGGTTTTTTCAAAGTTTACTGTCAATAATTTGTGTCGAAACAGATCTAGAATTTTTGCCAGATCCTTTTCAGCTTTATTTTTCAATTCCCCCACTTATCAGCACTGTATAAAATAGCATCTGCGAAACTAAGAAGTTGTCCAGCTGTGTTTTCTGTAAGTATATTATTTATATACATTGTAAATATAATGGGTTCTAATACTGTCCCTTAAAGCAGCCCATAGTTAATTATTTTTTCATTGCTAATTACGTTACCTATTTTGACTACTTGTTTTCGATTATATAATCAGCAAGAGGTCATTTGCTGTTCCCCTTATTCCTGCATCCCCCAAGACTTCCAACATTTGCGTATGACTTACAGTGTCAAATGCCTTGGCGAGATCAAGAAATACGCAGATCACAGGTTTACTTATTTCCAAACATTTTGTAATATTTTCCACGAGTTTCCCTATTACATCATTTGTCGATAAGCCTTCTCTAAATCCGAACTGTTTTTCTGATAGTATATTGTTAGCATTTAAAAAATTTACTACCCTGTTTTTTAGAACTTTTTCAAATATTTTTCCTAACGTGCATATAACTGATATAGGCCTATAATTATTTATATTTTTTATGTCTCCTTTTTTATGTATGGGTGTAACAACGGCTATTTTAAATTCATGAGGTATTTTGTTTGTTATAAATATACTGTTTATGATATGAACTATGGGCATAGAAATTATTTCAGATGTTTCTTTAAATATTTCAGTTTTTATTTTATCCAAACCGGGCGACTTTTTACTTGTATTTATAATATCTAATATTTCTTTGTTATTTACAGGATTTAAAAAAAAATTATTTTGATTTTTATTTGCACGAGGTGAAGGGGTATCTGGAATCGTTATATTTTTAGCATAAGATTCCCCAACATCAATAAAAAAATCATTGAATGCATCTGCTATACTCTCTGGAGTATTTAATTTTATATTATTATGAATAAATATCTCCTTGGGTTCACTTTTACTTTCATTAGCGCAAATATTTTTAACAACATTCCAGAGGTTTTTTGAAATATTTTTATTTATATTTATCTGTTTTTTATAGTAGTTATATTTAGCGTTCCTAATTAGTTTGTTTAAAAATCTCTTATATAATCTAGCATTTTGATGAAAACGAAAACTGAATTGTGGTCCTGATCTGGCAAATGTATTCGAGTCTACAGAAAACAAGAGTCCACGACAGCGTGGTACAATGTACAATAAACTCGCCATTTTGGTGGAGGATCAATAATGGTGTGGGGTGGCATCAGTTCCAATGGAAAAATTGAGCTCCTTGTACTTCAAGGAGTGAATTTGACGGGATATCGATATATTACGGACAATTTACAACGCCATGCATTGACTTATGCCCAAATTTACGACGAGTTTATTTTTCAACAGGATAATGCCCTCCTCATGTTACCAGAAAAGTTCGAAACTGTCTTGAAGAAACCCATGTTTTCGATAGAACACATAGTGGGACGAGTTAGGAAAACGAATGAGACAGATACAAATGCCAAATAACTGCAGTTGCTTTACTTCAAAAATGGGAGCAGATAACAAATAATTTAGCACTTAATCAACGTCGATATCTAAACGTAATACGAATAAATGGAGAACATACCCTTTACTATGGCAGTGTAGAAGGGGAAAAATGAAAATTGTTATTTCTTTAAATTCATTTATTTTTTGTCTGATATTTTAAATCTCCCTATAGATATCAAATGTTTCTTGGCATCATTTTAATGAGCACAAAACTACGCAACTTTTGTCTAATTTAACAAACGTTCTATTTGTTACAGTTTAAAAAAAGCAATACTGTCCCTATGAAATAGTATATTATGTTAAAATGTTTTATTCCTCAACACTATTTTTGTTTCTAAAAATTCTAATCACTTGTTTTTTTTTATAGATGCAGAATATTTCCTTCATAGCGGTTTTAGTCACTACATGTATTTGGAAACCATCCTCGAAGAGACCTCCGATGATCTTCGATCGGAAAGTGACGGCGATTCTCGGGGCTCCCCCGTGGGCTGGCTAGCAACCGATTCTGAAGCCGGTTCTGTCATTTGCATCGATCCACCAGGTAAGAAAATAATTATTATTATCATCATACCTACACATTTGTTACTCCTAGAAGTTTCTTGTAATAGTATAAAGTCCTCGATAAAATCAGTATACATTATTAGTGCGCAATTGTTCAATATTTCAATTTGTATTATTGACACGCAAACAAGTTTCAAATAAAAGTTATGTGGTTTTTAAAAATGCCCATTTTAAAAATATTTTTGAATATACAAGGTGTTGCATTTTTGTCTGGTAAATAAAAATGTATATTTTTTAAATAAAACACCCTGTATTTTATTTCAGTTTTAGAATGGTTTGATAATACTGTAGTCAACCCTAGAATTTTTTTAAAAAATATTACAGGGTTGCCGAGCAATTATTTTTTTTTTTTTTTTTAATTAGAGAATGAAGCAGACCCCAAATTAAATTATCATAATTTAGGTAGGTTTACAATGATTTCAAAATTGTTAAAAACACAGGCTTGATAAGATACTAAGCTAACGAATAATGGTGATAGAACTGGTTTATGTTATACAGAGTGTCTTGAAACATGTCTTAAATATGGCCAATTTTAAGTTCAATTTACTAAATTGTTTCAAGTGCAACACCCTGTATATTATTTTAGCATAACATTTCTTATTAATTTACCTATATAACGATACTAACATGTTAGCCAATAACACATATACATGGTGTCCCATCAGTGCGTAATTGATCGATAGCTGTTTTATTATTAGAAATACGAAAAAAAATTAATATGAAAGTTTAATACATGTTCCTAATTATACAGGGTGGTCCATAAACGAGGGGCTGACCAAACTTATACATTTTAAATCAAAACATCCTGCAAACAATTTTAAGAGACTTCATTTATTTGCTATCTTGTATATAGGGTGTGTTACAACGCGGGTAACGTTTTTGTCAATTTTTTGATTTGTTATTCCCACAATTTTTCCCATGTTCGTTTTTATTTCAAATCAGTTTCTGAATAAATATCTATATTTTGTTTTATAAAAACGTATTTAAAACATATTTTCAAAACTTGAAAATAGTAACATAAAACTACTCTTTGGTAAAAAACGAACATGACAAAAATTGTAAAATAATAAATAAATTCTTCTTAGTTAAAAAATCAGTCAGTGTGAACCTTAAACGTTTAACAAGTATGTTATTATTTAAATAAATACATAGTTTTTAAATAGTTTGTTCTTGATTTTAAATGTAACACTGTTTTGTAAGAAAATGTCATGAATTTCATATACATTGGAAAATGTCAAAAATTCTTATAGGAAAAGATTCCTCTACTACTCAAGAATCGACCCCCAGACATATACAACATATAAAACATTAACTAGGAAAATCAAAACAAATAATAAATAGTATAAGATTGCGGGTAATAAGTACTCCCAAGATCAACCAAAACAACCTAGTCTAGCCGAATTACCATATTTAAAGTTTATTTTAAAGATTTTCCCTCAAAATCAACATGGTCAAGCAAAAATCCTATATTTTAAGTTTATTTTCATTTTTCCCCTTTTTCCCATTTCCATATTTTTGCAGTAAAAATTCCCATAGGATGGAAAAATTCCCACAAGTTGGCAACACTGTTTTGGATGATGTTGTAAAATTTAGAGGGGATAAAAATGCTGCTTAATCATGCCGTACGCCACTGACAAAGTTTATTTAACTGATTGTTTTGCTGATATGACACCAAAAATGTTTACCGAATTTAGTAAAATTATACTGAGAATTAAAAAAAAAAAAAAATTATAGTCATTAATAATTTTTGAATTTTCAACTTTAACACATTGTATTTCGGCAATCAATAATATTTTATTTAAGCATGTTTCGTTTAATAGTATTATTTTTAATCAGATAATCTTCATTTGTTCTGTATCCCATTCTTAATGAGACCCTGTATTAACGGTTTCCTAGTACTAAAACATATTGCATCTATTTACACCCTAACCAGAAGAAAGGAACATTTTTGAACTATATACCTAGTACACCAAATGGAAGAAAATTGAAGAAAAATTGACATAAAAATTAAAGAAGATATTCTAGAACAGACACCATTGTAAGAGAAAGTAATCTTGTGCAAGATATAACCAAGAAAAGAAGAAAAACTTTACTGATAATTTTTTAAAGAGGTAGATCTAAAGAAGGCTAAAAAGAAATTGAACGAATTGTGAGAGTTGCGTGCTATATGTCTTAGCCCAAATTATTTTTTTTGCTACAGGAAGTTTTTGGTAAAAATGAGTAAAAAATCATTTTAAAGAAAGAGTTCAGAAAAATTTCTAAAGTAGTTATTATAAGATATTTGAGTAAAAGGTGCTATCTATACCTCAGAAATACTCTTAAGTATCCCTTGCTGAGGATTTAAACTTTACAAAAGTGCTTTTGGCTGTGTTTAATGCTTGTAAGAAACCATCTTATCTGCTTTTAAATGTATGGCGGACAAAGCTGCAATTAATTTAATAATATTGAATGATAATTGCAAACCCTGTAGGTATAATACAAATTGCCTTTTACCTTAAACCTTTTTCTGACATACGACCCATTACTATTACCACGACAATTAGATAATGTTTGTTTTGTGTTACCAGATTTATCAAATACGGAAGTATACCTCATTTCTTATTCACCAGTTGAGAAAGAGTAGTTTTGTTATATAGCCGTAGAAAATATATTTTTTTATAATTGATAATTTTTTAATTATTAAGAAAACATATTATAAAAACAGATATTATTGTTTCTGTTTTCAATTAATGAGTAAGAATTTATCTACTGTTTGAGTTTAAAATTTTATATTGTCTTTATATTCGCAATTTAGTTTTCTGTATCTTGAGGCATACTAACACATATAAATTACATTTGCCAAAGTATTATGTTTTTCTTAAACTGTATTCAGTAATGTGGTAAAAAAAAATTACTATTTATTTCATAAAAAGTAAACTGTAAGCGTCGATAATTACTTTAAATTGTAACATTTTACATTTTTAAGAAAAATCCAGGGTTCGAAAATATCATGATATTTATATAAATATCATATCACATGATATATATCTGATATATATTTAATTAAAAAACAGTATTGTTTCTTGCACAAACTATATTTTAAATTTTAACACAAACATATTAACAAACACCTATATTCTAAACAACAAAACCGTTTATTCTAATTCAATTTAAGGAGGTCCTTTCGCCACCCCTTTCGCCATCAATGTTAAATAAAAAATATTAGATTATGACTAAAATTAATATTTTTCTAATAGTTGAAGTCCTTATTTATCTAATAGTGAACTTTTAACTATACCTTAACGTGCAAATTTTTGAGAATTTGTACTGTATTTGTACTGTGTTTTACGAGAAAGTAAGACATCAACAACAATTCTCGAATTATACTATTATTTATTGATTAGATGGAGTAGAAAAAAACTAAAAATAAAGTTTTTGAAATATTTAGGTTTTGTTTTTTACAATAAAATATATAGGTTACCGTGGAATTTATTGAGGAATTAATATTAAAAAATCAACTAGGTTACTTGAAATTTTTTTTAATATTAATTTCTCAATAAATTTCACGGTAACTATATATTTGATTGTAAAAAACAGAACCAAAATATTTAAAAAAACTTATTTTTAGTTTTTTTCTACTCCATCTAATCAATAAATAATAGTATAATTCGAGAATTGTTGTTGAGGCCTTACTTTCTCGTAAGACACTGTACAAATACTCACATTTTTAAAAAAAATTCTGAAAAATTTGCACGGTAAGGTATAGTTAAAAGTTTACTATTAGATAAATAAGGACTTCAACTATTAGAAAAAATAAATTTTAGTCATAATCTAATATTTTTTATTTAACATTGTTGGCGAAAGGACCTCCTTAAAAAAAAGAAACAAAAATAATTATTAAAATAAGCAGATTTTAACCTTATTTTATTAACAATTATATTTTAATACAAACACATATAAATCGCTAGTTATTATAGTTTTATACAGGGGCGTATTAAGACATTTTCGGATGTATAAGGTATAAATATCATGATATATATCGTGATATATATCGTGATATATATCGTGATATATATCCTCTGAACCCTGGAAAAATCATTAATAATACATTCTTAATTTATGGTTTTCCACGTAGATGCTTTCGCTCTAATTAGGTTATTTATTTGCAAAATTGTCTAAATGCAATATTTTTTGTTCTGCATTCTATATTTTATGAATTTTCCGAAATCTTTATTGATAAAAACAAATCCTTACATCAAATATTTTAAATGATAAAGATATACCTGCTTTTGTCACAACCAAAGACGAATTTTTCGTAGTTGGTAAGAACGCTTGTTAATTCTGTCAATAGCTAATGAGAATGTGCGTAATTTGAAGTTCATGTCAGTCAGACATGATACAGCACAAACAAACTTATATGGAATCACTCTGTATTTCTCAATAAACTTTTTGTAAAGAAACAATTTGGTATCCAATTTTAAGATAAGGCTTTTCGTTCTAAACAAACATGATAATAAAAAACAAACGACTGCTACGATTCATTTTCTAAAATCACGGGTAATTTTATATCGGTCCAAAAAAAAACAAAAAAATGCATTATGTTGGACTAACAGATGTGCACGGGAAGAATTATTGCTCTCATTGAACAAGGAGTAGCCCAAAGAGACGTAGCAGAGGTGATAGGCGCTACCCAAGCTCTTGTATCAAAAATATATGAAAGGTTCTTGGAACTAGGAACTCTCAAGAACAGTTGCAGACAAAGGCGGCAAGCAGTCATAACTGAACAACAAGACAGCTTTGTGTGCCAAATTCCTGAAAGAAATTCATTGTTTCTCATCCAGAGCTTCAACGATAACTTCTGAAAGCTACAGGTGTGAACGTTTTAGTTGAAACTATAATAAAAAGACTTCGCCCTTGAGGGTTGTGCAGTAGGAGAGAGCTACGGGTCCCACAGTTATGTAGGCAAAATACAATTGACCGGCTAAATTGGTGCCTTCAACACCAAAACTGGACAATTGAGAATTGGAATTTGGGTTAGAACTTGTCGAAACAATGCAGGAAATGTCGCACAGCTTATTAATGCAGCATTAGCATAGTGGTAAAACGTACTTCAAGACAATATTGACAATTTAATAAGAAGCATGCCAAGGCGAATAGAAGCTTGCAAAAGGGCTATAGATGGCAACACGGATTATTAAAATTATCAGAAAAATAATAGATGATTCCGTATATAAGTTTGGTTGTGTGTATCATATTTTCAAGCTCTCTCAAAGTTTATCGGGCCCATAAATTTTAATGAACGTTGTTGCAACCTGCTTCTAGACTTCTAAGGAATAATTTAAGATAATTCGATATACACAAAGTACATGTTGCTTTGTTTCGTGACGTCACACTATCACGGTATATTACCTTGGTAATGACGGTTATTATAGGCGTATCAACTCCCCTTTAAAAATCAAAGAAGACATGATCAATATCAGGGTTACGAGTAAGAATTCGTTAGTTTCGTTATTTATGGCAATAGTATTGTCAACGGTGAGGATTTTACCAGATTTTTGGGAATTCTTACCCAACAACAGTTTGACGCTTATAGTTTATTGATCTATTAGCAACTTCGACTTGTAGTAGCTGGCAGTGGTAAAGCTTAACCGGTAGACAAGTATCTAGTTTCAATGTGAATGTGACATTTCTAGAGCCATTCCAGAATATTATTTATTTAAACTACTCTGTAAATTTTTGGATGCTGATATGAAATATTGTGTCAGTCAAGAATCGCTGTGCAAACGGCAAAGGTGGCAACCATTGTGTATATTGCTATTAGTAAATCGGATGTAAATTCAGATAAAGAATAGTTCCCAAGACACTTCCCTTGGGTACGCCAGAGTTAATAGGATTAAACTCAATATATTTGTTTTGTTGTTTGACCAAGAACTGTCTTTTATCAAGGTAAGACTTAAGGATTAGATTAAAATTGTGCGCAAGATGTATTTTGCATCAGTCCTTAATACCATACCTTCTCAAAGGCTTAACTAATGGATATGGCCTGTAGGCCAAAACGCACAGTTCTGATCTAAAGGCAAGATTTAATGAGCTCATTTCATTCTTCATCCTCACATTAGATAAAACAAGAGAAGCCAGATTTGAATCAGATCAAGCTTTTCACATTGAGTTATGGACTGAATCGATGGAATGTACAGTTTAAATCTGACAAATATCTCAGCGTTTAGGACCCATTGTAAAAATTGTGTATGCAAAAAGCAACACTACATCTCGCTAAATTCATGCTAAAATTTCAAATTATTTGGGCCGTATCCTAACCCAAAATGTTTAAAATAAACCAAATACACAATAATATTTCTCATTATAAATCAAATAAAAAGTAATTCATTTTAAATTTTATGGAAATCATTACATGATTTTTCCTTGCTGTTTTGTAGCTTATCCTTTAAAAAATCGAATTACCGGTATTAAACAAGATGGTTTGCCTAAATAATGCTCATATAGTTAGGAAGGCTAAAGATGAACATGGCAGAGTTTTTAGATTTGAAATGGAAAACAGGATTAATGCATTTCGATATTTGGGGTCGATTGAATATTTAGAAGAAGGAAGAAATCTAATAAATTACAATAGCAAAAACAGTAGTTTTCAGATAGATTACTTTCGATGATAAGAGGTAATTTAAAATATTTTATGTTATAGTAGATAAGGATAACTAATAAGGAATTTAACTTTAAACAGATACAACGGTATCAAATAGCAACGTACAACCGAAAGTCTGAAGAGCTGCACCTAAGGACTTGTATTACTATAACATTTTTTATCATAGGTACTTTCTTTATAGTCAACAACTTTCTCGGTGTGGCTCAGGCTAGTACTTTACAGGTGTTTGTTCTTATACCCAAAATAAAAAAAATAAACTTAGTGCTGATCAGGCTAATAGTTTATAAATGTTTGTACTGATGTCCATGGCCCTTTAGGAGTCTTGGAATAATCCAGATTATATTTCTGATCTTGTAACGACTGTGGGTTTTCGTTGAACGTTACTCCTGAGTATGGGTTTGACAGCGAAAATAGATAAAATGAAACTTACAAAATGTTATTTTTGCAATAGTTTATAATAAGATTATTAGGCAAAAATGTCTAGGTAATAAATATCGGTGTTTGTTTTTCCGTGAGATCAAAAACATAATATTTCATTATAACCAAGGCAGTTTTATAATAATTCAAACAATACCTAAGTCTAATTAATTGTTTGCTTTGCTTAATTTAAATTTGATTTATTAAGTTCCCACTCGCGATTGTTATTTAAAAAAATTAAATTGCTCTTTTTATATGTATAATCAAGTTAAATATGCTAATCGTTAATGTCACATTGTTTACTTGATATAAATATATAATCTTATTTATTTCCTATTGTATTTTCATATTGTTCGTTATAGGATTTGTTGCGTATTCAGGAAGATCTTTACAGTTAATCTATAGGGTGATCTTTGTTCAATGTTACATCATAGGTCTGTTCAACCAAGCACTGTCAAAACTTGTGTAGGTTAATAATCTTGTTCAATGTCAAACGTTATAGCGGAAAAATGATTGTACGATTATATTTTGTTTTATTATTTAAAGAAAACAAAATAGCAAATTTGGATATGCGAGAAGTAAAAAATCAAAACTGTGTGCTGTTCTATGCAAAAGATGAGAAAATTGTCAAAATGAATAACCAGTAGGTTTTTAATTGTTTATATACATATTTAATTTTTTTCTGTCTGCCATTTAATATATTTGTCCAGGTGAGCGGCAATAGTGATTTGATTATATTTTTTGCTTCCTGCCCTGTAGTGTGGTAAACGGGGTGGGGTGTAGAGAATTGAAAAGAAGTATTTTCAAAGTATTATTTCTACAATATTTAGTTTTTTGTAACAGCTGATATCTTTCAAATTAAGATCCGGTTTTTTGTTGTAATTTTTTTACAAATTGGGATGAGATGGCCTGCCACGGGTATCTTGGTGCAGTTATACTAAAAGTCCTAATTTCCTGATTGCACATAATATTTAAAAAAAAAATAAGTTTTAAGTTAATAATTTTATATTTGTAGATTGACGGAATAAAAATGTTTTTATGTCATTTAAATCACGCTATTTTAAATAAAGGGCATTTATTATCACCAAAACTGACTAGCTCGAGTTTGACATATGTCGTAAAAGTGAGACGTTTAGTACCGTCATTGCTTCTCTATATCTATGATTTGAAAGATTGGTATGGCCCCGCCTACTTTGTGATGTCACGGTGTGCGTTGCGCAAATTAGGCTGATTTAAGTTATTTTATCATTGTTTCACTACAATTCAGGGATCTATTATCGTGTGACATCTCTTTTTAGCTAAAAATTTTCAAGAACGCTTCTCACTCCCGCGGGCTCACTTATAAAAGCGCGCCAGAGCGCAGTAGCGTACCCAAAAATAGATATTAACACGTATAAAAAGAATAAAATTATTAAAATTGATTTAATATTTTTATGTTATTATTTTAAAATAATGTTTTTTTATGACATGTAACTGGATGTTCACAAATTCTACCCTCACAAAACAACTTTATGAAAAAAAAAATTGTTATGTAAAAATGAGGAAAGAAAAATTTCGGCAGGAACAATATTTAATCAATATCGGTATGCAAACATCATCAGATCATTACAAAACAGCTCAACGGCATTTTTCTAAATTATAAAGAAATACAGGGTGTCCCGAAATTAGACGGTCATATTTTAACAGCGTAATCTACATCCTAAAATAGGAGTAAAAGTTCATATAAACATAGGTCCGAAAACGTTTCGTTTTCGAGATACAGGGTGTTGCAAGTGAAGTCCTGATGGCACATTTTTGTAAATATTTTCTAAAATTTCTTTAATCACTGGTTTTCCAAAGTTAAAAAAAATAAAATTTCTGATTCCACAGGCCTACTAATTATCAGTACACTTTCGAATAAGAGAACATCAACTTATCACGAAATTTTCAAATGCTTTTCTGTTGAAAATAGTGCGTCCTAGCGAGATGCAACAGAAGTAGCTTTATTATAAAGAAAACATTGGTTTTCCAAATTTTAGAGTCAAAAATGTTAAAAACTGTCAACAAAAAAAACTTAGGGCAATTTTACCCTAAGCCCCCCCTAATTTACCCACCTATGAAGATGATCAAAAACTAAGGTTTAGACCATTAAATAAAGCGTAAAAAGGTAAGCATTTGTACCAAATTTCGCTTAGTTATCTTTAAACGTTTAGAAAATATTTACAAAAGTATGTCATCAGGCCTTCACTTTTAACACCCTGTATCTCGGAAAAGAAACGTTTTCGGACCTATGTTTATATAAACTTTTACTCCTATTTTAGGATGTAAATTACGCTGTTAAAATATGACCGTCTAATTTCGGGACACCCTGTATATACTTAACTACTTTAATAATAACCGAGGGGTAAACCACTGGAAAAATATTGTACACTAGTACATATTGTGCCTCAAATAGTATAAAAATAGTACTCACATAGTACGCAAATAGTTGAAACAAAAAATAGTCATAGTTCAATAACTTTTAAATTTATTTACATATAAATGTTTTGGCATCAAATGAAACAGTGGTGTTTCGACTATCACTACCGATAACAAGTCTCCATTATTTTGACTAGGTATTACCAATGACATATATAAACTATATATGTCATTGGGTATTACTGAAATTTTTTATATAAGAGTAGACCATTTGTTGCAACTTAGCCCGACGCCGGGGTTTATTGAAACAGTAAGCGGGGTAATATGAAACACACTTTTTCTTTATTAAAATTATAGAATAAAAAAACAAATATAGAAAATTCAAATTTATAATTAATTTGAATAATCGTTACAATGATGAAAATAATAAGGTATACTTTCTGGGTGCATTCTTCATGTGCCCACATCTTACATGTGACACACGTGACCCTCTGCTTAGGCGGTTTACTGAACCTGTTTGGTTCGCAGCAAACCGAACAAAAATATTAATCTTCCTCATCTGATTCGATAGTGGGTTTACTAATTTTAATTCTTCCACTTTTTTCTATAGAGGATTTACTAATATTCTTACTTTTTCCTCCAACATCACTAAAAACTGTTTTTTTATATTCTTAACCTTTTAGGCTCTTATTTTTTATTTTATTTTTCTGCTTCTATCCTTTCTAATTCCTCTTTCACTGAAGTGTCAGTTAATATTGCTGATGTTCTTGCTCCTTTCAATGTAGAGGGCACAATAGGTTTTGGAGGTGTAATGGCTCTAGATGTTGAAGGCCTTTCAGCTGCATTAGTATGAATAGAAGTAGATGTAACTGCAGAGGGTTTAGGATGGTTCTTATTAAAAGTTTCGTTTGGGATATTTCTATCAGAAATATCTTGAGATTCAATATTAAAACCTTCAGATGGCAGTACATCAACGATAGTTTCAACAGTAGGGTTTTCATTTGGTTAATCCGTAACGGAAGAAGGCAAGATGTCTTTATCAAAAAGGCCGAATTCCAGTGGCTTCAAATCCTCTTATGTTTGTAGAGGGCTTTCGGGAATGCTTTCTTTATTAGAGAATATAGATATGCTTGTAGAAGATGCGGTTAGATGCCAGATAACAACTTTAGTTACAGAATTGAGCTCATAGTCTTGGATATTCCGCCTGTATAGAAGATGTAAAACCGTAATTCATGAGTCCATAGTTGTTTTGGTCCGTTAAAGATCCCTACATATGGTTGGATCATCAATGTGGTGAAAATGATAAGTTTTTAATACCGTTTTCCCTTAAAAAACGAATGGTGGCTAGTCCCAAATAGGATTCGTGGTTATCCAAAAGAAGCAGAACTGAATTATCAGTTGTTGGTCTTACAAATTTTGCAGTCGGATCCGTTTGCTACTCCAATGCAGTCGGGAGGACCATCCCTTATAAAGGGGTCGTGAAAATTAAGATTAAACTTTGATTTGGGGAAAAATGGAACATTTTGATTGCAACAAAAACTTGGAGGGTTACGCAGTCCGAATAAAAATTTAGTTCAACACATTTATAACTTGGATAAAATGTATCACAAATTAGTGAGCTATGCATGTTTAAAACCAAAAACTTTATAAAATATAGGACGGAAAATTGAAATTTGTCCATTATCGATTCGCCGTCTTCATAATCTGAATTTACTAATTTTGATCATTTTTCCAGTGTAATACCAGACATACTTCACCTGTCACTTAAATTTTAACCATCGTGACATCTAAAGTGTCGAAACCAGTACTCGCTTTTTTCTGTATTGGTGAATATTCTGTGGCTGGGGTGAAACTGAGAAAGGACGGGTAGGACTTGAAATATTTACGCATGTTAGAGGGTTAAATTATTATTATTATTATTATTATTTTAGATTATTAGTTTGGATTTAATTCAGAGCCGTACGTACGTAGTTATTACGGACATGACTCATATCTCTGTCTTTGTCGGTCATGGCCTACTTAAGAATCTTTTTTTTTATGGACAATCTTTTTTTTTAATATTATGACGGTGAATTATTGTTGCGACTCTGTAGTTAAAAGTTTTAAATTAGAATTACTGAAAATCTCACTCCTTTTGTAAGTGCCATTTTGTAGGCAGTTATGCAGGGTAGGTAGGTATATATAAATAAAAAAGTAATTAAGTATAAACGTGTTTGTATAGAAAAGTGCATTAAGAATTTACGAAATTCATAATATCTAAATGCATTATTAACAAATGACGTTTCGGGGATGGGCTTGATATGACGCATACATGCATATCAACAATTCCTTCAACAAATAATTTTGATTGAGGTGAGTTACGTTAATTAACAATAAATTAACTTGTTTTATTTACAAATAAATAGATTTATCTAACAAAAATCAATTAAAACACTCATATCATGAATATTCAAACGAACAATTTCGCCATAAGAATTGCAAACCATGCAATTTGCTTTTATCAGTAGCGTAACTATATGTTTTGTATGTGGTGATATTTTGCAAAAGGGAATATAACGCAAAAGAAGAGAATATTGAATTGAATCGGTGAGTGAAAGAACAATACATATCCAAAATGACCATTTTGAGAAAAACAAAAAAAAACTATTTTAAAGGAGAAATATGGGTTATTTATTACATAAATTTAAAAATAAAATTATGCAAAATATGATATTTGAAAAAAATGACTTGCAGTTATACTGTTCTTTCACTCAATTTAAAAAAAATGCTTTAATTTTTTTTTGTAGCTTTATTGATTATTATTTAACAAACGTACTTGTAATTTTTTAATCAGAATCTTCATTTTTGACTATCCAAGAAATAATATATGGTAGTAAAACTCTAGGATTTCATCACTAAAGTAGAATAAAAGTATCTTTATATTGGCTATCTTTTTTACGTTAATAGGGACAACTTGTGATTATGCCTTTTCTAATGGCGAGCATACACGTAACGGTCTACCAGAGAAGCCTACCTGTGCAGGTATGCCTGCGCAGGTCGGCTTTATGTCGTAGCGTGCATGTCTACCTGTGCAGGCACACCTGCACAGACAGACCGTAGCGTGTATGCCCACCATAAGGGTAACTGCAGATTGGCATTAGGTTTGATATCAGTCTAATGCGCCCCACACATAAAAGTGTGCGAGAGAAAACCGCTTATGAAGGCACTTGTAACATATCCAGAAGTTTTACCAGTGTATGTAAACTGGCTGTACTGTGGAATGACAAAATTAGCTTTTTGTTCATCAGCTGATTTAGAGGTTTTTTATGAAAGTACGACCACCAGTTTTTGAAATCTGTGTTAAATTTGTCTACGAAACGCATGGCTACTGAGTGAAAAAACAGTACATGCGCCGTACTTGTACTGTTCTTTCACTCAACCGAAAATTGAACAAGCCCCCATCGCTCGTATGATGTTGGTCTGTGTATTATTCTTTCGCTATGTGATAGGCCTATGTATTTTAAACAATTTGCCTATCTCAGTTAAAATTACCGTTTTTGGCACTTGTACTGTTCTTTCACTCACCGATTCAATTTAGTAGTCAACATAACAATATTTATACGTCTGTAATTTGTTTATCTAGTAGATATGTTAGATCGAATTTGAGTAATGCCCGAAAAAAAAATGCAAAACAAATATTTTCCAAACCAAAAGTTGTACTTTTATGCGGCGATTGAGTGTTACAAAATATAGAACTAGTGTTATTCTCTCCGTGCGAAGTCATGGAAAGGGAAGCAAAAGCGATACTAGCGCCAGCTGCGGATAATTCGTGCATTTTAGGGCGATATTTTGTAATTTTGGCATATCAAATACACGTATACATTTTACTTTTTTTCAAAAAAGTAGGTAAAAACAATACAATAAGCAACCAGAGCTGCTGTGTTGAAAATTGTACAAATACTAGCAAAAAAAACAGTGAAACTTATATAAAAAATTTCAATAGCAAAGTGGAAAATAAAACAAAGAAATAAATGGATAGGTGTACAATAAGAAGAAAAATTACCTTTATTTTTGTAATAATAACAGTAATGCTGGAAATAGTAGACATCAGAAACTTGAAAGGTTTTAAATAAACAATAAATTATCATTTTACGATGTTCTTTAATATCCTTTTATTATTTAATGTTCATTTAGTAAGGACTAGATTTCAATATTTCTGCCTTTGATTATTATATGTGGCTCGAGTGCAATTTTGTGACTTACTGATGGAAAACCAGTTTTAATCATTCATTCTGTTTTTTTTTTCGATCAAAAATGAAAATATAAGTAACGATCCTTTCTTATACATTTTAACTTCACGCTATTATTAAATGATATTTTTTTTTATTTTCACAGAATAGGCCAATGCTTCAATGACAACTTATTAGACTTAGGCAACTTCTCATACATTTTCTAGTAAATACTGTTGCCTGTCTATATTTTTTTATTGATTTTTATTGATTATACATAATTTTCTTTAATTTAAGCGATAAAAATATATAATAATGATAATAAATTAATGTTTTACTTGTTTTACAAATCTATACTTTTATTAAAACTAACATATATACTTTTTAATTACGAATTCTATTAAAAATTGTATTTGTCAGTATACGCAGAAATAGTCCATTAGTACCAAAACGAAGTGGCGCTGCTGTCGCGCATGGAGCGAATACATTTTGAATGGCGCAAAACTAGTTTTGCATATTTTTGGATGATCAATACTAGTTATACGAGCCCTTACCACTATATGTTCGGCTTTTTTATATTTTTAGTTCCGTTATATATTAGGAAACTCAAGGTTGAAGAAGAACATCTATTATTTAAAAATTACTTAAATTTAATAGTTGTTGATGTTTCTACTATTTGTGATAGCATGACGGGCCAAATTAATCTTAATTTTTTTAAAAAACAGTATTTAATCGAAAGATAAATGATCATTTAAGTGTTCGAACAATATCCTCCGCAATTATTAAATTAATGTTTGGGAGGCTTTGGAATTTTTGACGTTTATAATTTTTTATTTACAACCATATATGTAATGTTGTCATTACTAACGTCATTGAAGGTTGGGAAGTGTCACATTACACACCTCTAGTTCCCGCCCTCACTTCCCGCCCTCATTTCCCGCCCTCATTTCATCTATTCTAGATGAATATTTTTTATATTTAAAAAAATAACACATTTTTTTGACAAATTTTATAATACCTATTTAATGGCAAACAATACAAAATAACAATGAACTAAAATACAACAAACTACTTATTGATATTTATTATTCGCGAATTTAATATCCGGCTTTATCTGACATTTATTTATATTGGTGACAGTTGTTTACCCCGTAATCACAGTAACAATAAATTTACTTAATTATTCTGAGAAAACCGCGCGCTTGGTAATTTGTCGTTAAATGTAATATTTTAGGTATGTTCAGAACGAAACAGAGATTTATTGATTGATTGAAATATGATGGTTGTAAATAAAATAGTATAAAAACCTCGGTATACTAACCTCTACGCTTCGCGTCTCGGTGATCTAACTAATCTCACGACAGGAATGAAACTCTTCCCACCTCTGTGTGTAATATACTATTACGTGTTTGACGCACATAATGAACACTAACTTATTTTGTGGTTTGACGTTTTATGTTGTTGAAAGTGTGACGGTATCTTTGTGACAGTTTCTAATGTAATTTTTTTATTCGTTATTGAAAATGAGACGTAGTGAAGCAACTCCAAAAAAATTAGAGATTTGATCATAAACAAGTATACTTAAACATAAACATACGTTTCCTAATAAATATCTGAAATAAAATTATGAAAAGGCCGAAAATATAGTGGTTGGGACTTGTAATTGGTTCTTTGTGTTAAAGTAGACCCCTTAATTTAATTTTCTTCGGGAAATGCGATGTGATATATTATAAATCACAACGTATATTTCCATGACAAACAGTGATATAGAATTAGAAGAAGAAAATATACAACAAGAAGATGAAGCCACGTCTTCTCGAAGGCCGGCTACTTTGCCGCCGCCAGAAAATGTCAACCCATATCTGGCTACGTCGACCGGCATAGACTCCAACGGCTTGGACACAGCTCAAATTGTTGTTTGTTGAAGAAACGAATAAAACACTTCAATAATTAGGTACCATTAATAAAATCAAATAATTAGATACAGTAAACTTTTAATTCGCAAATTAAAATGATAGAAGACAAAGACCAATGACAAACACGGTAGGAATTCAGGGTTATTTACTACTACCACCCTATTGTTTATACGGGTACAAAACTAGTTCTGATTATACAGGGTGACCCAATGAAAAGTAACCCATTTCCAGAGCTCATAACTTTTAAACGCCTAATCGTAGAAACGTGCGGTTTTTGCTGATATGTGTTATTTTGCTCTAAGTTTTGCTTCAGTGACACAGAAATTATGTATTACCTATACAGAGTGTTTTTTAAAAATCGGTATTTTACAAAATAAATTTGATGCGGTGAATTTAAAAGAGGATATTTTTAAAAAACACCCTGTAGTAATACATAATTTCTGTGTCACTAAACCAAAACGTATAGCAAAATAACACATATCTGCGAAAATCGCACGTTTCTACGATTAGGCGCTTAAGTTATAAGCTCTGGAAACGGGCTAATTTTCATTGGGACACTCTGTATTGTAACGCTCAATAGCCGTAGAAGAGTACAATTCCGGTTTGAGAATTACTCGTTGTGCAAAATTAGTTTGCTTATTTTTTTCTGGCATTACCGGAATTCGAGTATTGTGCGTAACTTATATAACTAGTGTGAAACGTAGCGAGTGCATGAAATACACTTTTCATCGTTTTATACATAGTATTTTTTTTTACTAAGAGTAACATTTCTTTAAGCGGAAAAATTGAAAAATAAACCTAATAAATCGTTAAACAATGGCTACCTACTTTAACTTTGAAAAATAGTTTCATCCAATCTAAGTAAACATAAAACATAAAGGTCTACATTATTTATTAACTATTGTATAAGGTGTCTGATTAAGGGCTGTCAGCGACTGTATTTCAGAATATATTCTTATTCGATATCCTTAACTGCCATACGTTATTTCCCTCCCTTCCAATAATATATTAGATAGTTAAAGCAATGTCAGCAGCGTATACGTAAACGTAGCTAATGAGAGCTATGCATGCGCAACAGCTATTTTCCATACGTATCTATGTAGGTCTGACGTAAACGTACGTGTTCTTACGTAGGCCTAATACGCATTCGTATCGAGCCGAGAAAATACTTCGGGAGAATCCGATCGCACCCGATTAATAAAACGAATGACAGAATGTATCTTATAATGTTTTCCTACGACCACTTAGGAAAGTGACACATATCATACTATATAGTCCTATGTAAAGTGCCCTATATCACACGCGTATGAATAAGAATTTACTTTCCACTCGTGTACGAATATGCTACTTTCCGCAGCAGCTGTCAAAAAATGTCAAACATCATTTCTATTTTGATCTATGTAATGTCCATATTAATACTTAAATCGACATGATTGTTAAATTATTGAAGTTGTTGTAAATTAGATCCTAGATATTTATCTTTAACAATTATTATTAAAATAATTTTAAAGTAACTAAGATATGTTTGCTCTTTATTCTGGTTAAACACATAACCGATTAGATCATTCAATTGACGCAAAGGGCCTATTAGCTCAGATGGTTAGCGCGTCAAACTTTGCCATTTGAGACCTGGCGAGCGACCTCGTTCAAATCCTGGCGGGGCCAGAATTTTTTTTTTTTTTATTTTTTTTTTTTGTTTAGAAAATATAAATATTGAATAAATACGATTATTGTTGATTATTTTTTTAAATACATTTTAATTATTATAAAAATAACCTGGTTTTACATTTTTTGATGAAATTATTTTGTGGTCGTAGGAAAAATATTGTATATCACTTGTGTGAAAAGTGATTTTTAACACTCGTGTGATAGTCGCACTCGGCTTGTTCCTCGTGCGACAATATTTCCCACTCGTGTGAAAAATGTCACTTTCCACACTCGTAATGTAATATACTATGTATTATATGCTTGCCAAATTCTGAACTCTTTCATTCAATTTCAAACAGGTTAATGAAATTGAATCTCTAATACAAAACACCTTTATTTTCCAAATTTTTTATATAATGTAGAATTTGTAACCCTACAGCAATATTCGTCATTAAAATTCCCCAAAATCAAAATGTTCTCTATAACTAACAATAATTTCTCAAAAAGTATCTGCAGTTATAAAGTTGTAGATATGTTAACGTCAATGTTTTCGCTTTAACTATCTTTTCCGTTCAGATTACATGTTAAACGTATCTTCAATTTCTACGTTTACGTCAGAGAGATACGCATACTTTTCTAGCGTTGTTTTAACTCTCTATTGTTGCTATAAGTAGTAAAATAATATGAAAATTTTTGTACTATAAAGAAAATATAATTAATATGTTGCTGTGACGCTGCTTTTGACCAAACGACTTGCATACCTGTTTTAAATATTTTGATTCACTTGAAGAAAAACTACTATTATTGGTTTCTGTTTTTCTTATAAACGGCAGATTAATTCATTTTTAAAACTTACTACACGAAAAAAAGTGAGATACCATAAAATAAAAATACTCTCGCTAATTAACCCCCTTACGAGTGAATTTCAACCCCTGAAGCCGACTGAGCTACTTGTGTAAGGGAAGGGACGAATATTATTATTTGTCGTGGCTTCCCGGAGCGAGTAAAAGATGATTGATGGTGCCATTTGACTTACAGGTGAGGAAAACGCCACCCACCATCATCGAAACGGTAACCCATGGCGATTTTTATAATCTGGATATCATATCAACAGAAATTAAATTTCTGCTAATACGGCATCCATCAAATCCTATAGAAAACCATGCAAATAAATTCACATGGTCTCCTGTAGGATTGGAAGCCCGGTGTTTCGCTTCCACAAAATTTCTCGCAAGTTAATGCGAGCCCAGACCCAATGATATCGTATTAAACTTAAAACTAGATAATATTTTTAAATTTTCGATAAATTGTAATGACGTCACATGTACATCAGGTATTTATGAAGTGAAAAAATAATCTATTTGAACCTCATTTTAATTCTGTCCTTTAATTAATTTGGGACCAACGCCAGCTTTTCCATATGTTTTTTTGTCGGCCACCTTCTATCCTTAATTCCATCTCTGCATGTTAGTATAAGAGTTAACATTATATTTTTAATAATGTTTATCCTGTTTTTTAAACGAAAACCAGGAAGCTAAAAATAATGTAAGTTGTTCAGATTTATTACACCTATCGACACATTTTTTTTAGCACAAAATTTATTTTCTTTGGTTTAAATTGGCATTGAACGCACTTAGCTAATTAAAAACAATAATTGGCAATCGTACAAGCCATTTTTCTAAGTTGTATGTCTTCTATATATAATATATTTAGTTATTTCATTTTGTGAAACACGTTGGAACGCTTAATGTTTTTATAAGCAAATCATTTTTCGGTTTTGTTTCGTTAGATGTAATAGGTAAGTTTCTTTTTTAATATCTGATCTGGGACATAACGTTATTTAAGTTTGCAAAATCGGTAAATGAATGGCTTTTGGTGTTTTTAAAGTTTTATTACTCATGCATGGATTGTGTTGTGAACCGAAAATAAATCAGCTTCTTAAGAATTAATCGTTCCATGACGTGCCCATGATAATTTTTTAATAGACCATATTTAAAATTAATTTGTATTTAAAATAGGTTTGTATTTTTTACAAGATCTTTTGAATAACTAAATTATTCCATTGTCAATAATAATAAATATATATTATATATTTTTTTAAATAATACAAAACTGCACTTCCTCATCTCTTTTTAATGAATATTTTAACAAAATCATGTGTGCCATGCAATGTCAACAATTTAAACTTTCTAAAAGGGAGCTCCCGTTTTAATTTTACAAATTAAGTATGAAAACTAAATCTGCAAATCTGGCATGCATCAACTTAATACCAGAACTATCTAAAGTTAAACAAGAAAAAGCATACAAATGTTTTACTGGCTACTGACTGCTCACCTAATATTGTTTAATATTATTCAGTATTATTTATAACCTTAAAAAAGTTTATTATTTATGGTTAATATCCAACAAGCTGCAAGGAATAATACACCATTAATTCAAATGAAAACCATAGGTATTAATTACTACAAAGAAATAGGAGATTTAATACAAAACAAAAACAGGCTCGAAAGGAGTGGCAAAGAATGAGAACTAAGAAGAATAAAAATTGAATAGACTCACAGCTACAAAAAGAGATAGAAAAAAGATGACAACCAACAAATACCTGAGAGAGCTCACAGATGACCAAATCACTAATTACTCATTATGGAAAGAAGTCAAAAAAAAACAAACTAATCCAACACTGCCCCCAAATACGAACAGAAGATGGGATATGGGATGTGGGTAAGAAGTTGCAAACAAGTTGATGCATCTTCCACCCGAGCCCAGTAGAAGGTGAAGAAGTTGAAAGGGATAACCAAGAAGTTAGAGAAAATATTAACTAGTTCTACAAAAGTCCAAAATAATATTAATGTCCCACAGGAGAGATACTAAAGAAATTATCGCGAAAAGGTTTAGTAAAACTAACCAATATGCTTTAACATGTTCCACTACTATGAAAAACTGCTCAGCTAATAATGACCGGGAAAACCTAATAATGAAATATCATCATATAGACCAATTTCGCTTCTACCTTGTGATATGACAACTATTTGAAAAATTGCTCTGAAGAAGATTGAATAATGTAATCTATAAAAACAAGATAAACAGTCTACAATTGATCAGATATATCGCATAATAATTAAAATTGAGAAATCTCTAGAAGAAAAAAAATTTTCGTCGCAGTATTTCTTTATATCTCAAATACATTCTATAAAGTGTAGTATCAAGGCCAACTATTTAAATTAAAGAAATGTTTTCCGATACAATATATCCAACTAGTAGATTTATCTATCACAGCGAACATTTAAAGTTAAAATAGAAAACGAATACTCTAAACTCAAGTCAATATACAGGGTGTTTTCAAAGTTGAGTCATTTATTTTAACAGCTTGTAGAACTCGTCAAAAGTAGTCGATATACCAAAAATCACCTAAATAAAAGTTGTATATTAAAAGAAATAAAAAGGAATTTCAAAATTTTAAAACTAAAACAAATACAAACTATTTATCCGCATATTTTAATATTCCTGACCACTGCCAAGTAAAAACTTATCGTTGTTTGATTACTACGACAATTTTACTTGTCTAGGTATGCCTATTTTTTTTTGTTTTCCGGTTTTGACAAAGATTTTCGGTTAGTTATTGGTATCAAGCGTTTAGTTCGTATCACTTTAATTTTTTTGATATTTTGTACGGAAAAATGACCCACGTTTATGGAAACAATGAACTAGTGGACATAATACTAACGTACGGAGAGTGCCAACAAAATGCAGCCGCAGCATGTCGCCTTTACGCGGAGAGGTTTCCATTATGAAATCATCAGGCTCCACGGATGTTTGTAAATTTAGTTATTCGACTTCGTGAGACAGGATACTTGAAAAAGCAACGAGGGGGTCACGCTGGAAGACCTGCTCCACCTGAAATGGTAGAAATTGAGGAAAATATTTTGGAAATGGTGGAAGATGACCAGAGCCATAGCAACTCAAGTCGATGTTTCCCATAGTAAAGTGAGGAAAACAATACGACAGGAATAATATTATCCTTATCATTATCAACAGGTACAAGCATTACAACCTGAAGGTCATCCTAGAAGAGTTGAATTTTGCCAGTGGTTTTTACAATAGTTGAACAGAAATGGAGATTTTACGAAAATGATTTTAGCTTCAGACAAATTCACATTTACACGAAATGGGATATTCAATTTTCACAACAATCATGTTTGGGCAGTAGAAAATCAGCATGCTGTAAGAAGATCTAATTTCCAACATAGATTTTCATTAAATTTTTGGGCTGGTGTAGTAAATGGCATGCTTATTGGACCATACTTTTTTCCACCTCGGCTAACCGGTGACATTTATTTAGATTTTCTTCGACACCATCTGCCAGAATTATTAGAAGATGTTCCACTGAATGTTAGGCAGGATATGTGGTTTCTACATGACGGAGCTCCACCGCATTTCAGAAGATACAGTTGGCATATCATGATGGAGAAGTAAATACTGTGGAAGAACTTCAAGGCCGCATTGTAAATGCTTGTGATGCTATTCGCGGACATCCGGATTTTATTTTTGAGACCTGTCAGGAGTCGTGGATACGCCGAGCAAGACTATGCATTAATCGGACAAATAGTGACAATTTTGAACAATTTTTGTAAAAATTGAATACATTTTACCGATAATGAATGTTTTTAATTTTAAAAAAATCTATAACTCCCTTATTATGCAACTTTTATTTAGGTGATTTTTGGTATATCGACTTCTTTTGACGAGTTCTACAAGCTGTTAAAATAAATCACTCAACTTTAAAAACACCCTGTATAATGGCGTCTCACAAGGAAGTGTTCGTGTGTCAGTATTATATTTATTATACACCTATGACATTTTTATATATAATATAAGCCACATTCGCTGATAATTCAGCTGTCTTAACCGACTATAGAAAATCAATACTAACCTTCAAAACGGAATTAATAGTCTAGCCTAAATAGTGGGGCACAAAAATTAATGAAGAAAAATTTGCCCACACTGACTTTACCAATAGAAGAATAGTTTATATACCAATAAACCAGTATGAATCTATGGCTTTCAATTATGAGGGTTTATCAGAAAAAGGAATTGTAATTGCATAGAAATAGTTCGAAACCGAATTCTCAGGAACATAGTTAATGCTGCTTGGTATGTTCGGAATAAAGACCTGCATCAAGAACTTCAAGTTGAATTAATTCCAGAAAAAATTAGGAAAATTGCCAAGAGACATGAGAAGAGCCTCCATAAACACATCAAGATTGAATTACTCCAACTTTTAGATAATCCGTACTTAGTGCGTGAACTTGAAAAACTCGAACATTTTGAGCTTGTCTAAGTGAAGTGGTAAGGCAGAGTTGGTTCTATGAGCTACAATTTCGAAGTGTGCAAAATATGTTAATAGCTAGTATTGAACAGAGGTGAAACCTAGATTTAAAATTTGGTAGTAAATTGGTTTAATATATAAAAATGCTGTTTAATCTTGTAAGATTATTCGCATTCGGATATAAAAAACATATCCTTATGATTTATAGCATTCGTCTGTGGCTCATGATGCAATTATTTTACAGTAGGAAATGAATACAATTCCTTGTTGAACAATGTATTATCACAGATTACCCGTACTGTATACCACTATCTTTTTGACAGTCAGAAAAGACAGATAAAATAAAAAATGAAAAGATTCAGAACTATCTTGTTAAAAATACATTTTTTGCGGTTTAGAACAATCGAATTTCATGGCAGATATATTCACAAGGATATGTGCTCACTTGTTGCCAGAGGCAAGTCTAAGTAAGCTATATCAACTTCACTAATCTCTATGTCACCCTCGAATAGCAAGAATGACACACTGGATTCGCTCTAAAACTCTTTCATATACTTTGGAAGAAGTAAAGAAAATATCGTCTTCGTGTTCAGTCAGTGCCAAGGTTAATCAATTTTGGAAAATTTATTAAAGCTACCAAACCATTTGAACGTATCTCCTTAGATTCTTATAGTCCTTACTATTCTAGTTAATCTCCTACCTAATCGATATTTAGTAACGATTATTGATAAGTATACTCCTGCTCAAATATTTTTCTAGATTTGGGATTCATTTCATTCACAATTCTTCTTTTTTAATTTGATTTTATTCAGATCCATAGTTATTTATCATAAACATGACTCGTATATTGATATTTGTCGGTCCTGGTCAATTCTAAAAACATTTTTTGTGGATGTATCTTGATAAACCTTATACCTACAATTAGAAAACTGCCTGATTCTACAAATATCATATGGTACCGAATGTAGTTACTACATCGCTTCTACCTCTATAGAAAAAGTTTTTAAATTGCCATTAAATTTTTCAATCTTTAGAAGAAATTGCTATTATATGAAGCTTTAAAATATTTTAAAATATCTGTAGATCATTCTAGGGTTATGTTATCTGATTCCCTGTCTGTATTGCTTGCTTTTAAAACGGTTCGATTAATTTGGATGGAAGCTCATATGTGGCTCAACCACAATAAGTATGTGCTAAGTACGCAACTACTCTTAACTTAAAATGATAAAGTGGAGACAATCTTGGACAAACGTTTGCAACTCAATATGAAACATACAACCAAAAATTCCGAATATGCATTTATTTATTTAAAATGTTCATTGGATTGATATTAATTAAATTTGAATAAACTTTTAACTTTCAAAGTTGAATGAAGACTTAAACATGCATGTTATCCAGCACCTTTATAAATAATCCATGTTTAAGATTCGAAAATATGTACAATTTGTTAAGAAAAAGACTATCTAAATCACATTTTCTTTAGTTATGCAAACTAACCAACAATCCCAAGATCTGATCCAAAATGTATTCAAAAATAATGAATTTCTCTCTCTTAAAATTTGTCATGTCCTCTCTGTGATAAAAAAAAGTTTTCTATCTCTTCGTAAAATTTGTGTATGAAAATAAAGTACGTGTATGCAAAAAATTAGTCATGTAAGTTGTTTCAATCCAATTATTGTAATCTACCTAACTAACTGTGGCCTAGTTTTGTTTGCCTCTAGAAAAGAAAATTGTTATTCTTGCTTGCCTCATTTTTTCAATTCTTTTTTATTTTGAAGACAAGAGGATTTATGATTAATAGTATATATTTTTTATAATTATAATGTAATTTAAACTCATATATTGCAATTGGCTAAATATCAAATGCCAGACCAAAAAAAAGCTGACAAATTGAGCGGGAAAGCAGACTTATTGAATTGACACCACGTGATAAAAAGGTTTACGAGTATTTCATAACTAACCAAAATTAACAAGATGACACACATCTAAATTACTTCTTATACTGGCGATATACCTATATAATGTATTTTGCTTGATAAAATTCTTGTTAAGTTGTGAATGTTACCAATACTAAGCAATTTTTCACCATTTTTAGATTTTCCTTCCACTGCATGTTAATCTATTATTAGAAGTAGGTGGTATTTATGAATAAACATATATTATATTACGTATGAATATTCATCATCGAATACTAATAATTTCAAAATGTTCATTTAAATTATTAACTATCAAAAGTATTCACAATTTCTTCTAATTTTAATGTAAAGATGTTTATGTTAATGGTTAAGGATATACGATATAACTAAGAAGAATTTTTATTTATCAATCTTAAGAAAATATTTAAGTATCGTTAATTGCTATTTTTACGTATTTAAATAAGTAATTTAGTTAATTTTACATTAAAACATATTTAATCGGGCAAGTTTAATTAACTCTTAAATTTTGTCGACCTTAAAACAAAAGCATAACAAATTTACTTGTTACTAATAAGTAACAAGTAAATATAAATATAAAGAAGAAAGCAATGATAATTCAAATTAACTTTTCTTGTTTGCCGATATTTGAAATTACCGATTATTTTTCAATAAAAAATAAAAATGTATATCAAAGTATATCAAACTAGTATATTATGCAACGATCATGTAATGATGGTTATTAATACACGAGCATTAACCGGGATACGAAACGAGCCAAAGGCGAGTTTCGTATGGTTTATGCGAGTGTTTTAATAACCATTACATGAGAGTTGCATACGCTATTTTTTCTACACCCGATAAATAATCAAGACCTATAAATATTATATTTATATTGGTATTGAACACAATAACAGTAATTACTCGTATTTCTATAAAAAATTCTACAAAATTGTAATTAATGGTATTACTTCAGGTATTGGTATTTCCCTAGATTTTTGCGGTAAAATATTTTGTACTGTATTTTCTGCTTTCTCCGATATGTGTGGAGGAGTCTTCTATATCGCTAATATCAGACATTTTAATATTATAATTATCGAAGTTTAGCTACCTACGAAAATTTAATACGTTTTGACAACTAAAATAATTACATAGGAACCTAGGACAAACGTCAAACAGCATGCTTGATTGAAAAATTGTAGGTTTCTATTGATTAAAAATCTGTATCGTAATGAAAAATCTGTATCATAATGGGTATCATTATGAAACGGATTATGGGCATATAAGTGCATTATTATAATACGGGTGTAGAAAAAATATTTAAAGCCACAGAACTCACAAAATCATTGATATTTTCTTTTATATTTCTAAGTAATTTTGAGCTCCGTGTCATTGAGTTTGGCCCAATCAGTAAAATTTTGTTAAGCAATGTTAACTACACTGCTCAACAATTGGATATTTCGAGTTATTCTGAATATCTAAATCTTCGGATTTTCATATTTTCATATTTTATGCCATATCTTTCTTAATAAGGACTGTCAGAACCATATTTACCTTAACTTGAAATTTTTTTAATCGTTTTTTGTATAGAATCATCTCTAAAAATGTATGATTGAAATATCGTGTGAACTATTTGTTCGATCAATAAAAAACTTGCACCGGTCCTGTTCGCGCCAGCACCGTTATACGCATGAGCTCCGACACACTATTTTTTCCTTATGGTTTCATTTTTGATATATGGAATCGGCTTTCTATACTATTTCTATGGGATTTTCCCATAAAGCCATTCGTAATGTTTGAGAATGCTGTTTCAACGGTTCAATTGCCGGATATAGATAATTATTTTAACATTTTAAAATTTAAATTTCAGGACAATCATAATTATCCAGTTCAATTCTTGAGCAGAGCAGTATATACGATATTTATTATTTTTATTTTAGCCAATTTTATATTAAAAAATATATTTTTATCTAAATTAGCTAATAAAGCAGAGTTGCACAAATTAAGCGTAAAAATAGATACTACTTGCAATAAAAGTTACACATTTAGAAATTTTGAACATCTTTCAGTTATTTTCCTAAAACATAGCAGGGGGGGGGGTTAACAACAGGTACTATGTCCCGATGGTGAGTGCGCGCATGTTTGTGAAATTCGTAAAGTTGTTAATCGATGGATCCTTTGTAAGCATTTTCTGTTGTCCAGTTTTGCTACTTCCGGTGTAGGAATTTTGGTAAGGTGACCGAATATTTACGTGTTTCAAGGTAATTCAGGCTATAGCTTGAGAGGAACATAGTACCTTATTCTCTAAAAACCAGAAAAGCTTAAAATAGGATAAATTGAATGTTTTCATTTAGTGTTTGGGCGTATACATACATTCAGTCAAAAAGAGTCTCACCAAATTTCAACGTTGGCCGAAAATGACTTATATTGCGGATATAAAATTAAATATTATTTAAAAAATTCCTGCAACTAGACGAATAGAAATTAAGAACTGAAATTCAGTAAAGCTTTTCAATATTTTATTAGTTAGCGCGTATAGGTTTTAAAAATACTTTATTTTTAGTACGATTTCCAAGGTTTTATTTTCCTATAATTAAAATACAGATAAGAAAATCGTTTAAAATCATATTAAAAATAAAGTATTTTCAAAACCCATAGACTCAGCACTCATCAATAAAAAGGTGAACAGCTCTGCTAAATTCCAGCTCTTCATTTCTATGTGACTAGTTGTAGGAATATTTTAAATAATATTTAATGTTACGTCTGCCGGCCATCATAAGACCTATGCTAACGTACAGTACAGTAGTCTAGATACATAAAACACAAAAATTGACATCTATCCGCAAACTAGAACAAATTCAAAGAACAGCATGTCTCTACATAACCACACCGACCAGAGCCAGTGAAGTCATTCGTAGTCTCACTTTCCTTGATATTTACATCAAGCAGGTTACTCTGATGACGACTCCGAGCGATGACAATGGCACGCCTATACACGTTGGAATAGAACCTGATGTAGGATCTAGTGAAGCGAGACGTAGCTTTCGGCAGGAGGCGCTCGATACGCTCCCATTGCTTTAAGCAAACATGGATTCCATCTCCAAGACATATCTTCCATAAGCCATAAAAAGTTAAAACAGAACAAATACAAGAACGGGAAGTGGCAGGTACGATTCATATCTACACCGACGGTTCTAAAACAAAACAAAGCTCAGGATGTGGAATATACTCCAGATCCTTAAACCTAAACATGAAATGGGCTGTGAGCAATAGTGTCAGTGTAGTTCAAACAGAGCTCACGTGGATTCTCATAGCAGTAAAAAACAACAAAAACAACATCACTGGAAGGAATATGCTCATCTATACAGATAGCAGACAAGCACTACTCACCCTGAACAGACCACAAACTTACTCAGGGTTGGTACTAGAATGTCACGAAGCGTTGGCCGAAGTATCCATCAACAATGTGGTAACCTTATGATGGATCAAAAGTCACGCCACATCGAAAGTTAACCGTCTTGCTGATTCACTGGTCAAGAAAGCAGCCAACCAAATACTTTTTGGACCTGGTCCTTCTATTGGCCTGACAAAATCGGTAGTGACAGACCTAATTAAAGGACATTCCCTTGTGACATTTAAGGTGCGAACATCCATCGAGCATATCCTATACGATTGCTCGACGCTCTCATTTATTAGAAAATTTGTGTTCGGCGAGTATCGGCCAATATAAGAGAAGCACCTCTTGGCGACGCTGTCACCTACATTAAATCTGTAGGCTGGCTCACGAGCTAGGATGTGCCTATCATCTTAGGAGGATGCACATTGGCCCTAGTGAGGCCTAAGTGCCGTGAGGGGTAACCCACACGTAACAGATACAGATGTCACGTCCGCAATATAAGCCACCATGTATACATTTTCAGTCAATGTTGAAATTTGGTGAGACTTTTTGACTGAGTATATAAGCCCAATCACTGTCAATTAAAACGTTCAATTTATCCTATTTTCTTATTTTATAAGAATGAGGTGCTATGTTCCTCTTAAACGCGTATTTTCTGAATCTAAGATGAATTGCAAGTATTTTTTGTGTCGGCGAAAGTGTTCAATTGCAAAAACAAAAGGTTTTGAAATAAGTATAAAATTGGAACCAAAAGTCGAAAAGTGGTTTAATTGCTCTCAAAATGTTTGTATGACTCTCAACTAAGAGCATTTCCATTGCAATTTTTTTTTTCATATCAACCCTTTCGTCGACACAAAAAAATGCTTACATTATCATCTCAGAATTAGTAAATACGCGTTTAAGCTATATCCTGAATTTCATTGAAAACTGCAAATATCCGGTCAAGTGGCCAAAATTCCTGCACCTGAAGTAGCAAAACCGGACGACAGAGAAAGGGAATTTTTTATTGTTATTGTCGTCTAGAAACATATTATATTGAAGCAAAAAACGAAAAAAAAACGAAAAAATCTATCATACAAGCAACTTTAATTTGAATTTTACAGGTCACGTGACCGCTTGCACCATCGGGATATAGTACATGTTGTTCCCGTAGCCAACTACAAAGAGAAAGCAGATAAGATGACCCTTCTACAGTCAGATGAGGGACTCCAGAATTGTGTGTTTATTTTTCGTAACAAAACTTAGTTGTTTTGAAATAAATAAATAAATAAAAAAAAAATAAGCCAAAGAAATATTTAAAACAACGCCGTTTATAATAATTCTAAGGAGTGATTCCCAAAATTTTTTTAAACAGCCTTGAAAAAACTTCTTCTTCTTTTTAAGTTTCAGATTGGATTTAATTCAAAGCCGAACTTAGTATCGTATCTCTGTCATTGTCGGTCATGGCATACTATATAAACATTTTTTTTGTGGATAACTTTTTATTAACTATTCGACATAAATTTCGTAATTGCAACTTTAAAATGAGTGATCCAAACTCAATATTTCTCAGGTATCTACGTATCTAATTACTTAGACACAGGACACAGGTTAGCTTGCAGTTACATAATTTTGGACATTAATATGAGGTAATAATAAACTGCGACCTAAACGGCCTATTGTACCCTCTCCTGTCGCTAAGACAGTAAGGAAATAGTCCCTGTCTATATTGACCCGTCCAATCCTATCTTTTCAAGGCTATAAGCACCAGCTGGTGCACATGCTATAATAAGGATTTGAAGCTGCTCCAAACTTAGAAGATCGCCCTCTTTACTTTGGTATACCCTTGGATTCTGGAGTCATACACATTGTGCTAGATAATGTGATAGGAGGTTTCGTCCTCCTTGTCCGTTTTACTTCCAAAGACTCAATAAAATCCAGAATTTAACTTTGAATAAATTGTCGACTAATACTTTTTAAAGTGTTAAACTGTACAGGGATTAATTAAAAAAGACAGGTGATCGATCATAATTTTTTTGGACGTCGTGTAGAGTTGAATATGTTTTTACAGTTGGTACAGCTCTATATCTCTATGATATCCATTTTTTAAATGTGTAAATATTATTGACCGCCAGCTATGAAATACCGCAACATTGTTGTATGCTAAGATGGTATCCATTCTATGTCAATACACTCGCATCACGTTAAATATGAATAAGCAATTGCGTATGGATCTTCTGACACCCAAGGTTATTAGACATGCCTCAATAAACTCAGTGCCAGATATTTACAAGTAAATCAGCTTTAGTTTTGCTTACAACTTGTGGCATCTTTATCTGTAAAGTGTGGAGGGTAGTGTTGTCCCACAGCACACACATGTCCATTTTCCTAAATTGATAGACCCCTCTCAACTTGTCAGGCAGTCTACAGATTTGATGTAGTTAACAATGTCGCCGAGAGGTGCCTCTTTTATATTGGCCGGTGTTAGCCAATACTCGCCAAACACAAATCTCCCATCGGGAAATCGTTAAGCATATGCTCCATAGTCTTATCTTCTTATTTGCACCCCCAGCAGTGAGCTGAGATTAACAGTCCCATGCTGTGGATGTGTATCCGTACTTGGCAATGACCAGTCAGAATGGCTCAGATCAGGCACATATTCTGTCTAGTAATACGTCATACTCAAGTATTCTGTAGGGTTATCAGAGCAACTTAAAAGCTCTCAGGCAACTCTGCAGCTTCTTGTTTCATCCCATCTTTCCTTAAATTCCACAAAGGCATGTTCTTTAATTAGGTTTGTCATGATCGATATTGTTAGTCGAATGGAAGGGTTAGGTCCAAAAAGTATTTGGTTGGCTGTCTTCTTCGTTAGGAAATCGTTAAGACGGTTACTGTTCGACGTGGCGTGGCCTTTGGTCCATCTTAAGGTAACCACATTGTTCATGGTTTCTTCGGCCAATACTTGGTGGCGTTCTAGTAACTCTAAGTAAATTTGCGGACTGTCCAAGATGTTCCAGTGATACTATTTCTGGTAATTTATTTTGCTGATATGAAAGTCTCCGTGAGTTTAGTTTGAACTGCACTAGCACCACTGCTTACAACCCATTTTATGTTTATGTTTAGAACCGACTGTGCCATGTAAAACTTTTAACCTCATCCAAACAGTTTTCATATGGATTCATCGAGCAAAATATTCTTATTATACAACCCTGAATTATTGATAGAGAACATATTGTATATTATTTTTGTTCAATAATATGACTTACTTCCTCTGAAATTAAATTATATAAAAAAATAATAAGTTACCATTTTTTCTTTTGTTACAGATGATGCAGACTGCGATTCAGACCGCGAACTAGCTTGCCCTGCGAAAAGGAGAAAACAGGATTTTTTCCTAAATTTGCCACTCCCCGATGAGGATCTCAACTCCTTAAGCCGATCTAGCAGCCTATTGCAATTCGAAACTTTAGAGAAACAGTGCCAAGAAACGTGTCCAACCTCTCCAAGTATTTACTCCCAATATTCTTTTGATAGCCTTGAATCCAATATACGGAAGCATAATTTAAGCCCTGATAGTTTAAACAGTCCTAAGAGCGATGATACTGAAGATGAAACGGATTTTTACAAAACATTGAAGATAGACATACCTACTAGGAAAAAGCAACGTAGCAATGATAGTTTGTTATACGGCGCAAATAGATCATCCGGTTCAGATACTAGCGAAAGTGACGTCATTGATATTTCGCGGTCGTTTGACAACTTAAAACCTTGGAGAAGTTTTGACAGTTTACCGGTAAATAAGATCGTTCGAGATAAGGTGTCGGCCGAAAATTTAAGCGAAGATAGTGGATATAGCGATCATTTAACGAAATCTTCAAGTTATAACAGTTTTAAGATAAAAGATGAACTCAAAGTTTATACTATGAAAAGTTATGCGGAAAAGAAGAATTCTTACGTTGGATTTTCTGCTTATGATGGCGATATACTAAACGAGGTGAGTGCTTCCATGATATTTCAATGTGTTGTGTAAATGCAAAGTTCAAACCAAAAGTGTATGGATTTTAAAAAGGAATACTTTAAAAATGTTTTTCTAATTTTGACATAAAAAGTGACACTTTTGCAGCAAGTGTCAAAATGATATGCTTTATGTAACTAGTTACATTAAGTGGAATATTATGTAACTGGTATGAAGACTAGAGATAAGGAGACGAATCGGCATACTCAAAATACGGTCCTAATTGAGCTTCTATAATTAACCGCATGGGCGCTGGTACTGCATACGTTGTTCAAAATACATGGCTTCTTATGGGAATTATACATAGTTTTGTCAAAATAATAAAAATAAACTTGTTTACAGCTAAATAAAGCACAGAACGTACTGTTGTATTTATTTCTAAATAAGTCTTGCATGTTTTAATTGATAAATTATTTAATTTTATCTATATAAAATACAAATTAGGTATGTATGACCAAATTCGAAAAGGTTTCTTAATTGCTGAAATTTGATAAGTACAATTTTGCGGCAAATTTTTTTGAATTGAACCAATATATAGTTTTAAGAGCAAAATAAAATACAGTTAACAGATTTATTGTGATTTATTGTTGTAATACAAGTATAAAGGAAGATTTGGGAATGTACATGGTATTACCTCATTCTTTAATTTCAGCTTTCCCCTTTTTATTTTGCTAACAGTATTATCAGTAAAAATAGTCTCATAATATTTGATAATATCTTCTAAAAAGTACAGAACATCATCTCTAGAAAGTGCTTTATCGGCACTAGGAACGATATACCGAGTGTTCAAATTAAAGTGTTACAGTTAAATACCGCCGAAAATATGCATTTTAGAAAAAAAAAGTTTCAGACAAAAGTTTTATAGTTTTTTGGGTGAAACATTTTGGCTAAATTATTTTTTTTATAGCTGACCATAATATGGCCATATCGAGGTGGACTTTGTTTTTTTAATTTGGAACCCCATTTTATTTTTACATATTCTTAAAGTAAATAAAAAAATAAGAAACTTTTGAAGAAAATATTTTTTTATTGGACTTTTACTTTTTGAGTAACAGCTACTTGAAACTTTGTTAGGCGAAAAAAAGTCGGCCATATTATGGTTAGCTATAAAAACGATTTTAGCCAAAAAATTTTCCCCACAAAACTATAAAACTTTTGTCTGAAACGTTTTTTTTTTATAAAAGGCGGTATAGGTATAGCTGTATCACTTTAATTTAAACACCCGGTATATGCTGCCACTGTTCTAAACGTTTAGTATCCTATAAAAAACATTTACAATGACATAATTGGGATCCAAAAAAAATAACAGTAGCAACTCTTTATCTAACATTAAAACTCTATAAAAAAATAAATTTTCTTTTCTAGTAAGTAAAATTTAATGCATAATTTTTGTTGTTTGTAAGTCAGCATATACAACTGTAAAATTTTGTATTATAGAAACTTAAAATAAACTACACTTCGTAAGATATATATTCTGACAAGTTTACAATAAATATTGCATTTAGACATGAATACATTATTTTACTTACATTAAAAGTTTTAAAAAGACATTGAATTGCTTTCTTCTTGTGTTTTCTTTAGTTTTACATTTGATTTTTATCCTGTTTTACAATCTGAAACGACGTAAATCTTGCTTTGATGTTTTTTGTCACTCATGTTACTTGTACTCAGGTACTTTTTTTTCACATTATTTTGATTCTTTTCATCAATTTTTTAAAAAATCACTTTATTTTACATTGACTTACATAGAAAATTGACTGCGTTGTCATTAGACATGCCAACTACAGTCAATTTCGCGAACTTTATAAAAAGAAGGACGGAAATTTGAAATTTGACCATTGCCGATTCGCCTCCTTCTCTCTAGTCTTCATAGTAACTGGTTATGTCATCAATTACGAAAAGACAACAAATAAAAATTTCGTTTTAAAATCAACATACAGGGTTGGGCAAAATTGTGGCTCAATTATGGAATGTAGTGAAAATTGATTCTATTATATTTTTTCGTATATTTTATGCAATATTTAATGATTTTCGTCATCTGCCATATTTATCAAGATTGACGTCATTGGATTAAATTTTAATAAATCACCCTATATTTATATTTTTTTCATCTTCCAAAAATGTTCGATCTGAACTGTCATAGTTCGGATGTGGGGTAATTTAAAAATAGTTACAGAGGAAATAAAAAACTCATTTTGTCAAATTTAAAGTAGTCCTGATTCTGTATAAAAATCTTACCCCCACCATTCCCAAAAAATTAAGTAATAACTTTTTATGTGAAATCGTTGAAGTTTACGATTTTTTACATACATACCTAAAATTTCAAATTTTTTCGACAAAAATTTATTCTTCTAAATATGACGATTCAGGACAAAACTGTTTCAGTCCAAAGATAGAAAAAAATTTTGGGTAGGTACACTTATATGTAGAAAAAGTCGTGAATTTCAACTATTTCATTTAAAAAGTTCTAACTAAATTTTTGGGTATGCCACCCTGCCATCTTCCCCTGGGAGAAGGTGGGGGTAATATTTTTATACAGAAACGTTATAAATGAGGTCTATTAAAAATTTTCCAAACATTATTATCTCCTCTGTAACTATTTTTAAATGCCAGCATCCACATCCGAACTATGCCGGTTCAGATCCAAACAAATTTTTGGAAAAATATCAAAAAAAATAAAAAAATTTAGTATGTACGTTTTCTTGAAAAACTGTAATTTTATTTTTTGAGGGTGACATCCCCTCTACCTATATCAGCTACAGGGTGGAGAGGCGAATTTTTTTTGCGATATTTATTGGATAATACAGCTATAATAATATACCAAGTTTGGTCTCTGAATACCAAGCTCCCCTAATTTATTTTTTATATCTGTCAAACTTGCAAATGATTCATTTATTATTGTTTTAGGTCTCTTTTATGTTACTATTTATTTTCAGTTTTTATTAAACTTGCGAAAATGTTCCTATTTTTGTTTTTTCTTATTTTTCATATATTATTTATGTGCATATATTTTTTGACCCAGGCGGCTGCGAAAAATATCTTGCACCGAGGCCCCTGTCGCTACTGTCTACTGGTTGGATTACTTCCCAAGTGACATATGGTTCATTTAGCTAGTATAACTAACTGACTTTCAACAAGTAGCCCATTCCCTGCACCATTTTTCTTCAAACCGAAGCCGAACTTTTTTCTGCATATATGCATGCATGATATAAATAGCGATGTGGCAACGTTACATTTTTTTGATAAGCCGTTGGCGAAAATAAACTTAGATATTGTCGGTTTTACTATACAATATAGAGTAATAATAATTTCATAGCCAACCTGGATTTAAATAGAAAATGATATACGATCATCTACTAATGTTAAAACAAAAGTCTTGTTGTTTGAGTTAAAACAAAAAGAAATTTTTTATATGTAATAAATTATCCTCATTAAACAACCAACATATATTTTTGTAAATCTTATACCTCGAAAGTTGTTAAAGCCGGGCCTGAATTTAATTTTACATGTTGGTTACAAAGTTACGACTCAAGAAAAAATCAATAAAAAGCCAGTAAGATGTATGAAACATCCTATATATACATTTTTGTCGATGTGTTATTAAATGTGATTTTACTCCATATTTTTAATTGATTATAAATAATCAATTCCACAGATTATAGAATGTAATTATAAATTCTTGGTACCAATAAAAATTCTTCTTTTATCTCCATACAGAAAAATAGGTCGACATGAAAATGAAAATAAACGTTTTATTGCAGTTTAGATGTTTAGTAGCAGGAAGGTATAAACGAAAGTATGTTTTTATTTTTCGGATTATATCCAGAGTAATTTTTAACAGTGGCGGTAGCTGTAGAAACAGGTAATTAAGAATTTAATAATATCTACTCAATAATTGAGGTAATTCTATCCGACTCCGAGACATAATGTATGCAATCTTCTAAACCGTTAATCGTAGACAGTTTCTAATTTTTCCAATAATACAGTTAGACTTTCAGATAGTGACAGAGTTAGGTGCCTCATTTTCGCATACGAGCCTCAAAGAGGGTTGAAAAGTACATCGATTTTAAGTAGAATGAAAGGAAATTTACGAGTGGCTCCTGGGGATAACATATGGAAACTTCTATTTTCCTTAGCAGAAATTAAAAGGTATTTGTTGCCCATATTTTCACGCAAGCCGTGTTCGCTAAATGTTTAACTAATAGAACTATGTTTCGGAAAACCAAAGGCTTTAATGTTGCAAGTGGCTAAAGGGTCGAAATAAGGGCGTAATCTTGTAAGAAGAAATCGAGATTTTAACCGATTTTTCCACACAAACCCATCGAATATATGAAAACGTACATCGTCACTAGTCCGAAAAACATGTTGGCTTGAATGACCCGAATGGATGAGTGAATTTTGGAGTCGGAAAATATTTCTGTTAAGGAAAATCGTATTTTCCAAAAGTGTTATCCCAAATAGCCACTATCTGACGGTCTAAGTGTGGAATATTTAAATATTTTCGTACAATACTTTTCTCTATCTAAAATTTACCATTACCTTATTTATAGGGTGACCATATTTCTTTTAATCAAATACTGGATTTATAGACAGTCGAACGGTGTAGGGTGACTAGAGTGGGAATGGAGGGGGGGGGGGGGAATGCAACTGGAAAACAACTCTTTATTTCTTTAAACACAAAACCAAAAATGATTGAAAACGCAAACAGGAACATAAACAGCACTAAATAAAAACATGCTAGACGGCGTAGCCAAAGAATCAGCTGATTAGGGCTTTAATCCTGAATGTAGAGATGTAGTTATCGACGTACATATTTTGTATTTTGATAAGAATATAATTAATAGAAAATTATTAAATTGTTTAATTTTAAAATTTTCCAAATTATCAAATTTTTTTAAATGTTAAGTATTTTACGTTTACTGTACAAGATTAAAAAATGTTGGACAGTTTTTGAAAATGCTGTAAAATACAGCAAAATGCTGAACCTATGAGCACCCTAACTTATTATGGTAATGTGTTAAAAATACAATATATTTTTTGTAAAAACTGACCTTTGGCTACTCGACGCTATTTTGTAGGTCTTTCTTCTGCAGAAACACATATTGGGAATGTTTACTACAATCAAGAAACAAAATTGTTCATAATGGAACCAATCTTGTGCTAGTGCGATTCGAAAATATAAGTCAGCTCTAAATATAGACCAACCAGAACTATAGATGATATTCATGATCTCATTAAGTTTAAAAGGCTTATGGCTGAAACTAGAAGAATTGTGAAGGATAGCAAATGAGAATCGTTGAAGAAATATGTAAGTTCTATTACATCTGAAACGCCTGCGATACAAGTATGGGCAAAAGTTAGACAAATGCAAGATAGACATACTTCTTACACAATACCTGCTTCAACATTCGAAAATCAAATTATTACTGATAATAAAATTGTCGCGAATGCTCCCGGTTTACACTTTCAAACTAAATCTAAAACCAATGCAACACTCCCAACAATTAATGTAATTGCTTTTTAACCTTTAGATTTAGATGTTAAACTTCTAAAGCTGCCATTTTCAAATAAATAACTGAAAATTGCCCTTTCTTAATCCAAAAATACCGCTGCTGGGCCAGATGACATTCCTTTCAGCTTTTTAAAATATTTACATAAAGATTCATTGACTAAACTTTTGGAATTATTTAACAAAATCTGATTTAATCAAGAATTTCCTTCAACTTGGCACCAATCAATAGTCATTCTGGTTAGAAAATCAGAAACAAAATCAACCCTTCTTAATTTATTTACACAGTCGAATTGGGCCATCGGTCTACCGGTCCAAAGACCGGTAGGCCCTCGTTCAAGTAGTGGGTACTCATTTAGTCAGTGAGCCCTCGTTCAGTCAATGGGCCCTCTTTCAGGCAATTGACCCTTGAGAAGAACACAAATAATCAAATGCAAAGAAACCCTGTATTACGTGGCAACCTCGGAAAGCATTTTTTTGCTCTTCAATGATTTGGACCATAAAAAATAATTGAAAGAGGACCCTTCTCCCTCCTGAACTGGTAGGTCCTGGAGGTACCAATCCAAAACTGAACTTGTACTCTATGCCAACTATTAGAAAAAAAATATCACTTGGAAAATTTTAAAATGTTTAAACGCTATTTCAGTAATTTTTAATATAGAAAATGGCTAAAATACCACATGAAGATCAGTTATCCTTAATATGGAATAGCTGGTAATATAGTTAATTTAATAAGCATTTCCTGTCTAACAGGTAGCTGTAAAAGGTACCAGTTCTTTCTCATACACTACTGAGAACGGAGTGCCCTAGGACTCAGTTTTGGGTCTTACTTTATTTCGTCTAACTATTAATGATATTTGTTCCTTCATCCAACGCTCAGTTAAATGTGCTCTATGTACAGATGATATTATTCTTCTCTCTTAAAGTAAGAATGCGGTCTGTACTCAGTACTTCTACATTACTTCAAAATGCTGTGAACAGGCTCAAGCATTGGGATAAAAGTACAGGTTTTAGTTATTCAATATCCAAATCGAAAGTTATGAAGTTTAGTAGAAGATAACAAACGTATCGAAATCTCTCATACTCGTATGAACCTCGATTTTGTTTTACTAAATTCTGCTAATTATAACAAATTTCTTGGCGTAATTTTTGATGGTAAACTCACTTTTAAGCAGCACATACAAGAACCCAAAGGTATATGCCTTAAATATCTGAATATAATAAGAATCACTACTCAGAATTTAAGAATTTATGGAGCTTTAATTCGATCCAAATTTGACTATTGTAGCCATGTTTTTATATCTGCATCCACTGGAGCTTATTATCCAATATAGTAAAGAAAATACAGTATACTTTTTAAACAATGTTTCAGTCAAATTATCAAGGGCCAATACTACAAAAGGTGAGAATGTTTTTTTCTGTAAATTATGCGTCTAAATTTCATGAAACAAACTCCTCGTTACCGGCAGTCGAGTGGTATTTCGAAAGGATATTTTTGAGTGAAGTTTGCATAATTTGTAAGGCAACAACAAAATGTTATCAAAAAAATCTCACCTCGCGTGGTATTTGGAACAAAATTATTTAACAGTTTAAACGAAACTTTTAAGGAAAATTTAACATTCATTTATTTGTTTACAAAATTACTATTATTATTTGAAAAACCGAAACGTTTTTTGTCAACAAGTTGGGATTTCATGTAGTATTTTTTGTCGATTTTCTCAAAAATACCTCCTCATTTAATCTCAATAACTAAAAAATATACTGACAATTAATTTGATAGAAATGTCACTTATTTAAAATTTAAAGAAATAATAGTAGCCGGGTGATCAAAATATATGAACTGTGATTGGTAGATTTGTTTTACAGTGTTCTTACCAGGTAGAATGGATATGAAATATATTTGTTCGGTTGAACACAATGGCATACTTT